>BSBK01002645.1:0-655505 GCA_027943335.1 Chamaecyparis obtusa | reverse complement strand
CATATATATATATATACATATATATATATATATATATATATATATATATATATATATATACATATATATATATATATATATACATATATATATATATATATATACATATATATATATATATATCTATATATACACTAATAAAATCATTTACTATATTAATTGTCCAAACCCTAGATTTACATATGAATATAATTTTTCAATTAAATCTTTTAGATCTATAATCTAATCTGGTTTTTCATACACAATCATAATAGGTTTTGAAAACTAGAACAAGATTTGAGGTTTCTACCATGAACATCAAAACCCTAATCATATAGAATCATATGTCTTTCCTAGATCAAATGTCTATCGATTCCACCAAGAACTCTATGGTTTATTTCCATAAAATCAATGTATATTTTCCATACACAGAAACCATAACAATCTAATCTTTCAAATTTCTCAAAAGATAATGAAAAAAATAATACAATCACTCCAAGATCATCAACCAATCTAAAAGACAAAATGAAAACAGTCTTTCCAAAAGAATATTTTCAAAAGGGGTTTCAAACCCTACCTTAATCAACTGATGATATGTAACCATGAAGACCAATTCTCAAAATTCAAAAAATCCAAACCTTCAAAAAAATGTTCTTTAATCCCTAAAATTCAGACAAAACCTGTAACCTGTAAAACTGTGTCCCTCAAATGACCACAGATAATTCTAATAAAGTAAACTAGGAATATGAGTTGGAAACATGCAACTCCCAATCATAAATTAGAACTCAACTCCAACCTTTTTTTTATCAAACTTTTTGCATGATTAATTATAATAATTGCAACTTTTAATTAAATAAATTTTAAGTCAACTTTAAATTAAAATTCTTAATTTGATTTATTAAATTGAATGTGCAAATAATTTTTTAATAATAATTAATTAGATTTATTATTTTGAACATATTATAAATATGCAACTTGATATTTTAAATATTAATTATATTAATTATGCATTTAATTCTCAATTAGGATTTAATATTGAATTAAATCCTAAATTTCCATAATTAGACTTTAATTAAATCCCTTTAATAAACATAAGTATTTAATTAATTCTTATTAATTAAATATCTATACATTTAATATTTCAATATTTTATAAAAGATGTAATTATTTAAATCACATAATTACTCTTAATTAAATCCTTAATTTGTTTAACACAAATACCACATCAAACCATAGGCATGAAAACATGAAGAAAACCAACATCAATAAAATACAATAATCAAGCTCAAAGGAAGGTTCACAAATTCTCGTCACCTTGACAAATTCAGAGGGGTAAACAATCACATACTTGTCCACTATTTTAGGACAATAAATGGCTAAAGTTGAGATTTAGATCTGTCAGTTATCTCCTCCCTCTTACCATTGAGACATTGCGATAGGGCACACTCATCCTGACAATTCTTGGATGTCGATGCCTGGTACCTGGAATCCTGCCATCACAAAGATGAACTTGTGCATACACACACACACATACATGCATAAATACATACATAGATATGTATGTATGTGTTTGTGTGTTTGTGTGTGTGTGTGTGTGTGTGTGTGTGTGTATATATATATATATATATATATATATATATAACAGACAATGGTTGGGATCAGTACATCATGTGGATCTCGTAAGAAAGTAACTATGACTTTGTCCCACACCATATCAAGCATGCCAAATATAATGTAAAACAAACACGTGATCCATGCACATATAAATGTAGGGTTAGTATGTCAGTAAATCCATAAATATAATGACATCATAACATATAAAGAATCATGATGAAAATAACCATCAATCTAACTATAAAATACATGACATCACACAACTATCCAATGGCTCATAATATATTGAATCACAATGTAAAGTCATACATGCATATCCTCAATATCACCGAAATAACCAACATACACCTGGAAGTGGCCTAAAAGAGTTTGGTAATATAAACTGAAAAGTAGACTATGTGAGGGGTATTACAAGAGAAAATCTAGTTAGTCTTCCAAATACATAGACTTTGGCAATTGAGCTCAAGGATGGTTTGATTCTTGCTAGGAAAATAAGAAGCCCTTATTTGGAATCATCTTCCACCAATAGAAAAAAATCATATGGTACAAAGGTTGGCTAGTGAGTTGCTTGCTCTCAAAAAGAAAATAGCTCAAGGTGTATTCTCTTCTCCCTACAAGGACATTATAAGAAGGTTGTATTCAAATGATGCTTATAGTTATGTTGTAGGGAATCAAAATAATATTCTTTCACCATCAAAGAATATTTCCCTTGAGACACCATCAACAAATGGGATAGTGAGATAATCAAAATCTAAACAAAGTGATCTCACTAATCTCTTCCAAGAGAATGAAGCATACATAACTAGTACTCCCATACCTGATCAGTGTATTATCATGAATTTATTGAACAAAATGTTGAGGTTATGCATGATACCTTTGGGAATAAAAATTAGGAGGTTGATAAAGACCACATTTCCAAGGTGTTGGTAACTGAGGACAATCATGTCTAGTGTTGTGAAAAGATGGATGTGTAGGAAGGTATGAGTCAAAATGAAAAGAATGCATTTGTATTTCAAGGTCATGAAATTGAATATATTATGCATGAAGGAAATACCCAAAAAATTGATAAAGATCATTTCACAAACATAAGAGAGGAGTTTGGTTCAAGTCTTGATGACAACTGAATATCTCCCAAATTTTATGTTGGTAAACAACATGATGATGCAAGAAATGCAACCATGTTTTCACCTGAATCACATGAGATAACTCATTCTTATTAGCATAAGGTTGTGGTTGTGGTTCCATTTGGAAATAATTTTTTCATATTTGTTCTTTCAAGGGGATATCCAATAAGGTATCTATCTTGGTTGGAATCAAACAAGCCATCAAAGGTCACACTTGTACCTAAACTATTGAATGCACACCAAATGGTGAGAGGGGTGGGGGGTAAATCAACATACATCAAAATATTACTTAAGTAATCAACTATCTTGATTTTTCACCTTACAATGCATTAAGAAAATAATGGTTTGAAACAATAAAACATTAACACCAAGATTTTTATATGTGGAAAACATAAATTGGGAAAACCACAGTGAGCACTTGCTCACATAGATAAATCATTGAATATATACACACACATACAAATATATGTATGTATGTATGTATGTGTGTGTATGTCTATTTGTATGATTACAAGGAAAATAGGAGCTCACTACTCTAGACTTGCAAATAGAGGTTCACTGCTAAAGTAGCAAGATACATTAAAGAACTTGTGCACCCAAGAGTCATTGTCCTAGGGGAAAAGGTACACCAAACTCTCCAAAATAGATAAAGAAAAATTATATTGATAATGTAGCTAGTTGTAACAACTCTATCAACCTTAGAAAAACTCTGTATTTTCATTTACTTCTCTATCACAGTCACAAATAGCTACTACATAAACTAAATTCTTCTCTTCTAAAACCTTGCTTCACTCACTTGTACTTCATATCTTTTTTCCAAAGCACATACTATGTGTATATAAAAGATCAATCATCTAAATTAAAACAAGGGTGGCCATTCCAAAAGAAAATTAAAAGTTGGCCATGTCAACAAAAAATCACAATAAGGTCCATACCCAAGAGCATTCAGACCAAAACATCGGCCACACATAATATGAACCCATCTAGATAAGAGATAAACATTAAATGAAACACCCAAACCAAAAATATGAAGCATGATCCACTCTAGGAGAGTGAGTGGACCACAAACATAGTACACATAGCCCAATACTAGATCTACCATTATCGGAATAACTTACATAGTTAACTCAAATGTGTAGCATCACACTTCCCAAAGAACCACATCACTTGCTAGGTATATCTAGACCACCAAATGAAAGGTGTTATCCAGAATCCACATCAAATACCATATAACCTACCAAATGTCCATGTCAAAAGCCATCACAACACATTTTAAGACCAAAACATAAATTGATCATAAGTATTACTTGGTAACATTATTTCCAGATCACCAAGAAACACCACAACCAAGACCAAAACTTGAATACAATACAAATCACATCTGCACATCTGCTACCTTTATTTTTTGAAGGAAAAACCTTCCAAAAATCACAAGTGAACAACTATTATCTTCAATTGTATATCTATGTCACTGAACAACTGACTTCCAAACCAAATAATATAACACTAAAGTACTATTCAAACCATTATTCTTAGATGATCTCTAAAAGACATATCTTCCACTTTTTTGTAACATTATCATGTCCAACACACAACCTTACATCTTTGGGAAAAAATAGATAAAACAAGAACACATGCTCAAAAAATACGTCTGAACCATAGCATTTGAGTAAAAATGGAAAACATCTCCAAACCACAATGTTTGACATTAGTGAGAATTAGACAATAAAAACCAATCATATATTTTCAACAATCTCCCACTTTTTCATTGATTACAAATAACCACTAAAAATGTTTCATTAGATATTACACACAATCAACTCCCCCTAACTAAAATAAGCAAAGCATTCCTCACAACCTTCCTATATTTGATTATTCTAAAAAATATATTGTCAACTAAATATTTTCCTTATCTTTCTCCCCCTTTACCATCAAGGATGCAAGGCAAAAATATACTCACTACAAAAATATAAAAAACTTTTAGTATCACAAAAAAATAATAATTAGATATTCTTAGGCCAGATTTCTCTGAACCTCTTCTTCAATCTCTCCACAGTCATCTTCCAATAATCCGTAATAGAATCCATCATCCTGTTGTGACATTCAATTTTAATCAACTTGTTCACAACATCATCAAAATATGTTATATTTCCTATACTTCTTTCAAAATATTTGACATTTTTATGTATCTTTGACATAGAATCAAGCTTTGTTTCAACATCTCTAAGATCAAAAAAAATTTCTTATATAATTTTTATTTCTCGTCCTTGTACCCAACTGTAATTGTATCTCCTTTATCCCGCTTCTTTCTTCTCCAAAAACATCTCTATAGATGTTAAACTTCATTCTAGCATCAATTAATTGGGACTCAATGGAGTTCATCTACATCTTAATTTTTTTTTGTGGAATTTAGCTAATCCAAACCAAATCTGTACAAATCATCTATAAAATTGATGTCTTCTAAGCTACACCATTTACTATATCAAATCTAGCTGACCCTTCCTGCACTTTTCAATCATTTTATCTCTCAAATTTCCTGCTAAAGCACCCTCATTTTTAGGGCTAGAAGCACTAGTAGTTATCCTTTTTCTCAAGGTATTAATAAGTTTCTTTGGACACATATTAGAGAGATCATTTAGCATAATTTTGCTCTGTTTCATACATTTCTTTAATCCTTCTACAATAGCCTCTTGATCATAAAGTAGAACATTATGGAACATATCTTCAACAATATTTAGTCCTATGGACTAACTTAGCATACTAAGAATCTTTTCAACTAATAGATCATCATTTCTTATGAAACAAGAGAAGCAACACACTTCTCAATAGCAAAATCCTGTACATCAACACTTACAATTTCCTTCAACTCATTGACATCTTTATGTTCTTCCTCTTCATTATCACTTGAAATAGTTATCAGAGAAGAGAATATCTTTGAACACATTCTTTTGACTTTCTTTTCTTGTTTTCTAGAGGACGAAGCCTCTGTAGACATCTTTCTCATTCTCTTTCCCTTCTCTTTGTATTTCCTTTCACCGCTAGCAATGAACAATTCTGCCCAGCATCAATCTTTGTAGTATTGGTATCTCTTGAAAACTTGATCATTTTTTCAATAATATGTATGCATTCTTCCATGGTAGTCTCATATGACAACTTAGTTACACAAACAATTCTAGGCTCTATTTCTTGTATGTAGCAAAAATACTTATCAACATATAAGAAAACATCATCCTTATAGCAATCAGTAGCCTTAGGAGAAAAATGATTCCTAAGACACAAAATTTCCTTCAACTCATTAAAGAATCTTCTACAATCAACAATTCTATTATCTATATTATTAACATACATCTTAATTTTTGAGCCAATAGATATATCATTTTTCTAACCCACTTTTCGGAGCTTTGACATAACATTCAAAAAGTAAAAGATTAGATGGATAATAAAGGAACCATACTAGAATGGATAATGTTCATTCTTTTTCAGCTTCAAGTTGTCAAATAACTTCCTCCTTAGTGTCTCATGCCTGGATCATAATCAACATTCTCCTTAAGAATTCTTTAGGCAACATAAAAAATTTCATACATGAAACTTCTCTATTTATGAAGTAAACTTTGTATGATATTTTCATTGTAGTATATTTGACCCCCAAAAATCGTTAATTGTGTTAATTCTTTGGGGCCTACCATTAGATAGAATTCTAGTCAAATTATTTACCTCATCATTTATAACTATTTTGAGCACTAACACATCTCTTGTAGCATAAAACCCTATCATAGCCCTTAGGGAATATTTCATAATATGATATGACCTATCTAGCCAAATGTATTCTCCCTGCAGTCTACTCAATCCAATTTGCACAACATAATCATCTTCAAACATAAAAAAAATACTTCATGCATCCAAACCCTTGTGCACTAATTTTACATAAGTATTCGTAAATTGAAAACCCTTAAATAAATAATTTTCTTTGAACTTCCTCAACTTTTCATGATCACAATCTTCCAAATTTACATGAATATATTAACAAACATGTTCCTTGTAATTTTCATGAATCTTAAAAAAATCACCATCTAAATCCTTTCTAGATTGAATAAATAAATTCTTATTATGAACAGGTGTGGGTTCATCATTTACACTTACCAATCTTTCTATCTCTAAATGCAATTTCTTTTGCACTCCTTTTCTCTAATCTTCCTCTCTTGAAATATCCAAATGAAAATGGCACAAATGATCTTAAAAAACCAATTATATACTATCACTAATACCATAAAAAATATGATACCTAATTTTCCAAAATATACAGTCACCTTTCTAAACCGCAAAACACAAATCTTACCTCTGAAAAATCCTTCAAGCCTTAATTCCATGTTGAGGAGATAATCAACATCCAACCTAGAGGGGGGAAAATGATTTGCATAAAAATTCCCTCTTAGACCATGCAGTTTGAGTCATTTATCAGAAGAGGAAACAACACCCAAAATGGATGCCAAACCACCATGAGAAGAATCTTATAACATCTTCAACAAATATGTCTTTTTCTTTCCTTTTGAGTCTTCTGCAACCATCAGACGATCATCCTTTCAACCCGTATTTTTTTAAGATCTTGCAATATGCCATATCATGTTATAGTTATAGAAAAATGGACCATTCATCTTCATTCTTTCAGTCCCATTCTTCCTGAAATTATTATTTATTCTATATTCAACCATTATGTGTCCATATCTATTGCAACCATAGTAACATCCATTGAAGTTCTTAACGATTCTATTCATATCCATTCTATTTTTTCACTGAAAAACCTTATGTCCAAAACTTGCAATATAACATATTCCATTAAAAGCATGACTCCTTTTCTAACTTCTACATTCACTAGATATGTGCCCTACTTTATTGGAAGAAAATAAAACTCTATTAAAATATGAATACCTAGAATGAATAGGAGAAGTTATTTGATTCAGATTCATCAACACCTTTTTGTCTTATGCCTGCTTCTAGTCTACTGGAACCTTTTTGTCTTCCATCAATTTTTCTGATATGTTCTTCCTTTCTTTAGTGTTCTTAAAAAATGTAGATTCCATGTTATTCTTCCCACCTTTTAATTGTCTAAGTTCCATTTTGAGTTTCTCAACTTTAGTTTGTAGAATTAAACATTCCTTGTTTTTTTCATCAAGATTTGTACCAAGCACTTCACTTTCATCTTCAAATTTTAACCCCTTTTCAATTTTTCACTTGGCCTCTTTTAATGCCTTTTTTATTCTGGAGAATTCTTTAGTCTTTCCATTCAAATTTTCATCAAGATCTTCTATTTCCTTTTTTTCATCTTCTAGAAGTATTTTTTGAAACATAATCTTGTCTTTGGCCTTCTTCAAATTAAATCTAGTTTTATACAAATAAGCCAAAGTAGTCATTAGCTAATGATCCATATTGAAATCCTCATCCCAATCACTATGTTCAATCATATCATTTGAATCTTCTTCAAGCATAGTATTCAAGACTCTAGATCAACCTCAACCAGTTAAGATTCTTCAAGAGGAACCTCACTCTAATACCAATTATTGAACACACATTGGATGATGGGAGGGGTGAATTGGCATAAACCAAAATATTACTTAAGTAATCAACTATCTTGAGTATTCACCTCATAATGCATTAAGAAAATAAGGAACTGAAACAATAACACATTAAGACCAAGATTTTTATACATGTGGAAAAAACAAACTGGGAAAAACCATGGTGAGCACTTGCTCATAGATATAAGTCAATGAATACATATATCTGATTATAAGGAAAATAGGAGCTTACTACTCCAAACTTGAAAATAGAGGTTCATTGGAAAATATAGATAGGAGCTCACTGCTTTAGACTTGAAACAAAGGCTCATTGCCAAAGTAGCAAGATATAGTAAATAACTTGTGCATCCAAGACTCACTATCCTAGAGACAAAGTACATCAAAATCTCCACAATAGATAAAGATGAATTCTCTTCATAATGTACCTTATTTGTACAACTCTATCAACCTTAGCAACATACTATCTCTACCTTTACTTCTCTGTCATAGTCACAAATAGCTACTACATATACTAAACTCTATTCTTCCAAAACCCTGCTTCACTCACATGTACTTCATATATTTTCACCAAAGAAAATACCATACTTATATAAAATATTGATCATTGGAATTACAACAAGGTCAGCTATGCCAAAAGAAAATTACAAGTCATCCATGTCAACAATAGATTACAATAAGGTCCATGACCGAGAGCATTTGGACCAAGACATAGGTCACACAAAATATACCCATTTGGATAAGAGATGAGCATTAAATGCAATAACCAAACCAAAAATATGAATCATGATCAACTCCAAGAGAGAGAGGGGGCCAAAAACACATTAAAAATATCCCATACTAGATCCATAATTACTGAAATGACTTTCATAGTTAACTCAAATGTGTAGCATCATACTGCCCAAAGAACCACATCACTTGTCAGCTGTATTCGGACCACCAAATGCAAGGTGAGATCCAAAATATATGTCATATTCCATATCACTTTCTAGTTTTCCACATCACAAGCCATCACAAAAAATTTCTAGACCAAAACACAAACTGAACATAACCATACCAGTTGGTAATATTGTTTCTAGATTATGAGGAACTATTTCTGAATCACTAGGAAATACCACAACCAAGAACAAAAGTTGAATTCAATACAAATAAAATCTACATATCTACCTTTATTTCTAGAGTGGAAACCTTTCAAAAGCACAACTAAAAAACTATCATCTTCAACTATATATCTTTGTCATTGAACCACTAACTTTTAGACCAAATAATATAACACTAAAGCATTGTCAACCATAATTATTATATGACATCTATAATACATACTTATCTTCAACTATTCTATAGCACTATCATATTCAACACACAACCTTACTTCTTTTGAACAAACATATATACTTGAACATGTATTTAGACAATACCTCTAGACCATAGTGTTTCAAAAAATAGAGAAAACACCTTTGGAGCACAATGTTTGACATGAATGACAACCAAACAATAACAACCAAACATATATTTCCAACATTAACATGGAGATATAATTATCAATGGATCTAAATAGGCATTGAGGATTGAGTAGGGACAGTTTAGATTCATAAATTCACTTTGGAGCAATGGTACATTTGATCCATATGAGGATTTTGGTGAATTTGTTCATTTATTTGAAGAATTAATGCATCAATTCATGGTACCATTATTTGTACTTCATTTGTACTTGATGTTCTATGATCATGTCAAGCATAAAAAGTTGCTAAAGATAGGTAGCTAGTTTGATGAACCCATTAATGGTTTCATTTGAGGTAGTTTCCATTGTTGGTTAGTCTAGGTTAGGTTAGTTTTCCCTTTCCAGTAAATGCATTCGCACAAAGTTAAGTCTTGTTTCAATAGATTTTTTTTGTTGGTCATGTCATCCTTTTAGTCATTTTGTGTCTTTATTTCTTGAATTTTTTTCCCAATGGGTAGTAAAGACACTTGGAGTTCCAAATTATACTACCTTCAATTATTTCTATGATTGAATGCAGTTCCCCAGTTAGAGCTAGCTGTTGTCCCAAATTTTTTCTTTGAAAGAATCAACAGACAACCCTACAAAATTTGTTCTTATTAAGGTCTTAGGCACACATTTTGAGGTTTATTGAATGCTCTTGCATTTTCTTCACAAGCGCAAAGTCTTAAATTAGGTTTCAAAATCTAATTAACAATTGTTTGTTAATTCATAATCAACCATAATCATGTCCTAAAGATTGGATTACATTAATGGCCTAGCATTAATACAAAGCAATTGAGCCCCCAAGACCTGATTGCAAGCTTTGCATACATCCTTTGAATGTGTGTTTAAAATGAGGAAAAAACCAACTATGCAATATCCATAATGATGAACTACAACTGATTGAATAACTGAATGACTTGAAGATTAGTGATTAGAGATCACCGAGTTACTGAAATGATATGTAAGATAATTAAATCAGTCATTATGTTGTCATTGATGTCAACTAGTTTTGATAGTACTTATCATGTTAGTTACAAACATCTAACTATCTATAAAAAGAGAGAAATGATGAAGAACCGAGATATCTACATGGAGAAAGATGGATATGAAAGATGAGGATAAGGAATAATTTGGGTAACTTATTGACGAGTCTATGATCTCATATTGTTGACTTAAATATGTTGTATTAATCTATTATGAAGAAGGAAGCAAAATAGTACAAGACAATGTGGTTGGTAAATGAAGACTTCAGTATACACCGAGCCAGTGTAGTGTATACCAAGAGACAGTATTAACCGAGCTTGTATTCACTGACACATTTCTTCGTTAACTGAGTATGGATGAAAGTATTAAATACTTAGTTTATCTGATAGAAAATGATGAGCTAGAAATTGTTATGATTTCGAGATTGAGGATAAAGTTTGTTATGAGATCCACGACTGATAAAATTTGGAGAAGATCTAAAGGATGGAATTGAAAAGTGTTATTGACACAACTGTTGAGGAAGGTTTAAGAGGCAAAATCAATGAAGAAGAATAAGCAGCAAAATCTGATGGTTGATATGAAAAATGGTTTATCTATCTATATAAGAGATATGAGTTTCTTTATTGAAACATACCAGAAGAAAGAAGACTACAGAGATTTCGCACGAATACAGTTTCATGCATGCCTGATTAGACTGGTTGAAGGAGAACTGAACTGCAAAACATTATCGAGTGTCAGAGAGCTATTACCAAGTGAAAGTAAGTTGAGGAAGTGAATTGAAATATTGATAAGAGGATTTGTATGGGCTAAGAATAGATTTGAACATCTGCAAATTGAGTTGTATTGTAATTAGATCAACTATTGTTTCAGTTTAACCATTGATACAGAAAATCTCCTAACCGAGTGGACTTAACTGTCTTATGTTATGCCCCTATGTCATTCAAGGAATGTACATTATTATCCTATTGACCCCATAGTAAATGTTGGTTGAAAGATAACTGTTAGTCTTAAATCCTCTAACAAGGTCACACCTAATAGTGTTTTTGTAACCTTTAACAAGGTTGGCTCTTCACTGAGCTCACTTCAGAAGAGTGAAAATTATTTTGGGTTACCGGTCCCAGGTGGTTTTTCCCTTAGTAGGGTTTCCATGTTAAATCATTGTGTTATGTGTTTATGTGATAATTGTTTTATTGTCATACTTTACATACTGCATATTTGATTTGGTCAGTAATCACAGTAAGTTAATTAACTGGTAATCGGTAAAAGGCATAGACAGTTTAATAGTTTATGTTACTGAGCTGCAGAATTTATTGAAATTGTTTTGAGAGTTACATATTTGTATTTGGGACTATGGGATAACTGATCTAATTGAATCACCCCCCTCTCAGTTATTCTAACAATTGGTATCAAATTTGATAGGTTGCTTTGACAGAAGTTTTAAGGACTTAAGTAAAAAGATTACAAGATGTATAAGAGGGAAGTGCTGAAGCTGAACAAGGACAACTTTAGTACATGGAAAAGTTAGATGAGACTTCATCTATCTGGAATTGGAGAATCTGCTATACCTTTACTGGAAAATGGCTATTTACAACCACCTAGTCCTTTGAATCTTGATTAGTTAAGAGACCAACATGAACACAACATCACTATAATAGAGATAGCTGCTACTCTTACTGATGTTGAATTTCAAGACATCAAGGAATGCACTACTTCAAAGGAAATGTGGGAGAAACTTTCCCTAGTACATGGTGGTGATGCAAATGTGATGAGAGATAGATTTGAAAGCTTGAGAGGTAGATTTGATGATATGAAAATGAAGGAAAGAGAAAACATAGTACAATACTCAAACCAAATTAAAGAGGTTGTCAATGCTATTCGTGGAGCTAGTGGTATCATTGTGGAGGATGCTGTGGTAAGTAAAATTTTGAGAATACTTTTACCTATCTATGCAATCAGAATATCTACAATTCATGAAATGAGGTTTGTACCTAATAACACACTTACTCTTGATAGTCTAATTGGAAAGTTAACCACTTTTGAGCTGAACAATTATGATAATAGTGTTTACCAATTGTTGAGTCTGCTTTTATGTCTTCTCTTAAGATTGGTAAATCTAGTAGTAAGCACAATATAAGGAATGAAAGTGATAGCAATACTGATGATGAGCTTGATGAACTAGAAGCACTAATGGCCCAGAGACTGCCTAAAGGTAAAGGTAGATATAAGAGTAAATTACCTTTATCTTGTTTTAATTACAAAGAAGTTGGTCATATTGCTGCTAGATGCTCGAACAGGAAAGAAGATGAGAATGATAGAGACAGATCCAGAAGTGGAAGCTATGGCAGAAGGAACAACATAGATAACTGATAGTACAATAGAGACAACCGAGATAAAAAAGATAAAGGTAAAAAGGTATGTTACATTGTTGAAGAGGATGACACCGATACCGACACCGACATAGATGATGACGTTGAGGTTGTGTTTGTTGTAATGAAAGATGATTCAGAGGAAGAGGAAAGGTATGTAGAAACAACACTCATTTCTAAAGTTAGTAAAAATGATACTTGGATCATTGATAGTGGCTATACACATCACATGACTGGTGATGAAGATAAGTTTGATCATCTTGAGCATTATAATGGATGATCAGTAAAAATGGGTAATGACACACCTTGCATGGTTAAAGGAAATAGATCTTTATTGATAACTGATAAAATTAGATGTGATAATGCTTATTGCATAAAAGGATTGAATCACAATTTGCTAAGTGTAGCACATCTTAACAACTTAGGTCACCGAGTGGCATTTGAAAGCAAGAAGGTAAAGATATATGATGAAAGTGGAAATCTTGTCGGAATAGGAGGACAATCAAAAGGTAACTTATTTTATCTTGACAATGTTGAGACTTCTTGTTTACTGTTGAAAAATGAGGATGCATGGTTATGGCATAAAAGGTTATGTCATGTAAATTTTGATAACATGATTGAGATCAGTAGAAAGAGAAAAGTTAGAGGATTGCCTAGCCTAACTAAGCTTGATCATGTTATGTGTCATTAATGTCAGAAAGGGAAGATGAAAAAATCTAGTTTTAAAAGTAAAGACTATTCAACAAAAAGAATCTTAGAGTTAGTTCACACCAACCTATGTGGTCCCATGAGATACCTAAAGAAAATAAAGGATTATGGTTTATGGTATCCTAAGGAAGGCAAATTTGAACTAAGAGTTTGCATCGACATAGATTGGGTTGGAAATATAGATGACAGAAAGAGCACAACCGAAGGAGCATTTTTCTATGGTGAAAGACTTGTAACTTGGACAAGTAAGAAATAACCTTGTATTTCTCAGTCTATTGCTGAAGCAGTATGTTGCTGTTGCTACAAACTGTTCAAACATTGCTTATATCAAACAAGTGTTGGAAGGGATGAATGAGGTAATCACTGAGCCGGTGATTATATATTGTGACAACACTAGTGCTATAAATATTTCTAAGAATCCTATAATGCATTCAAAGACAAAGCATGTTTCAATTAAGTATCATTACTTAAGAGAACAAGTACATGAGAAGCAAGTCAAACTGGAATATGTTACATCAAAGGAGCAACTTGCTGATATTTTTACCAAGCCTCTACCGAAGGACACTTTTGAATACTTGAGGACTAGACTTGGGGTCCGTCCCCTCTCTACCAATCACTAATGTGATCTAGAGGTTGCATTAGCCTATTCTTATCAAAAGATCATTCATGTTGATGCAACATAGCTCACACTTTGGATTATGTCTAAGGTTGTAAAAGATTTAAGGAGCTAGAATAGAGAATTTGCATATCAATATACAGAGATACATTATCTGCACCGAACTTCAGAGAGTTACTTGGATATTGTAGAGTTGTATGTTTTATGTTTTTTTTCTTTGGCATTGTTGTCAAAGGGAGAGATAGTGGAAATAATAGTGGAGAGATAAACAAAGAATGAATATGAAAATAAGTTACTAAGAACACAGAGAAAGGGAGAGACTTGCATATTTTTTGATAAGCACAGAAGGAATCTGAGAGCTAAAAAGATCAAATCCACAAGAAGAGCTTGCATGTAAAAGTCTGTTATGTAACGTAGTGATTAAACATATTAAATATCAAGCTAGGCAGAGCTTATCGAGCTACAACATTTACCTACATAGTTGTGGTATACATGTTTGGTATGTGTATGGTATATTTCATATTGCTTGTGTTGTCATCAATGCCAAAGGGAGAGATTGATGAACTACAATGGATTGAATACATGAATGACTTGAAGATCAGTGATTAGAGATCACCGAGTTACTAAAATGATATGTAAGATAATTAAATCAATCATTATGTTGTCATTGATATCAGCTAGTTTTGACAGTACTTATCATGTTAGTTACAAACTTCTAAACATCTGTAAAAGAGAGAAAAGATGAAGAACTAAGATGTCTACATGGAGAAAGATGGATATGAAAGATGAGGATAAGGAATACTTTGGGTAACTTATTGATGAGTCTATGATCTCATATTGTTGACTGATTATGTTGCATTAATCTATTATGAAGAAGGAAGCAAAATTGTACAAGACAATGTGGTCGGTAAATGAAGACTTCAGTATACACCGAGCCAATGTAGTGTATACTGAGTGATAGTATTAATCAAGATTGTATTCATTGACACATTTATTTGTTAACCAAGTATGGATGAAAGTATTAAATGCTTAGTTTAGCCTACAGAAAATGATGAGCTGGAAAGTGTTATGATTTTGAGATTAAGGATAAAGTTTGTTATGAGATCCATGACTGACAAAATTTGGAGAAGATCTAAAGGATGGAATTGAAACGTGTTATTGACATAACTGTCGAGGAAGGCTTAAGAGGCAAAATCAATGAAGAAGAATAATCGGCAAAATATGATGGTTGATATGAAAATGGTTTATCTATCTATATAAGAGATATGAGTTTCTTTATTGAAACATGCCAGAAGAAAGAAGATTGCAGAGATTTGTGTGAATACAGTTTCATGCATGCCTGACTAGACTGGCTAAAGGAGAACCAAACTGTAGAACATTACCGAGCATCAGTGAGCTATTACCGAGTGAAAGTAAGTTGAGGAAGTGAATTGAAATATTGATCAGAGGATTTGTATGGGCTTAGAATAGATCTGAACATCTGCAAATTGAGTTGTATTGTAATCAGATCAACTACTATTTCAGTTTAAATGTTGATACAAAAAATCTCCTAACCGAGTGGACTTAATCATCTTATGTTATGCCCCTATGTCATTAAAGGAATGCACATTATTATCTTATTGACCCCATAGTGAATGTTGGTTGAAAGATAACTGTTCATCTTAAATCCTCTAACAAGGTCACACCTAACAGTGTGTTGGTAACCTTTAATAGGGTTGGCTCTTCACCGAGCTCACTTCAGAAGAGTGAAAATTATTTTGGGTTACCGGTCCCAAGTGGTTTTTCCCTTACCAGGGTTTCCATGTTAAATCATTATGTTATGTGTTTCTGTGATGATTGTTTTGTTGTCATACTTTACATACTACATATTTGATTTGGTCGGTAATCACAGTAAGTTAATTAACTGGTAATCGGTAAAAGGCACAAACAGTTTAATAATTTATGTTACTAAGTTGCAAAATTTATTAAAATTGTTTTGAGAGTTACATCTTTGTATTTGGGACTATGGGTTAACTGATCTAACTGATTCACCCCCCTCTAAGTTATTCGGACACATAAACCATTACTAGTCTAATTGTATTTGTACATACATACTTATAGCTTTTAATTTGCAAGTGTACACATAAAATAATGTTAAATAATGTATATTCAATCAAAGAAGAGAGTCACAATATCACATGGATGCAGTCATTAGCAACCATAAATACAATCTTACAACATAGAATAGGAAATATCTTACAAAATTCTAAAAATAACATGTTTATAAATTAGATTAAAAAAAAGAGATAATACAAATTATGTCCCTCCAACTTATGAGGACCATTTAAATAATTATTTAAGACTTTATTGCAAAAACATCAACAATGGATTGTTGGACATTGGAACATTATGAGCTTTTTCATTCTCTTGATTCGATTTTAAAATTATTAAATTTCTTGATAAAAACAAATCTTAATGTTTTTCATTCTCTTTGTGATTAAATGTGATTTATCAATTCATTCTAAGTGGCTTGCAACACTCAAATTTTAATTATTTCATTGGTTGTTTAATTTAAATAATAATTATATCTTATTTTCAAATATATAATAAAGATATTGCAGATTTTTTTTTTAATTCTACTATTTTAATATATATAAAAAATGGTTCTGAATTAAATTATTTTTTTATAATTCTAATATTTCACTACATTCTCTATTATTTTCAATATTTTGTTTTGTTCGTTCCTTAGTAGTACAGTGGATTTTATTGTGTGTTAGTCATAACATTTTAGTGGTTGTTAGTCATAGATAGGTAAAAACACAAAGTTGTGTCACGTTTCAGGCTAACTTATCAGCACAACTGAATTTGAGTATTTCTAACCAAAAATTAATTTTCATCAAACATATGGTCTAGCTAGATTCATTCTAGTTAAGTTAGATAAGTGCTTCAACTTTTCCAATTGGAATTGTCTATTAAATGCATGTTTTATACCAATTTGGGTCCAATTACCAAAGAAATAAAATTATTTTAGAAAAATGACATTTCAATAACTCCTACTCTTTTTAGTGATATTTTAAAAAAAAACCCTTTTGTAGATCTTAGAGTCAAGATTATCATCATATAAGTTTTATAGTATTTTGATTAGATCTAATATATTATAATTTCAAAATACTACAAGTAGGTATTTTAACATTTGAGAAGAAACTGCTTCAAAAAAAGAAAAAAAATAGTAAAACATATAAGAAAAATTTAAAATTTATATTCAACACTAGAGGAGAGAGTCGTCTTCAAGAATGTGAATTTTTTTTTTGAATGGTGTAGATTTGATAGTGAAAATTTGGTGGGAGATGAAAATTTTTGATTTCAGATAAGTTCAACTTTAAGTAGTTGTAACAGAGAAAATATTTATGGGAAACCAATATTTCTTGTTTTTTGCACTAGCTATACATTTTCTCTATAACATATTTTGAAATCAGAGGAAATTTTTTTTATTGACATATACTTTTTTGGTAGGAATTAGACCCCAGTTTTTCAACAATTAAAAATGGACTTCAAAAACTATAAAACTATGTCAATGCTTCTTCAATTTTAAAAAAATAAAATTATAGGCATAAACATCATCCACTTTTACATATTTCATCAGTTTACATCATCTTCAAATCCTAAACATAAATGCCACTTTTATATTGTTAAAGTTGAATAGTTTGCGCATTGTTGACATTTTCCTTTATAAAAGTGTGACATAAGTTTAATAAATAATTATACTATATTTCAATGTTTTGAACACTAAACAAATAAAAGTCTATAAAAATATATGAATTAAATACTTATAATTATGTTATGAGCATTTAGGATTTCAAATCCTACCAATGCCAAAATATTAGGAAAGGTTGTTGAAAGACAATTAAATCTAAAATAAAAAGAAACCAACACAAAATAATCCCTTCACATGCTTGATCACCTTCTTTTACAAGTAAACAGTCACCGTCATTAATGAAGGATCTCTACCACACTTGAATTGACTTTTGTGAGCCACCAAGACCATATGCTTAAAAAAAATACCTATTATTAAAGCTATTGCATGCAACTCTAACATTATCACTCATTGTGAGGGTTTACTTGTAAAATAAGGTGTGACTTTAGTTGTAAAAGAATGTGCCCAAGCATGTAAAGAGATTATTTTGTGTTAGTTTATTTTAAATTCTTTCTCATTTTACTATCTTTCAACAACCTTTCCTGATGATTTTGACATTGGAGTGATTTGAAATACCAATTTGATGTGTCCTCTACTTTTCCAAAGTGATAATGCTAGAGTACCATACATTGGATTAAATAATAGGTGTTTTGTTTTAAGCTCATGGTCTCATGAAACTACTAAATTTTGTTCAAGAGCGACAAAAGTTCTTTGTTATTGATGGCGAAGGCTTACTTGCCAAAGAAGGTGCCTAAGCATGCAAAGAGATTATTTTGTGTTCATTTCTTTTTTCTTTCTCCTTTCATTATCTTTCAACAACCTTTCTGGATTGTTTTGTCAAATTGGTCATATCCAAAATCTCAATTTGATGTTTCATCTACTTTGACAGAGTGATCATGTCAAGGTTACATATAATGGCTTAAATTATAGGTATTTTATTTTAAGATCATGGTCTCATTAACTCACATAAGTCTATTCAGGAATGGAAAATATTCTTTGTTAAGGATGGTGAGAGTTTACATGTAAAAGAAGGTGCCTAATAAAGGGGAGGCTAATTGTATTACCATAAAATATTAGCTCCTGTAATTGGATACTTAGTTAGGCCCAATTTTGGTGATTTTGAGATTTCATGTTTGTTAAATGCTTGATCTAGCTACCTATCTCTTCTTATTCTAGTATCTACCTTATCTCCCTGACCTCTCATTTCTATCCTAGCATTTTCTTTGTGGTGCATAATTCCTAGGGTGCTATGTTCCTAGGAAAACAATGCCCAAGGTGTTGTGTTCCCAAATAATTGGGCTCAAATTAGAATTGGGGCCCCATTACAGTGTTTTGGTGGGAAATTATATCCCATGGTTGACCTGGGTGAATTTTAAATCTTAAAATATTGTGAGAGGTATAAGTGTGGCCTATCTCTCCTCATTTTGGTACCCATAATTATCAATCCACATCCATTATCGATCTATCAAGTTCAAGATTTTAATGAGAGAATTCAATATATAACATTTCCTCAAGCATTCCAATGCATTTTGAAGGCAATCTTCTCTGTTGTAGCAATATTCTCTCCCAATGATAGCCAAGTAGAGGATCCCTCAATCAAGAAAGAAGATCCTTTGTCCATATACATGTATTCTTCCTCCATAGTAAATTTCCATTAAGCATAACAACATTGAAGATCTAGGAGTGACATTCATAGATTCATGCCTTTATGAATGCATCCTTGAGTTGTTTCTACATTCCAAGGTTCAACAACTACAATTCAAGCAACATACAAGCATCTTCATGAGTATGTCCGATCTCAACATCCCTTCATGAAGTTATATTCATTTAGAAGGTAGATCTAACATTTACCTTTAGATTTACATACTTTACTTTATGCCATTTCATTTTATTTTTAAGGTTGATTCCTAAAAAAGGGTTTGACCAAGGCAAACCCCTTTTTACAACATTTTCCCTATTTTTCTATGTGTAGGGATAGGTAGCAAAGTTTTTAAGAGTTTATTTGAAAAAGTGTAGGATCTGTCAAATCGGTTATGATAGTTTCAACTAAAATAATTGGGAACCAAATGCCCTAGGAAATCTATTCCCAAGAAAAAAAATGCTCAAGGCATTCTGTACCTTGCAAATCAGCCTCAAATTTAGACTATAGGTCAGTATAGACTTTTGGTTTATGTTTCAAGTCATTACAGTTGTCTATCTATTTTTTACTAGTCTGTATTTTATGAATCTTGTTATATTTTCTTATTTTTCCTCCTATATTGTGTCAACATATTATTATCCCTCAAGTCCAAATTCCCCCAACTAATTATTGTGAAGGATCATTGACTCATTCAATGCTTAAGTCCTACATTGGCCTATTGGATTGTATTCCTTCTGATTGTGCATTAGGGAAAGGAGGGAAAATCCCTTGCATCACATTTCTTCCCTTTCCTTACTGTACATGTAAAATGACTTAAATAACATGTGATGTATTTTAAGATCTTGGTCTCATGAAACCTTAGAAGTTTGTTCAAGGGTGGCAACGATTCTTTCTTAATGGTGGTGAGAGTTTACTTATAAAAGAAGGTGCATGAGCACGTGGAGGGATTATTTTATGTTAGTTTATTTTTCATTTCTCATTTCACTATCCTTCAACAAACTTTCTTGATGGTTTTGGTGTTGGTGGGATTCTAAATCCTAATTTGATGCATCCTCTACTTTGATAGAGTGATAAAGATAGAGTTGCATACAATGTCTTAAATAATGGGTATTTTTTTAAGCTTATGGTCTTGTCAGTTCATATAAGTCTATTCAAGTGTGGAAGATGCTCTTTTTTAGGTGATGGTGATGGTTTAATTGTAAAAGATGGTGTTTGAGCATGTGGAGGGATTATTTTGTTTTAGTTTCTTTTTCTTTCTCATTTCACTATCTTTCGGACACCTTTCCTAATGGTTTTGATGTTGGTGGGATTTAAAATCCCTATATGATGTATCCTCTACTTTGATAGAGAAATAACACTAGTTTTGCACACAATGACTTAAATAATAGGTGTTTTATTTTAAGGGCATGGTGTCATTATTTCACAGAAGTCTTTTCAAAGTTGGCAAATATTCTTTGTTAATGATGGTGAGTGCTTACTTGTAAAATAAGGTGTCTAAGCATAAGAAGATATTATTTTGTGCTAGTTTCTTTTTTCTCTCTCATTGCACTATCTTTCAACAACCTTTCTTGATGGTTTTGGTGTCATTGGGATCCAAAATATCAATTTGATACATCCTCTATTTTAGTATAATGATATACCCATTTGAGTTAACTAATTAAAGGAACACAAAATTTGGAAGAAAATTAAAACTATGAATATGGCCTAATTCTCTTTATTGATAAATTTTTCCTGTATTTGGACTACTGTGAACTAGAAATAAGCTATTATGGAGAAATTATGGACTACCAAACTTTATTCTATTTATAAACTCTCATAAAAATGAAGAAAAATGTGTTGTTCCCTCCACCTAAAAATGACACTTTTCATATTTGTTGTGCAAATCAAATGCACACTATTGAATGAGTACTTGACAATGTTACACTTTTGTTATTTACATGCAAAAATAGATCTTTAATTGAAGGAGGTTGAGAAAAACACTACAAGAAAAACCTTAAATATTGAACAAAACCTTTCGATGTCACCTACCAACTCCTATTATTGTTATATTTTATTTGAATTTTTTAGTTTTTAAATAGTTGCCCATTCTTTAGGTTTAACCTTCAAGAGTCCTTTCATAAAGATTCAAGAGAAAAATTTGATAAGAATAGGTCTTACAAATAAATTACAAGTGACTAGAATCTTCAGATTTTTTCTTTCATTTTTTAAGAGTCATACATATCACTTTTTTCAAAACTAGACTATTTGTATATTAGAAATCAATTATTTGAAGATTAAAAATTAAACTTATAAGTATGAGTGTAGTGGGTTTTTGAACATGTTTTTTGACGTGTATAAATTTGAAAGATCCAAGTAAATATAATTATAAAAATATAAGAGATCTAATTATACAAACTTTGTTTTTCTATTTTTCATCTTGAGAGATTAAATACATAAATACTTCAACTATCTAGCTATCATCTTTGGAGAATAAATACATAAATATTTCAACTAGATCTATTTCTCATATTTGAGATTAAAAACATAATAATTTCAACTAACTCTTCTCTACAATATCTATACATTTATTATGCATTTACTTCTAAATTGAATGTGTTATCTCTATTTGAGCATTAAGTATTATCATTAGTATCAAATGAGTTCAGTCGGTAATCATAAGATACCTAGTTGGTAAAGGTTTGAATAAGGAGTTAAACAAGTCAGTCGGTTGAACATACCAAGCCTTCACATTGAACAGATACAAGGAAGAACTTAAAGTTATCAGGATACAGGTTTAATCGAGCATGTTTACTGAGCATCAAGAATTGTCGGGTACCGAGTCAAGTAATCACCGAGCATTCTACACACCGAGCATCAGGTATTTACCGATCAATGAATGTAGTGTTTACCGAGCTATTTAGGAAACAACATAGTAATCAACAATGACACATATATCTATGCAAATGGTTTACATGGATTTGCAAATGATTTACCAAGATCGAGATATATTTAATATGGATGTAGTCATTAAATTTTGTGATGATTCCTATGTAATAGTTAGATCTAGGTTATTTTTGTACACCATTAATCTTAGGTTTTCTAAGATGTTGTAACCCTAATTAGGTCAAGATTGTTTGATACTTAATTGTAAAGGATGTCATTAAGAATCAATTATGTATTGTATCATGGAGCAGTATTCACACACATGACATCAGAGATCAAACAAGGGTTATATGACATAGAAGTTTATTAGAGACGGTATTAGGTTTATTAGATACATATCAGGCTACCAAGAAGGACAGAAGGTCATATTCATCACATTGAGGTGATATTCATTTGATATTTCCTAGATTAGACAAGGACCAGTTGTCATTTTATAGATATCCTAATGTTATCAATTTAACCATTGTAATAGATTTCAAATCTCCTAATAGAGTAGACTTAACAATCTTTTTGTAAATCTCTTAACCGAGTCCACACTTATTTGTGTTGCTAAAATAATTTCACAAGGTAGATCTAGTCAATATTTTTGTTACTCCTAATAGGGTAAGATCATCATAAGTGATCACAATTGTAGCCTTAACCGACATACTTTATTTACTGTAGTAGTGAGGAATTTGGGGGTGTTATCCCCACCACAGTTTTTACATTCTAACAAGGGTTTTTGCGTAACCAAAATACTTGAGTCACACGTTTACAATTTCATGAATGATTTTTTGTTTTGATTACATGCACTTTACATTTCCTAGTTATATGAATGTATGTTGCAAACAATGTATCAGTCGGTAAGTTAAGAATTACTATTGCATGGTGATAAGTATTACAAGTTTTTTGAGGTTACTGATTCACCCCTCCCCTCTTAGTACTATATCTTTCCTATCCCAACAATTGGTATCAGAGCTAGATCTCTTATTTGGAAGTTTAACCACTAAAGAGGAAAGATCTCAGGATGGAGAGATATAGGTTGGACAAGACTATTGAGAATCAAAGGATGCATATGCAAATCTTCACTGACAATTCAAGCAAGCCAAGGAAGAACTAAAGAAGTTATTGATTTAAAGGAAGGATATGGCCATTCAGTATGGTGAGACTGATTATCATGAAGAATATATTGATGACCCTTTTGAATCAACTGGATCTAGATCAAGTAGTATATTTGACATATCTGAAGGAGGATTATTTGATTTATCTAAGAAGAATATACATCTTACTGAACAAGTTAAAGCTTTGCAGATTGGACAAGAAGCACAAATGGTGAGAATGATTGATGTCATGAACAATGCTAGGCAAGCCGAACAAGAGAGAAACCTAGTTGTTGAAGATAGAAGATAGATGACTGAAAAACTACAAGAGAAAGAATTTGAGATACTAAGAATTACCAAGCATCACTTTGAAATTTCTAATCAAATGGTTGTTATAAGTTAGGAAGTCAACTGAGTGAATAGTGAGATTACAAGGAAACTAGAAGACATCGTTGAACTTAGAGAAGAGAATGAGAGACTAAAAAATGAAGTGAAGATGAAATAACAATATAATGAAATGATTAAGAAAGCTAAAGGCACATCTAAGAAAATTGATGAATTTTTGATTAGTCAAAGAGGACTTGGAAGTACTACTGGATTAGCCTACACCAAGCAATGAGAATCATCAAGACAAGATGAACAAGTGAATGCCTACACAAATCAAAGACCAAAGAAGCTATCATGTCATCATTGTGGAAAACTGGGCCACACATCAAATGTTTGCAAGAGTAAAGTTAAAGGTATTCCTAAATCCACTCCTAAGTTTAATGGTTATTGTTATAGTTGTAACAAGTATGGACACATGAGTGTTGATCTAAGTTGAATAGGACTCCTAACAAACCCTACATGGAGAAACACAATCACACTTGCAACAAGCATGGACACATAGCACAAGAATGCAGGACAAAAATGAAGCAAGTCTAGACACCGAAAGGACAGAACAAGACCTATCAACTGAGAAGACAAGGTAATGCTTATACATGAGATTAAAACACATGGGTTAGTTGTACAACATGTAGAAGATATCCAGGGGGTAAAAGCACAAAGTTGTGTCATGTTTCAGGATAACTTACCAGAAAAGCTGAATTTGAGTATTTTTATCTAAAATTATTTTTTGTCAAACATATGGTCTAGGTAGATTCATTCTAGCTAAGTTAGATAAGTTCTTCAGCTTTTCCAATTAGAAATATCTATTAAATGCATGTTTTATAACAATTACTAAAGAAATAAAATTATTTCAGAAAAGTGATGTTTCAATAACTCCTACTCTTTTTAATGATATTTTTTTACAATTATAAAAATACCCTTTTTAGAGCACAAAGTCAAGATTATCATCATATAATTTTTATAGTATTTTAATTAGATCTAATATATTATAATTTCAAAATACTGCAAGTAGGTATTTTAACATTCGAGAACAAGCTACTTAAAAAATAGAAAAAAATAGTAAAGATTATCAAAAAAATTGAAATTTTATATTTAACACTAGAGGAGAGAGTTCTCTTCAAGAATGTGTAATTTTTTTTTTGAATGGTGTATAATTGATAGGGGAAATTTGGTGGGAGATAAAAACTATCAATTTTAGGTATGTTCGACTTTGAGTAGTTATAACAGAGAAAATATACATTGAAAACTAATTTTTATTCTTTTCTGCACTAGCTATACAATTCATCTATAACATATTTTGAAATCAATGGAAAAAAAGATTAGTTGCATATACTTTTTTGGTGGGAACAAGACCCTCATTTTTCAGCAAGTAAAAAAATGGACTTCAAAAATTAAAAAAACTATGTGAATTCTTGTTCAATTTTTTTTTAAAAAATTATAGGCATAAACTTTATCCACTTTTACACATTTCATTAGTTTACATCATCTCCAGATTCTAAACATAAATGCCATTTTTATGTCGTTAAAGTTAAAAAGTTTGTGTGTTTGTTTACCTTTTCCTTTATAAAAGTGTGACATAGCTTTGTACTTTTACCCATCATGGACATATTGCAGCTAACTGTATGAGGAAGAATTGGAGAGGCAGATCTCACAACTAGAAAAACACTGGTATGACATGTTTACATTGTCACAAGGTCGGTCACTTAAGTAAAGAGTGTAGAGACCGAGCACCAGAGACACAAACATATGAAAATGGCAATACAATTGAGGATATCATGAGGATAAGAAACACTATGTGGAGAAAAGATTCAGGTGATAATGTTGAGTCAAGCAATGCAGTTGGTGACACCTCATCTATTAGATTGGGTGACATCACCACCTCCACCTAAGTTGAAAAGGTATTTATGGAACTGCAAATTCTAATCGGTTATATCTAACATACAGTTCCTTATATCAAGTGTTCACATACCAAATCTACATGAATTAAGATGCATTATGGTTTTATATGTTTTGAGCTTCAAATGTATACAATCGGTATAAGCTAGACCGGGTGAGAAGTTGCTAGTCGGTAACTATCAACAAGGTTAATCGAGTCATGGTATTGACCGAGTGATATTTTATGTGTTAACTAAGATTATGAAATTTAAAAGTATACACCAAGCATACCTATTGTTACTGAGCCGTGTTAGGTCAAGCATTTATTGCAAAAAGTTTGAGCGGGAATTTGAAAACTGCTATAAATACACGCTAGACTTAGTTTATTTTTCACATTGCGATCACAAAGAGCTGAGAGATTTCAAGAGCAAATTTGAGCAAAGGATTTTCAGTGCAGTTGGACAAAGATTTGAATTTTTCTGAGCAGATTCATCACAGTCACAAGTAAGTGCTATCATTGCCGAGCTATTTCATTTCTATTTTTCAAAGCCCTAAATCGAAGAACATGGCATCTGCATCAAAATTTGACAAATCCAAGACTAGAACTGAGAAGGAAGTTAAGTTAATAATGTTTGCTACCTGTAACGAGCCAAAGTACATACTTCATCATGAAGTTGCTTCGCAAAATGACAAGACCAAAGATTTTTCAAGCATTCTGCCTAGGGTTTTTCTGGTTGAAGACATCCATGCCTACATTCATTGCAAAATCAGAGAGTTAGGTGACTTCGAGCTCCAATATAATTTTCAAGAGTTGAGTGTTGATGTGAAACTTAAGGATGAACACACACACTTGGAGGTAAAGAGTTTGATCAATGCCCTAGAGTTCTTGAGAGTCTTCAAAAATGAATGGATTAGGATTATTTTGAGCATAGTACATGATGGAAAAATATGGTTAGATGAATCAGTCAAGATCACCAAGGACATCATTCATGCAATTACCGATTACCCTATAACTAACAAGGTGAAAGCACTGAGGAGTGCACCGAGAACCAATTTGGACAAAGCTATTGGAGTAGAATGGGACAGTAGAGGATTGAGATTCAATACCATCGTGGATCCTGAAACTAGGTTCGGTCCATATGCCATTGATTAGAAAATTTTCTAGTCGAGTAGACCTAATAGTGTACCGTGTGGAGCTGTGGATATAGCTTACAAAATTATGAAAAAGGGATTTTAGTTGGATCTTGCCGAGTTTCTACTGAAGCAGGTAGAAGAGAATATGAGAACAATTCAGTTGGCAAAGACAAACATGTGTAAATTTGGATCATTGTTACTTTGCATATTATTTTATGTGCAAAAATTTTCCCCCTCCATCAATAATGTTGATTGGACAACCAACAAGCCAATGACTCTATAAGTCAATGATTTGATACAAAGTTTGGGAGAGAATTTTGTGAGTATAATGGATATATATTTTTAACAATTTAAAGATAGAATGAATTCTAGAAGCAGGATACTGAGACAATTGGTCAAGGATTTTGAGCATGACATTTGTTTCTTAGTAGATACTGACCATACTCTTATCAAAGTAGTTGAACCAAGGACAAAGTGGCTAGAACCAATGGGCTATGAGATTGATATTAATTGGGCATCAAGGTCAATTAAGGATTTACTAGCAGAGCCTAAGGATCCACAGGCTACTAGGTTTGGAACCTACGAAGAGGCCAAATAGAGAATAAAAATGGATCTAGTTATTGAGAAAGTTACAAAGAAATCCAAGAAAATGATGGATAAATTAGTAAAACAATTTGGAGAAGATGCAGATGATGTGGAAGCATATGAAGATATTCTGGTTAAGGTAGAAATTGAGGGTCAGTTAATCCTAGCTGACACTGCTTATGATGAAGAGGAAACTGATTCAGAGAAGGACATTGAGTCTTCACCGGTTAAGCCCACTGCAAAAAGGCAATAAGAAGAAGTACAAACAAGGGCAATAAAAAGATCTACCACTGTTGCTTCTTCACCTATAAAGAAAGGAATTGCAAAAATAACAAGGTCCACTCCTACAAAAACCTACCAAAAGAAGAAACGAGGTGATCAAGGTACCTAAGAGGTACCAAAGAAAAGGAGAAAGCTTATAAGGGAAAACAATGACAATGATGATGATGGAGAAGAAGACCAAGATACATTCAATGTAGTTGTGAATAAAACTCAATTTGTTGATGAGTTAGCTAAAGCAATAACATACATTGGGCATCTTGGTAACCCCAAGCTAAATCTATATGCACACATGTCAACCGAGGATCAACAAAAGATTGAAGAAGCAATCATAGAAATGATGATAAAGTTCAAAAAGGTACTAGTTGAATTCAACTCCCTTGTACCTAAAAGCTTGTATGATAAGTTGTCAACAAGATGGACATATGCCTTGCACACCAAGAATAAAATGAGGGAACATTCTTTGATATTGGCAATGCCAACATTAACAGTCCCTGAGATTGAGGAAATGATGCAACAATATTCTAAAATATTTTTGATGAAGAGTTGAGCACTCAATATTCTGGCAAGGTAAATTGGAGGAGGTAGATGAGAATAGTAAACTTCTAATGGAACACTATCCTCCAAGCCCAAGAAGAAGCAGATAAGCTTGCACTGGTGGTGATACTTGAGAAGAAGAACAAAAGGAAAGGAAAAGGTCTACACTCGGATGATGTTGATCTGGATACCAAGGAACCCATATAACTATCTGACATCGAGGTACCAAACACCACCATAGCAATAGATTTTCATCCACCAGGATATAGGGAAGTATACCAAGATCCTCTTGAGAAAGCATTAATCATAGGGACAGATGATGTTATCATTGAGGACATCACTAATGGAGATCTTGATGATGTTGAGGATGTTACCATTTCTATAGATCAAACTGAAGAGACAACACCTACTGAGGCAACATGAAGTGCAATACTGGGTGACCTTCCTATTTTAGTACAAGTAGTTGAGATAATTTCTCAAAAGGAACCCGAAGGCTCAACCCTTGAGAAAATGAAGGACAAAACAAGGGAGCAAGGATCAAGTGAACAGGGCACAATAGAGCTAAATGCACCTAAGGAAATAGAGGCTGAGAAACAAGCACCGAAAGACCCCCAACTGACAGACACTACAAATACTGACACCACAACATAAGCACCTACTTAATCAATTGAGACTCAGGTCATTGAGAAGAACAAAGAAGAAAGTGTGTCAATCGAGCCTGAATAGACAAACATAGAGGTTAAATCTCTAGTTCCATTTGTGAAGTTCTCACTAACAACAACACAAGAGAAGAAGAAAAAGAAGCATGGAAAAGGGCCAATCACATTATAAGAGATTATAGAGATACCTGACTATGAACCAAGGACATTGGACCTCGAGGAACTCAGAAAATATGGGGAGTTATGTACAAGAAAGGTAGCACAGGAGAAACTAAGGAAGGAGAGTAAAAGCAAGAAGATTCTAGAAGATGTTAGAGACATCCTTTAGCAAGTTATTCTTGAGATCACAATAAATCAGGACACTCCCATTTTAGATCAACTTGTAGCTCTAACAAGCCACATCAACACCCCTAATATAGATGCTGAAAAGAGAATTGAAGAAAGGGTTGAGGAAAAAATACAACAAAGATTAGTAGAGAAAATTAGCCAAGAAGTGGCTATCAATAATGTCAAATTATCTAAGGTAATAATTGAGCTCCAATCTATTACTTAGAGAATTATACAAGTTTTGTTTAAGTTATGTAGTGTAGACCACTTCACTGCCGAGATCAATGAAAAGATCAAGAAGATAGAAGTTCAAGAGCTAAGGTGGTTGATATCTAATTTAAGGAAGCATGAAAACACTATAAGTGACCAGGTCACTAAGTTGCAAGCCGAGTTGCTTCCCCACCTGAAAATCATGGAGTGACACATTGAGAAGGCTAAAGTCTTAGTAGCTACCTTGAAGATATCAGTTTTGAAAAATATTTTTGATATGCATGCACAAGTCGATCTCAAGCACATTGCTCTTGACAACTTGAAAGAGGAATGGGAAAAGCTCTTGGCCTCACTACAGAAAACCCACCAACAATTTTTTGACAAGCGATAAGTACACATTCTTTTGGCATTAATTTCAAAAAGGGGGAAATCATGTATATGCCACCATGTACTTTATTATATACCAAGAACATGTACATATGGGGAGTTAGTCAATTTTGAAGAGTATGTATATATATATTTTTGTACTCAAAAGGAATTAGAATTTTTTTTTGAGTTATTCGGTACATATACATAAGGTTTCGATACTAATGCCAAAGGGGGAGATTGTTATCTCTATTTGAGCATTAAGTATTGTCATTAGTATCAAATGAGTTCAGTCAGTAATCATAAGATACCTAGTTGGTAAAGGTTGGAATAAGGAGTTAAACAAGTTAGTCGGTTGAACATACCAAGCCTTCACACCGAGTAGATACAAGGAAGAACTTAAAGTTATCAGAATATAGGTTTAACCTAGCATGTTTACCGAGCGTCAAGAATTACCAGGTACCGAGTCAAGTAATTACCTAGAAATTTACACACCGAGCATTAGGGATTCACCGATTAATGAATGCAGTGTTTACCGAGTTAATAAAAAAACTATATAGTAATCAACAATGAAACATATCTCTATGCAAATGGTTTACACAGATCTACAAGCTGTTTACCAAGATCGAGACATATTTAATATGGATGTAATCATTAAATTTTGTGATGATTCTTTTGTAACAGTTAGATCTAGGTTATTTTTGTACACTATTGATCTTAGGTTTTCTAAGATGTTGTAACCCTAATTAGGTCAAGATTGTTTGATACTTAATTGTAAAGGATGTCATTAAGAATCAGTTGTGTATTGTATTTGTATCATCTTAAAATGGAAGCACTTCCATGTTAAGAGCATTTAGCCCTCTGAGTAAGTGGTCTGGGGTCATGTCAAGTGCCTTGATTGGGTTTTTGCATGGATCTAGCTATTTCCCCCCTATTCTTCTTCTCTCTCCCTATTTCCAGCCTCATTTTTATAGACTTTCTCTGAGAATCTGAAGATCTTGAATTTCTAGATCAAAGATGACCTGAAGGGTCAAGGATGACCTAGTACCTAACCTAGGTCAAGGACAACCTCATCCCTGAACTAGGGCAAAGACTACCTCATCCCTGACCCTAGGTCCAATTTTCAAATTTTGGAAGTTTTGAGATGTCAGGTTTCAAAAAGTTTTATTTTCCCGCTTCTGGGTCGGCTGTTTCAGGTTTCAGAATGGTAAACTCTTAAATTGCATTTAATCTAGGTCCATTTCTAGGGGTTAAGGTTAATTGGGATTTAATTCTCCAATGTCGGCCTCTCTTGAAGGTTTTACCCTAGATCACTATAAAAGGAAGCCTTCCTCTCTCATTTTATCCATCCACTTTCATGATTAAGGTATCAAGTTTTACAATCTATTCTTTCCACAATCAAGCTAGTGCAATCAAGCAAGATCAAGCAAGCATTTCATCAAGCATTTTCAAGGAAGCATTCAAGCCCTCATCTTCATTCAAGTTCTCCTTTGAAGATCAAGGATTCAATAATTCAAGCCTTTGAAGGGATTTGGTTCAAGCATTCAAGATTCATCATTCAAAACCCTAGATCTAGCCATCATGGTGGTGTGATCTTCCTTCAAGATCCTTTGTTCATCTTCAAGATCCATTCATTCCTCTCTCAAGGTGGATTCCAAGCATACAATCATGGAGGTTTTGGATTTACATTTATGGTTTTGATTTACATTGTTGAGTCCAAGCTTTCATATCAATATACTTGTTTACATTCAAAATATAATTTCATATCTATTGAAAATCATAGCTTTATTATTAGATCTACTTCTACTAATTGCTAGCATTCTCCATTTCAATTTCATTATTAAGGTTGATTCCAAACTAGGGTTTGACCAAGGCAAACCCCTCATCCAAACAACAAAATCATTTTTCTTGTAGGTACAGGTACATGACAACGAATTGAAGTATAGATCTGGATACCCTTTTTGGTGAAGTTTCAAGATCTGGGAACAGGATTTCTGTCAGAGATGACCTTCAGTGAGGGGTAGGATCTTGCCCAGGGTAAGACCTTGCCTCGTTATCTAGGTCAAGGATGACCTACTTGTAGAAAGACAAAAATTTTCAAGGTTTTCTCTGTCTCGACATTTCCAGTTGGGAGCAGGTTGTAGAATTTCTTGAAATTGTGCACAAACATCAGAAAACAATGATTTCTTCATCAGCCTTCTTTAGAGATAAGTATTTCTATTTCATTTAGTTTGTATGTCCACAAAATTTTCCATTAATCATGATATCATTATACTATATCACTCTATCCATTGAGGTGAACAACTACAACCATTTTCACCTTCTATTCATTTTGGTGAACCCGATGTACTTACCCCTTTTATTTTGTGGATTTAGATGCCCTATTTTTTTTAGTGTTAGGTCTTTTCTTTCATTAAGATTAGATTTAGTTTATGCTCTTGCATTTTAAATTCAAAAATACAAAAAAATATATATATTCAATAAAATCCAAAAACATTTCTTGCATTTCATTTACTATGAAGATTCTTAAGATGCTTTGGTGTGTGGTCATGATCCTTATAACCCTTCTTTTAGCATCTCTTTACCATACCTATGATGTTTATGAGAGTATCATTCACTTCATTATGTTGATGATCCTTCATTTTGCACTTGCTTATGCTTTTGTGAAATTGACTGATACTAGTCTTCCTACTTTCAAGACTTTCATTAAAGATTTATGTGGTAACCTTATTACTCTTTTGGATTATGTGAAGAATTTCGTAGATGATACACCATCTCCTCATATTCCTAATCGTATCATTCCTAATTTGATTCCTAATCTTCCTAATCCTAATCCTATCATTCCTAATTTGATTCCTAACCTTTCTATTCCTAATCCAATGCCTAATTCTCCATCTGTTCATCTTCGTTCTTCCCATACTTATGATGGAATTCAGGCTATAGTTCAGGATGTAGATGTGAAAGACTTCTTTGATTTATCTTCTCCTTTGATTCATGATGATATTAAAGGAAAGGGTAAAAAAACTTCTTCAAAACCTATTATTCCACCTTATACAACCTTTACTCATGAACATGATAAACAATCACCTACTATAGAAGCTTTATATGAGATGTACACTGCCAAATATAATATGATAACTAAACAAGGTTATAGAGGTTTAGGGCTTGGGGTTTATGAACATGGTATCAAGTATCCGGTTCATATACCCCCTAAACAAGATTTTCATGTGTTGGTTGTTCGCAATCTCAAGTCAAGGTAGGTGATATTGATCATCGTCCTCCTCTTCATTATCTTCCCCCTACACCCACTGTAGATAACACTGATACTCATCAAGATGTAGCTAAGAAGGTGTATGTTCAATTAATGAATTCCAAAAAAGAAATCTTTAAACCTATACCAAAAAATGCTTTATCCAAGTACAAATGTCCTTTTCATTATAGTAATACACATTTACTTGCTGATTGTAAACATTTCAAGTTATATGTTAGGGGAAGAGCCTCTTAAGGAATTATATCTCACTCTTGTGCAGTTTTACAATTCCTTCATAATTTTGATATAGGGGATTCCCCTCGTTCTGATATAATATAGATCTCTTCTCCTCTTGTCTTTGGACTAGGGGGCAACAGGTGTATTTCCATCCAGTCTCCTAGGATCCATTAGGCTTTTTATTGGGCTTAATTGGTATTCTTTCTCTCATATCTCTCTATGGTTTTGTATTATGTTTATAATCATCCATAGATCTTATTCAAGATATATTTCCTAAGACATTTGTTTTGCAAAGGTATCCCTTGTCTCTATCCCTGGGGGGCAAGGTTCTTCCTTCTTTCTCTTTGTCTAGGGAACTACTTTTCTTAGCTTAGTGGTATTTGTTTATATTGCAATATTATTTCATCATACTGACAGATGTTGTGACTATGGATAACCTTTTTATATGAGAAGTTATTGTCCTAGGTCATCACCTCTTCTTTATTTTGCAAATTATGTTCTTTATAAACCATTACCCTTGCTTTGATGTTAGAGTTGTTTCCCTCATTCCAAAGATTCCTTTTCCTCTTCTTTGTAGGAGGCTTGATGATTGAATCTTTGTTCCCGCCTTTGAAAGATGACATTTTATCTAAAAGCACTCCTCTATGGTGGGGGCCTTGTTGATAAGATCTCTTTCATTGAGGATCCTTTTTCCATGAGTGACATATCCTTTTCGCAATTATCTATACTCTTGGATGTAGGGGCCAATATCCCTCGCTAAGAATATGGTGTACATTGTTGTTAAACATGATATCTCTTTCCATTGTGAAGTAGGTATCCTCTTCCTCTTGCTTATCATGTCTTGTAGACAACCACGATAAGGAGGGGGGAATATATAGGGTCTCCCTTGTACTATAGTTTTTTATTTTTATGTTAAATCCTTTGAAGGTAACACACATAAGTTGCTAAATCCTGAAGAGACACACATTTTTCAAAATTTCAATATGCTAAATCCTTTGAAGGTAACACACATAAGTTGCTAAATCCTGAAGAGATGCATTTTTCAAATTATCAATATGCTAAATCTTTGAAGGTAACACACATAAGTTACTAAATCCTGAAAAGACACGCATTTTCAATATGCTAAATCTTCTGAAGGTAACACACATAAATTGCTAAATCCTGAGGAGACATGCATTTCATATTCATAGTGATACAAGAAGGTGGATCTATGGGTATTCCTGAAGCCATCAGAAGATGCATTACAATTGCAAGCATAGTTTATGGGTGAACTATCAAGTTTGGCCACCTGTTTGGCTCTCCCTCCCTTGGTGATTCATGGTAAGGTGGGCATCTTACTAGGCGAGGTAATCACTTTCTCTTTTTTCTCTTTTCACTTTCATGCTAGTAGGATTGGATCACGAAGCTATGTTATTTATAGTGTTGCTCTTGTCTTTATTATGTAATCATTTATGCTTTTATGATAGCTTTCCAAATATGATATTAGTATGAGAAATATTTCTTAGCAAGGTTTCTTATGCTATTTGATTTGGGTTTGTTTAGTACTAACCCCTCTTTTGTGTTGTTTTGGTTTTCTTTTTGTTTTCACACCCTCGTGCATGTATGTTGAGTTAGAATCCTTAGCCTGGGGGCTTGTGTCCTTAGCTAAGTGTTATTTTATCTTGTTGCCAATCCACTCAAATCTTTTCTTTCATCTCCTTTACCAATAGTTTTCATAGAGTCCATACTCTTTCTAAAGTGGGGGCTTAATGTATCATCTTAAAATGGAAGCACTTCCATGTTAAGAGCATTTAGCCCTTCGAGTAAGTGGTATGGGGTCATGTCAAGCACCTTGATTGGGTTTTTGCATGGATCTAGCTGGTTCCCCCTATTTTGCTTCTCTCTCCCTATTTCCAGCCTCATTTCTGGAGACTTTCTCTGAGAATCTAAAGATCTTGACTTTTTGGGTCAAAGATGACCTAAAGGTTCAAGAACGACCTAGTCCCTAGCCTAGGTCAAGGATGATCTCATCCCTAACCTAGGGTAGAGACTACCTTGTCCCTGACCCTAGGTCCAATTTTCAAATTCTAGAAGTTTCAGGATGTCAAGTTTCGAAAAGTTTTATTTTTCAGCTTCTGGGTTAGCTGTTTCGGGTTTCAGAATGGTAAACTCTTAGATTGCATTTAATCTAGGTCCATTTCTAGGGGTTAAGGTTAATTTGGATTTAATTCTCCAATGTCAGCCTCTCTAGAAGTTTGTGCCCTGGATCACTATAAAATGAAGCCTTCCTCTCTCATTTCATCCATCCACTTTCATGATCAAGGCATCGAGTTTTGGAATCTATTCTTTCCACAATCAAGCTAGTGCAATCAAGCAAGATCAAGCAAGCATTTCATCAAGCATTTTCAAGGAAGCATTCAAGCCCTCATCTTCATTCAAATTCTCCTTTGAAGATCAAGGATTCAAGAATTCAAGCCTTTGAAGGGATTTGGTTCAAGCATTCAAGATTCATCATTCAAAACCCTAGATCTAGCCATCATGGTGGTGTGATCTTCCTTCAAGATCCTTTGTCCATCTTCAAGATCCATTCATTCCTCTCTCAAGGTGGATTCCAAGCATACAATCATGGAGGTTTTGGATTTACATTTATGGTTTTGATTTACATTGTTGAGTCCAAGCTTTCATATCAATATACTTGTTTACATTCGAAATAGAATTACAAAGCTATTGAATATCATAGCTTCATTGTTAGATCTACTTCTACTACTTGCTAGCATTCTCCATTTCAATTTCATTATTAAGGTTGATTCCAAACTGGGGTTTGACCAAGGCAAACCCCTCATCCAAACAACAAAACCTTTTTTCTTGTAGGTACAGGTATAGGACAACGAATTGAAGTGTAGATCTGGATACCCTTTTTGGTGAACTTTTGAGATCCATGAACAAAATTTCCGTCAGAGATGACCTTCAGCGAGGGGTAGGATCCTACCCCGGGGTAAGACCTTGCCTAGTTATCTGGGTCAAGGATGAATTGCCTCCAGAAAGACAAAATTTTTTTGGGTTTTCTCTATCTTGACATTTCCAGTCTAGAGCAGGTTGCATAATTTCCTGAAATTGTGCACAGACATCAAAAAGTAATGATTTCTTCATCAGCCTTCTTTAGAGATAAGTATTTCTGTTTCATTTAGTTTGTATGTCCACAACATTTTCCATTACTCATCATATCATTATACTATATCAATCTATCCATTGAGGTGAACAACTACAACCATTTTCACCTTCTATTCAGTATCATGGAGCAGTAGCCGCACACAGGATATCAGAGATCAGACAAGGGTTATATGACAGAGAAGTTTATCAAAGACAATATCAGGTTTATTAGAAACATATCAAGCTATCAAGCAGGACAGAAGGTTATATTCATCACATTGAGGGGATATTCATTTGATATTTCATAGATCTGAATCAGACAAGGATTAGTTGTCATTTTATAGATATCCTACTATTATCAATTTAGCCATTGTAATAGATTCCAAATCTCCTAATAGAGTAGACTTAACAATCTTGTTGTAAATCTCTTAATCGAGTGCACACTTATTTGTGTTGCTAAAATCGTTTCAAAAGGTAGATCTAGTCAATCTTTTTGTTACTCCTAATAGGGTAAGATCATTAGAAGTGATCACAATCGTAGCCTTAACCGACATACCTTATTTATTGCAGTAGTGAAAAATTTGTAGGTATCATCCCCATCGCACTTTTTACCTTCTAACAAGGGTTTATGTGTAACCAAAATATCTGAGTAATGAGTTTACAATTTCATCAATGATTTATTGTTTTGTTTACATGCACTTTACATTTCCTAGTTATATGAATGTATGTTGCAAACAATGTATCCGTCGGTTAGTTAAGAATTACTATTGCATGGTGATAAGTATTACAAGTTTTCTAAGAGTACTGATTCACCCCTCCCCTCTCAGTACTATATCTTTCCTATCCCAACAGAATTTAATAAAAAAATTGTAAGTGTTTTGTTTGCAATATTTTTCTCTTCTTTGTTTTCTCTTTGTTTGTTTTTTATAATTTATTTTCATTATATCAAAGGTTAAAATTAGAATATAGTGGGCATTGATAGAAGATGAAGTTATAGAGTTTGTAGAAGTTTAGAAGATTGAAGAGTGTTTTATTACTTGAATCAACAAAAAGAATTGTAGAAACTAAAGAAAGTGATTGTTGGTTGAAGAGATCACTAACAAGAAGGGAAAATGGATTGTGGCAAAGAGAAAAGTAGTTGAATCATCTATTGTATAAGGTTAAAATAAGAAAGTTTGTTGTGTACTATATATGAGTAGAGGCATGTTGGATGAGTGAGAAAAAGATAATATCATGGAAAGAGGTCTTGATGACTTCATTACACTCATTAGGGATGAATCTTTCATGCTACAAGAACCCACCATAAAGGAGGAAAATCATATTTTCATCCTTCATACACCCATATGATCTTAAAGCAGTTCTACTGTTTATTGACTTATCTATCGGTTGATAAGTGAATTAAAATAGAATCAATATATTATAAATGATTTATAAATGTTATGAATCTAAGGTAATATCAAATATTCACCCATAAATATTGTACACATTGAAAGATAATAGAAATATTTATAATTTTCATTTTTATTATTTATAAAATGATTAACTTTTCCAACTTTAAAAAGTCTTGGAGAATGATTTACATGAAATTATTTGAACTAAGATTCTCACCATGATAATTCTAGCATCATGTCCATTGCTTTGGCATGATGATTTCTATCACATACTTAATTAATGTGCTTAAATTTTCTTTGGAGGACCAATGTTGTTGCAAGAATAAAGCCTTATGTTTCAATATATTTTTGTCAAAATATTTTTTGAAAGAGAGTTGGGAAGAGCTTCTAAGAATCATTTAATAGAACCAGGGAAAGTGATTTTGTTGTTGGATAGTGATGTAAGCTTGGAACTAGAAATGATATTAGTTATGTTAAGCATATTGTTAGAGTTTCTAGAGATACACTCTAAATTAGTTTTTAGTTTTATTTGTGGCTTTTGTTATTTTTCTTAGATGGTAATTTGCATGTTTTAGAAGTTGTTTCCTTTTTGTGATGTAGTGAGCTATTGTTTCTTAGAGGTTACAACTTCTATGAATTACTACCTTCTTGAATAGTTTATGTGGGTCAGAATAAAAACTCTAGATTGAGGTGAATTATAATGTAATAGAAGAAGAAAAAATATAAAATATATTAGTATATTGAATTTAGTTTGTGTTTTGTATGATTCTAAATTTATAAAGTGGTATCAGAGTTGAAGATCCAAGGAAGCATTGAGGTTAAAGAAAATGTTTATTTCATTTATCTTAGAAAGCACAATCTAGAGAATAATAAAGAAACACTGATATATCATCTAAGCTACTATAAAGAAATGTAAAGAAATACTACTATTGGGATACTAGTTGTAAATCAAACCATGTAGTCTATAGGTTTTTGACACTATCCATGGGAATGCCACCAAATTTGTTGGGTTATGTCGTTCTTTTTTCAAATTTATAGTTTTATTTGAGCATATAGACATTTAATTTAAATATTTACCGATAATAGAATTTTGACTATTGGAATTTTTGGCGCCCTTCTTAAACCAAGGGGATCAATTGGGATTGAATAAACGAACACAATACCTAACTAATAGATGAAGACAAATGAGAAGGGAAAAAGAATAATAAATGAGTTGAAATGAATTTTTCCTAAATATAAACTAAGTACAAATTAAACTTTAAATATGAATATCTTTTATGCTAAAATAAATTAAGATGAATGAAAAAGAAGAAATAATACTAAATTAATTAAACTATTGTAAACTATTTTATTTATCAAATTAAACTTTTAACTATATAACTTTTTTTTTTTTTTTGATCAGTAAAAGGCCTAAGTGAAAGAATTTTATAAATAGAGAAGAATTATAGTACAGAGCTTCATTCTGTGTGGGCATTGGTAGGAAAGAATGGAGAAGAAAACCTCCAGTCTAGCCCAGGACTGAGGTCCAAAATTAATATTACAAACAATATTATGAAGGCATACCCTCATTTACATTGATTGCTGAAAGCAATCTTCTATTAACAATTTTGATATTCCTGGTATTCGACTCTTGTAATAGCCTATTGGATTGAAATGTCTCTGGATTACTAGTTTGAGGTTCTCGAAACCTCTAATTTCCATGTCTCAGCTGTCCTATAAACAAAATCACTTCACAAAAATACTATACGCAGTATCTTAACAAAGGCTTTTCCATATGGTTAGGAAATCGATCTTACTTTATTAGGAAATTTAAGCCTATGAAATTCCTTAAGTTACTACAATAACATTAGGTGCTTAATAGTAAGGGAAGTAAGCTTTACTAAAAGATTCCATGAGCCTTTATAGATCCATATAATGAAACCATATTTCTTTTACTACCTATACTATTCTTAATCCACACCTATCTAAACAAATTTTTCCTCTTAATTTCTATATCATAAGAGTTGTTTGCTAATAAAGAGCTATAAGGTGTCCAATTTATTCATGATTTGTAGTGAATTACAACATATATGAAATCTTACTAGTTATCATTAAAGAAAAAAAAATTTCATTTGAAACTCATAGTACTTTATGCTACTGAACATCATTGTAAAAAGAGGGTAGGTTCCCTAATCCAGATAGCTAGATCAGGGTTCCATTTATGTTGAAACCATCCATTGTTTACCTAATAATGAGAACAAATGAATATGCTAATTACCATAAGATCCTAACAAGAGACTGACTGAAAGACTCATTCTAGATCTAGTTGTTTCGAATCTAATAACAGTCCTTAAAGCAATTTACTAGGAGGGCTACTAAATACTGGTTTCTCATGCATTCATAGGCACAAAGGGCACATTATGTTCTTTATCCAGAAGTTTTCATCCATCTAATTAGACCAAATTTATCATATAAATTGCCTTTATAATATAAGTTTCTCCTATTTTTAATTACACAATACTCACTGTCTATCACGTTTTTGAATCACAACCTATGGGACATTGCTATAGGTAATGGACACCAAATTTATGAGGGAAGAAAAGTAGATTAATTAATAAGGGGGTAGGCTTACCTAGCTTGTGTTGATAAGTGCAATATACTTGAAGAGTGAGTAAAATATAATCTAATTAAAAATGTTGAGTACTAACTGCCCCTGTTCAGTGGGAATTAGTAAGGTCTTGCTACAATAGTACAGAGGAATATTTAAACAAGGGTCCCAATTTGATGGAGGACCACAATAGGATTATCTTGAAATCAACCCATACTTAATTATGAAAGGGTGAATACATAAGTCCTCTTCGTTATTCCTTAAATTGATTCTGAGAAATCATCATCAGTGGTAAAATTTCTTTTATTTATGTATTTTACCTTCTTCCAACCAAAGATCGATTACCTTTTCTGATTCCAATTCTACAAGGCATTCTAGATTTGTAGTTCCTACTTCATCTAAATGCCAATATGTATAGAACCAGTCTTCCTTTTCGGGTTTGAGTATACGTAGGTAATCTAACAGAAAGATAGTGTTTCTCTTAGCTATGCCTATTTTCTCTTTGATGTCGACCCTATCCTTAGTGTCAATGATGGATGAAGATATGTGAGAGGGAGCCATATCATTGTCTCAGAGAATAGGGTGCCTTTTAATACGATGAAGGGTTGAGTTGAGGTTGCCCAGGAATCTCTTTTTGAATGTTCTATTACAGAGACTCCATACTTCCTGTTCATCAAAGCCCCAAGAGGAAATAACTGCAACAAAATGGGAAGTGATATTGGTAAGGGTCTTGACTCTATCATCAAAGTTGATAAACTCCTTGCCTAGGATACATAAGACAACTCTGTTAATGAGGGGATTCTTATCTCTCAGCATCTTTTTGACATGTTTTGGCATGATCTTGCCCTCAAAAACCAATTGGCCTCTGCTGCAGGTGAGCATAGCTGAAGACTCCTTGTTAGCCTATACTAGAGATTAAGAAGGCTCAAAATGGGAATTACCATGGACCTAGGGTATTAATAAGGAATGTCCTACCTGTTGAATAACATAGACTGATAGAATTCCAAGTGTCTCTCAACACAACTACTAAATCTTCTAAGGGGGAGCTGAGGCATTTCGTAAATCTAAAGGATATACAAAAGCCAGTATAAAGGCAGGTAAGGTGAAAAGGTTTAAACAAATTATTGTATAACTATTCATTTGCTTTTACATCTCGAGATCTAGTTTACTATGCTCTTAGATGAGAATCTAGAGAGTTAAGCTAAATCAATGAACTAATATGACTAATGTAAAGATGGGTTTTGCTAGAATTAGTAATCTATAATAAAATAAATACAAGTCGATAGATACTAGCCTACCTAAAAAACAACTTATCAGTAGGCGTGGATGACATATTTTCTATCGTTTAACAAAAGGAGCATATCTGAAATAAATGGGTACCTCCATACCAAATCATCAGTGTGAAAGAATAAATAAAGAGTATATAAATCAAAATTAAACCATACCTATCAGAAAAGAGATGTGAATGAGAGATTACCAGATTATGCATCTAGCAGATAATACTTCTAAGGCATTAATAGAAACTACAATACTATAATCATACTAACATAAAGGTATGTACAAGTATAAAACATGTACATGTATAATTAGTTGCTAGCAACTCTAAATTAATAAGACCCATACTATTCTATTCTTTTACATACAAATGTGAGTTGTTCATAAGAGTATATATAATGAATGACTTAAGCTAATTTTTAATACCATAGACCATGATGCCCTTCTTTCTGAGCTGATTTAAAACCTACAAATACTATACTAATTGTTCTTACATTGAGATGCTAACTACAATGATTAACAGAGAAAGGAAGACATTGACGTCGCTATTAGAATCCTCGTGCAATATTGGGTATACTTAGAACCTTCTCAATATTCTAAAGGAACCGTCTCCAATATTCTACTGAAACCATCTCCTTCGCAAAATTGCTGTATCTTTGGAGCTCGAAATTCATAAAGTGTATCTTAGATGCTACAGACTATACTACTGTTAATTTGCTTAAAGAGAGATAGGCATGAACTTATCCTTCGGGATCTAATCGATTTATTTGAACAAAATTAAATGAGAATATACTAGTTTTAATTACAGAGGTCCTTCCATGCACATAGTAAGAAATATACTTCAAACTATAACGTATTACTATATAACCTTGAGTTTGTGTACATAGTTTGTAAAAAGCTAGAAATTATATACTATATCATCAAGGTTTTATGGTGAAGTCTAAACTAATATATCTAAGTAAAGTGCTCATACGCTATCTAGCTATTAATATATACATCATTCTAGATTAATAGACACTTGATACCAATGATTAGTTGGCTTTATCTTTCTGGACTGCACTACAATTCCAAATGTTCTCATTTTTTACCATCACCATGATACATTCGACTTCTTCTGCTTCCTTCCTTGAATGTCGAGTACACCCGGTGACTTCTGGAGCCATAATATGAAGGTTTGATGACTCAACTTGATCGAGGTTTCTTGGTATATTGAAGCCCTCCTTTCGCCAGTAATTAAGGAGCCATTATGTTTCCACCTCCTCAGACAGGATCTCATGGAAGAGGAAGTCCAAGTTTCTCAACATCTCTGGCCAATGATGGTCAAACCTTCCTTCATCTTTGAAGGTTATCATGGGTATTCGTTGTGACTGTGGGACTTCATCAAGCTTGGCTAGCTCAGTTTTCATCGTAATCTTTGGATATGGGATTGTGAGGTGGTTGTCGACACAATTTACCATGTTTTCTAGTCCACCAAGATGATCTTCGACAAAGATTTCCCTTGCCACCTGAATAATCTATTCTTTTGTCTTGCCTGCGAAAATTAAAATTGCAATGAATTATCCTATAATCGCTCCATTGATTCTAAAAGTATAATCGTTGTCAAAGTACTGATCTCCCAGAACTCTCTCTACAACCCTTCACTTTTAACTATATAACTTATACATCATATGTTTTCATATATAAATTTATGCATCACACTAACATAATAAAAATAAAATAAAATTATAACTTATTAAAAATACATAGACAAAACTTAAAAAAATTTAAAAAATAATTCCATCCATCAATGGATATTTGCTTAGTAGTAAAACCTACTCCCTAAATTGACCCTTGCTCACTAACAAAAAAAAATACTCCTTAAAACACATGATTTTTATGATAATTAACAATATTATAATCATAAACGAATCAAATAATTAAATATTGTTAGATATAAAAACAAAGTTATTCTTCTATATAAAAATGCCTAGACTTTGTTCCTGTTCCTCATTTCATTGGATATTGCAGTGAAATAAACTAACTCCTTGTCTAAATTTGGGTGATACAATTAAAATATAATAAAAACAAAATAAGTTTGCAACGGTTGGCTAGGAAGTTTAGTCGAGATGGTCGTATGCAGAGAGACATGTTGATGGTTGAGAATGCCACCTGTCAGTCAAAATTTTTTTTATTCCTCAAATTATCACAATAGACTTTGCTGACAGACACTAACCTGTGGTTGCTGACAAGAAATGATTATGGTCACTCAGACATAGCTATATTCTTCTTTCTCCTTCCATTAAAAACTTCTAAACAAATTCATACTTATCCTACAGTAGTACTGATGGACAACAAAGGCATATATATTCAATTATATAATTGGACCAAAATGTAGTAACTTTTATTTATGACTTTATTTCCTTCAAAATCCATTCAATTCTATTTTTTTCCTCCTTACAATTTCATCTAGGTACGAAAGAATCTATTTGGATAAAAAATAAAAAATAAAATAGAAAAAGGAAAATGATTATGTTTTTAGAATTGTATCATTTTTTTGATCTATTATAACATAAGATTAAGTTCTTCTATAGTTATTTGATGTTTTCAAAGACTTTTTTTGATTTAAATGAGGGTTTGTTTGAATGGTCGATTATATCTTTTGAGTTTAATTAATATAGATGCTATAATTGTGTAATGATGAAAGAAGTATATAAGTCTTTTGTAGATTATTCAGTGGCATTCTAATTAAGATAATAGTGTATATATAGTTTGAATGAGACATGGCAAGAACACCTACAACATTATTCTTAAGTTCTTTCTTCTCCACTTTACCATAAGTTCTACATTGATGTAGACAAGTGAGCTTTTGTAATAAGTACCTATATAGTATCTTTGATAAAAATGGTGAATGCATTAAGTTTTAGAAGAATTGATTTATTATTCTTACTATTTATCCTTAAAATTTGTCATAAAACTCGTGAGCTTCTTATATCTAACCAAATGCTATTAAATCTCCAAGCTAAGTTTATCTAATATCAGATGATCTCTAAACAAAGAAAAATACATAAAGATATCAACATAACAATAAGATTTTTCATGACTAAAATAGAAGTTATGTCCAACAATAGTCTTTGTTTGATCTAATGTGCAAACTATCTTTGAATTCCGTTAAAAATTCATTATAGAGTGGCTCTCTTCAGTGTCCATCCTATTATCTACTTCAATAAGGTCTTCTTCAATACAATGGGTAGGTATCCAATGTATGAAAACAAGATATGCATATGTATCTAAGTCTCTAACCAATGGAAGCATTATATACTAAGAAAATAGACCACCACCAAGCATAGATCATTATCTTTATAGTTCATGTAGACTCAAGAAAAGACACAAGCTGATGATTTAAATAAAATGTTGTTTTCATACATCTAACAATTCTACCTCACATTAAACATACGAAAAAATGTACCAATATGATTGTTGAGTTCTTGATCCAACCTCCAATTACATATGTAATTGAAATCCTATACTTATAGGATCTTGATAAATCAAAATGCTCCTAAATCCTCCTTTAAAATAAAAAAATATTTGTAAAATCAAAATAATAATAAGCTTTCTGACATCTTATTGATCCCTAATATAAAAGAAGGCTCTTGTCTCGGATTTCCATGGACCCGTGACGGTCTCTCCATTGGACGATGCAGATTTAGTGTAAAGAGAGTCTTCGTTTCTGGTGGGTCCTCGCATAAGATTTATATTGTTGAACTTTAATTTAATTCCATACTGGTATAATCACATGCTGCACCTAATTCAATGTCACGTTATTGCTTTGATTTATATGCATTAAAAGAATGCCTATGGTAGAGCCCATTTTCTCATGACTTAGTTGGGATATTAAAATGATATTTTGCACTCTACAGACCACCATATTTTGTTTGCAGCCTCTGCAATCAATTTATTTGTTGTGCAATTTTTCTAATGATGGGACCACATTTTCTTTTACACAGGCCGCCATAATTGTGATTGCTGGTTGCTGGGCCAATTTTACATTCGCACCTTCAACTAAAATTATAAATATGACCCACTCTTAATTAATGGACTCCAATTATTTATAAATTGCTATGAACATCACAAAAAGTTGTACCCAAAAGAAATTGTACCTTCTTATCTCCTCTTCTCTACGATACGATGGAAAACAAATCTAATCTTTTTTTTAAAATCAGTTTTTTGGGAAATTTTTAATTTCTTTTAAAGAATAAAACTATTTTTAAATATTTGGTGGTTCGTTGTTAATTTAAAGTTATTTTATATATTTATGTTGTTCAAAGGCAAAGTGATTATAATTGTAATTGTGATAACAAGAGATGATCGTAATTGATTTTATTTGAACAATATGAACACCTATACCACTTTGTCTCATGGATGTTTCCTTGTCATTTTATCAAGGTTTATCACTTAAATTTATGTCTTATTTAATATTCTGCTCTTTTGTTATATTCTTTTCGTTGCTTGCAACTAATTTGTGTTACATGATGTAAAAGAGAACAAATGTTTTTAGCAAAGTTAAGCGAAATGGTTCTCAGCGGGAAAAGCACCGGAAGAGCGGGGAGAGGAGTTCTGATGGTTTTTCAAATTCTGAGGAGGAAGATGTAGATGAGGAGGATGATCTAGGAGGCCATGGAAAGGATCTTTTAGTTGTTGAGACTGCTTTGTGTGGCTTTCTTCTCCCTTCTAGGCTTGTCTGGCTTTAACCTGTTAAAAACCTTGGTTTTTTTGGGGGTCTTCATTTTTGCCCAAATGTTTGATCTCCTGTCATTGGCATTATCCCTTGCCTTTCGGTTCCTTCTGCTTCTTGGTTGCGTGCTTATTTTGGAAGTGAGGTTTTTTGGACCCAGAGGGGGATCCTTTGTAGTGACGAGAGTTTGAGGTCTTTGGGGTTGAGCTTGATGATCCAGACTGGTTACAGAGCTCTATGTGGCTCTCTGGTGGATGCTCAGCTTACGATTGTTGTTCTTCCTACAACGGCCTCTCTTCTTTAGGGACAATTGGTTCTTTCTTTCCCCCATTGTAAGTGCAGTGAGAAATGTCTGCGCTATGGACTGGTTTTGTGGAAGGTTGCTGACAGTCTTTAGGGGACCTCTTCTGTGTTCCCTCTGCTTTTGAAGGCGAGCAGTTGGAGCTTTCCTTTGTTTGTGCAGATGTTGGGTGTGGGTGCTCTTCTTGCGAAGGAATGGTAGAAGCCATGTGTTTTCTAGGGCTTTATTTATTTTTGGATCTCCTTTATGGAGTTTGGAGTTGTTGCAGGCTATGACCTGCCTGAAGGAAAAAGTGGTGAACTAGCTCTTCAATTTTTTGGAGAGCTGGAACTAATTTTGGTGAACGGGCTGCTTACAAACTTTACGGAGTTACTCCTTAAATTGTGGTCAGCTTTGTTTGACAAGGATAAATATCAGGTTGGGGAGCTTGGTGAGGGATGGAATTATTCTATATATTCCTGCTCTATTTGGGGTCTATAGTAATGTGGACTCTTGGTTTCAGCTCTAGATAGCTTCGTTTGGTGGAGATAGGGTGACTCCATAGCTTACTAGCTTAAGGGCTTTTCAGAACCCTGTGGTTTTGAGAAGAGTGTTGTTACCCAGGAGGAGGGCTTGGGTCTTACTGTCTGCTTCTTCTTTTACAACTTCTATGGAGGTGGAGCAGTCTCCTATTGAGGTGGAGATTTTGTTCGTGAATTTGGAGGTGGAGGAGACTCCCAAAGAATATCTGGGCTACCTCCTGTGGTTGTGTTGATGGAAGGAGATGTAACAGCTTTAGCCTTTTTATTTTGATCTTTCTCCTCTCTTCTCCTATAGAGGTGGACCCTTTTTCTATTGAGGTGGACAAGGAGATTGTAGTGGGTTGGAAGATCTTTGACAGTGTTGGCCAGGGCTGGAGGTTTAGTCGTTTCTGTACCTTTGTTTTTGATAGAGAAAGATGGACATGTTATTTGTTGTCTGAGTTTGTTTCTTCGATTTTATGGTGATGAAAGTGTCTCTCTCTTTCAGTTTCTTTTCTTCTTGTGATCGGGTGATTGCAGGCAATTTTAAAGGGCTCACTCTGGTCCTTTGTTTTTGTTTTTGGTTAAAGTTTGCAACTTTTGTGGGGGCTTGTCCCAAGATGATCTTTGATAGTGTTGACTATGGTTGGTTGTTTAGTCGCATCCAAACCTTTGTTTTTGTCAGTGGTAGATCCAGGGTGCTGGTTTATCTTGTCTTTTATCACTTGCTGCCGTTAAACTATTAATGGTGTCAAGTGTCAGCCCTCTGGGCTTGTTCCTTGTTTGTACCATGGGTCATCACCCTCTTACTGCTATTTTTTTCAAAAACTAATTTGTGTTACAATAATTAATTAGTCTAGATTTATGCTTAAGCTTCCACAATAAATAGTTGGGTAAGAGAATTGAATTTCTAAAACAATTGTTTATATTCATACATAGGTATGATTAATGAATTGTTGTTTCTTGTTATGTTTTGTTAGACTTTTAATTTTTAAAATATAATTAGGCGAAATATTTGTGATATGTTTGATCTTAACATTAATTATAGTCACCATCATAAACCTTCTTAATTAAGATGAAAGGTTGTGTCCCTAATTAATTATGCTCATAAATAAGGAAGACTTCCAAATCATCATATGAAATACTAAGTTTTTATGTTATTTGCTAATTATTAGAATCACCACTTGGAAGTGGTTTGCTATTAAATTAGGACAAAAGGATGCGTCCCTATATATCACTTGACAATTTGAGTCAATTTATTCTTTGTTTGTTGTGGTAGTAGTAGAAGAACATTATAGTTTCATGGGGTAATGGAAGATTCTAGAAGATTTCTATCACATTGGAGTGTATATTTAAGTAGACATAGATAAACATGGTATACACCTGAAGAAATGGATTTGTAGACATAATTCACTTAATAGATGATAAATGATCAATTAGAAATGATATTCTATTATAATATACCATCAAAATTCCAATATGTAAAACTTTTCAAAAAAAAGAAAACAAAATCTATAACCAATTATGGATAATAGTCCCACTAAACTTGCCAATCATTGTTGATGGTCTTTTTGTCTCACCCTAAATCTCACGAATGCACTCCACATGACCATCAACAATGAAAGGAAAATTGAGGGCCTCAAATAAACACAAAAATGCAGAAAATGCAATCAAATGACCACCAATCCATATGATCTCATACCACATGTTTGTACCCAAGAAAATGCAATCAGCACAAAAATGATTCCTATTCATATACGATGAAAGATTTAAGCATGAGAAGACATGAAAATAGTTCACTAGGTTTAAACAATAATTCTGCTTCTTGATTTGTAAGATAACCACCCTGTCATTTTTAATGGTCTTTTTGCATGAACTTGGTTATGGAAAATCAATGTGCCACATTCGACCACCAATAATAGATAGACATGTTGATATGAGAAATGACCAACAATGCTATCTTTAGATCAAGAGCTAGTTCTAGTCTACTTTAAGCTAACTTTAAAAACACTAGATAAATAGAGAAATAGGGAAATGTTTCTAAAATTATAAATATAAGATAATTATAAAAATACAAAGAAAATAGAGAAAGAGGGAAATACTAAGATTATAAAAGAAAAGACTCCATTATCCAAGAATAGACACTTATCTGTTATTTAATGAGAGCTTGCATATACAATAGCTTACAATAGATAAAGACAAGCCTGACAAGCCTCAAAATCATTGAAACAATATCTTGCTTATTCATTAGACACTAAATAGTTACATGGATAGCATCCCGTTGAACATATATAGAAATTCCTTTAGAAATAAACACTAAATAAAGAAAAAAGAAGAGAAACCCCTCCGAACAAAGCAAAATAACTAGAATGCACTAGCATGATAATCACCGAAGTGAACACACTTAAACAACAATATAAGAGATAAAAAATCAAACATTCATATCAAACATCATGAGATTTCAGAAAAAAGAGATACAATGATGGGCCACAAAAATTTAAGCAGCTTTACGGTTACCTAAAATAGTGTCCATTATATCTTCCTTCAGAGATACAAAACTATTTGAGAAAAAAAATAAAAAAATTTCCTGCCATTTTATTGATCCTTAATTTCAATAAAAAATGCGTCTGCCTCGGACTCCCACTGGACGAACCAGATTTATTAGTGTAAGCAGAATCTTCATTTCTGGCGGGTCCTCACATTAGATTTATATTGTTCAACTTTAATTTAATTCCATACTGGTATGATCACATTCTGCACCATAATTCAATGTCATTGGCATATGAATGCCACGTTATTGCTTTGATTTATATGCCAATGGTAGAGCCCATATTCTCATGACTTAGTTGGAATATTAAAATGGTATTTTGCACTGAACAGGCCAATTGGAAAACTAATATTGGTTGGATACCATATTTTGATTGCATGCAGCTTCTATAATCAATTTATTTGCTGTGCCATTTTTCTAATGATGGGACCATATTTTCTTTTACACAGGCCCCCATAATTGTGATTGCTGGGTCAATTCTGGACCTTGGCACATGATTTTAAAACTTTTCCAATGGTATCCAACCAATATTACTTTTCTCTCTTTTTTCAAGAAAACTATTATATTGCATACATGTGAGAAACACCAGCCCACACTCAATAATTAACTGAAATAGAAAAATATGACTTTATAAACTACTATAAATAATACAGAAAGTAGTGCCCAAAAGAAATCGTACCTTTTTTATCTCCTCTTTTCTGCCACTTTGATACTCAGTTTTCCTTTCTCTTCCTGATGGTGTTGATAATGGCGCTGATAATACAGCAATCAAAAAAAAGAAAATCTAGAACATTTTTAATTTCCTTTTCTATGTTTGGTTTGATATCTTGAAAGTATTCTATATATCTCTGTTATTTGTGATAGTAGCAGTTGTGAAATTGCAATTGGTTTTTTCTGACTAATAAGATTACTTTACTTCATAGACGTTTTCTTGTCATATTGTCAAAATTTTACTACTTAAATTTGTGTATGGTTTATATTATCTTTTTCTGTTATATTTTCTTCATTATTTATTTGCAACTAATTTGTGTTGCTTTCTACTACAGATTGCTGCTATGTGGAGGCTGAGTAAGAGAAATGGATTGCTAATTTAATTGTGTGTATTCATATCTAGGCATTGTATTCATAAATTGTTGATTAATCACATTTTGTTAGATTTTTAAATTTTTTTTTAAAGTATAATAAGGTGGACTATTTGTGGTATGTTTGATCTTAAGTTAGTTTTAGTCACTATAATAATGAAAGATGTGTGCCTACATAATTATATTTATAAAAAAGAAGATTTCTAATCATTCTATGAATTAGTAAATCTTTATATTATTTGTTAATTATTGGTATCACCACTTGCAGATGGTTTGCTATTTAATTAGAATGAAAGGATGTGTCTGTACATATCATAACAAGTGATTTTAGAGCTACGATTTGAATCAATTTATTCTTTCTTTGTTATGGTATTAGTAGAACAGCATTAGAGTTCTATTAGGGTAATGAAAGATTCTATGAAGTTGGTATCACATTGGAGTGTAGATTTAGATGAACATAGATGGACATGGTTGGCACATAAGAAGAAATGGATTTGTGGACACGATGGAATCATCTAACAGATAAATTATGGTCATTTAAAGAATTTTTTTTACAATATACCACCAAAATTACATATAGAACATTTCTATATAGACAAAAATAAATACTAAAACTATACATTAGATTTTAACTTAAAATGATTGTGAATTCCATTTAACATAAAAAAAATTGATTTTTTTTTTTCATCCTAAATCTCACAAACAATACACTCCACATAACCCTCAACAATTTTTGATACAAATTGAGGGCTTGCCAGATAAGCCAACTATATTTTCACATAAAATTGGATCCTCAAATTCCCCAAATCCAGAATACAACAAAATTATATGGTGTTACCAAAGTCAAAATTAGCACAAAGAATCACAAATATGGACGTTGAAATCAAAATGGCACAACATTATAAAATGGACAGAAAAGTCACGAAGGTTGACAATTAATAGCCGAGTGGTAAAAGATGGCAGAGTAGTTAAGGTGAAGTGTTGACCATTAGAAAGATTTAAAATCATTGGCTAAGGTTCAAAATTGGCACAAGAATCATGAATAACTATGTAAATGCAAAGACCAATAAAACAAAATAAGGTGCCAAAAAAAATGGTGGCTTGTCTACAACATACTATTTTAATATTCCAAATAAGTTGTGAGAAATTGGGCACTCCCATAAGCATTCTTGTGATGCATATAAATCAAAGTAAATAACAAAGAAACTGAATTGTGGCATAGCATGTGATCATAGCAGGTGCAATAATTAGAATGGAACCATGCTTAATAATAGGTAGGTCAAATATTGTTTAATTCCAAGGTGAAATGAAATTTAAAATGTGAGTAGGTCAATATTTAAAGAGGTGTGAAATATTGTAAGGGAACATGTCATAGGTTAAGCACGGGGTGAAATGAACTAGGTATAGATTAAAAAATATTAATGAAATGAAATATGTATTTTCAAGAGGAGAGATTTAAAAAGGTAGATGTTATAGGGGAACATATTTTATAATAAAGCGAAAATTATTTAAGAAATATATTTAGGGGATATATTTAGAGTAGAGAGATTATGTATATAAGAAAAATGATAAAAAAAATTTGAATGAATAATTTGTAATCATAAAATAGAACATTTAAACAGTTAAGTAGCTTTATTCATTATGTTTCAATAAGAAAGTAAAAATGAGCATTAAAGACTGCTATCAAGTCTATTGTAGCTTTCTCTTTTCCTTTTTTTTTTTTTTCGCCACTTCTATTTTCTCTTCTATATTTTCCTCAAAAACCACAAATATAAAAATGTCACATCATTTACAACAAATCTCTACCATTGTGAATTTTTTTATATCCAAGCAAGGATTTGGTAGACATTTTTATAGGCAAAGCTTTCTATTTTGTACATTCTTAAACCTTGGGGAATTGTATCTCTTTTTCTATCAAATCTCATGATGACTAATATGAATGCATAATTTTTTCCTTCACCTCTTGTATTGTTGTGAACTATGTTCAATTACTAGTATCAGATTTTAATTTGATGATTGAGGTACTAAAATATTGTAGTTCTTTTTCCTTGTTTCTTAGTGTTTGCATCATGATTTGTAACTTTGATTAGACAACAATTGGGTCTCTACTCTTAGCCTATATCCTTTTTATGGTTTCTAGATGCTTTTGACATTTCCTTCTTTCTTTCTTTTCATAGCATTGCTAGAGTTAGCTTAAAGTAGGCAAGGAATTGACAAAGATTGGATTGATTTTTATATCCGATGTCTATTTGTACTTCTATTATTGGTGGTCACTCCCAACACATTTGTATACCAAAACTAGGGCAACACAAAAATATCATCAACAATCATTTATATTCTTCAATAAATAGTCAACATTATTATAACTACACTCATATAATTGTTCATGAAGTAATTGTAATAATATTAGATTGAACCACCTTTTTCCTATAGTTCCATAAGATTAAAAAATTGCCCTAAGCATACTTATCCCTACTAAAGGATAGTTCAGAAAAGCTATAATATGGTGTCTATAAAGTTATCTAAAATATTAATTTTATCTTAGTATAATAAATAATTTGGCTTTAGAATTATTTTAGGCATAAGACACACTATTCAATTAGATTTTCTTGACACTTGGTCATACTAATGAAACAATTTATGTAGCAATAGTCCATTATTTATAGTCCATTTTATTTAGCTTGATATATTGGTATTATAGATCCTACAACACAAAATTTTTATGTAGTAGATAATGTTAGAATGTGAAGTTGATTTTTTTTCATGTTGTTGTCATTGATGTCAATATATCCGATGCATAGAGGAGATTTATTCATGTTTTGGTCATTTTTCTATATCGGTTGATGTGTACCGATATCCTTGGTGTATTGGTAAAGGTGTTCACCGAAGGATGTGCTTTAAATGCTTATTCTTATTCATTTCGGTGGTGGTCCTATTTCATGTGCAACATATGGTGGATTGATTATTTGGGTTCGGTTCTATTTGGAGCTTATTTGTTATGTTTTAGACCCATCAGTTACCATATAATGTGTTGATCATATTTATTGGTACCAAAAGTATTGGAGATGGTGTAGTGTATTGATATGCATGAGGCATGTTGTATTGTGCTAGGTGGTCCATGTTTCATTCCTTACCACTGCAGGAATGTTTCAGTGTGACCTATTTCAAATTGATATAGTTTGACATGGTTGATGGCATAGAAGAATGATGATTTGAGTTGTTCATGTGGCTTGCATGATGCTTGTATGCAAATATGACAAGATAAGACTTGTGTGTTGATGATTATGTGTGTGGATGCAATCGGTAGCAAACCGATATATCATTTATGTATTGAAAAGTATTGGTGATAGTGATCTCAATGGTGGATTTAATCTCATTTCGTATACTTTAGCAGTGAGCCTATTTATCAAGAAGTGAGCCTACTTGTATTGGGAGTTATCTATATTCATAGTTTAGGGTAGTTAGCCCAACCGTAGTGAGAAAACCTGCAGTGAGCCAAGTTGTAAAAACCACCTTAATGGATGTCACCTTAACCGATATTTCATTTCATGAGAATCAACTTCTCCATGGTCTTTCCCAATTTGGGTTTCCATGTAAATTATGGTATTCTTTGTGTTAGTGTTTTTGTGCTTGCATACATTCATATCTATTATAATTGCTTATCAATAGAACATAAATTAAAGTTGATATAAGTGTTATTATCATTTGTATATTTTGTGGGTTTACTGACAGAGTTAAAGTTTTAGAAAGTGTTTGGGAATAACTGATTCACACCCCACCCCTCTCCTCTCATTTATTCATCCTATTAAACAATTGGTATTAGAGCTTAGTTCCTTAGTGTAGAGCTTAACCGCTTGAGGAAATTCCAATGGTGCATAAACTAAATATTCCTACTTTTGATGGATCATACTATAGTTTGTGGAAAGCGTAGATGATATGACATTTGATTTCAATTGGTTACAATACTTGGAAGCATGTGGAGACTGTATATATTCCCTCATAATGGTCATAACGCTCTAAATGAAATCATGACGTATGAGGAGAATAAAAAAGAGAGGTATACTATCACTAGTGCTTTATCAAAGCTTGAATTAGCTAAGGTTATTTCTTTGAAGATTGCTTATAAAGTTTCAAAAAAATTACAAGATATTTATGAAGGAAATGATAGGGTTAAGTTATCTAAGAAGCTAATAGTAAAATGCCACTATGATAATCTGAGAATCGAAAAAGATGAAGACATTAGGATCTACTTTCAAAGAGTTGAGAATGTAATTAATGAAGTCAAGAGTCAAGGAGGTAGCATTACCACTGAATATTTCATGAAAAAGATGTTGATGACATTATTGAATAGCTACAATGATAAGATCTCAGTGATTGAGGAGGTTTATGATTTGAAGAAGTTTACTAAAGAACAGTTGTTTGGCACTCTAATTACATTTGAGTTGAGTAAGTTTGGAAAAGAGAAGAGCAGATCTGAGACGATATTCAAGGAAACTAAATCAAAAGAATATCCCGACGATGATGATGAAGAAGAATTTGAAGAAAAATTTGCAAGGAGATTGAAAAAAGGTGTCAACAAGTACAAAGGTATTTTACCTCTAAAATTCTTTAGATGTGGAAAGATTGGTCATTTGGCTAATATATGTCAAGAGAAGGGTCTTAGACAAAAGTTTAAGAAGTTAAATAATAAGGCTTACTATGTAAATGAAGAGGCTAGTATTTTGGATGATGAGTCAGAAGTAGAAGATTGTTTTCTTTATGTCGAAGGAGATAAAAAAAACTAGAAATTGATATCTCTAACATTTTTGTTGAAGTTTATGATGATGTTGAAATTTATTTTTATGTTAGAGGAACAAAAATGAACAGTTTATTGATAGTGGTTGTTCTCATCATATGAATGGAGATAACAATAAATTTGTGTCACTTGACAAATATGGTGGTGGTTTTGTTAGATTTGGTGATGATAAGGCTACTTATATTGTTGGTAGAGGCTCTATTACTTTTGATCAAAAGAATAATACTGACAATATCTATTATGTGAAGGGTTTATGTCACAATCTATTTAGCGTTGGACAAATGTGTGATAATGAATATGATGTTGTTTTCAAGGATGAAGGATGTGAGATTCAGAAGAGATCTGGAGATGTGATTGCAATTGGAAAAAAGATAGGAAAGAATATGTACCATCTTGAAGGTGCTTCAGAATGATGTTGTTTACTATTTTAGACTAACGACAATTGACTTTGGAACTAGAGGACATACCACATTAATTTTAATAATTTTCTAAAAATAAGTTCATCACATGCAGTATGAGACTTATGTAAATCATGAAAACCAGACAATGTTATCCATAAGGGATGTCAGGAAGTAAAACAGAGGAGAGAATCATTCAAGGCAAAAGATAACTCATCTACCAGTTTACTGGATCTAGTGCACATTGACCTATGTGGTCCTACTAGGACAAGAAGTTTTCAAATTGAGAGATACTTTATCCTTTTCATTAATGATTATTCAAGTATGACTTGGGTTACATTTCTAAGAGAAAATTAAGAAGGTTTTGAGAAGTTTAATATATTCAAAGATAAAGTTAAAAATGAATGTGGTAGAAAGATTAACTGTTTGAGATCTGACAAATAAGGAGAATTTACTTCTTATGTGTTTCAAAGTTTTTGTGAGAAACATGGTCTTAACAAATAGTTTTCATTGGCTAGAACACCACAACAGAATGATGTAGTGGAAATGATGAATCAAACAATTCAAGAAGCAAAAAGAATTATGTTGAAGGAAGCAAGTTTACCAAAACTTTACTGGAGGGAAGCAATGCATACTACTATATGCACACTGAAAAAAGTTTTGTACCAAAAGAAATATGGCAAGACATCATATGAGTTATGGCATGGAAGAACACCTACAGTTAATTATTTCTACTTCCAATTGTTACATTTGAAAAGATGAAGACAATATTGGCAAATCTGATAGTAGAAATGATGAAGAAATATTTATGGGGTACTTTAAAAGGATAAATTCTTATTAGTGTTATAACAAAAGACTGAATAAGATTGTTGAGAGTGTGCATGTGAAGGTTGATGAGGATTTTTAGAAGACTCCTAAGAAACATATTGAATATGAATCTCATACAAAGGATAGAGGAAAAGAGGATAAGAAAGAAGAGGAAGAGACACAAATGAAACCGACATCTACGACTAAGAAACCAAGGTATGTATAGAAAAATCATTCTAATAATAAGGTTATTGGTGATAAAAATAGAGGAGTTGTTACTAGAAGTAGAACAAAAAAAGATCATATTTTTTTGTATTTACTTTTGGAGGTTGAGCCTAAATTAGTACAAGAAGCATGTAATGATTAGAATTAGGTTAAAGAAATGAATGAACTTGAATAGATTGAGAAGAATTGGACATGGGAGCTTGTGTCAGATTGGATGATAAGAATGTGATTGGTACTAAATGGGTTTACTGGAACAAGCTAGATGAGAATGGTAAGGTGATAAGAAACAATGAAGATTAGTATGAAAGGGTTTCACTCAAATTGAAGCAATTGACTTTGGTGAGACCTATACCCCTATTGCCTAGATGGAGGTAATTTAGCTATTTCTGGCTTTTGTAGCATATAAAGATTTTAGGGTTTATCATATGGATGTCAAGTCAACATTCTTGAATAAAGAACTGAAGGAAGAAGTTTTTATTGAACAACCAGAAGGCTTTAGATTAGAAGATGACCAAGATGTAGTATGCAGATTGGAGAAGGATTTCTATGGATTGAAGCAGGCACCAAGAGCCTGGTATGGAAGATTGGATAGGTATCTGATTGGTCAAGGATTTTAGAAAGGTTTTGCAGATAGTATCTTGTATTTTAAGATTTATTCATATCATATTCTGATTATTGTTGTGTATTTTGATGATATCATTTTCAGAGGAAATGATAACTTGTGCAAGAGATTTGTAGAAGAGATGCAAAAGAAGTTCAAGATTTCTATGATTGGAGAGCTAAATTTCTTTCTTAGATTGGAGGTAAATCAAAGTAGTAAAGGAATTTTCATTTCTTAGTCCAAGAATGTCAAGGAATTGTTGAAATGTTTTGGTTTGGATAATTCTAAACTTGTATGTACTCCAATTGTTACCAGTTGTAATTTGACTAAGGAGGGTGAGTAGCTAAAAGAAGATGCAACTAAGTATAGATCGATGATCGGAAGATTATTATACCTAACTGATGTTGGACTAGATATCATGTATGCAACATGTTCAATAATGAGATCTCAACAAGAATCAAAAGAATCACATGTTGTGGTGAAATATTTTTTAGATATCTGAAAGGAACATAAGAGTTTGGTTTATGGTATCAAAAAGGCTAAGATTTTGCATTGACAACTTATACTGATGCAAAATACATAGGACATTTGGATAACCAAAGAAGTACCAGTGGTGGATGTAATGCCCCCTTTCTAGCATGACCATGATAGTGGATGGATTTAGCCTATTATTGGGTCCTTGTAGGCTAATATTGGTAATTAGAGGACCCTGTTGAGGGTTATGGCTCTGTTTGGTGGGACTTACTATTTATAGTAAGTCAATGGATGATTCTAAGGAGCTTAGATGAGTCAGAGGAGTTGAATGATGCTCTCAGTTTTTATTTTTGGCTTCTAGTTTGGGCTCCAAGAATTTTGGAGGGAGCGTCTATTTTTAGTAAGTCACCTCGTCAAGTTCATTCATCGTCTTTCTTCATCAGGATCACACATGTGCTATCAAATTTTGATTTTGATGCTTCTTTAGTCATTTTTGCAAGATGGTGAATTATGATTATTATTTAATTAAATACACTAAGGTTTCTATTTTTGTTGGTATTGTATATTGGCCACCTTAGTGCCATAACTTGTTGGAACCGGGTTGAAAAGTTTTAAATCTTGTGTACAAGAAACAATGATCTTGTGTGTCAGAATATCATGATATTGATGAAAAGGTCATTTTTGGAGCCAAAGGGAGTTAATAAATTATATTATTCATGAAAAGTGTGTTGATGAAAAGTGTGTGAGAGAAGTTATTTTCATTTGGTGTCTTGAAGAAAAGTGTGTGAGATAAGTTATTTTCATTTGGTGTCTTGAAGAAGATATATTTATTAGAAAAGTAATGCTTTGGGTAAAAACAATTCTTTCATTCTTGGGTATTGTTTTAATTTCATGGAGAATTTGTTGAAGGGTTTCAACAAGGGTTTTGTGAGGATTGATTCCTCTTTGTTTGCACTTAGAATCACCAAAAGATGTGGTGAATTATGCCATGAATATCACAGCATTAATTCTAATTATGTTGGTTACAATTTTGATGTTGATGTATATCAAAATTGTTCATTATTTGTTGTATTTTACATGCTCAGGATTGTGTCTAGTTTATAAGGAGGTGCGATCAGATTTGTGGAGGTTGCCATCTCTAGAATTGAGTAGCGTTAGTCTTTTAATGGGTTGCAATTTTTATATTGGAAGCTTCGTTGACTTCCAAAGCTTGCGTCAACACCAATAGAGGTTGTGTTTTTCTTCAGGAAGGTTGCATTTGTAATTTTCTGGTGGCAATGATTTGCATATATGCTAAGGTGCACAGTTGATATTGGAATTATTAATAATCAAAAAATATTATATATGTATATTCACAAAATTGAGTTGTTTGCAGATAATATTATGGGATTGGAATTATTCTTTATAATTTATAATTTAGTTGCATTTCTTATATCTCAAAAATAAACAAAAAATTACAAAAATTTTCAAAAAAAATAAATAAAAATTCTTTAGCATAGAGCCACCAGGGCTCATTACAGTGGTATCAGAGTGGTTTCCTGCCATCCTATAGGTTTGGAAATCTTGAGATCCCACGCTTGATTTGTGAGTGATCAACACTCTTGCAAGTTATTTTAATCATGGATAAATATAGGAAATCCAAAAAATATGGAAACCAAATGAGAAGTATGTCTAAGTTCAGGAAGAAAATAGTTGCCTTGGAAAATGAAATGGAGAAAATAAGGAAAACTAAGGAAATGATAAATGTAAGGCTTTTAGATCCAACAACTGTTGACAGGGAAGCTAGGTTTATAGTTTTCTTCTTCAAAAAGTCTTCATCACAGAGAATGTAGGAAGAGAAACTAGATATTTTCACATGTGAGACATCCAGGAGTCTTCACAATGAGTTTTTAGTAGCTACTTATCATTGTGGGAATGATCTTGTTCTTAGTAGGGCATGCACTAGTCCTATTTGCAAACATGATGTTGGAGACTCTTTATAGGGACATGTGGATGTGATTGATAGTGGTACTAAAGCTCAACATCTTGTTGATATTAGAGTTAGTGACATAGAATAGGTTGATGTGATGCAAGGGAGGATGAGGACATGGGCCAAAGGCACACCCTAATCTAGATCTTCCTTAGAGAGATCACACATGGAAGCAATAACACACCATTGAGAGAGAATGCAGATCAACTCCTTATATTTCTTCAAATTGATTCATACATGTTGGGTTGTAAGGCCTTCACGGTTAGGGCCAGATATTACAATTCAAGTACCATAGTCCTCCAACATGCGAGGATTTGAGACTATCTTCAATCTTCTTACTTCTATCTCCTATCAAAAATTGATGTCCCCCAAAACTACAACCAAAAGATTACAATATATACAAGAGGCTATTGAAAAAGTCAATCTTCAGATCCACTATTAACAGAAGGAACAACCAGATCTAGGTCCACACACTTTCCAATGATAGATTACAACATTAAATCCATGACCATAATTAATTGTACAAGTCGGCCTCAACAAAAAACTAAAACAAACAACTCGGTAAGCAAGGATAATTGAGCGCCAGGAAAAGATAACCGAGCACCAGGGAATTAACCAACCAACTCGGTTAACAAAGGAATCGAGCAACTAATGAGCCAACTCAGTCAAAGTAGAAACTGAGCAACACAAGAAAACTCAAACTTGTTTTTGGTGACACGGGATTGCCAAGGACCCGAGATGCTCCTGCATCATGATGACATGTTCTCTACCATTGATGGCAGCCTCACTCTAGTTAGTGGTTATAAAAATGTCAGTGACACAAGGTCTAATTCTTAGGATAGGGCACTTTTATTTGATCATGTTGATAGTGTTGTTGATAGGGTAAGTATTGAAGAGGTAGTTGATACCACCACTATTTTAGACTCTCTTGATGAGAGTGTTTATTTAAAGATTGCAAGGAGGATATGAGTATTGACAAGTCTAGTTTCTATGGAAGTAGTCATAGTGTTGAGTCAGTGCAGGAGACAACAGTCTTCTCGTGTGGGGAGGATGAGGGCATGGAGCTACCTAGTGATGACACTCATGATTTGAGTGTTATGGAGGAGTCAAGTGATCTAGATTTATGCCCTAGTATTTTTGATTCACATGATGACATTGAGTCATGTATGCAACAATAGGCGATAGCAGAGGGGTCTCAGTTAGATGGTGTTGATATTAGTGATGTGGGGACCTCTGATGTTTTATGCAATGATGATTTCTGCTACAATGAGTTTGGTATATCATATCAGATATTGGGTGATGAATCAAAGTGGTTATTGGATGATGATAGGTCCAAGGATCATAGTTTGCGGGGACTTAATTACTGTTAAGGGGGAAGCAAAGACATACAAGGAATTTGATGTAGCAACAACTTCCACTCCTTCAGATGACATATTTGCAGGGGTACCCAACAACAGTACCTTGTTGATGGACATGTGTGAGGTTGTTAGTGCACATGATGTTAGTGATCATGTGGTGAGCAATGAGGATACAAATTTATATCATAGTGCAGTTAGTGAGTCATAGAGATTACATAGGAGCTAGGGTATGCAGAGACATCATGTGACTAGATAGTTGAAGGTGAGCGATAGTGATATTTCTTCAGCTCTTGAGCATTATGATGCCATCTGGTAGATGTTGGTTGTATATGGTTGGGGTGCTCCTATGTCATATGATCATGGTGGTATTGCCTTTCCCTAGCAGAAATTTATTCACTTCAAGAGGTTGTTAGGATCTTGAAGTAGAATTATTTACACTTAGTAGCTGACATAGATTACCTTCTCGAGTGGGGTAGCACTTGTTACAAAACATTGTTAGGGAAAGAGGAGGAGGTGGTTGATCTCACCTATGAGCTTGAGGTGACTTTTGAGGTATCGGAGAGCACCCAATAGGATCTCCCGGAGTCAGAGTTGTAGTTGAGAGAGGTGGTTGTGGAGTTGGAACATGTACACTTTACGCCACCCCCAGATCTAGTTTAGCTACATATAGTGGTAGTTGGTGGTGAGTTTACTTTCATGGATATGAATGGTGGATGTGAGGAGGGTTTAGTTACATCCATCCTTGATACAAGTGCAATAGTTATAGATGAGATGAGAACTTCAGTGGAGGACTACAGAGATTTTATTTTTGTACCAGGTCCTCTAGTAGTTAGCACACTGGAAGATGATGTAGAATAGGTCATCAAGAGTTTTGATGTGATAGTACTCGATTCTTTAGAGAGTTACATGCTAGTTCTTAACACTACTCCTTCTTCACAGGACTTGGGCAGGGTATCATCGGATTTGGAGACAAGCTTTCATGGGGATTTATTTCCTTCTATCGGAAGGAAATCTATTACTTAATCTCATACAGATGATAGTGATATATAGTTGGTAGTGCCACAATTTCAGAGGGATAAGTTGTGGGTTGTAGGGGAGCATTTTGATGCTTCTTCATATAATTTCTACTACACAGACTCATTTATGGAGTATCTGCTTGAGAGTCTGGAATTTCAGGAGGGACCATTCATAGCTTTTGAGGGTAATCTCATATGGGGTTCTCATGATATTTGGGTTTTGGTGGGAAATATTGTAGAGACCTTGACTACAATGCTTCCCCAAAGGGATTTTGTGGTCAAATTTTCTGAGGTTACCTGGGATCCTACCCGGCCAATTGTTCAGAGACAGAGATTGGAGCCATCTCTTGATTTTTGGTTTGATGATGATGAGCCTCTAATGGAGATTGGAGCATTTTATTGCAACTACACAGTGAGGAGTGCTCATCATTTCTCTTTTGACCCACAGGTAGAGGAATTGGTTTTGCACAGGTGTGGGTTGGCTCAGGTTTATACTATCCTCTATGGGATGGGTTTTCACCATTTGTAGTTGATGGGGTTAGTTGTTGTAAGTTAGCAGGAGGTTACTTGCAAAGTCAGCATATCCATGATTCTTTTGCATAGGATGGATATATGTGTTCTGCTATGGTTGTTTTTGGGAGTTCTTGTCCCTATTGCACAGATGACCATCATCCTCATAGAAGATTAGTAAGGTGAGTAGCGAGATTTGATCTATTAGTTGATATCGGATATTCATTTTTTTTGGTTTTGGATAGATGTGATTTATGTCTCTACTGGGATCTAGGTGGAGATAGGCTTAGCAATGCAGATTGGTTGAGTTGTCGCCATTGACATGGTGACATTGTGTTCAGGATAGCTTTTTGGATAGTATTATCATCACAAGAGTTTGCAGGTGACAACAGTGACATTATATATATATATATATATATATATATATATATATATATATATATATATATATATATATCCTTTGGATCCAAGTGGATCATTGTGTTGTGATTTCTTGAGGACAAGCAATCTTGGGGAGAGAGGATTGTAATGTCCCCTTTCTATCATGACCATGATAGTGGATGGATTTAACCTATTACTGGGTCCTTGTAAGCTAATACTGATGATTTGAGCACCTCGTTGAGGGTTATGGCTCCATTTGGTGGGACTTACTATTTATAGTAAGTCAATTGATGGTTCTGATGAGCTCAGATGAGTTAGAGGAGTTGAATGATGCTCTCAATTTTTATTTTTGGCTTCCGGTTTGGGCTCCGGGAATTGGATGGAGCCTGTATTTTTAGTAAGTCACCCCATCAAGTTCATTCATCATCTTTCTTCATCAGGATCACGACTGTGCTATCAGATTTTGATTTTGATGCTTCTTCAGCCATTTTCACAAGATGGGTGTAATATGATTATTATTTAATTAAATACACTAAGGTTGTTATTTTTGCTAGTATTGTATATTGGCCACCTTAGTTTCATAGCTTGTTGGAACCGGTTGAAAATTTTTAAATCTTGGGCACAAGAAATAATAACCTTGTGTGCCAAAATATCATGATATTGATGAAAAGGGGCCATTTTTGGATCCAAAGGGAGTTAATAAATTATATTTAATATGTGTCCAAGTATAAAAGAAGGGGAATTTAAGTGAAAAGTGTGTGAGAGAAGCTATTTGTGTTTGGTGTCTTGAAGAAGATATATTTATTATAAAAGAAATGTTTTGGGCAAAAGCAAGTCTTACATTCTTGGCTATTATTTTAATTTCATGGAGAATTTGTTGAAGGGTTCCAAAAAGGTTTTGTGAGGATTGATTCATCTTTGTCTGCACTTTAAATCACTAAAAGATGTGGTGAATTGTGCTCTAAATAATAGAGAATTGATTCTAATTATGTTGGTTACAATTTTGGTGTTGTTGTATATCAAAATTGTTCACTATAGGTTGTGTTTTACATGTTGAGGGTTGCATCTATTTTATAAGGAGGCGTGATCATATTTGTGGAGGCTTCCATTTCTAAAATTGAACAATGTTAGTCTTTTAATGGGCTGTTATTTTTACATTGGAAGCTGCATTGACTTCCAAAGCTTGTGTCAACACCAATAGAGGTTGTATTTTTCTTTAGGAAGGTTGTGTTTGTAATTTTATGGTGGCAGTGATTTGCATATATGCTAAGGTGCACATTTTGATAACCTACAATTAATTGAATATCTTGATGGAATGAATGGCTAAGTAAAAGACAATGATTAAAGGTCATCAAGCTACTAAAGTGATATGTAAGGCAATTAAATCAGTCAATGTATTGTCATTGATGTCAACTAGTTTTGATTGTACTTATCATGATGGTTACAAACATCTAAAGAAGAAAAATGGTAAAGGAATGAGATATCTACATGAAGATGAGATGAATATGAAAGATATGACTATGGTATACATTGGGTAACTTATTGATGACTCTATGACATCATATTGTTGACTTGATTTCATTACATGATTTTGTTATGTGTTGAAAATTAGAAGTACTAAACAAGTTTATATGGTCAATAATTGAAGATTTCTGTATACACCGAGCTAGTGTAGTGTATACCGAGTATAGTATTAACTGAGCAGGTATTCACCGACACATTTTGGTATTGACCGAGTGAAAGAAACAAATAAAGTTTATCACAACCGACTAAATTGATGAGCTGGACAATTGCTTATGATTTTGAGGTAGAAGATAAAGTTTTTTATGATGATCTAATGATTGAAAAAATTCAAGATTGATCAGATGAAGAAGAATGAAACGTGTTATAGATACAACTGCCAAGGAAGGTTAAAGAGGAAAAATTAATGATGAAGATTAAGAGGCAAAATTTAACGGATGAAAAGAAAACGGTTTATGTTGTCTATTTAAAGAGACATGAGATTCATTATTGAGTCTAGGATTATTGCTACTGTAGGAGAATTTGTGTGTAAGGACTATTTTCATGCACCGTTGATCAAACTAGTTGAAGACAAAACCGATTTGAACTTCAGACATTATCGAGCATCATAGAATTATTCACCGAGTGGAATAAGTTGGAGGATATGAAGGATTGAATTAATTATTGATCAGAGGAGGTTTTTTGATCTTAGTATAGATCTTAAAATCTGAAAATCTTACTTGTATTTGAATCAGATCATTAATGTATCTGTTTAACCATTGTTACAGCAAAATCTCTTAACCAAGTGGGACTTAACAGTCTTTCTTTATTTTAATATGTCATTCAATGAATGTTGATTATTTCTTATTGACCCCATAGTGAATGTTGGTCAAGGGAGAACTGTTAGTGATAAACCCTCTAACCAGGTCATACTTTACAGTGTGTTTTGTAACCTTTGACAGGGTTGGCTCCTAACCGAGCTCACTTTAGAAGGGTGAATTATTTTGGGTTACTAGTCCCTGGTGGTTTTTCCCCTAACAAAATTTTGACTTTAGAAATCTTTGTGTTATGTGTATTTGATGTGATTGAATTGTTATTTTACTTTACACATTTCATAACTAGTCAAATTAGTAAATACAGTATTGCTTTTACTGTCAATCGGTAGATGAAGAAAATGTTATTGTTGATAGCTTACCGAGTTGATAATTCGATTAAAAAGTTTGAATATATACATTTGGGAAATTTGGGAATATTAGATAGCTTGAATTAACTAATTCACCCCCTCTTCGTTATGTAACAATTGGTATCAAAGCATTGGTTGCTTGGAAGGAAAGTTTGAAGGACTTAAGCTAAAGATCACAAGATGTATAAGAGAGAGGTGCCAAAGCTGAACAAAGACAACTTCTTGACATGGCAAAGAAAAATGAAGCTACATATATTTGAAATTGGAGAATATGTAGTATACTACTTGAACAATGATTACATCCAACCGACTGTACGTTTTATTGTTGATCAGTTGAGAGATAGACATGAACATAATATGACAATGATAGAGATTGTTGCCTCCTTATCAAATGCTGAGTTTGAAGATATCAAGACATGTACTTTTGCCAAAGCAATGTGGGACAAACTTGCACTAGTTCATGGAGTAGATGAGAATGTGCTGAGGGCAAGAGATGAGAGTCTTAGAGGAAAGTTTGATGACATGAAGATGAAAGAAGGAGAAAACATTTCACATTACAACAACTGAAGTAAGGAGATTGTCAATGATATCATAGGAGCAGGAGGTGTTATTGATGAAGACACTGCTGTGAGTAAAATTCTCAGAACCTTGTTGCCTATTTATGGTATTAGAATATCTGCAATCCATGAAATGAGATCAACCTCAGATAACACTCTTACACTTGATAGCCTAATTGGTAAACTGACTACTTTTGAGTTCAATAACTATGATAGCAATATTGTTCCAAATGTTGAATCTACATTTATGTCATCCTTAAAAATTGGTAAATCAAGCAGTAAACATGTGATAAGAAATGAGAGTGATAGTGACAGTGATGAGGATGAACTTGATGAACTTGAAGCATTAATGGATAGAAGACTGCAAAAAGGTGAAGGAAGATACAAAGGGAAACTACCTTTGGTATGTTTTAACTGTAAATAAATTGGTCACATTATAGCTAGATGTCCTAACTAGAAAGAAGATGACAAAGATAATGATCGATCCGGTGAAAGAAAGTTTGATAGAAGAGATAACTAAGATCATAGAGGCAACCGACGGTATGAAAGAAGAAGCAACCAAGACTACAAAGATAAAGGAAAGAAAGCATGTTACCTTGTTGAAGATGATGATGATGACACCAACACTGACACTGATGAATAAATTGAGGTGGTATTCATAGCTTTGAAAGAAGATTTAAAAGAAGAAGAAAGTTATGTTGAAACAACATTTATTTCTAAAGTTAGCAAGAATGATACATGGATTATTAATTGTGGTTGTACACATCATATGATTGGTGATGAAGACAAATTTGAATACCTTAAACATTATAATGGTGGATCTTTTAAAATGGGAAATGATACACCTTGTCTAGTAAAAGGAAAAGGATCTATCTTATTGAACAATAAGATTAGATGTGAGAATGCATATTGGGTGAAGGGACTTAACTAAATTTTTTTGAGTGTAGCATAATTGAATAAATCAGGTCACCGAGTTGCGTTTGAAAATACAAAGGTGAAAATCTATGATGAGATTGGAAAGTTGGTCGGTATTGGTGAACAATCAAAAGGTAATCTATTCTATCTTGACAATGCTGAAACTTCTTGAATATTGGCTAGAACTGAAGATGTGTGGTTATGGCATAAAAGATTATGTCATGTGAATTTTGACAACATGGTTAAAATAAGTTAGAAAAGAAAAGTTAGAGGCTTACCGAGATTATCTAAACTTGACCATGTCATGTGTAAACAATGTCAAATGGGAAAAATGTCAAAACATAGTTTCAAGAGAAAGAACTATTCATCTAAAGCTATTTTGGAGTTGGTTCATACAGACTTGTGTGGTCCTATGAGAACTTAGAGTTATTATGGTGAAAGATATTTTATTTTATTTGTTGATGACTACTCTAGGATGGTGACTATTATGTTTTTGAAAGAAAAATCTAAAGCTTTCAAGATGTTTAAATGGTATAAAGCTAAAGTGGAAAAAGAAAGTGGAAAAGAGTTAAAATGATTGTGATCAGATGGAGGTGGTGAGTTTATTTTTGATGAGCTCACTAACTTTTGTAATGAGCATGAAATTAAAAGATAGGTTTCTGCATCGAGAACACCACAACGGAATGGAATTGTTGAAAGGAGGAATAGATCCATAATTGATTGTGCTAGAACTCTGATGATTGAAAAAGATGTTGCACAAATGTACTGGAGAGAAGATGTTTGAATTTTTATATACACATTGAACCAAGTACAATTGAAGAAATATTCAAACAAGACACCATATGAGTTATGGTATGGGTACACACCGAATGTAAGTTATTTCAGAATATTTGGAAGTAGATGTTATTCTGAAAGAAGATAGAAATGGAAAATTTGATTCAAAAGGTGATGAAGGAATATTCTTAGGATATTCTACTAAAAGAAAAGCTTACAAATGTTTGAATAAGATTTCTAACAAAATGATTGAAAGTGCAAATGTGAGGGTTGATAAGTTTGTTGAGAAAAATGATGAAGAAATAAAAAAGCAACCATAAGACTAAAGTAGATTCACATACATTGAGAAACCTAAAATTCTACCTGAGAAATAGGCTAAAATTATCGAGCTACAGGATAATGATACCGAGCACCAGCCTATAGAGACCAAGAATCAAGAAATAGTTACCGAGGAAGATCTTGATCCTACACCAAATGATGAACAAAGAAGAGAGAAAGTGTTAGAAAAATTTGTGAGCAGACACCATCCACAAGATCATATTATTGGTGACAAGCAAGCTAGCATGATGACACAAAGTAAGTTGAGAAATACCACATGTTTAGTTTATGAATTTGAACCTAAAAATGTTAGGGATGCACTTGAGAATGATGAATGGATTAAAGAAATGAATGAGGAAATTGAGAAAATATTGAAGAACAAAACATGGAAATTAGTACCAAGACCGAATTATAAGAATGTAATTGGAACCAAATGGATATTTAGAAACAAGTTGAATGAAAATGGTGAAGTCACTAGAAACAAGGCAAGACTTGTATGCAAAGGGTATGCACAAGAATACAGTATTGATTATGGTGAGACTTTTGCACCAGTTGCAAGACTTGAAGGAGTTAGAACATTGCTTACATATGTTGCCTACAAAGGATTCAAAATATATCAAATGGATATCAAATCTACATTTTTGAATGGAATACTTGAGGAAGAGGTATACATTGAACAACCTTAAGGTTTTGTTGATCTAAATCAGAAAAATATGGTAAGTAAGTTGCACAAAGCATTGTATGGACTGAAACAAGCACTGAGAGCATGGTATGAAAGACTGCATTCATATATTATTAGTATTGGATTTGTTAGAACAAGTGACAACAACAATTTATATTTGAAAGGTGAAACTGATGACAAGATTCTTATTGCTGAAATTTTTGTTGATGATATCATATTTAAATGACATGATAATCTATGCAAATCACTTGGTGATGAAATGAGAAAAGAATTTGAAATGTCAATGTTTGGAGAGATTAAATTCTTTGTTGGTTTGCAAATTCTACAAAAAAGTGAAAGTATATTCATTACACAATCAAAGTACATCAAAGAAGTGTTGAAGGCCTTTGAAATGGAAGATTCAAAACCGATTGGTACACTGATGGTCATAGGGTGCAAATTAACAAAGGATGATTAGTCAACCGAGGTAAATCAAACACTATACATATCAATGATTAGAAAATTGATGTATGTTGTGCATAGTAGATCGGATATTGCACATGTAGTTGGGATTGTAGCAAGATTTTCTACTAATCCTAAAGAATCACATACGAATTTTTTAAAGAGGATTATGAGATACTTGAAAAATACAAAGAACTATGGTTTATGGTACAAGAAAGAGGGCAATTTTGAACTACAAGTTTACACCAATGCAGATTGGGCTAGAAACATTGATGATAGGAAGAGCACTACAGGTGGATCATTCTTTTTGGGTGAAATATTAGTTAATTGGATAAGCAAGAAACAAGGATGTGTTTCTTAGTCCACTGTCGAAGTAGAATATGTTGTTGTTTCTATTAATTGTTCAAACATTGCATGGATAAAACAACTTTTGAAAGGGATGAATGAAGATTTCACTAATCCAGTGATAATATATATTGTGACAACACAAATGCTATAAATGTTTCTAAGAATCCAGTGATGCATGCAAAGACAAAGCATATATCCATAAAGTATTACTACTTGAGGGAACAAGTAAAAGAAAAGAAAGTGAAACTGGAGTTTGTGAAATTAAAAGAACAACTTGCAGATATATTTACCAAACCCTCACCTAAGGATACATTTGAGTACTTGAGGATTAGACTAGGGGTCCATCCCCTGTCTATCAGTCACTAAGGTGATCAGGAGGTTGTAGCAACCTATACTTTATCAGAATATCAAATAATGTTGATGCATATTGTTCACACTTTAGGTTTCCTAAGGTTGTGAAATCTAGAACAAAGATCACTACATATCAGTACATGAAGGTACTTGATTTGAACCAAACACCATAAATAATATTTTGGCTACTACAGAGTTGTTTATTCTTTTTGGTGTTGTTGTCAAAGGGAGAGAATGAATCAATGAAATATTTATCCAAAGGGAGAGAAGCAAAAGGGAGAGAAGAATCAATGGAATATCAAAGAGAATCACAAGAAGAAGAAGAAGAAGAAGAAGAAGAAGAAGAAGAAGAAGAAGAAGATCAGATCCGCAGGGAGAGTCTGCATGCAATATTGTGTAGTGATTAAACATATTAAATAAACAAGCTAGGGAGAGATTACTGAGCTACAACGTTTACTTATAGAGTTGTAGAATAGATGTTTAGTATTCTATGGCATATTTCATATTTTGTTGCCATCAATGCCAAAGGGAGAGATTGATAACCTACAACTAATTGAATATCTTGATGGAATGAATGGAAAAGTAAAAGATAGTGATTGAAGGTCACCGAGCTACCAAAGTGATATGTAAGGAAATTAAATTAGTCAATGTATTGGCATTGACGTCAACTAGTTTTGATTGTACTTATCATGATGGTTACAAACATCTAAAGAAGAAAAATGGTAAAGGAATGAGATATCTACATGAAGATGAGATGAATATGAAAGATATGGCTATGGTATACATTGGGTAACTTATTGATGAGTCTATGGCATCATGTTGTTGACTTGATTGTATTACATGATTTTGTTATGTATTGAAGATTAGAATTGAACAAGTTTATGTGGTCGATAATTGAAGATTTCTATATACACTGAGATAGCGTAGTGTATACCGAGTATAGTATTAACCGAGTAGGTATTCACTGACACATTTTGGTATTGACCAAGTGAAAGAAACAAATAAAGTTTATAACAACCAACTAAACTGATGAGTTGGACAATTGCTTATGATTTTGAGGTAGAAGATAAAGTTTGTTATGATGATCTAATAACTAACAAAATTCAAGATTGATCAGATGAAGAAGAATGAAACGTGTTATAGACACAACTGTCAAGGAAGGTTGAAGAGGAAAAATGAACGATGAATATTAAGAGGCAAAATATAATAGATGAAAAGAAAATGATTTGTGTTGTCTATTTAAAGAGACATGAGATTCATTATTGAGTCTGGGATTATTGATACTACAGGAGAATTCATGTGAAAGGACTATTTTCATGCACCACTGATCAAACTGGTTGAAGATAGAACCAATTTGAATTGCAAACATTACCGAGCATCAGAGAATTATTCACCGAGTGGAATAAGTTGGAGGATATGAAGGATTGAATTAATTATTGATCAGAGGAGGTATTTTGAGCTTAGCATAGATCTAAAAATATGCAAATCTTAGTTTTATTTGAATCAAATCATTACTATATCAGTTTAACCATTGTTATAGAAAAATCTCTTAACCAAGTGGGACTTAACAGTGTTTTTGTATTTCAATATGACATTCAATGAATGTTGATTGTTTTCTTGTTGACCCCATAGTGAATGTTGGTCAAGGGAGAACTGTTAATGATAAATCCTCTAACTAGGTCACACCTTATAGTGTGTTTTGTAACCTTTGACAGGGTTGGCTCCTAACTGAGCTCACTTTAGAAGAGTGAATTATTTTGGGTTATTGGTGGGGAGTATGGTGCAGGGGCACCTAGAGAATAGGGCCCTCACCATTGCATACAATTTTGTTGTGTGGTGCTCTTAATGAGCCTTGTAATTAAAATAAAGGCTTGAGGACCTCTTTTGTACATGGAAAAGTTAGTTAGAGTCTAAAAGGTCTTAGGAGTTCTTAGGATGGCCTTAGAAGTTGATAGACACCTCTGAGAGTAAGGTCATTGGAAGGAGTCTGTGGTCTATTTTGGGATTTCTAGAGTTATTTTATATTGGAATCAGTGGTTCTACACTTAGATTTCCACTAAGAGGAGTCACAAGCCTTAGAAGGCTTATATTTGGTCTATTGAGCAAAAAGTTGCAAAGTGCAACTTTGCAACTTTTGAAAATGTTGCTTGACAACATTTTAGCATTATGTCCTAAAATGGTGGATTCCTCTTCTAATGCCATGAGAACCCTAAAAATACCAGGAAAAGACCTAAGAGACCATATATGAACAAAAGAAACCCTAATATTGCCAGTACGGGTATGTCAGAGTACGAACAGTAGACTGTTGTGACTGTTCTATGCATGAAAAGAATCTCAGTGAATGAATGGAAGCTTTGGAGTGCTAAATTTGTTATTGTAATACCTTGGCATGATTTTTTGTATTGTTTAGAGTAGATTTAAATTCATTAGATTAGGTGCTAGTAGTTTTCTTTTGTCAAGTTTGTAAATAGATTGTTCTAGCCAGCCACTGTCCTTAACCAGATAGTTGGACTTGTGAGCAATGTAACTCACTATCCCATTGTAGACTCAGTAAAAACATTTGGGGATAGTGAGTAGGTTCAATGTACTATATGTTTGCAGGAGGAGGGCCCTTCAAAAACTATGGAGGCATTTTTAAGCTCTTGCCCTAGGCGAGCCTAAGCAAGCTTGGTTAGGGAAGAATGCTGTTGCAGAGCTTGTAATTGGCAGGGTTGTGAAGATGATGAAGGAAGTAGGAAAGGGATAGTTAGGGGAGTGAGTTAAGGTCCCTTTATGAAGAGGATAAGTTTGTGGAAATCCCACAAAGTATCAAACCAAACCAAAGAACAGACAGGCCTAGAAAAGGCCTATAAACCCTCCAAACCCTCACTTTGTGCAGAGGTACAGTACGACCTTCCTAAGATCCAAAACCTTGAAAATCTCTAAGGGTTCACCAGATGAATGAAAGTCTCTGAAGGAAGTTTGTGATGGTTAGTGGAAGAATTTGGAGTACTAGCCTGATTTCTCGGAGCAGGAGAGCTAATTGGGGCTCCCTTCTAGTAGCCTTGTTTTGGTCGAAAAGTGAAGAATCGGTAGAGAAGCTCAATGCTTAGGGTTGACCTAGGCATTGAAAAAAGCATTTTAAGAGGTCTTGAAGCATCTCCATGACCCTAAAATATGTGTGCAAAGACTTGTGAAGAAAGACTTTAGGAGAGCTTAGGAACTTTGTGTGTTCCTCACCTAGCATGCAAGCCTAGTAGATGGCAAGTGGAAGATTTTGTTCAAGATAGAAGAGTGGGGTATAGGATCAGGGGATCAGGGATTGAAGAAGGTCCTATAGATCCATTTGGTGTACTTGCAAGTCACCTCAAGTCTCAATCATAGACAAGAAGCATGAACTAGTGATTAGTTCATCCCCTCTCCCTATCAGTTATCGATCCCAGGTGGTTTTTCCCCTAACGGGGTTTCCACATTAAAAATATTTGTGTTATGTGTATTTGATGTGATTGAATTTTTATTTTACTTTACACATTTCATAACTAGTCAAATCGGTAAATACAATATTGATTTTACTGTCAACCGGTAGATGAAGAGAAAGTTATTGTTGATATCTTATCGAGTTGATAATTTGATTAAAAAGTTTGAATATATACATCTGGGAGATTTGGGACTGTTTGATAACTGGAATTAACTGATTCACCTCCCCTCTTAGTTATCTAACACATTTGATATTGGAATTATTAATAATCAAACAATAGTATACATGTATATTCGCAAAATTGAATTGTTTGTAGATAATATTATGGAATTGGAATAGTGCTTTAAAATTTAGAATTCAGTTGCATTTCATATATCTCAAAAATAAAATAAAAATTGCAAAACTTTTCAAACAAAAAAATTCCTTCAGCATAGAGCCTGTTAGTGCTCAAATCTGCAGATTATCAAATACTCCTATAATCCCAATGGACATAATCTAGCAAAATGCAAACACTAAGGTATTTAGGTTAGAAAACATTCTTCACTTTGAGTATGAATACTCAGGCGGGTGTACCTATATCAATTCACTGTTTAAATGAGCTCTGAATTGTGAACTAGCTCCTTCACTGCTCTATCCCTGCTTTTGAACATCAACTTAGTAAGATGATAAAACTCCAAGTACGGCCCAAACTATCCTGATACACAAAACTATGATGGAAATCATGAAAGCAGCAACATGAAACAATGGTTTAAGGATATTCATCCTTCTTCTTTTTAGAGTTAAACTCAAGGAAGGTTAACCTCATTCAGTGCTTCTACAAAGCATTACAAAGCATATCTATGAACTTTTCATAGAATGATTCAGATTTGTGATTGTACAAATAAAGTAAAATGAAACAGTTATTTAGACTTAGGGTGGCAAATCAGTGTAAATAGATCTGAAACCAGTGCCTTATCCACTTGGGCGATAGAGTCAAACCCTACCTCTGCATATAACTATCAAAACTAATTTCCTGAAACTCAAATGACATGCCTAACATACCATCCTTTTAATTCCTACTACTGTCATCAAATTCATACATGGATTAGTCGTTCCCAGAGATTTCCCCTAAGATTTTACTCTTTCCTTGAAAGAAACTTAAGCTTAACCCCTATATTCACCTTGTGAATAATGAATTTAAGAAAGCCTTGCAATTTAAATACATAAGAAAACTAACACATTCCATACACAAAGACAGCAAAATAGTAGTAACAGAGCTTCAATATTTTGTATTAACGGTCAAAATGCATAGATACAGTATCCTCTCACTTTTAGAAAATAAGGTTTTGTATTCAGAACCTTTCTTACAGAGTATTTTTCACCACCCTTGAAATGAGCAGAGACTTGCTATATATATCTTAGCCATCTTGGAATCCTCGAAAGGATGCAACAAGCTTGGGATGGCTGTTAAAAGATCTTGCACTAAAAACAAGATTACAAACAGACAAAGTTGTTTGCTACAACAGACTACAAATATCTATTTCCAACAATCTTGCAGGTGGCACCTTTGTCTAAGGATATTTTAGAGCAGTTACTAAATTTGTTGCATGAATGATGACCGCCATCTGGCTAACTTACATCATCCTCTGTTTGAAACCGTTCTTCCTCAAATTCTGGATCAAGTCCCATGTGTAGTCTATTCTTCTTCCTCCTTTTCTTGCTACAAATCTTCAAAATGGATTGTTAGGAAGAGTGTCAATATCTTGTAACAACTCCCAAGGGTAATTCAACTTCGGCCAGGTGTCATATTCGTGCCTATGATAACTTGCTTGACATCTTTGTCCTTTTTTACTTTGATCTTCAAGGGTTTGGAGTACTAACACTTGCCGTTTCTTCATCTGATGCCTTTTCTTTTGAATCTTCTGAAAGATATGTCGATTCCCAAGTCATGTAGGTTTCTTCACTTGGCCAATGAAAGGCAAGGACCTCATCTTTCTTTGGGGACAACTTGTCCTACTCAACAACCAACTGGTGAACCTCTAATCTTACATTTGCAAAATATAACCTAGCATCCTGAAGGAGTTCAATAAATTGTATGAATGGGGTATTATCATCTGTACATAAAATGGAATCAACTTTAGACAGTACTTGTCTATCTATTTGCTCCATCCATTGATCTTTATCTTTGATTAACCCATCTGCCTTAATAAGACTAGGAAAAATTTAGAAATCATCTTGAAAATATCTTGCCCTTAGGATTTCTGACCTTCTTCTTATACTCTCCCTATTTACCTCAAAGTCAAAAAGATCCTTGACAGATCGGTAAGTATTTATTAGCGCTATATTTACAACACCTTTATCCTTATCTTGATCAACCCACGACCTCAAACTGTCACTCCTTGCAGAGCACCTTTCCAAAATTTTGTCCACAGTAGCCACCTCTTTTTGAAAAATTGCTAAGACATTTGCCAATTGTTTTGCAGATTTGTATATTTCCTTAGGCTTCACCTTTGCAACAAAATGTGACACAACATCTTTTATCTTCTCACCTAACCTGTCCTTTACTTTCTGATCAATATCCTCCTCATCTATGGAAGGAGGAAGAGGGGAAGGGGGAAATTCAATAATAGGGCTTGATGAGGAAGGTCCAGCAGGGGAGGAAGCTATCTGAATTTGCTCTGATAATTGTATTGGGCCATGTTCTCCCAATCTCTTTCTTAAGTCTGCAATCAGAATATCTCTCTCAAGAATCCCCTATTTCATCTCACCATAAACCTTCAAAACTGTTTCCAGTTTTGCAGTGAGCTCTTCCTTCTCTTTAGCTTCCTTTTCTACCACTTTTGCTATTAATTGTGCCGTGGCCATTACCATACCTGATGCTTCCACCAAAGAAGTATCAGTAACTCTTCTTACAAGTAGACTCCCTGAGAGGTCATCTTTGACAATTTGTTTTCCCTTGTTACTTTCATTCTTTCTCAAAGACACATTACTAACGCTTGATTATTATCACTGAAAGTGACTCCCCTAACAGCCTGTTCTGCTTCCTCTAGAGTTCTATGGAGAGGAGTGGTCTATTTTCTGACTACATCAAACACTACTGCATCAGCTATATCCCATTTTGGGAGGATTAATACTCCTGATACCTTTACCATATCTCTTCCCTCTTCTGGAGTGATTTGTTTAAATTTTGCAGTCATCTCTGCTTTCACTTCTTCCTCTATGACTTGTAAATCCTTCTCCGGGTCCTCTTCATGTCTCTTCTCATAGACTTCTTGAAATTGTTTGATGTTTAATTTCCAAAGAAATTGCATCAAGGCCCTAGTTTTAACAAAAGTATCATCAACCAGAAACTCTTCACAAGCTTGCTTGATTACAGGGTCCAATTTCATGCCTGCCAATTCCCCTACTGTTAAATCCAACTTGGGTTCTTTTGGTAGCTCTGGCACTCCCTCATTTACTTCTTCATAGGTCATAAAGATTTGACCTAGAGCATCTACTTGTTGTACTTGTTTTGCAATCTCTTGGTCATCAAAAATTCTTAGAGGAGACTGTGATGGGGAGTACTCCTTTTCAATATGAGCAAGTCTTTCTTCCAATCTTTGCCTTTTTGATGGGGGTGGAGAATCAATTTTATCCTCAGAATTTCGAGGAGGAGGAGAATCAGGGATCTCCACAATCTCCTTTTGTTTTCCAACCTATTGCGAGGTTGATGGGATATCCCCTTTATCTATTTGCTTTTGCTGACTTTGTTTTGGTATCACCACATTGTAACTAGTCTTCTTTTGCACCATGTACCTCCCCGGGGGTAACCCTTTTGCAAACACAGGCTTGCTCAACAATTGTCTAGCCTTTTCTAGATCATCCTTCATAACCTTTTCCTTCTTCTCATTTAGGGTCTGAAAAATATCCTGAAAACAATTCATAAGAGTATCTATTTTCTTCCCCATTGGAGTTATGCTTTTCAGGGGATCCCATCCCGAATCAAATTGCCGGATAAAATCTAGTGTCTTCCTGTATACCAACCATTTTTCTTTCATAACCTCTTGTTCCTGCATCTTTGCTACATTCCTGACAATATCTTCAGGGAAATTAAAAATATGGTTAATCATGGCACACTTGGCTCTCTTTTTAAACATTTCATAATAGAAACCTTCTGGATCTGCTTTTCTGGCAATTGTAGTAGCCATATGGTATGGAGCCAGAATTTTATCCATGTAAACCCATCCACCCTTGGTAATTATGAATTGATGGGCAATGGTAACATTTGGGAATAAAGTTCCCTTTCCTTTCCCAGTGAGGGCACACTCTTCAATATCTCCTAATTGCCTCAAAAACTTTGCAATTCCAATCCTAAGGGGTACCTGATAGGGCAATATAAAAGGGGTCCCCCTGAAACCGTACAACCCGATGACAGTTGATACATTGTAGAAAATAACATCTCCCCAATTGTGTACGATGTTCAGATTCTTAGCAAACTGGTTTGGCCTAACAAGCTGTGCCAATACTGTTGGGATCCTTGGGTTGTCTAAGACAAACAGCTTCCTGAGTCTAGCTGCAAAATGTTTGTCAAAATTAATGAAACTATGATCCTTCTTATCCCAAGTCATTGTGAGGCTCCATAGTTGGACTGGCATATCTTCACCATCCTTCTTTCTCACTAATTCCATTTCTTGATCAAAATAACTTGCTCCTTTAAACAAAAACATGTACATCATGAAAGAGTACCAACAAAAGGGCCTGTCACCTTCATTCTTTTGAATCTTCACTAATCCATTATGGATTAAATCAGCAATAAAAGGACCAAAATCAAAAGTAATAGATATGTGTGCATGTAGAATTTGGATCATCATGCACATCAAGTGTATTGGCATCCTTTCACTAACATCCTCTCCAAAAATCTGACACAATGACCAATATGCACCCTTAGCTCTGAGATCAAAATATTCCATTTTAAACGGTTCCTGAGTGTTCGGTCCCATAATAACCATTTTTCCAATCTTGGTGCAGAAATCGTTCAACAACTTGCCTCTGAAATAGTTCCTTTGTACATCATACACTTGCCTTAGTTCTTCAAAATCAATGCTCTCCAAACTGTCTGAGGGTTCACTTAACCTGAACACCTTCCTGATTTCTTCAGCAGAAACTTTAATCAATATTACTCCCTTTACATCCCTAACTTCTTTAGTGATTGGATCATAGCTCTTTGCAACCGGGGTCATCAAATCTACATCTAAAAAGACACCGGGCACGACAAATTTTACTAGGTCAGATTGCCATACATTGGTTGCAGGGTGAGGGGCATTTCTTTGACTAAAACCTACTTTGAATAATTCCAATCCTATGATATCAGAGTCACCTCTTGCATTGATTGTACCAATTTTGGCCTCTCTAATAAAACTTGCTATGTCATATAAACCCTTCGCTATTTTTACCCTAGGATCTTTGGGAATCAAACTCTTGGTTTTTACCAGGGTAGTGGAAGAGCTGGGAGGTAATTGCAACAAATCCTCGTGTAAACCTCTTTCACTATACTCAATTTTACCCGACAATTCTTTCCTTGGTGCCATTTTAAGGTTTATCTTTAAAAGAAATCTTTGCAAGATAGACAAAATACATAACTATGGTTCTTTCAGTAAGGAAGCAATTCGCACAAGTATTTCACCAACCTTTTTTCTCGGAAACCACTGGGGAATAGCAGCCAGTCTTTGTAATTCTTCACGCCTGAGTCTTTGCAAATTTTTGATCTCTTTGTACTTTTGAGAGTGCGCGAAATTCTGATATATGAGCCATTAAAGCAGTCATGTCAACAATTAATCTAGCACGATTGAAATAATTACTCCTCCAAAAGAGCGAACTATCACTTCTCAACGGGAAACTTCAACTTTGCTTCACTTTATCTCCAGTTTGAATTAGAACTGTCGATCCTCATTAGCAGATGATCTAACGGCCTATCGCATGATCGCATAGCGTGAAAAACACTCATGCGAACATGCGACTAACTGTCACGTTACCTTTCTATTTTTGGCGGTCTCTTGTAACTTCCACCGTTAAGACAAAATGTTATTCGCATGATCGCATGACTTAAAAGAAGCTTATGCAAACATGCAAAAACCCGTTAGCATTCACCGTCATTGTCTTCCTTCAAATCATCGGTCCCACCTCGCCTTTGTTAATAAAGAAAATCCACGTTTGCAACACCTGGCAAATTGTCAGGTACTTTCTTTCTTTCCGAGCACTGGTGTCTGCTGATACTAGCCAATGAGAAAACACATTTCATGTACACCTGTCAAAAGTTCCACCTGAGAATCGCACTTGGTTTTAAAGCAAAATCAACGGCTTGTCGCATGATTGCATAGGCTTCTAAGATCCCATGTGATTATATGACAGCCGTCTGATCTTCCCCTTATTGCTTTTCAAACCTTGGAGATTCCTCTGTCACCGGTCCCACTATCCTTTACAAATAAAATGCTGCCACTTGTGAAATACTTGGCAGTGGTCCCACCTTGTTTCCGCATCAAGCTTCATTATAAAATCAACGGTTATTTCACATGCTCGCATGGCTTGGAAATATTCCATGCGAACACGCGACCGCCGTTAGATCTTCTTTAAAGATTCATAGTTGAATGAAACTCGAAACATTAGAATAAAAGGTAATTAGGACATAGGATATGTTATTTATATCACTGGGATTCTAGACTTTGGAGAAGATATAACCCCTGTGTGAAAAAAAAATGCACGTGCTCTCTAATGAACTTAAGTGACTTAAAAAGTAACGTTCGAAAAGAAATGAGGAGAATGACTTAGGGTTTATTTGAAAATGGCAAACGTTTTAGGGTTTTTTAACATGAATTCAAAAATCTTCAAAGACAAGACCCAGGGTAAGGATTTTTTAAACTGGGCTATGACAATTTTTTGAAAAATTTCTGACACCTGGACCTAGGAAAACTTTATAGACCAGAGGACTAAAACAATCGTTTGGACAAAAACCTCAGAAAATTAAGAATATACCCAATAGAGCCAATAGGGCTCATTATAGTGGAGATTAATTTTTTGGCTCCCAATTAGTTGCTTGGTCAAGAAGGAAGAAGGATTTTGTAGTTTTATCAACTAATAAATCAAAATACATTGCATCATCCTCATGATGTATAGGTATTATGGATGAAATAGACTTTGAAGGATATAGGTATAACTTTTGATGAGCCAATTTCAATTATGTGTAATAATACCAATGTTATAAATATCTCAAAGAAGTTCATGCATCATTCCATAATGAAGCATATATCTATCAAATATCACTTCTTGAGAGAGAAGGTGTTGGAAGGTGAAGTAAAGTCGGAGTATGTGCCTACAAAGGAGTAGATAGTAGACATATTTACCAAACCTTTGTGAAAGGATACTTTTGAGTATCCTAGGGGGAAGCTAGGCATTCTACCTCTTCCTAGTGTTCACTAAATGCACCAATATGTGCATTGATTAGGAGTGAATTTCGTGCTCATTCTTTTTTGGATCAATTCTTGGTGTCTTACTCTCAAGGGGAGAAACATGAGTTACTAAGGGGTATTTTTGGGTTCTTTTTCATTGTTGACAAAGGGGGAGAAGAACATAGACGATTAGATAACTTTGATGCTGATATCTTTTGACAGTAAGTTGCTTACTTTGTTATTGATGAATTTTTCCATCAATGACAAATGGGGATATTGTTAGAATGTAAATTTGATGTTGTTCATATTTTTTTCATTAATGGTTGTCATTGATGTCAACATATATGATGTATAGAGGAGATTTATTTATATTTTGGTCATTTTTCTATATCGGTTGATGTGTATTGATATCATTGGCATATTGATAAAGGTTTTCATTGAAGGATGTGCTTTAAATTTTTATTCTTATCCATTTTGGTGGTGGTTGTATTTTGTGTGCAACATATGGTCAATCGATTATTTGGGTTTGGTCCTATTTGGAGCGTGTTTGTTATGTTTTGACCCAAAAAGCTACCATGTAATGTGTTGATAATATCCATTGGTACCAAAAGTCTTGGAGATGGTGTAGTGTATTGATATGCATGAGGCATGTTTATTGTGTGAGGTGGTCCACGTCTCATTCCTTACCATCGCGGAAATATTTTGGTGTAACCTATTTCAAATATGTTTAGGTCGATATGGTTGATGGCATCAAGCAGTATAAAAAGAGTGATGATTTCAATTATTTATGTGTCTTCAATGATGCTTGTATGTGAAGTGAATGTGAATCTAACAAGAGAAAACCTATTTATTGACGATCATGTGTGTGGATGCAATCGATAGAAAACTAATTTATTGTATTGCAGAGTATTGATGAGAGTGATCTTAATGGTGGATTCAATCTCATTTTTTATACTTTGGCAGTGAGCCTATTTATTTGGCATCACTCTTAGTTTTATTGGGAGTTATCCATAGACATAGTTCAGGGTAGTTACCCCGATCGTAATGAGAAAACTACGGTGAGAAAATCGTAGAGAGAAAATCGAGAGTGAGCCTTTGTAAAAATAACCTTAACCAGTCTCACCTTAACTGATGTTTCATTTCATGAGAATTAGCTTCTCCATGGTTTTTCTTAGTTTGGGTTTCCAAGTAAATTTTTGTGTTCTTTGTGTTAGTGTTTATGTGATTGCATGTTTATATCTATTATATTGCTTACCAGTAGAACATAAGTTAATGTTGATATAATAGTTATTATCATTTGTATGATTTATTGGTTTACTGACAAATTTAAAGTTTTAGAAATTGTTTGGGAATAACTGATTCACTCGCCCCCCCCCCCCCCCTCTCACTTATTCGACCTATTCAACAGATAATACCCTTGTATGGATTTTATTTTTGTTAAACATTATGCTACAATAATTAATGAGTCCTTAAGGAATGATAAGCTAGTAGTCCCTAAATACCCAATAAATTTCATATGCCACCATAGATGAGGGAAAACCTTAACTTTGAAACACAATTTCTAATAATAACATTTTCAAGAACATCTTACTTGTCACAAAATATAATACAAGTGAGTTTCATTTCCAGGATAGTAACATTCCATAAGAAATCTTACCCTCATGCTATTTTAAACCACATACCATAGTAGTACAATCACATTCTATAGATATATTGAAAAATTTATCCCATTTCTCTAAATCAAACTTACTTATTCCTTTCTATAATATAGAGATAGAAAACCTACTCACTACTAAAGAACTTTTCAAGTTTCTTTTGTATTGTTAATTGCTTGAATATAATAACATTAGAATTTTGTACATAATGAGTAATTAGTGCCATTACCATGACAATATTTTGATGATACTCTAGCAAAGATTACTTATGAATTTTCTAAATACCTCGAGCTACTATTAGTGAGTTAGTCTCACTCTCAACACACCATCAAGGTCATTTATTCTAGATTGTGTCCATTGCACACTCTATTCTTCTCTCACAAAAAATAGAACGTATAAAGCTATTCCAAAATATTTTATAATGATCTCATACTATGTAATGGTAATTCTTTTCCAAAATAAATTCTCCATATTATTTCTATTCACACACACACACACACACACACATATGCAGACACGCTATATGATGCCATGTAATCATATGAGACATCATGTAGTCATATAATGCATCAAATGTTTTACTAAAACTAGGTATGTCAATACAAATTAGATGAATTAGCACACAATGATTGATTAAGTGGCTACTGATTGAAGAAAATGAAACTAAAAATATTCTTTATACATTAATAATTGCATCATTTTCTACCCATGGTGCTACTTGAAAATTCTATCCTCCTCCCTCGTGATATTCTCCCTCTAGTTAGGGACATAGCACATCATGAATACAAGTCAACAAATGACACAATTAAAAAATCATTGCATAATTAAATTATTGTCACAACATCACAAAATCATTGCTTTGTAATCAAATATTCATCGTCCCTACTTAACAAAATGTTGTCTTTAACATGGAAAGAAAATGACTAAATAAATAATTGTGTAGTATCACATAAGGTTTCTCAATCAAATATATAATAATCATAGTATCAAACAAATAATAAAATAATACTAAAGTCAAGAATCTCAAAAAGATCCACTTAGAACTCTATGAAAAGATTGATGATTGTCCCTCTTAAAATGATCAACATACATTAAAGGTAAATTAAGGCATTGAAATAGTTTCCTACATTAACCTTGAGATGAGGTAACAAAAGCAATGCCTTCCAATAACCACACATCAGAAATTCTTTTGTTGTCAAACAAGAGCTCCAAATCAATGTTTTTTATATTAATCAATAGCAAAAACTAGGATTTTGACCCTTACAAAACCATTGTGCGAGGACATACAAACACAACAAACTAATAATAAATAAACATCAAAAGTGTCCTAGAGCATAGCTAATAAAGTAGATAGACATAAGTCATAGTTCAACAACCTATAACCATGATCAATGTTGTTTAAACATGAACAACTCCATTTTTCCTATCTTCACCATCCTTCAAGAAGTGTCTGCTATGTCCTGAAAAAATAAATCAGTTGCACGACTTTCACTCATCAAAGGTTTAATCATCAACCAATTCCTTCAAAACAAATTTCTTCAAGCTTTCCAAGCTAATAAATCTTAATAGAAGAAATATTTAGAACCAGAAACATTGTGAGACCTCACATGCAAGCAACACACAAATCATAAAACTGAGCTCTAATACCAATTGAAGGGAAATGAGAGCATCCCATAAAACCATCTAAGATTAGTATGCACATCCAACATATAATAATTTCTTCAATAGATTCCAAAAAACTAATACAAGAAAATTCTACTATTTCACAAAAGTGAAAACATGCATAGTTGATTTCCCACAATTAAAACCTTAAAAGGAAGTGATTGCAATTTACAAATCTAAGAAATTTCATCAATATTACAACATACAAATTTATTACTTCAAAATCATGAGACTAGAATATCCAGAAGAGAAAACATAGATATGCGTGGGGAAAACCTTTTTGGGTAAAAACCTCATACTCTAAAACATCAAGTCAATGTATTATTTAGCAACGTGTTACAATCTTTCTTTAGGCTCCAAGTTTTTACATGGAGAATTACATCTTGTTCCATCTTGGAGAATATATGATAGCATAACCCTGTGAAATGAACTTCTCTCCTCTTTTTTAAATCAACTAAGACATCACCATATATATAGAGAGAGTTCAACACAAAGAGGTAGGTGCCCATGGTTTCCAAAACCATCTTCAACACCTAAGAGGTAAGTTGTGTCATAATGTAAACAAGTGTTAAACCCATGACATGTTTCTCATAGCAACTTTGAAGCCAACAACACATATCTCATCCGTAACAGTCATTTTGTCAAATACAATGTAAGTACAACATAGAAATTACCATGACCAAGAATAGGCACCTTATTTACCTCACACTTGTCAAAAGTGAACTCCACAATAAATGCCAATTGCTAAAATACAACTCTAATACACTAGAAATTGTAAACCAAGACTCTTTAGTCAATATAGTAAATTGTCAAATCATTTTTTGTTTCAAATTGGAAACATATGACAATATCTTCCAAAACTTAGCATCTTCCAAGTGGGTGCTAACTTCCAAGAAAATAAGAATATCTCATCTTATCACCTACTATGTAGGATACCACCTCACTAAGAGGTCTAACAAATTAGGAAGTTAATAACTTAAAATAAATCAATTAATTAAGTAATTTGACATGGTAGGACTCTGAGGTTGTGAAACCTTAATCCCAACACTCTCCACTCCTTTTACCCATCTATATTGTTTTCATAAAGTTGAACAATTTTTAGAAACCTACTCTAATACTTTAATATCGAAAAGAAAAATTCCTTTTCAAAAATTGAACACCTGACAATATTTTTTTTTGGAAATGTTGTCACCTAAATAGTACACCCTTGCTGAGTAAACTCAAGGCCTACCGGTGAATATGGGAAAGCTTCCCTAATTGTGGGTTCAGATAATGGAAGGTAACCTCCAGAGAAAGTTGGTTCTTGTGGTACTTCACCTAAACTAAGATTTTTTGTAGAAGAAAAGGGGTAGAAGGATCCATAACAATAAAATCTAATTTCTACATTTGATGCACCAAAATATAAAGTCTTTGAAATTTAATAGGTATCCAACACACAAAAGAACCAGTAATGAAAAAGCTCTAATACACAACCCAATAACAAAATGCCTGCATCAACAATTTGTAACAAGGCTAAAATAGGAATCCCTAAAAGGAGAAAAACTTCCTCACAGTTTAGTACTAATTCAACACAAGAATTCAACCTACAAAGACTATATACTTTTGTAAAAGGAATCAATAGGTGATACACAAACACAGAAAAAGAGAAGGTAAAAGCTAGAAATTACACCCAAATGATGTTACAAATCTATATAATCTCGCTAAAATGGGTTATAGAAACACTCTACCTTTATCAAAAACTTAGGAAAAGTTACAAAATAGCAAGCCAAAGGGAAATATAACTCTCTACAAATGAGCCTTCATCTCATACTTATGCTTTTTTATCTAATTGTATTACAAATGAGCAATAACTTCAAGGTCAGATGCAGTCAATCAAGTCATCTTTGAGACCCACAAACAACTATAAAGAGGCAAATGGGTGACCCAAAACTCATTCCCTAACAATAATACCATAAAGAACCTCAATAAATGCAACTTCATCCCTCAAAAAGACCCGTAAAGAATTCTGAACAATAATAACTTCTTTTGACTTCAACAACTGCATTTTACCTAAAATTAATTTATTCATTTAACTTTGTCTTTCTCTTACTATTGGAGAAGCATCGCCGCCATTGATGTGGGTTTGATGAAGTAAATTTGAAGAAGCTTCTAGAGCTTTGATGGGCATGCCTCTTCTAGATCACTAGAGTTTGACAGCTAGCCTTGAAGCTTCTCCTTTCACAGAGCTCTGATCGAAGCATTTACTAGAATCATTTTCCTTAATTAAGAACTTTGAACTGACATGGCAACGGCCTCTCATCGACATATGTAACCCAACAAACATTCTCTCTTGGAGCCATCAACATAACCCTCTTCTTCCTTCTCCGAAGTCTTCATTTTAAGTTCAATTGGCATAGGTAATACCGACAGGTTCATCGAGGGTCGGCAAGTCTATCAAGACACTATACTGATAATGATTGTTACGTTGATAAATTTCATCAGAGTAACAATTGTCGATATAAAATTGATTACATCGGTGCATTCTTATCTGATGATTTACCTTTGCTTTACCCATCGAGATAACCATTTACATATAAGTTGATTTCTTTTATCCTTTTGTCAATATGGGTCATCCCGATAATCCTATCGGGTGTCGGGATAGCTCAGAATGTGTTTCAACGATGGCACTTGCTATGCCGATGAGTCCATTGGTGTAACTCTTAGCGATGCTTGCATCTTGTTTTATTTTCATAAGTCCTCCCGATTGTCTTTCTTATAACGGCCTCAATCACCTTTTATCACTATAAGCTATGCCAACAAGCTCATCGAGCATGGGGGAAACTAAAAAACACATACCCCGATGACACTAGTTATACCAATGACTATCAGGATAACTCCATCTGATAGACTACCTCTTGTTTAGATGCTTATCGATATAAGTCTTACCGATAACCTCAACAAGTGTTCATTCGTTGTGCATCGCTATACCGATATGCCCATCGGTGTAACTCCCTCTAATGTCTTCATGCCATCTAATTGATATATGTCTTCCCGATCCCACTTCACAACAATTTCTTGAATCTTATGCCACCATAGGTTGTGTCAATATGTTCATCGGGAGTTGGTGGAACCTAAAAGCACTTACCCTGACAAAATTAGTTACACAAGTGACATTTATTGGTGAAGCTCCCATGGATAAAACTGTCCCTCTTCGGCATCCATCGGTGTAAGTCTTACCCATAGCCTCATCGGCAATCGACAAGATAGATAAATTCCATCACCACTAGTGCATGTCCTGCCAATGGAGCTCATCGGTATAAGTGTTACTAATAGCCATCTTTCCTTTTTCTTATCTGATGCTATCAGCATGACTTTCGCCAACATGGCTTTTGCCTTAGTGCTTCGCTCCTCAATCATCCTATGTTATCTTGATCACATTTGTTACTTTTCTTAAGTGTTTTCATCTGGGTGACTCATGTCGATGACATAAACTTCCATTGGTATAACTTTTGCCGACATGGCATTCATATAAATCTTTATAATCAGCTCAATCAGCTCATATAAATTGAACAAAACTTCTTCTGCAAATAGGTGAACTTGTGTTCTATTAAAAGTTATGCCTCTTGGAACTAGGTTCTCCTGCACCACTCTGTCTCTCATTAGCAAGCTGGGCTCAATCCCTTGTGGGAGCCACATCTTTGTCCACATGCCATTGAAAGACCCATGTTTCTCTTTTGGTTTGAAACACAACTACTCTAAGGGAAATTTGGTAACATTTTGGCAGCTTTTGCTAAATGTCTGCCTACTAGACATCAAGAATAGTTGCCTGGGCTTTCCATTGGGCACAGAGTCACTTATCTGATAAAACCATATTGGAATCAACCCCTTCATTTCTAAAAACTAAAACATCATGCTATTTATACCATATTCTAGTGGAGACGATATTCCTTGTTAGTTACAGTGAATCAAAAGATTCATTGTCATTAATGATATGTATCACATTGACTGAAATATGATAGGAAAACAATAGAAACCTTCTCAAAATGCAAAACTAACTGAACTGAGAAAAATGTGCAATCATCAATTAGAGGAAACTAGAAAAAATAACTACCCTATCCTATCTAATCAAGAATGAAATGATTAAATGAAACCATTGACTGACTCCTTGAAATATCTTCCTTTCCTTCCCAACTTAGGATGTTCCACAAACTTGAAGATGGCTAGGAAAAGATGGAGAATGAGGAGATGCTTTATAATCAAATACAACAACTTGTTAAAGATGAAAACAAAGCCTCCTACCTCAGTAAGATGATTATGTATGCAATGTTCCTAAAGTTGGTACATGAGTGGAGCTTGTCGCCTTTGAGCTGCAACTTGCTCATCTCGAGCAACCTCCTCATGCTTGGCCTTCATTCTAGAAAAATGTCTGATTGGGCATCCTTGTGAGAGCACGAACCTAGAGCTCCTTTTGTTGGTTTTAGGCTGATGGATCACTTCATGTTTTAACATTATTTTGTTGATTCAAATAAGCCACTTCAGGGAGCTCTAGATGCAAAAAGGCTGCCTCCACATTATGTTCATGTTGATCATGACTTCCAAACCTATGAGACGTTAGTTTTGTATCAAGATCTAAGAGAAATAGCTCTAGTTCATCCCAAAACACATCTTCATCAACATCTCCCTTGCTCTTCTGAATAAGAACATTTTTAGCACCATGAAAGCCTTCTTGAAAGCTCATGGGAACTCCTAGATCTGCCTCCTGAAGCAAAGCTCGTGAATCAACTTGTTGAGCAATCTTGTGGACTTCAAGCTCCTTAAAACACAAAACTTGGCTAATGTCATGTCCTTCATGGCTCAAGGCCTTATTATCACACTAATTATTGGGAGACAACAACTCATCATTATTTTTAATGTCTTTTTGCTGCTCCATATTTATTGTTAATGTGAACGCAGTTGTATCCTCATTACTACATTCAATAAAAGAAGGTAACTCATCCAACCAAGCTGCACACTCATCATTTTCCTCCTCCAAAACTTGTGTTGATAGTAAAAAATTTGTATCCTCTGCGTCCTCATCAACAAAACAAGGGAGCTCATTAAATAAGTAAGGAAAAACCTCATGTTGAGGACTACCTTGTTCGTCTAGATGTTGCTTCTCTAACTGATCATATTCATCATCTTGCAACAAGTTTGATTATCCTTTTTCTTCATCACATGAAAATTCATTAGCCACAAGTTGTTCTTCTACCTCCTCAAATACATTATTTTTGTCATCACACCAACCTCCTTGGTAAACAATAGGTCCTCCAGGATAAAGGCAAATAGTGGTAGGACAAGGAGGCTTACTTGGTGGAGGGTTTTGGGATATAAAAATTTTCTGAACAGACTGTTGTTGAGGAGTGTTTCATTGATTTTCTTTAGGTATAGTGTCTTGCAATGGGTGATGACACTTAAAACTTGGAATTTTAAATTTAGTAGTCTTACTTGGGGATGAAACAAGTTGATCTTGCTCAAAACTTGAAAGCTTGTGCTTGGGAATTTCCACCTTCATAGTCTAGTTCATTGTCTCAATTGATGGTGATATGAAATTGAGAACACAAGGAGTTACTTGAGCTTCTAGGTTCTGGGCTCGAGCAAGTGATAGCCTTACCTGCTCCTCTTTTGCAGCTAAATCCCTTGCAAGAGATTCTTCATAATTCCTTGTTTGCAACTCCATCTCTTGTTGGATTTGATAAGCTCGGTATGTCTACTCATCCTGTCGCAAGTTACACTCATGTTGCCTATCAATAAACCTAATCTACTCTTGAAAGTTCGACATTATATCTTTTATGCTTATGTTTTCCACATGTTGAAGATAATTATGTGAATAATTGGGTTGATTGGGAATAAAATGGATTTCTTGAGGTTGTTGATGAGCATACACAGGCTACCATGGAGCTTGAGAAGGGGTGGGTGGGTGGTAAACATACAAAACTTGTTGGGTATTTGCTTCTACATTATTATTTCGGTTCTTTTGGGCAAAACTAAGAGCGTATAATTTTTGATATGGTTAATGAGGAGGTGTAAATACAAAACCCTCATGAAATGGGGAATGATAAGCCATGTGTTACCCAAATTTTTCCATTTTATGCAAATTTGGCTAAAATCTATCCCAGGGTCTGCATTTTTATCCTGCTGAGCATCCCTAAAATTTTTATGGCCTTATGTCCTTCCTTCCGGCCTCTGCAATTTATTCTATCTCTTGGTCTGCAAGTTTTAAATTTGAAAATCTAGCCGTTACCCCAAATAAACCCTGAAAACCCTAGGCCAGTTTCTATTTTCAAGTTACTTTATCAGCCACTTAAGTTCTCAAATTTTCCATGTGTGCATTTAAAACCTTCCATCACCAGTTCTCTTATTCCTGTGGTAGTTATCCTTTCTATTCGGCGAATTGGCGGATGTAGTGGTTCGCATAATCTCCTATTCCTAGCGGTTAAGTCCTTAATAGTTAGCGACCCAGCGAAGCAGTTACCCTTTCCTCAGTCGCGTGATCGCTTAAATGTTTGGCGGTCTCAGCTAGACGGGGCTCCCAGTTAAGAAGATCGATGGCTGACACTTGATCTCATGGGCTCTTTCTGACATATGAGATCATGCACCGACCGTTGATCTTCCTTTTCATGTAGCGCTTTGAAATTTTTGTGGGTCCACTGCCACGTTGTCTGACATGGAGGCTTCTGATTGGCCAGAGGTAATGATTTGGAACTTTGTCAGAGCGGGCCCAGATACTGTCTAGTATGGAAGATTTGACGGCTGGCATGTATTCTCATGGAGTTTTTTGGACACATGAGATCATGCGCCGACCGTCGATTTCACTTTGTTGTCAGAACCTTGTCAGGTGGGTCCTTGTATTTTGACGTACTTGCATTTGATTGGTCCACATAACGATGAACTGAAATGTGTCAGTGGGGTCCCAGACCTAAAAGAATCAACGACCGGCGCATGATTTGAAGAAATCTTTTGAGGGTATGAGATCATGTGCCCGTCGTTAGATTGGAATCTAAGTTGTAGTGGGTCCGTTGTCAGAGGGTTGCCGAGGTGTTGCTGATAAGGCAGTCAGGGCGAATGGAAGAACGACAAGCGGCAGATGGGCCTAGGGTTAGTATGTGTTCCACGAATCAGCGACTGAAGGTTTTCTCTTGTTCGCTAGATTTAACCAGGGTCAGCCGAAAGACTCAGAGATTCAGCGACTGTAGTGTTCGCGTAGTTGCTTGACCGGACCAAGGTTAGGAGAAGGATTTCGCGAATAAAAAAGGGGTCTTCAGTCGCGCATTTGCTGAGTGACTTAAAGAAAGAAAGCTCGAGGTGGGTCCAAACATGCGGATGTGCTGACGTGCTAAATTTTCATTGGTTGCGGTATGTTGCTGATGTGGCCAAGGACTTTTACAGGAGGTTTGTGATTGTTTCAGGATGATCTAGGCCGTTTGTCCGCTGGGAAATAAAAGACATCAATGATCGTGTTTTAAAATTGGACCTGTTAACCGTTGTTATTTAAATTTGAATATTTCTGAGAAGGGTTTCACCATTGTTTCTCGCAAAAAGCCATATAAAACAAAGCGGTGGTTGTGATTTAATTGCGCTGGGTCATTTGTAGTTGGGAAGATGAGGAAGAAGTCTGAGTAGCCGTCATGGGTCATTTCTTGTCCTTTTGAAGTACTATTTTTAACATTCATGGTGAGACTTTGTGCAGGAAGGTTGATGAATCAAGGTTGCAGCTTGTTTGTAGGCAACTATAGTACATGGATGGGCACGTAAACTTGTAGTCTGATCGGTTGAGATACTGAAGAGATGCATTTATGATCAGATTTGATTGAATTAGGGTTGAATATTATTCTAATGCAAATCTATGTAACCTTAGTTAGGTTTTGACTCCTGCCAGCGTGCAAAATAGGAGATGTATATATTAATTTTTGAAGCTTTTAGAGCAGAGAGTTGGACAATTGTAAAAGGAAGTTTTTTTCTTAAGAGTCATTTGTGGTATTCTTTCTGCCCTCTGGCTTCTACAATTGTAAATTCTCATTGATTATTCAGATATTGTAAGGTATTTTGTGGCATTCTTCATGTCCCTATGCTTCTTGTCTGGGTTATCTCTTAATGAATTCAACATTTATATGTTTTTCAGTGATATCTTAGAGTTTTTGATCCTTCTTTCTTTCTGCAATTCATGTGTATTCTTGTGGATGATTTGATGTAAATGCTTTTGTGGGTATACTACAACCCCTTAACAATCTTGTCTCACTCCCATACCTAGTTGCAGAGGTGAATGTTTGTTTGCAGGTCATAGATTGTTGTCTAATCCTAAGAGTGTTATTGTTTGTGAAAGAATCTCTCTCTTTCCTTGAATACCCTCTTTTATTTGCAGACCCTTCTATGAAATACTTATGCAAGCCTATTCAGTGAGTTGTGATCTCCTAGACCTAAGTTTATTCATTGAATCCATCTTTTATGCTGCAATTCATACCATATTTTCGATGTATCACCTAGTAGGTAGTTTGCTTTCAAGTTATTTCTTTTTCATGCATTCCTTCTATCCCTTTTCCCCTCAAGTTTTACTTTCCTGTTAAGAAGAAAATTAAGGTGATTATCCAAGAGGAACCAGCCTAGAACCTGGAGGTCTCATCTCAGTTAGCATAGGTCCCACAACCTGGAGATGATTCTCATATTATACTAGGTTATCAAGACTACGAGAGCTTGAAACAAGGGTGCAAACTTAGTGTATAACACCATGTTCCCCATAAAAAGAAGACATGCAACACCTATATAAGCTGGAGAATTATGAAAATCATTAAAACCCAAAAAAACCAAGTTTATTTTCACGTACCAGCAACTGTATTAGCTTAAAACCAATAGATATTTCTCCAGAGTCGCTAGATGTGTCTCTTTGCTGCCTCCAAAGGTAAAAACTACTATTGTACACACCAAACAACATCAATATAAGGAAAATTTACGGATTGAAACAGTCCCAACTATCCCACCGAGCGTACCAAAAAGTGATGTCACCTAAATAGTGCACCTTTGCTGAGTAAACTCAAACCTACCGGTGAACATGGGAAAGCTTCCTTGATTGTGGGCTCAAATAGTGGAAGTTAACCTCTAGAGAAAGTTGGCTCTTGTGGTACTTCACCTAAACTAAGCTTTTTGCAGAAGAAAAGGGGAAGAAGGATGCATAGGAATGAAATCTAATTCCTACAAGTGATACACCAAAATATAAAGTCTTTGAAATTTAACAAGTATCCAACACACAATAGAACCAGTGATGAAAAAGCTCTAATACACAACCCAATAACACAATTCCTACATCAACAATTTGTAAGAAGGCTAAAATAGCAATCCCTAAAAGGAGAAAAACTTCCTCACAGTTTAGAACTGAATCAACACAAGCTTTCAACCTATAAAGACTACACACTTTAGTAAAAGACATTAATATGTAATACACAAACACAAAAATAGAAGGCACAAGCTAAAAATTACAATCAAAAGATGTTACAAATCTATATAACCTTTTTGAAATGGGTTACAAAAACACTTTGCCTCTGTCAAGAACTTGGGAAAAGTTACAAAACAACAAGCCAAAGAGAAAGAGAACTTTCCACAAATGAGCATTCAATTCATACTTATGCTTTTTGATCCAACTGCATTTCAAATGAGCAATAACTCCTAGGTCAGATGCAGTCAATTAGGCCACCTTTGAGACCCTCAATCAGCCGTAAAGAGGCAAATGGGTGATCCAAAAGTCATGCTCAAACAATATTACCATTAAGTCCCTCCATAAATGCAACCTCATCCCTAAAAAAGACCCATAAAGAACTTTGAACAACAATAACTTTTTATGACCTCAACAACTGCATTTTACCTAAAATCAATCTATTCATTTCACATTATCTTTCGTTTATTGCTGGAGAAGCACCACCACCATGGATGCAGGTCTGGTGGAGTAAATCTGAAGAGGCTTCCGGAGCTTGGATGGATGTGCCTCTTGCTGGAGTTTAACATGTAGCCTCGAAGCTTCTCCTTTCGCAAAGCTCTGATCAGAGCATTTACTAGAAATCATTTACCCCAGTTAAGAACTTTGAACTGACATGACAATGGCTTCTCATCGGCATATGAAACCCTGGCAAACATTCCTTCTTGGCACCATCAGCATAACCCTCTTCTTCCTTCTCCGAAGTCTTCATTTTAAGTTTCAATCGTCATAGGAAATACCGATAGGTTGATTAGGGGTCAACAAGTCTATCAAGACACTATATTGATAGTGATTGTTACGCCAATAACCATCATCGGGGTATCTTTTGTTGATATACCACTGATTACATCAATGCATGCTTATCCGATGATTTACCTTTTCTTTACCCATCGAGATAACCATTTACATATAAGCTGCTAATTTCTTTTGTCCTTTTGTCGATATAGGTCATTCTGATAATCTTATCGAGTGTCAAGATAGCTTAGAATGTACTTCAACGATGGCACTTGCTATGTCGATGAGTCCATCGGTGTAACTCTTCTTGATGCTTTCATGTTGTATTATCAACATAAGCCCTCTCAATTATCTTTCTTATAACGGCCTCAATCACCTTTTATCGCTATAAGTTGTGCCGACAGGCTCATCAAGCATCAGGGAAACTGAAAAACACATACCCCAATGACACTAGTTATATCGATGACTTTATCAGGTTAACTCCATCTGATAGATTGCCTCTTATTTAGATGTTTATCAATATAAGTCTTACTAATAGCCTCATTGAGTATCAGGGTAGCTCAACAATTGTTCCACCTTTGTGCATCGCTATACCAATATGCTCATCGATGTAACTCCCTTCGATGTCTTCATTCCATCTTATCAGTATACATCTTCCTGATCCCACTTCACAACAATTTCATGAATTTTATGTCGCCATAGGTTGTGCCGACATGTTCATCGAGAGTTGGTGGAACCTGAAAGCACTTACCCCAACAACATTAGTGACACCGATGACATTTATTGGTGAAGCTCCCGCCAATAAAATTGTCCCTCTTCGGCATCCATCGGTGTAAGTCTTACCAATAGCCTCATCAGCTATTAGCTAGACAGATAAATTCCTTTGCCGCCAATGCATGTCCTACCAATGGAGCTCATCGATACAAGTCTTATCGATAGACTACTTTCCTTTTACCTATCTGATGCTATCAGCATGACTTTTGCCTTAGTGCTATGCTCCTCAATTGGTGTATGTATCCCGATAAACATTTGTTACATAAACTTCCATCGGTATAACCTTTGCTAACATGGCATTTACATAAATATTTATAATTTGCTCAATCAGCTCATATAAATTAAACAAAACTTCATACATTGTAATCTCATATAGAATGAGCATTTGTATTTTGAAGCTACACGTTGCTAAAATTCTAATTAAGTGTGAAGACCCTTGCAAGAGCATGGCTATACAATTGCATTGTAATTTCTTTATTGATAAAACATCGTATTGTAATTTCTGTTTAAAATTGGTGTAGAGAGCATTATTCGCGCTCTTCATAAATCAAAGTATACCATAAACGTTGATCAGAGTCATATCAATCAAAGTATACCATGAATATCATCAGAGGCTTTCTATATTGTCTTCCCAAAGAGGTTTACACCATAATTACTTGCACCTTTACAACTGTGTTTTAATCAATTCTGGTTGGTTCGTTAAGATGCTTATTAGAAATGCAATATTAAAACATTGGAATCTAAGGATTGCTGACTGTATAATCTGGGAAATATCCAATTGTTAAATCTAAAAATTAGCAGGTGTTAAATTCTGATTCTTAAGCATGTAAAACAGTATGCTCCTAGATAGAGTGGTTTCAAATTTCATTCATCAATTTATCTTTTCCATTTTTTAATAAAATGGAAAGGAAAACCAGACATATAAAATGCCTCTCAAAGAACATCAGCATTATATGCCAGCAGCAAGCTGCCCACAATACAATTTTTATTTGCCTGCTTATCAAGCCCTTTTCAAAACAAACATAACACAGGCATATGCAAAAGATTTCTCTCTGTCCAAGCTAGGACTGGAAAACTATGTCAGGACCGAAACTGTAGTGTAATATATCTTGGCCTTCAAGGAAAAGGATGAACAAGATTAATTTAGTCACAAATACTATATTTTTAATTCATTTTAAAACTGAAGACAAATTGCTTACAAAATTAAACCCCAGCTGTGATGCATTTCAACTCTTCCTCTTGAACACCGTTTTTTAAGCAAACTGTAAATAGTTTTCATCATTTATCAGGCATGGGAGAAACGTAGATATACCATTTATGCTTATTAAAATTAGAAAGATGCATATCAGACCACAGAGAGATACCGGATTCAAGATGCACAACAAAGCCATAGATTGAAAAGTTCCGCATGTCTAACACATCATAGCACATTATTAGCCCTATACATTGATAGACAAAATGCAACTAGGAGATGCATGAGAAGATAATCTAAGCAGATGCAGTGCTGTCATCTTCAGCAGAAGCCAAAGTGAGTTCAGGTTGCACATTCAAAGATTCATCCAGGGCATTTGGCAGGCCCAAAGCTTTGAGTGCCAAATGGGCTGCCTTCTGTCCAGAAATCATCATTGCTCCGAAGGTGGGTCCCTGCATTGAATCACATCTTGTTATTGCAAAATAAAGCTTACCTAAAAAATAATATAACTCTGTACAACGCAGGGAAAACAAATAGAGAGCAATACAGGGAGTAAAATGCAGAGTGACACAAAAGGAAGGATGGAGAAGTGCAGGGCAACTAAAGAAACAGCAAGGCAGGGAATAAAAGTGAATGTGGAAAGAGAAACAGTGCAAATCAAACAGATAACAAAAATGAACAAAAGTAAACATAAAGGAAGGATAAAAGAAGGTTATGGGTGCTAAATGAAAGGGGCAAGCCCTGAATTCAAACATAAACAACACATTGAAACTGAGCCAGCAAACTAAAGAATAGCCAAGTGCCATAAGTTCAAATCAGCACACAACTCTAAGATGATCATGTAATTTAAATTCAAATGTTAAAATTTTTTGAAGAAGCCACAGCATTCAACTCTGGCTTGAGGTTCAAATAAATTTATAAAATATGCCACCCAATTAGCAGACATTAAAGCCCCGAAAAGATATCGATCAAATATCAAGAAACAACTCTAAGCTGATAGTCAAATCCCCAACACAAAAAGAGTAAAATACCGGCTTGCAGTTCAAATTAAATAGACCATCCAATCTGAGGACAATAAAACCTTAGAAAGAGGTTGATTAACTATCACATTCAACTTGCTCCAGAATAAAGTGAGTAAAATACTGCATACAATTCTAAGACAAAGTTCAAACCTTGAGTAAAATATTACCCAACTTCTGATGGACGCTCCAATTGACCACTAAATGGATTAGTGCAAAAGGTTGAACAAAGCAAAACCAAATAAAAAGAATGAAGTTCAAATTGGGAGTTCAATATCACTCAACTTTTGATACATACGCCAATTGAACTGCAAGTTGAGCAGTGCGTATAATGAAAAGAGGAAAAACAAATGAAAAAACATAAAAAAATGTTTGAGCTAAGTTTGATATCACACCCAACTTTTCATGCATAAAACCCCCTATGATAAATAAATGGAGTAGACCAAAGATGAGGAACGCAGAACGAACATAAAAAACAAAGTTCAAAATTTGATTAAAATGTCACAACTAACTTCTAATTCATACACCACTTGGGCCTTACATTTAGCACCCAAAAGAATGATGAAAGTGAAATTACATAATAATAACAAAAAAGATTAAAACCTGAGTAACATATCACACCCAACTTCTGATGCATATCCGAAGTGAATTGTAAATAAAATAATGCAATAAATGGAGAAAGCTAATCCAAATAAAAAAATTTAGTTCAAAACTCTTAGTAAAAAATCACACCCAACTTCTGATGCATATCCCAGATTCTAAACCGAGCAATTCAACAGAGAAACAATATTAAAAAAAAAAAGTTCAAACCCAGCCTCTGATGCATATCCCAATTAGACCATATCCCCAATTAGACCCTCGAATGAGCAGTCCAAGGAATAAACAAGGCCAAACCAACCTATAAAGTTGAAGTTCAAATCCTCAACAGAATATACTACCACTTCTGACGCATATTCCAGATTCTAAAACAGAACAATTAAACAGAAAAAAACCAATTTAAAAACCAAAGTTCAACCCGACTTCTGATGCATATTCCGATTAGACCCTAAATTGAGAGTCTAAGTTCAAACAATAAACAAAACCAAACCAAGGTAGAGGTCTTCAATAAAAACTTCTGCCGCATATTCTAGGTTCTAAACCGAGAAATTAAACAGAGAAAAATCAAATCAAACAAAGTTCAAACCAACTTCTGATGCATATCCCGATTAGACCCTAAATTGAGGGTCAGAGTCACAATGACCAAAGCCAAACCCAATTAAAAAATAAGTTCAAATCCTCAAAAAAATATCACTCCAAACTCCTGATGCTAAGGGCAATTGGAAGGAACTCATGCGGCCTGCGCATTGCGCTCTGGCAATTTACGGAACAAAACCACAACCACATCCTTTTCGAGGAGTACAAACGATGAACAAAATAAGACCAAATTGAAAAAAAAAACACCCAAGCAAGTCTACTGGTATGGGCTATAAATTTCACTGCAAAATCCTGGCTAAAACCCCAAATAGGAAATGGGTCGCCTCAAAGCAAACAAAAAGTTGAATAGAAAAAACAAAAACAGAGGATCAAAGCTTTTACCATTCGGGGGGCCCCATCGATTTCAGCAACCTCCATGCCGGTAACAATCATGCCGGGCACAACCTCCCTGGTGAGCCTAACAATCGCATCCTCAGCAACATTCATATCCAGACACTTCATACCGGGCACACTGTCAATCATCCCGACACTCTTGAGCCTCTTGACACCCGTAGCTCCAAAAGGCCCATCATGCCCACAAGAACTAACCACAACCTTGGCTTCCATAACATTAGGATCCATGCAAGACTGTGTATGATGGTTCATGGAAACCAGAGCCCAATTCGTGACAACACCAGAAACCCGATTCTCCTTTATAATCAGATCCTCAGCCGCAACAGCATTAAACAGCTTAACATTTGGGCGGGCCAAAACCTTGCTCATAATGGTAGACGTGAAAAGGGCAGCATGCTTAACGACCACATAATCATCAGCCTCATCGTAAGGAACACCGATTTCGTCAAGGAAGACATGAGCGGGCTTGCGGACAACCATGGCGGAAAACAACTGCCCGCCGAGCCAGGCGCCGCCGCCGGGGCTGACAGACTGCTCGATTATGGCGACCTTCACTTCAGGGTTTTTGCTCAGCTCGTATGCACAGGAAAGCCCTGCTGAACCAGCGCCGACTATGACGACATCTGTGTCGGCGAATGTTATCATGTCCGTCATGTACCGTCTGGTCATCTCGCGGGAGACTACGGATTCCTGAATTGGCTCGAATTTGAAGCTCGAGAGGTCGTATTTAGCCGACGCCTGCACCAAACCTGGTCTTCCTGCTCTCTGGGCAGAGGCAAATTGGGGTTTCAGTCGTTGAAAGGCGGCGCTGCCGATGGATCGACGATGGTTTGAGCCGTCCTGCGCGCCCAAGGCTGCTGTGGCCCTGGTGGGTACGACTCTAGTTACTGCTATGGACGCCATTTTTTCGCCTGGTTTTCTCTGGAATTGAAAGCTCAGCCCACTCTTGTGGATTGGAGTGCGCTGTAGGGTGAGGATAAAAATAATGGGGAACGGAAAATATCTGGGGATTTAGTTTAATCTTGTGGTGGAGAGGAGGCAGCGACTGTGCAATTGCTGATCGCCAGCTTTTACTGATGGAGCTCGCATGAGGGCCCAGTGTAAGGCGTAGGTTCGTTCCCCAGAGCTTGGAGTGCATGAACACCGTCCTTATTTAGCTTTGGATAAATAAGGTTTATTACTGATATTTTGGATGAATTGTTTGGAGAGGAGATGATATTTTGTACACAACAAAGCTAATTTATAACAGAAGGGATTAAGTGGAAGGAAAGGGTCAATTTAATAATAATTATTGATGGGAAGGAGATATTTTTTATATTGAGATATTGTTATAGATTTTAATTATGTAGTTTTCGAGTCAAATTCATTGACTTATGTTTCATGTGTAGAGGTTCACAAAAATCCATCTTTCATGAGAACCGCATTAAACACTTCCCACAAATTGTATTTAGGTGATGCTCACACCCATTCCAGTACTATTCCAACTCAAGCACGATTAACCTTGAAGTTTTCTCAAAGGTTAAGCTCACTTAGCTTGTTACCCGATCCAAGATAGTGTTAAAAAAATGAAAAACAACAACGAACAATTATGGAGATTTCATAAAATGGGCAACAATAATAGATAATTAAAAAGATCTGAGAAATGGGAAACAATGATGGACAATCAAAGAGATGTTAAAAATGGGAAACAATAATGAACAATTAAAGAGATGCCAAAAATGGAAACTATTTTGGATGAATTGTTTGGGTTTTTTAAGTCATTATTTATGGGATTTGTGTGGAAAGGAGTCAATGCAAGGAAAGAGTATCTAATTATTAATAATTCATAGAAAGGAGATACTTTTACACTAATTGAAATTGAGATATTGCAATCATAATTCAATTATGTAATTTTTGTAATACCCCAAAAATGGGCTATAAGTTCATTAACCTCCTACATCAACAAATCGAACAAAATCGACATCAAAGTCCTAACCTAAGGCACATCTAACATCATCGAATCATAATTGATTATCTTAAATTCTGCATCGGAGAATATTCTTAGTAATATTCTTAATTATCTTAATTATCTTTAATTTAATGATTATTTGGCGATAAATCACATTTATCCTAAGTTTGATTAATTGAATATTTTCATATTTAATTAATTAGATTTAATATTTGCCACTTAATTGTGTAATTAAATTTAATTCTATCTATTATTAATTGTATTATTTAATTTTGACAATAAATCAAAATTCTTATCTTTAATTGATTAAATTCTTATTTAATTAATTAAAGTATGTTGTCATTATTTAATAATATAATTTTTAATAAAAGTTTGGTAAAATAGTTAATTAACCATAAATTAATTATTTTATTTCAAAAATCAGTTGAGTTGAGGATAAATCACTTTATTTATTTATTTAATTCTTAATTATTATGCATATTCAAAAGAAACAGTTAAACTCCAAATCAGAAAATCAATGCAAGTTATTGACTTTTTGGAACTCAACATCTTTTTGGAGTTCAAAAAGCTGATCTAAACTCTAATTTGAGTTAAAAAGCTATTTTTGCATGTTTTTGCATGATTTTGAGAATTAACTATCTTTCATGATCAGATAACTCAAAAATCAAGATGAGTTAATTTGAGTGATTTATGGCTTTTCCCATGCACCTCCAAAGCCCTGGATTTCTATAAAACAAGGCTTCAGCTCTTCACAAATCATCTCATATTTTGCACAATCACGCTGGAGAATTGGAATTGAAGAATCAAAGCTCTTGCGAATCGACATCTTTGTGAGATCAGTCTTATTTTTTTTGCATTCATTTAGATTCATATTTCATATCATTTCTAGATTAGCATAGCATATCAGTTTTCAATAGCATAGATTCATATCAAGTTTTTATCATTCTTATTGCATAGAAAATATCAAAAATATAGCTTAATTGCATTTATTTCATATCCATCTTTTGCATTCAAATCCTTCATTTAGGTGTCGCCTAGGTCACTGATCTCGATTACAATCTGAGAACATTAATCTCGCACCTATTAGAAGGCAGTAAATCGCTTGGTTAGATTAGATTTCAATTTTGCACGATTTTGATTATCACTAACCTCTAATGTTTTACTGAGTGTTGTGTCTACAGATCAGGTACAATTTTCACACACACATTTCTGGCGCCCACCGTGGGGCAACCCACTTTTGCATGCTGGTTTTGATTTTTTTGAGAGCTAAAACCCCAAAGTTTCAAAGATTTAATTTTATCTCCCAAACCGCTTGGAATTTTGGTCTGAAATTTTTTTTGCAGGTTGGTGACATGTCATGAAAGCTACAGTAAAAAATTTAGAATTTTTTAGAATGTTTTGAATTTTTAATAATTTTTTCTTAAAATTTTGGAAAAAATTAATATCTGACGCAAATCAGCATATTTTCAAAAAATTTTATATTTTCGGAAAGCTCTTTAAATTCTACAGGGGGTCCATTCTTTGTGTTTTAAATTTAGACATGATATCATAGCTCAAATAGTCAATTTATAAAAACTGATCTATTTTGATAAAATGGGTCTCTAGGGCACAAATGAAGAGATTTTTCTAAAATTTTTGCATTTTTGGAAAGCTCTCTATTTTTTAGTAGGGGTCTTTATTCTGAATTTTTATTTTTGTGGCCAAAATCATATCAAAAAAATTAGATCTTGTTGACTAGGTCAAATCCAGCAAAAAAAATAAAGTTTTGTGATGGGTATGCACTTATTTTTTTACATGGTTCAATGAATGATATGAGTTGTCATTTGGGTTGATTGCTGGTTATTATTACTGATAATAATTAATTTTTAGAGCTAACCCTATGGTTTTCATAAGTTGAATATATTTTGCATATCTTGTTTGCTTGTTTGCTTGTTGGAGAGTTCGTCACTTGCTTGCATGGAAAAGCTCAACAAAAATTGCTAAAAATCAAGTAAAATCTACTAAGCACGTTGCAAGGATCCCAAGTATTCTCCTTCATCTAATAATATTTTGATTTGGGACTTAAAATAAATCTCTTATGTGTCAAGCTTGTGTGCATCTTTTCATGCTTTTGATCTATTTCTACACACTTGCATAATTGATACTAGGTTGTGAACCCTTAAGGATTCATTAAGTAGTTTTAGAATACTTGTGATTGATCTTGATTGCTATCTTGGGTTATTGGACTCGCTAATCCGCCGGCCCCTCATTTTCGCCCCGTGGTTGCAATCTCAGCGCCATAAAGGGGAGGGGTCAACAGGACAGAAGCGTTAAATGTTCCACTTGGCAACCCTTTTGTGCTTTTAGGAACTCACTTGTTTTCTAAGTTGGGGACTCATTTTCAGCTTGTGTGAGGTGTTAAGTGTTCCACCTTGTGGACTCATCTCATATTCGCTTTAAGCGTTAAGTGTTCCTCTTTCTACTTTTTGGGTACTTTTGGTAGATTTGCTTTCGGAACATACATCTGTGCTCACATAGTAATTAGGCCCTATGAACACTATTTGTGATTCTTGAGAGATTGGATTCCTAGAGAAATCTTTCTTGACGACAGAATCCTTGTAGGTAGGGAGGATACTTAGTGCGTTTCACATTCAACTTGGTTAGTGCATCTTCTCTTATTGATCGACACATTCTTTCTCCGGAGAGGTTGATAGATCACGTAGGGTTGATATCATGAACTTTGGTGAATCAAAATTGGTTAGTGTGTCTTCTCTTATTGATTGATACATTCTCTCCCCGGAGAGGTTGATAGATCACGTGGAGTTGATATCACAGACCTTGGTGGAACAAAACTTTGTCTTAGCGTGTCGGATTAATCTGCTTACTTTGTTTGGGTTAAAAGTGAAGAGGTGTCAAAACCTTGAATCTGGAGCCAAGTCCCCTTGTGGTATACTATTGTGAGTCATCTTTAGAGAGGGTTAACCGTAGCGGACAATCCCTTCACAGGGAAAACTGTGTTGACGGAACCTCAAGCGGTAATAGCCATTTTTGCTATGGTAGTGACAGCCGCTATATAAATGTCGTTGTGGAAGAAATCTCCATGGGTATGGTTCATTGTTGGGTTGTCAGATCTCCCTAGTAGCTCTTGAAGATTAAGTTCTCGGACTGTGTCAAAACCCTGGTGCGTCGGGATTGGAGTTCACCCCTTTGAATCATAAAAGTTGCAGAGTCAAACCATTACTAAAAACCCTAGAGAGACCAATTTTTCACTTTCAGGTATATGTGTGTTATTGCAAAACTTTTCAGAACATACACAATTAGTACTCTCAGGGATTAGCACAATTTGGTCACTTGATTGTTCATGCACAAGGTTGCTTTTGCCCTTGCTCATTATTTTCAGACGTGCTTGGAATCACTTGCTTGCTATTTTGCGTGCTTGTTTATCTACTTGTCTATTAAAAATGATCAAATCTGGTATAACCTTCAAAATCTGGACAGTACAATTTGCAAACAATCCAAAATTGAAGACCTTAAATTTTGCAAAAATTGACGTAAAATCTTTATGGAGTCAAAAGTCATTTCAGCAAGTCAAAAGTCGTATGAGTTTTGTCAAGTGTCATTTCAGTATTACCCAACTGTCGTATGGGTTTAGCAACTGTCATTTCATAGACTACCCAGTGTCGTATGAGTCTGCAGAGTGTCGTTTGGAAAAATTTGGGAGAGTTGTCAGAAATTGTCAAATTGCAAGATATCCAATGTTTCCAGCCTAGTTCCAGAATCTGTCAAAAATATCATTGTGTCAAGAACAGAGCAGTAGCTATTGAGAATCCGTACACATGTCTCAAAGAATCAGTACACATGAGGAAGAAATTTTGATCGCCGCTATGAGGAAACAGCTACATGCTATGCAAGTTGAACTTAACAATCTTAAGAAAGAGAAGGAATCTAAAAAGTTCTCCATGGAATCTCTATACTCTTTTCCATTTGATAAAGACTTGTACATGTCACCATGCCCCCGAAAAAAAATTGAGCAATATGATACCTCTTCCACGGAGAGTGACACATCTAGCTTTGAAGACTATGATGACTATGACGACAGATAATGTAATGATACCTATGACACCTCTGTTCCTAAGAGTCCTCCTCATCGTCCATTCCTGCTTACTACAAATGGGCCGTCACATTGGATAGATCATGAGGGTGATCCATATGATTCTAATTATGAAAGAGACTTTGATGATTTCTATGCACAATACCTAGATGATCCATCTATTTCACTTGAGGAAGAGAAAGTTTACCACACTGATTATAAACATGCATACTATAAGGATCTCTCCTCTAAGAACTCTCAGGCTGAAAATAAAAATTACACTCTCAAGGAAGATCATGTTAATGTTGGACCTTTGTCTTGTGATGGTTCCCTTCCATCCCCTACTTCCTCCAATACCCATACATTTCCTAAAGCTTCCGAGTCTTTCAAATCTTTCACAGAACCTTCATCTGACACAAGCCCTGATACTTTTCATGTGGTTCCCTATAGTTATCCCCCAGGGCTACCTCTTAAAGAAACTCAAGCTAACCTTCACTTGGCTACAAAGACTTTCAATAATGATAAATCTAAAGAGCTTAAGCCTTCATATGCTATAATCCCTACTTCAGCTAGTCCTCCACCATCTCTTCCAAAGTCATCCATACAATCCCAACATGCTTCCTTGTCCTTAGAAGTGGCTCCATGTCAAGAGGACTCTAAAAATGATAAAGGAAAAAACATAAAGAAAGATCAAGATCAAGAACCCTCCATTTCATCCACTCCTTTTCCCGATGTCTCTTATCCGCTTCATGGTTCTTTTGATCCTATACACCCTTTTTCATGCATTCCACCATGTCTTAAGTCTTCTCCTAAGCAAGATCAAGCTACTACTCACACTGTTGAGCTTATTGACAATCAAAATGACCTTACTACGCTTGCGCTTTCCAAAGATGATACTTCCATTAAGGTTGGTAGAAATGGTGTTCCTTCCAATGTTAAGCCTATTGAAAAACAAGAGAAAAATTATGCGCTGGTGCTATCCAAAGATCCTTGTCAAGATCAAAGTCTTCCATCTTCTTGTTCTACCATTCCATGTTCACTTCCGCTTTCTGCTCTTCCTAAGTCTTTGCAAGCTTCGAACGATCCTATCAAAGAAAATGCTCTTATTCAAGATGTCCAGGATCCTATTGAAAATTTTAATGCTCACTCTAAAGATGCTGATATCCTTGGTTGTCATATAGATGCTAACGAACTTATTAATTATCCTTTTGCATCTTCCACTTCCATCCTTGGACCTCTTCCACCACTACTAAGGGCTTCATGCCTTCCTTCCATCTTGGGTCCTTATGTCCCTTCACTTTCCTCTCCTAACTCTCCTAATTCGCCATCCATCTTGGGTCCTTACATCCCTCCATCTTCCATCTTTCCTCAAGATCAACATAGATGCATACCCTTGAATCCTTTCCATCCACCCACCCATCTAAACGAGTCATATCCTCCTCCTTCCACAAGTCCCAAGTCCTTTGGAAGTAACTTGAATGTTCAATACAAGAAAAAAAAGCAATACAAGAATCCATCAAAAAAAGAAGATCACCATGTCTCCTCTAATAGACATGGAAACATAAAGTCAAAAGAAATATCTAAGAAAAAAACTACAAGACAAGTATGGGTTCCAAAATCCATCATTGAAGATATTCTCTCTAAATTACCAAAAGGAAATAAAAAGCCTATGACTATATGGATTCCAAAGTCTCTCTTGAAAGAGTCTGGTGTTGAACAAAAAGTGAAATTGACATTCAAGCTTCCAAAGGCTTCCACTACATCTCCTTCCAAAAATATTCTTCCATTTCATGCGCCCAAACCTCAACCTCTGCTATCCATTTGCCATATTCCTTCACGTATTCCTTCATTCATGTTTCCTCCACCCTCTCACCACCCTTCAGGGTGTGTGTTTACATTGATCTTGCCTTCCTTTCCATCTACCCTTTCACAATCCTTCCATTCATTATCCTTCTACCTTCTATCCTTTTTCCTCATTTGCCTATTCCTCCTATCTTCCAACCTCACTCGCTTTACATAAAACCTTATCCTCCATTTTTCTCTTCCATCTCCCTTTCCCTATCAGCATCTTTGAGCATATCATTTTGAATCCTTGACATATCATGGTTTATCCTTTCAAGGAGCATTATCTAAAAAGCTTGTCTTCTTCCAAAAAAGAAATGAAAAAAAAAATAAAAAAAAAAAATTGAAAATGTGCCCTGGTGAAAACTTGGAAACAGGCGCCTTGGTAGCAAAAGTAAAGAGAAATTTTTTTTCATCCTAAGGTGAAAACCACTCCCTTGTGGCGCCTTGGATAAGTACCATGATGAAAACTTGGCAATCAGGCATCATGCGTAGTTCTTCTACATATTTCATCCATTCCATCTTCTCTCTTTGATTTTGACAATGTTGATCTATACACGAATATTTGGCTATTTTGTGAGCTATCTTACGGTGATCTTACTTTCATTCCTTCCATGTTTAGCCTTCCTATCCATCTTCCTCTATTCATTTTCACCTATCGCTATCCTTTTCCCCTTTGGTCTTGATCTAATAAAAAAAGAAAGAAAGAGTAAAACACAGTGCTATGAAGCCTCTTGACATATCTACTCTTTTGGACTGCATCCTTTCCTACTCTTGCATCACGCTTTTGTGACTTATCATATGCTGGCCTTTCATTGCTTGTCCAAATGTGCTTTACATGACAATTTTTCCCTAGCTTGAGTATTCTTGAGGAGTTTTCCCTTGAGGATTTCTTCCCTTCATTATCCTTTATTCTCTTGTCTTCCATCTCTTCCACTAGCTTGCCAATCCCTCTTGTTCTCCACCTTGCTAGACATTGGGACTGCATGATATGATCTTACTTGGGAGTTTGCAATGGAAAAAGATCCTATCAAGTATACCAAGTATCAGAACTAATATCAGAACAAGTATCAAAACAAGCATCAGAACTAGTATCAGAACAATTATCAGAACAAGTATCAGAACAAATATCAGAACCAATATCAGAACCAGTATCAGAATCAGTATCAGAATAAGTAATAGAACAAGTATCAGAACACCTACTGGGGCTACACCTTTCACTTTAGTTTATGGGTTTGAAGCAGTACTACCTATTGAGGTTGAAATCCCATCACTCAGAATCAAAATGCATGGACTTGTCACTGATGATGACTACAGAGTGTCTAGGTTACAAGAACTGGAACTACTAGATGAGCGCAGACAAGCAGCATATGATCATCTCAGAGTGTATCAGAAAAGAATGTCTAGAGGCTACAACAAGAAAGTCCGACACAGAGAATTTCATGTTGGTGATCTAGTGTTGAGAGAAAATCCTAAAAATCAATCACATCAAGAATGCAAGGGGAAGTTCGAACCCAATTGGCTGGGTCCCTTTGTAATCATTGCTACTTTTGGCTCTGGTGCTTATCAGCTCTCAACGACTGAAGGAGAACAGCTCCGAGAACCAATCAACGTTCTCCATCTGAAGAAATTTTATGCCTAAGGCATTTAGTGCTTGGTAAAATGTCCTAAAAAAAAAATCTTTAAAAAAATCAGAAAAAGTCCTAGAAAAATGAACATCTTGGTGAAAACCTAGCAATAGGCGTCTTGATGATTCAAAAAAAATTAAAAAAATATCAAAAATTCAAAAAAATAAAAAAAATATCAAAAGTACAAAAAAATTGAAAAAATGAAAAATACAAAAAAATGAAAAAAGAAAAAAAAGTGCCTTGGTGAAAACCTGGAAACAGGCACCTCGGTAGCAAAAATAGAATCTCTACCAAGATGGTGAAAACCTGGCAAACAGGCGCCACTTGTTCCAAAATGCTCCATCTATCAGCACAATCTTGGTCTTTCCCAGCTTTCAGTCTTGCTTTAGTTTGTACATATCTCCCGGTTTATTTTTGCATATCCTGGTTTCAATAAGTCGGTCTGTACACCAATCAGCTCAAGCGTCTGTATCCTATCAATGTTCAAATTTGGGTGCAATCAATGTCATATCCTATGGTCTCCCATGTATCTTAGACATTTCCTATCCAGTCAGAGTCCTTTGAAGCTTCCTATTGAGTCAGTCAGTCTATCTCGTCTCCAGCAAGGATTTTGCATCTACAACAATCAAACATCAAAACTCAACTGAAAACAATTTGTGCTTTTCATGCTTTTATCTCCTTGTAGGCTTACTGATTCGCATTGAGATTTTTGCATATTGTGTCCCTTCGAGCTCTTCGATGATGTCCTTTATAGGATTTAGAGAGTGATGACTGGGGGCATAATCTTTTCTTTGTCTTCTGCTTGTATGTGAAAATCTAACATCTTTGGAACTTCTGGATTGAAATGGTGTCTGTCTGTAAGAGCCTCTATCTCGAATTGGATGGCCATGCGTACCTCGACCATTGATACCCAGACAATTCAAGGAAGTTTGATCTAACTATTATCTTTTTGAGTAAGTTCTTTCTCCTACTGTGGAACGCAATCTTGCCTAAGGATGTGAACGATAAAGGGTCACTACGGGTAATTCACATTGGATTTAGAATGATCTCTTGACTGTTTGATGTGTTTGTAATGCAAGGTGTATTCAGGTCATCACAACGTTTATGTTTTGATGCTTGTACAAATTGCTATATCAAAATGGACATGATATTTAGGTCATCCTGGCGTTTGTGCCTTGGTGCTTATATCTGATCCAACATTCCAAAAACAAATCAATATTCATATATCCATGGTTGTTGACCAGTGGGTGTTGTATTGATTCTTGCGCATATAAATCGATATTCATATGTTTATGGTTTCATGGCTAGTGGGCATTGTATTGATTTATCTGGTTACCAAAAAGTTCAATGATGATAACAAATCGACACATGATCAGTGACTAGGTCCTAGGTCTTAGGTTGCATTTCATTTTGTATGTCTCTTTGCATTTTGCATGTTTGCATGATCTCACAATGGCTAAACGAACTTCAATGCTTAAATGATTCTTCAAATCACCTCTTCCACTCTAACAAGAGCTGAATCTCACACGAAGGTTCCTCCAATGAAACAGCAAGTAGAATCTTTTTTCGGGATCAAAATTGAAATTTGAGATCATTCATATTATTAATTGCTTGCATAATCGACCTTCAATCATCACAAAAATTTAGTATTCAACTTAACTGATTATCTTACATCAAACTATCAAAATTTCAACTTGGTCAACCATGGTCCACTCATGGTCAAACCTAGTCAACCTTGGTCTCCAGGACCTCTAAATGATGCAGAATGCGTTCTCAGATGTATATAACCACTTTTCCAATCAATTCACATGCTTCTAAACTCTCAACATTGACTTTTCTTGTCAGATTTCAATTTTAATCCTGAAGGGGGCATGGTATTGCACATCATTCAAAGTTTGTAAATCAAATTCTATCGATCAAATCTATCAATATCTTTCATCAGTGATCAAGACAACAATCACGTCTAGTCGCTGATTCATCAAAAGTCCTCATCGCTTGGGGCAAATCTATCATCACTTGGGGCATATCAGATTCATCGATCCATATCAATCTGGTATTCTCCTAATCTTGTAAACTGTATTAGTTTTTGCAACCATCAGATCATAGTGTTCTTTCCTTGGTTTTTCGGCAACTGAAGGATTCGGATGTGATACCTGCTAGTTCTGCTAAGACAATCGAGTCTAGAATGGGTCACTCACTTCTTATCAATCCTAAGGTTCAGAATCAGGTGTTTTGACACTTTTTCGCAATCATAGGTTTATTTTCTACTACAGTGAACATTATCTCTGGTCATTCAGGACCTCCTATCTCAATATCTCTCAATTGGTTTCTATCTTGAGATTGGTTTATCTTTTGAATCAGTTTCATATCTTTATCAAACATAGACTATCTTTGAACCACTGCGCTTCACACAGTAATTCAAAGAGGGGCAAAATGTAATACCCCAAAAATGGGCTATAAGTTCATTAACCTCCTACATCGATAAATCGAACAAAATCGATATCAAAGTCCTAACCTAAGGCACATCTAACATCATCGAATCATAATTGATTATCTTAAATTCTGCATCGGGGAATATTCTTAGTAATATTCCTAATTATCTTAATTATCTTTAATTTAATGATTATTTGGGGATAAATCACATTTATCCTAAGTTTGATTAATTGAATATTTTCATATTTAATTAATTAAATTTAATATTTGCCACTTAATTGTGTAATTAAATTTAATTCTATCTATTATTAATTGTATTATTTAATTTTGACAATAAATCAAAATTCTTATCTTTAATTGATTAAATTCTTATTTAATTAATTAAAGCATGTTGTCATTATTTAATAATATAATTTTTAATAAAAGTTTGGTAAAATAGTTAATTAACCATAAATTAATTATTTTATTTCAAAAATCAGTTGAGTTGAGGATAAATCACTTTATTTATTTATTTAATTCTTAATTATTATGCATATTCAAAAGAAACAGTTAAACTCCAAATCAGAAAATCAATGCAAGTTATTGACTTTTTGGAACTCAACATCCTTTTGGAGTTCAAAAAGCTGATCTAAACTCTAATTTGAATTAAAAAGCTGTTTTTGCATGATTTTGAGAATTAACTATCTTTCATGATCAGATAACTCAAAAATCAAGATGAGTTAATTTGAGTGATTTATGGCTTTTCCCATGCACCTCCAAAGCCCTAGATTTATATAAAACAAGGCTTCAGCTCTTCACAAATCATCTCATATTTTGCACAATCACGCTGGAGAATTGGAATTGAAGAATCAAAGCTCTTGCGAATCGACATCTTTGTGAGATCAATCTTATTTTTTTTGCATTCATTTAGATTCATATTTCATATCATTTCTAGATTAGCATAGCATATCAGTTTTCAATAGCATAGATTCATATCAAGTTTTTATCATTCTTATTGCATAGAAAATATCAAAAATATAGCTTAATTGCATTTATTTCATATCCATCTTTTGCATTCAAATCCTTCATTTAGGTGTCGTCTAGGTCACTGATCTCGATTACAATATGAGAACATCAATCTCGCACCTATTAGAAGGCAGTAAATCGCTTGGTTAGATTAGATTTCAATTTTGCACGATTTTGATTATCACTAACCTCTAATGTTTTACTGAGTGTTGTGTCTACAGATCAGGTACAATTTTCACACACACAATTTTCAAGTCAAATTTATTGATTTATGTTTTATGAGTAGTGGTTTACAAGAGCCCCTCTCTCATGAGAATTGCATTGAACACTTAGTGCTCATTGCATCTAAGTGATGCTCACACCCATCCCAGTATTACTCCAACTCAAGTATGTTTAACTATGAAGTTTCTCAAAGGTTATGTCTACTTAACTTGTTACCTTATCTAAGATAGTTTTTTTAAAAATTGAAAACAACGACATGAACAATTACAGAGATTTCATAAAATGGACAACAATCATGGACAATTAAAGAGATGTAAAAAATGGAAACTATAAGGGGACAATTAAAGAGAAGATGTTGGAGAAAATGAGGAAATCATAAAATTAAATAGGAGATTAGGAGATCATTAGTTTAGAAGGTAAAAATAATATATTGAAATGTTAAAATGAAGGGGGTTTGTTATCATTATATTGTTTTTGATCTTCTAGATGTTAATTTTTTTCTATTTTAAAGTACCAAATATGTACGAGAGAGAATTATTGGGAAAATGAGCTTATAAATATTAATTAATTGACCTTCTAAATGATGACATCAAACTTTTCAAATTTGGTGGGACAAGAGTTATTAATACTTAGTATTATTGATATCTTGTCGCATGAGAGTTATTAGTACTTAGTATTAATGATACTTTTTTCTCTTTAACACTAAACTAAAGAAACAAATATTCCTTGTTATTTGGTTAATAATAAAAGATCTATCAAACATATTTTATCTTATTTGACACTATAAATGATGAAATCAAACTTTTCAAATTTGGTGGGACAACATTTTTTAATCATTGATATTATTGATATTTTTTTGTCTTTAACATTAAGTCAAAGAAACAAATATTCCTTAGGATATGATGTTTTAGATACCCTTCTTTTAACATTATGTGTATCCTTCTTTTGTATAACTTAGAAGAGTTGAATTATTGTGAACTTTATATGTATATATTTAGCTTTTTATCCTCCCAAAAATTTATATAAAAATTTTAGTTATTAAATTTGATACTTTAAATTTTTGCCATAATAATTTTTTCAAAAAAATGTAATAATTTATTTATTTATTACATATTTACAAGTATATACAATTTTTAGTTTTTAATTTTAAATATTAATATATATTATAAACTACTATCTATAAATCTTCAATTATGGGGCTAGGCAGGTTGATATGCCCTCGAATAAGCAAAAGGATGTTAAGTGGCAACCACTAAACATTGATTAGTTGAATGAATACTTTGATGGGGTGGCTCGAGTCAATCTTGGGCATGCTGGAGTTGGGTGTTTTATGAGGAATCATGAGGGTTAGGTGCTCTAGATTATCAGAACTAGATTGAGGATAACTTCTATTGGTGAAGTAGAATTTCATGTAACACTTCTTGGTCTACAAAATGACAAGCTATTACAATGGGGCAATATCCATTGAGAAGGTGACTCTAAGATTGTAGTTAATTCCATAAACACAAGACAAATATCTAATTGGAAGCTCTCAAAAAATCCTTATTAGATTTTGAAGGAGATTGGGAACTTCATGATTACACGTGTATTATGAAGGAAAAGAACTAGCAGATGAAATCATTAATAAAGGTAGTTGATATGACAATGGCTATGTAGTTCATCAAATCAATGACAAAATGGCATTCGAAGGAGTGCCACATCACCTATCCACAACTCCTATATCATGCTCTAGGCATTTGGGTAGGATAACTTCTTGTAATGGTAAATTAAGATGTCATTGTTTGTGTACAAGTCTTTGTGGTTTACAACATTGGAATGGATGTTGCCCCAAGGAAAAATTAGGGTAGGATTTGAGTGGTAGTTCAGTCTATAGTTTTGTTTAATGTTTTTTTAAAAAAATTAATTTTTATCTACCCAATAAGGAGCTGATATGTAATCACTTTTTGATACCCTTATCTTAACATTATGAATATCCTTCTTGAACTTTAAAGAGTTGAATTGGTGTGAACTTAATCTTTGTGTTTAGATTTTTATCCTCCCAAAAAATAATAAGAATTAGCTTATTATTAAATTTGATAATTTAAATTTCTTTTTATAATATTTAAAATATATATATATATAATTATATTTTAAAATTTATTTATTTATTACATATATATACATGTATACAAATTTTACCTTTTATTCAAAAATTATTATTTTATTTGTATTAGAAGTTACAACCTATTATAAATTATTAAAGAGACCACATATAAAGATACTAAAATATAAAGGAAATAAAATATTAAATATTAAAAAGTGTCAAACTCTATAAACTAAAAATCTTGATGACATATATAGCTTGGAATGCAATGTATACTAGTCTCTTTAATGATATTTTGATGAATTATTTAAATTTTAAGTAATTATTTATAAAATATATTGTAAAAAGAAGATGTTTGAGAAAGTGGAAATTCATTTAATTTAGAAAGTTAAAATAATAAGATCTAAAGGTTAAAATGACAAGATATATTATCATTATTTTTTTTTATTTTGTGAATCTTAAATAAATTTATTTTCTAAAATATAAAATATATAAGAAACTTTCTAAATGATTAATTAAAACTATTAAAGAATATTTTTATTTTAATTGACATTATAAAAGATGAGGTCATACTTTTCATATTTGGTAGAACAACATTTCTTAGTTCTTACTATTATGCATGTCTCTTTATTCTTATCATTAAGCCAAATAAACAAATACCTATTATTATGTTTTAGATATTCATATGGATATTCTTCTTAGTGTATATTACAATAAAAATATGCAGATTTTTATCCTTATAAAAGAATAATAATATTTTAAATTATATTAATTTATTACATAATGTACAATTTTTTTGTTAATTTTAAATTTATATTTTAAACTACCATATATTATAAACTATTTAGAAAACCAGCATACACATATATTAAAATATAAAACAAATAAAATACATAGATAAAAGAAAAATATAAAAGGTTTATAAAATCATTTTAATGAAATAATAATATATTTCAGTTAAAGAATAAAATAGAGAGACCAATATTTAAAGAATTATAAGAAATAGATAATTTAGTTGAAATTATTGTTCAAAAATAAATCTTCGGTATGACATTAATATATAGTTTTTAAAACTTATATGTATATCATTTGTATATCAAATAAAAAATTTACAATCATATTTTTGAGATCAAAAAAATTGATGATTAAATGGATTTTGTGGAAATTATTTCTTTCCTTAAGATATTATGTTGACTTAAACATTGAAATTTTTTGATGACCTATCCCTATGTCAAGTGGATTTTCATGATAATCAACAAATTTTGCACCTTAGTGTGCAAATGGGTGTGCCAAAGAGGTGTGGAAGTTTTATTAGGAATAAATTTGGTTTTTTTCATTACATACAATTGTGTAGTGCATGAGGTCAATTGGTAGGGCCTTGAGGTAATGATATTTCTAACAGAGATCTCAATGGAGAAGTGATTGATTCAAATCAACTACACATCCACTTATACAGGGATCCAAACATGGTTGAATAAAAAACCTTTGAATGAAGAAGGTAATAAGGTTCCATTACCAATAGGATCATGCTATGTTTTCCATAGGGAGAGGGGGAGATATGGAGAGATGGGGGTACAAAGAGAGATAATTAGAGAGAGGAGAGTGAGATGAGTAAGGAGATAGAGATTATTTATGGAGATGGAGGAGATGTATGCGGAGAGGAGAGGGACAAATAAAGAGAGAGGAGAGAGATATATATAGATATAAACTCGATACATTTGTACTAAGGGAGAGATAGAAATGTATAGATACAAATAGAAATTGACATATAGAGAGGTAGAGAAAAGGATATACATAGAGGTAAAGAGATATGGAGAGATAATGAGATAGAGATATGTTGATGTGTGTTTTATGACTCATCAATAGTAGAATAAAATACCAAAGTATCATATCCTCTCTTGATCAAAGTACAATGTATGCTTTGAGATTACAAAAATATCATGCAAGTTACTCCAAGGTTCCTTTTGTGTCAAGTCTTGAGTGTGAATAAACTCGATGGTTGATGTAATTTGTTGTTAATCATGAAGGGCCTTACATTTGCAAACTTGAAATTGATTTCAGGTTATGCTGGATGTGGGAGCTATCAAAAGATTTTGTAATAAAGTATTTTTTTTATTTTCAGAAAATATGTAGAAAGAAAGGGGAAATGGTTCAAGAATTCTAATCTCTTTCTAAGGGTAATGACAACAATGAATACTATTTTGGTGGACAAATTCCCAAATAACCAAGTTCTACTTTGCCAAGTTAAACTAGAATTGCACAAGAACCGATGCAATCTTCAAGAGGTTATGTAGATGATTTTAATACCACAATGGACACCATCAAGAAGAACAATGCACATCAAATTATATAAGTTAAGAATACATAAAAGTAGGGTTCAGAAAAACTTTGCACAACTTACAATCAACAAATCATCAAAATTATGAACCAAGGAATTCATCAAAACACCATTGCATTCTCCATTGAAATCATAACGCTTTTCTAATAAATCTAATCTAAATGAGGGAATAATGAAACCAAGAAAGCACCAAAATATTTCAAGAAATCACCATGAAACCAACAATGAAAACTTTGTTATCTTGGTAGCTCTTAGAAATAATCTCAAATTTTGCCCTGTTACAAATGAGAAGTGAGACCTTTATATAGTTCTCCAATTACAACAAGTGGCCTGGATAAAAAAAATTGATGGCCTAGATTTTGCCACCTCATACCAAATTAGGGTTAGGGAAAGAGAAAGGGAATGTACATTACTGCAAAGTTCCACTTTGACTAATTAAGAAGAATCCACCATCTTAGTGGGTAATAAATGTCAACTATGCATGCGAGTTCAGGAAGAGAGTGAGGTGAAATAAAGGACCACTATGCATAAAATGCATTGTTTGCCTTAAATGGATTATTCTTGATTCCCTTCCTTAAATGCTTTGACTTTGACTTGAAGAACCTTGATTAGAAGATGACTGGGGTGTCTGGCAACATTTTCTGATTGCATCATTTTGTAACCCAGTTCCAACTTTGGTTATGTCCTTTGAATTATCTCCTTTTGATCATTCTCTTCTTTCTATGCATCTTCTTGAGAATTCGTCCTTCTGAAATGGAATAGGCTCTTTTATTGAAAACTATATCATTTTTTAGTTTCCTTACATAGAACTTCCTCGGCCATGTTCTTGGATTTCTATATTTGAACTTTGAATGCCTTGAATTGCAGTACTTGGAACTTTGGACACCTTCGCACACAAACCAGAACTCTCAGACTTGAATGTATTCCGTGAACATTTCGAATTGAAATTCCTCCTCCTGCAAAATGAAATAACAAACATAAGAATCACATAAAATCCCTTTCATATTCTCTCTCTCATTTTCAATTTGATTCAGAATTACTTTTCTTCCAAGTTTCTTTTTGATTTTTCCCTCTCTACAATTCACCTCTCCTGGGGAAGAAAACTCCCTCCCTCTCTCTCTCCATCTTCTTATTCAAAGAATTATTTTTTTGCCGTTTATCTTCATCAACACATTTTGTTCATGAGTATACATTTTGAAGAGGTTAGAATTAAATATTATTCCAATTAAACATTCTCAATGATAACTCCAATATCCAATTTCCAATTTTCAAGTTTGATCCATTTTTGCCGCTTTTTTAATTTTTTAAAAGTTTAATAATTAAACATTAAATATCAAATTTAATATTTAATTAATTTTCAATTTGATCCCCCCAAAAAATTGATTTCTCCCAATTTTTACTCGACTTGGACATGATATTATTATAGAAAATCTTTCAATGAATTTTCACCATTTGCAAATACCATTTTTTTCTGAAGTTTTAAACAAAAATTCCCCCTTTTAATTTGTGCAAATCACGAACAAACATTTTTTTTCTGCAGATTTTCTTTATCATCTTCATTTAGCGCTGTGAGTGTGGACTAGGATTCATTGGTGGATTCTTCTTGCAAAAAATTCCTTCGTTCATATCTCGTGCCTATGAAAGGGGAATTTTGTGCTCAAATCCTTTTTATGGTGATAGCTGTAATACCCCAAAAATGGGCTATAAGTTCATTAATCTCCTACATCTTCAATTCGAATGAAATCAACATCAAAGTCCTAATCTAAGGCACATCTAAACATCATCGAATCATAATTGATTATCTTAAATTTTGCATCAGGGAATATTCCTAGCAATATTCCTAATTATCTTAATTATCTTTAATTTAATGATTATTTGGTGATAAATCCCATTTATCCTAAGTTTGATTAATTGAATATTTTCATATTTAATTAATTAGATTTAATATTTGCCACTTAATTGTGTAATTAAATTTAATTCTATCTATTATTAATTGTATTATTTAATTTTGACAGTAAATCAAAATTCCTATGAATAATTGATTAAATTCTTATTTAATTAATTAAAACATGTTGTCATTATTTAATAATATAATTTTTAATAAAAGTTTGGTAAAATAGTTAATTAACCCATAAATTAATTATTTTATTTCAAAAATCAGTTGAGTTGAGGATAAATCACTTTATTTATTTATTTAATTCTTAATTATTATGCATATTCAAAAGAAACAGTTAAACTCCAAATCAGAAAATCAATGCAAGTTATTGACTTTTTGGAACTCAACATCCTTTTGGGAGTTCAAAAAGCTGATCTAAACTCTAATTTGAGTTAAAAAGCTATTTTTGCATGATTTTGAGAATTAACTATCTTTCATGATCAGATAACTCAAAAATCAAGATGAGTTAATTTGAGTGATTTATGGCTTTTATTCATGCACCTCCAAAGCCCTGGATTTCTATAAATTAAAGGCTTCAGCTCTTCACAAATCATCTCATGTTTTTGCACAATCACGCTGGAGAATTGGAATTGAAGAATCAAAGCTCTTGCGAATCGACATCTTTGTGAGATCAATCTTATTTTTGCATTCATATTTCATATCATTTCTAGATTAGCATAGCATATCAGTTTTTAATAGCATTCATATCATATCAATTTATCATTCTTATTGCATCATAAAATATCAAAAATATAGATCAAATTGCATTCAAATCCTTCGTTTAGGTGTCGTCTAGGTCACTGATCTCGATTACAATATGAGAACATTAATCTCGCACCTATTAGAAGGCAGTAAATTGCTTGGTTAGATAGCTTTCAATTTTGCACAATTTTGATTATCACTAACCTCTAATGTTTTACTGAGTATTGTGTCTATAGATCAGGTACAATTTTCACACACACATTTCTGGCGCCCACCGTGGGGCCCTGAAACGGGTTTCCAATTCAATTCTTTCAATTTTTATCTTTTTATCCTCGGGATCTGTGCAAAACTATGATTTTTAATTTTGTTCGTACATTTGTCGTACGAGTTTCTGACAAATGTCGTATGGGAGCATACCCACTGTCGTATGATACTCTACCCACTGTCGTACGATAATCTATCGGATCGTGACTCGTTTCATTTCATACCCACTGCCATTTGAGAGATAATCTATCGTATGGTAGCATACCCAGTGTCGTACGAGTTTCTGGATTGTTGTCTGAGAGAATACCCACTGTCGTACGAGTTTTCATACCAGTTTTTGACTGTCGTTTCATTTTTCAGAGCAGAGTATCAGATTTGATTTTTATATTTCGGCTAACTGCTAATTTTGACAATTGAAATTCTCTATTTTTGATTGCTCTCTGCTGGTTTTGATTGAGAAAAGCGCAAAAATTGCTAAAAATCAGGTAAAATCTACTAAGCGCGTTGCGAGGATCACCAGGTATTCTCCTTCATCTAATAACATTTTGATTTGGGCTTAAAATAAATCTCTTATGTGTCTAGCTTGTGTGCATCTTCTCATGCTTTTATTCTACACACTTGCATAATTTGATACTAGGTTGTGATCCCTTAAGGATTCATTAAGTAGTCTTAAGATACTTGTGATTGATCTTGATTGCTATCTTGGGTTATTGGACTCGCTAATCCGCCGGCCCCTCATTTCCGCCCCGTGGTTGCAATCTCAGCGCCATAAAGGGGAGGGGTCAACAGGATAGAAGCGTTAAATGTTCCACTTGGCAACCCTTTTGGGCTTTTAGGAACTCACTTGTTTTCTAAGTTGGGGACTCATTTTTAGCTTGTGTGAGGTGTTAAGTGTTCCACCTTGTGGACTCATCTCATATTTGCTTTAAGTGTTAAGTGTTCCTCTTTCTACTTTTTGAATGCTTTTGGTAGATTTACTTTCGGAACATATATCTGTGCTCACATAGTAATTAGGCCCTATGAACACTATTCGTGATTCTTGAGAGATTGGATTCCTAGCGAAATCTTTCTTGACGACGGAATCCTTGTAGGTAGGGAGGATACTTAGTGCGTTTCACATTCAACTTGGTTAGTGAGTCTTCTTTTATTGATCGACACATTCTCTCTCTGGAGAGGTTGATAGATCACGTGGGGTTGATATCACGAGCTTTGGTGAATCAAAATTGGTTAGTGCGTCTTCTCTTATTGATTGATACATTCTCTCCCCGGAGAGGTTGATAGATCACGTGGAGTTGATATCACAGACCTTGGTGGAACAAAACTTTGTCTTAGCGTGTCGGATTAATCTGCTTGCTTTGTTTGGGTTAAAAGTGAAGAGGTGTCAAAACCTTGAATCTGGAGCAAAGTCCCCTTGTGGTATACTATTGTGAGTCATCTTTAGAGAGGGTTAACCGTAGCGGACAATCCCTTCACAAGGCAAACTGCGTTGACAGAACCTCAAGCGGTAATAGCCATTTTCGCCGTGGTAGTGACAGTCGCTATATAAATGTCCTTGTGGAAGAAATCTCCATGGGTATGGTTCATTGTTGGGTTGTCAGATCTCCCTAGCAGCTCTTGAAGATTAAGTTCTCGGACTGTGTCAAAACCCTGGTGCACCGGGATTGGAGTTCACCCCTTTGAATCATAAAAGTTGCAGAGTCAAACCATTACTAAAAACCCTAGAGAGACCAATTTTTCACTTTCAGGTATATGTGCGTTATTGCAAAACTTTTCAGAACATACACAATTAGTACTCTCAGGGATTAGCACAATTTGGTCACTTGATTGTTCATGCGCAAGGTTGCTTTTGCCCTTGTTCATTATTTTCAGACGTGCTTGGAATCACTTGCTTGCTGTTCTGCGTGCTTATTTATCTACTTGGCTATTAAAAATGATCAAATTTGGTATAACCTTCAAAATCTGGACAGTACAATTTGCAAACAATCCAAAACTGAAAACCTTAAATTTTGCAAAAATTGACGTAAAGTTCTTTCTGAGTCAAAAGTCATTTCAAGAAGTCAAAAGTCGTATGACTTTTTGTCAAATGTCATTTCAGTAAAGCCCATATGTCATATGATTAAGAACCCAGTGTCGTACGAGTTTTCAAACCAGCAAAATTCAAGAAGCCAAAAATTGTTAGCAACTATCGTACGAGTTTAGCAACTATCGTTTCATTTATACCCAACTGTCGTACGAGTCTGTAGAGTGTCATTTGGAAAAATTTGAGAAAGTTGTCAGAAATTGTCAAATTGCAAGATATCCAATGTTTCCAACCTAGTTCTAGAATTTGTCAAAAATATCATTGTGTCAGGAACAGAGCAGTAGCTATTGAGCATTCTACCATTTTTCGAGTTTGATCTTTTGAATCTGATCTAGTCTTCTGTTTGATCAATTTGAGTCCTTTTTTATCTCGTGTCAAAACCTTGTCATAACTATCAATCTTCAATCAATCTTCAAAAACAGACTAAGTGTTGAGAACTCGTGTCCGCTATCTTTTGGGTGATCTATCCCATACATCCAGGGCACAGTTTCCTTCACCCACATCTCATTAGATCTTCAAAACTATCATAATCTTGACAAGGTTGCGTCATCCGATTTTTTTGAATCAAATTGTTCTTCAGTTGTCTTCATCCTTTTTTTTTGTTTCATTCAAAGTTAATGGTGGAGACCAGAGCTTCTTCACACAAGAAATCAGAAGAAACGTCTCAGAACTTACTTTTGACCAATACCCCGGGTCCAACTCTGGAACAACTCATCAAGTCAGGTATCTACGAAGACGACGGTCTCGGTAACTTTCGATTGAAAACTGGTTACATACCTCCTTTATCAACTCACAGAGGTAATCAGCAAACTCCTCCTCAATCTGTTCCAGGGAGCCCAAAGACTCCTACCATGTCTCAAGCAGGGACAAACCATGATTCTCTAGGAGGAGGATCCCAGGGACACCATTCTCAACATAATGCTGACCAAGAACCTACCCCCTCTGAAATCCATCGATGTCGGAATGATGATGAATTCAAGAGAATGATGAGCTATTTCTTGAAAGTGGATAGAGAGGCATACTTTTTACAATTAGCCCAGGAAGGGGCTAAGCTTCCTCCCAACTTTAACATTGATGATATAATCACACATGAGGAAGAAACTCCACTCACAGCTATGACAAAATAGATGCACGCTATACAAGTTGAATTTAACAATCTTAAGAAGGAGAAGGAACCCAAGGAGTTCTCCATGGAGGCTCTATGTCCTTTCCCGTTCGACAAAAACTTGTATATGCCACCATTCCCAAAAAGAGTGGAGATACCAAAGTATGACAAATATGAAGGACACTCTGATCCTCAAGATCATGTCAGAGAGTTCTGTACGCAATCCATGGAATTCATGCATGAACCGACTTATCTAATGCGTCTTTTTCCTAGATCCTTGGGAGGAGCATCCATTCAGTGGTTTTCAAGATTACCTTCTACGATCAAAACTTTTGAGGAATTGATTAAATTGTTTTATCAACAATATTCCTACAATATTCAACATTCGATTACCATGATCGATATCTGTAACCTCAAGCAATATCCAGGGGAATCATTCCTAACTTTGCTCAAGAGGTGGCGAAAGAAGTTTTCTCTATATGCTAGACCAATTCCTGAAATGGAGAAACTTGAAATCTTTATCAATAACCTTGTTCCAGAGCTCAACTATCCATTACAAATGCAAGATCATGTATCTTTTGATAAAATGGTGGATAATGCAATCAAGATTGAGAAAGTACTTGTCAAGAAAGGAGAAATCACACTTCAAAAGGACAAGTCTGAATCTGGATCTAGCTCAAAAGATAAAAACAAGAGCTGGAATAGAAACAAAGGTATAGTCTCTCACGGTGTTGTTGACACTATCCACACCCCATCAAAGGCACCGGCCTACAATCTCACCCTTGCCACCAAAGCCATTGAAGCTTCAGAGCAAAAATCTACTGAACCATCTCCAAAGAAGTCATTCAAACGATGGGATAATAAATGAAAGTTTACTCCCCTAGGAGAATCTTTGGAATCTGCTCTGAGGACCCTGATAGCTGATAACATAATCTCTTTACCACCAATCCGAAAACCTGATCCGGATCCAAAACCATATTGGTGGAAAGATAATGCATTCTGTGCTTTCCATTGGACTAAAGGTCACAAAACTAATGGATGCTTTCACTTGAGGCATACCATTCAAGACTTGATAGATCAAGGGGATATCATGATCGATAATCCTACCAGCAATAATGATCACACAACATTTATAGAACTGTTTCCACAACATGGCAAAGGAGTTTCCACTTCCCAGCCTAACATGGGGGCAAAAGTCAACTATGCCTACCCTGGAAACGATGCTGTCATCAATATGGTTGAACCATGTCTCTCTGAAAGTTGCAATGTCATCACAATTGTACGAAGAGATAGAAATCATTCCTCAGCTAATGCAGTTACCAGATCACAAGCTCAGACTCATCTGAAAGGACAAACACCAAGTTCATCTAATGTCCCTAAGATACCTTTCAATCTCACATCTGCTTCTAAACAGAAGGTTGCCTCGAAATATTCCAATCCAAAGGATACCAGACCTACATCTTATAGCATCGTCCAACAACTCTAGCACACCAATGCCAAAATCTCCATGCTTGAGTTACTTCAAATATCTCCAGCTCACAGAGATATCCTAGAGAAAGCTTTGCTCGGCTCTAATGTTCCTAATGATCTAGATCTAGACAGGTTCCAGACTATGGTTGGTCATCTAACGTCTCCGCAATATATCTCCTTTTCAGAGGAAGATGACAACTCTTTGAGTCACCCACACAATCAGCCCTTACACATAGAAGTCTTGATCCAGAACCGTCGAGTCAAACGTGTGTTGATAGATGGGGGCGCAGGCCTCAACATTTGCTCTTACAACTTAATCACACAGTTGGGATTTGCAGAGATGGCTATTGATCGTCGAAAGAAGATCACCATAAAAGCCTATGATGAACAAGAAAGAGCTTCTAAAGGCACCATTGTCTTGCCCATCCAGGTGGGTCCAGTCATCAAAGATACCACATGTCAGGTGCTTGATCTACCATTGGCTTACAATATCCTTCTAGGGAGACCCTGGATACATGAAATGCAAGCTATTCCTTCGACATACCATCAATGCTTGAAATTTCCCTATGAAGGAGTGGAGGTTACTATCCCAGTTGATCTGAGTACAACTTGCAATACATTGAAGGAAAGTGCCGATAAACTTGTTCCCAATAACAGAGAATCTTCCATCAAGCAACAAAATGTGGCTTCCACATCTAAGATGGACGACATTGCTAAAGAGATCAATATCAAAGAAAATGGGATGGGAGAATACACTATAGAGCCAGTCTTGTCTCTGACATCTCTCCCAATCTCACCTAAGTCGTATGGCCAATCCTTGAAGCAGTCTAAATCAGAACCTAAGGAACCTATGGAAGCATATAAAAGACATTTTGTGGTGGAGCAAGTATCTAAACAAGAATTTGAAGAGGATGAAGCTGTGCTGGCATGGCTATATAAAGAGAATTCTGAATCTAAAATTGTTCAACCTAGTGAATCTATAGCATCTACAGTCCCTTCTAATTCATATGGTCCAGGAAACAAATTGATAGCCAAGATGGGATATTCTGGTCAAGGACCTCTAGGAATTAGGGGAAAGGGTCTTGTGACCCCCATTTCACATATTGGTCGAGCCAAAAAAGATACTGGTGGCATAGGGTTTAAGAAGAAACCCTATCATCTCAAAGGTGGTTGTTCTCATGTCATAGAACAAATTGCACCCGAAGAACCCCTTCTTAAGAAAGAAGATATAGAACCCTCTGATGATGATTCAGATAGCTCTGAACTTATCCCTTATGAAAAATTGCCTAAAGAGATCAAAGATCTTCTTGATGATACAGATGATCCTATTAGAAGAATTAATGTAGTAGAAACACAAGAACCTACTGTAGCGCAAGAGATGGTTGCACCACAAGAACCAGCCAATCTTGAAGGCAATCAAACTGATCAAGAAGCAGGGGGTAGTTATTCTGACACTGATTCCCATGAATATGAATTCAAGTCAGAGACTGAGGGTAATCCTTCTTGGGGTATTCATCCTGATTTCACACATTTTCTAAGATTTCCTAAAGATTCTGAATCAGAAGATGAGTCAAATGATTATGAATGGGGTGCCATTCCAGAAGAAGATGAGCTTATAACAGAGAAATCTATTGATGTTATTCACCAATATGTCTCTCAACCCAACGTAAGTCTAGAGCGAAACAATGAACTTAACGTGTCTGATCCACCTATGGCTGAAGAGGACTCCCATGATGACGTTGAGCCTATTCATGAATTGAACATTTTGAGCTGTAATATCACCTTTGAACTTGAGCGTCAGGTTAGGACCAATGATGACATATCCACATCCGTGAACACCATATCCCAAGCCTTTCCCGCTTTGACTATCCAACACCCTGATCTTATCGACCAAACTTCCACAAACCCAAACCATGGTATGTATACCTTCCCAAATGACTATGCCCTTGCCTGCTACCTCAATGCAGTTGAGCCTATGAGTACTTCCATCAGTGAACCGAGCGTCAGCATGACCGAGTCAGACATCAAATATCTTAGTCAGAAAAACAAGAGTAAAAGGAAAAAGAAAAAGAGTTCTGAGGGTGAAAACCACTTTGTGGTAGTCTCAGAACCGACAAAAGTAAAAAGAAAAGACGTATCTGAAGGTGAAAACCTCTCTGAGGCACCTAAGGATGAGATATTTGATGTCCTTCCGAGTCATTTACAGGATAGATCTCCAGTTCTGATTGAGCCAACTCAATCCATCAATTTGGGTACAACAGAGGTACCACAATTGGTACATGTAGCACAATCTCTATCAGACGAAGAGAAACAAAACTTCACTACCTTCTTATCAGAGAAAAAGATCAATTTTGCATGGAAATATTCAGATATGCCAGGATTGGATCCCAATCTCATTATGCACCATCTATCCATTGCTCTCGGAGTAAAACCAATCAAACAAAACTTGAGAAAGATGCATCCTCATGTTGCACTCTTAGTCAAAGCAGAACTAGAAAAACTCCTAAAAGCTGGATTCATCTGTGTCATAGACTACGCTGAGTGGATTTCCAACATTGTACCTATTTCAAAACCAGATGGTTCCATCAGAGTGTGTACGGACTTTAGGGATGTGAACAGAGCATGCCCTAAGGATGATTTTCCACTGCCTAACATTGATATGATAGTGGACATGACTGCGGGCTATGAAATGTATTCCTTAATGGATGGCTTTTCTGGGTACAACCAAATCAAAATTGCTCCAGAAGATCAAGAGAAAATAGCTTTCACATGTGCGTGGGGAACTTTCTATTGGAATGTTATGCCATTCGGACTCAAAAATGCTGGAGCTACATATCAAAGAGCAATGACATCTATTTTTCATGATATGATGCATAGAACAATGGAGGATTACGTAGATGATACCTTGGCAAAATCCATGATTAGAACTGAACATCTAACAGACTTGAGCATGATCCTCGATAGAATGGAAAAATTTAGTCTTCGACTAAATCCTAAAAAGTGTGCTTTTGGAGTCACTTCTGGAAAGCTCCTAGGATACATCGTCTCCAAGAAAGGCATTGAAGTTGATCTAGCTAAGGTGAAGGCTATAATAGAGATGCAACCTCCCACAAATATCAGTCAAATGAGGACGTTGCAAGGAAGAGTTCAATCTATCAGAAGATTCATATCACAGCTAGCAGACATCTCACAGCCTTTTACAAAAACATTACATAAAGGTGTGACCTTTGCATGGAATGAAGAATGTGAGAACAACTTTAAACATATCAAGAAGTATCTATCAAATCCACCTATATTGATGCCTCCTATTCATGGGAAGCCATTAATATTATATGTCTCCGCAACAGATACATCACTGGGGGCATTGCTAGCATAGCATGATGAGAACAAGAAAGAAAGAGCCATCTACTATATCAGCCGAACTTTAGTGGCCTATGAGAAGAACTACTCAATGATAGAGAAGGCATGTCTCGCTGTGATCTTTGCATCACATAAATTGAGACACTACATGTTAGCTCATACTACTCATTTGGTAGCTAAAATTGATCCACTGAAATATCTCCTAAGCAAAGCTGCCCTCACAAGTAGACTAGCTAAATGGGTCATGCTCTTGAGCGAATTTGACATTGAATATGTTGAAAGAAAAGCTATCAAAGGACAGGTCATCGCTGATCAATTAGCTGAAGCACCACTGTTTTATGATACACCCATGCAAATGGAATTTCCCGATTCCTCTATCATGCACCTCTCTTCTAGAGCATGGCAGTTATTCTTTGATGGCTCCTACACATAGAATGGATCCGGAGCAGGCATATTGTTCATTACTCCTCAAGGATACTCGATACCCAAAGCATTCAGATTAAAGTTTCCTTGCACAAACAATATTGCTGAATATGAGGCACTTCTCAATGGTATGAAAATGGGAATACAGTGGAGAGTTACAGAGATGCACATTCATGGAGACTCACAACTGGTCATCCACCAGGTCAATGATGTGTACCAAACCAAAGATGAAAAGTTCATTCCTTACAAGGGAATGGTCGATGATTTAAAGAAATACTTCATCTCTATCACATTTGAGCAAATACCTAGAACGGAGAATAAGGCTACTGATGCAATGGCAACATTATCTACTCTTTTACAACAGCCTGAACATGAACTACGCTATGATTTCCTGGTGGAAGCCCTATCCTATCCTGCATATGACTCCCCTGAAACCCGCATGATCTGCACTGTTGTAGGTTATGACTCATCTCGCTACAAAAATTTGTTCTCCTATCTCCACGACCAAATCATCCCTAACTCCTTTAACCGTTTTGAGAAATGAAACCTTATCCGATCCGCATCCCGATATGTCATCATTGGTAATGATCTGTACAAACGAGGTCTAGATGGTACACTGCTTAGATGTTTAGAACAGGAAGAGTCTCAACGTGCATTAGAGAAAGTCCACGAGGGTATATGTGGGTCACACTCAAATGGGTTAACGTTAGCTCGAAAACTTATTAGGGCTGGGTATTATTGGCCTGAAATGGTAAAAGAAGCTATTAAATTTGCTAAAAACTGTCAACAGTGTCAAGTACATGGCAACTTGATTCATGCTCCAGGGAGAGATCTGATTCCCTTTACTACACAATGGCCTTTTCAACAATGGGCATTTGATCTCATAGGTGCTATCCATCCGCACTCTTCTAATGGACATACCCATATAATCACAGCTACAGATTATTTTACAAAATGGGTAGAAGCAGTTCGTCTAACACAAGCAACGGGGAAATAGATCTCTATGTTCATCCTGAACTACATCATTTGCAGATATGGGATCCCTCACTCTATAATCACAGATAATGGGGGACAATTCAAAAACAAGGACCTAGATGACTTATGTGCCAAGTTCAAAATTACTCAACATTGGTCATCTATCTACTATCCTCAAGGGAACGGACAAGCTGAGGCTTCAAACAAAAATCTCCTGAAGATCTTGCACAGAACAGTGAATAAAATAGGAAGAGACTGGCATCTGATGATCAATCCAGCTCTCTGGGCATATAGAACTAGTATCAGAATGCCTACAGGGGCTACACCTTTCGCTTTAGTTTATGGGTTTGAAGCGGTACTGCCTATTGAGGTTGAAATCCCATCACTCAGAATCAAAATGCATGGACTTGTCACTGATGAAGACTACAGAGTGTCGAGGTTACAAGAACTTGAACTACTAGATGAGCGCAGACAAGCAGCGTATGATCATCTCAGAGTGTATCATAAAAGAATGTCTAGAGGCTACAATAAGAAAGTCAGACATAGAGAATTTCAAGTTGGCGATCTAGTGTTGAGAGAAAATCCTAAAAATCAATCACATCGAGAATGCAACGGGAAGTTTGAACCCAATTGGCTGGGTCCCTTTGTAATCACTGCTACTTTTGGCTCTAGTGCTTATCAACTCTCAACGACTAAAGGAGAACAACTCCAAGAACCAATCAACGTTCTCCATCTGAAGAAATTCTATGCTTAAGGCATTCAGTGCTTGGTAAATGTCCTGAAAAAAATCTTAAAAATCGGAAAAAGTCTTGAAAAAATGAACATCTTGGTGAAAACCTAGCAATAGGCGCCTTGATGATTCACAAAAAAATCAAAAAATATCAAAAGTACAAAAAAATAAAAAAAAGTGAAAAAATACAAAAAAATGAAAAAGAAAAGTGCCTTGGTGAAAACCTGGAAACAGGCGCCTTGGTAGCAAAAATAGAATCTCTACCAAGATGGTGAAAACCCGGCAAACGAGCGCCACTTGTTCCAAAATGCTCCATCTATCAGTACAATCTTGGTCTTTCCCAGCTTTCAGTCTTGCTTTAGTTTGTACATATCTCCTAGTTTGTTTCTGCATATCCTGGTTTCAATAAGTTAGTCTGTACACCAATCAGCTCAAGCGTCTGTATCCTATCAATGTTCAAATTTGGGGGCAATCAATGTCATATCCTCTAGCCTCCAATGTATCTTAGACATGTCATATCAACTCAGAGTCCTTTGAAGCTTCAAGTTGAGTCAGTCAGTCAGTCTCGTCTCCAGAAAGGATTTTGCATCAACAACAATCAAACATCAAACTCAAACTGAAAACAATTTGTGCTTTTCATGCTTTTATCTCCTTGTATGCTTACTGATTCACATTGAGATTTTTGCATATTGTGTCCCTTCGAGCTCTTCGATGATGTCCTTTATAGGATTTAGAGAGTGATGACTGGGGGCATAATCTTTTCTTTGTCTTCTGCTTGTATGTGAAAATCTAACAACTTTGAAAATTCTGGATTGAAATGGTGTCCGACTGTAAGAGCCTCTATCTCGAATTGGATGGCCATGCGTACCTCGACCATTGATACCCAGACAATTTAAGGAAGTTTGATCTAACTATTATTTTTTTGAGTAAGTTCTTTCTCCTACTGTGGAACGCAAGCTTGCCTAAGGATGTGAATGATAAAGGGTCACTACGGGTAATTCACATTGGATTTAGAATGATCTCTTGACTATTTGATGTGTTTGTAATGCAAGGCGTACTCAGGTCATCATGACGTTTATGTTTTGATGCTTGTACAAATTGCTATATCAAAATGGATATGATATTCAGGTCATCCTGGCGCTTATGCTTTGGTGCTTATATCTAATCCGACATTCCAAAAACAAATCAATATTCATATGTCCATGGTTGTATAACCAGTGGGTGTTGTATTGATTCTTGCGCATACAAATCGATATTCATATGTCTATGGTTTCATGGCTATTGGGCATTGTATTGATTTATCCGGTTACCTAAAAGTTCAATGATGATAACAAATCGACATATGATCAGTGACTAGGTCCTAGGTCTTAGGTTGCATTTCATTTTGCATGTCTCATTGCATTTTACAAATTTGTATGATCTCACCATGACTAGATGAACTTCAAAGCTTAAATGGTTCTTCCATCACATCTTCAAATCTAACAAGAGCTGAACCTAACTCGAAGGTCTCTTAACGGAATCGCAAGCAATAATCCTCCTGGGTCAACCATCTTTTTGACATAAGAATGAGTACTTGTCTTCATCAACCTGCAAAACATATCATGTGTATCGTTGCATTTACGTATCATATCATAAACATTTATTGCATTACATTTACATCCATTACATAAACATACATATTTCCATAATCACTACATCTACATAACATTCATACATATGAAAGAAATTATCGAATTGCATTGATCCATACATACATTCTACACTACTCATAGCATTCACATCACATGATATCATCATACGTAACAAAAATGACAAGTACACATGATGTCACAACCAAAAATATCGATCTCATCTATATATCAAAAATCTCAAATAGTCAGGGGTGCACTACTGGCATAGGGTACAAATGAATAAGCTCCGTAGAGCTATCAGACACAACGATGTATCAGTAAGAAAGTAACAAAAGATCAAGAGAAGTCAACTGTCAGCATGCTCCTCTGCATCTGGTGGAGGAGGAGGAGGTGCATCTGGTATCACCTCCGCTCTCGGTGCCCTAGCTCCCTCTGATGCTGCCATATACTGAGAATAGGTAGGCACTCTCTGTGCAGCAGGGACTACTGCATAGTACGTAGATACATAATATGAGGCTCGCGTTGTCTGATGAATCACCTCTGCCTGTAATCTCTGTATCTCGGCACGCTGCTTTGTACGCTGCCTATCTGCCTCTCAATGCCTCTCCTCTAATCTGGCCTGCTCTATATTCAGGTCCTGGACCTGAATTGTAAGCCATCTGATAATCTCGGTCGAAGTAAGAGGAACCGCAGGCTCTGCATCAGCTGCTGGCATATCTGTGTCATGTGCTGGCTATGCTAGCTATGCTGGCTGATCTGCATGTGAAGGAATGCTCATCCTGTGCACCTTACGGCATCTAACCTCAGCACCCAAATCAAATGTGTCATCCACACTGGTCCCACCTGGAAACTGCTCAGCTCCTAGAACATCATCTACAGTTCCTACTCCACCCAGTGTGCCACTCTCACCTGGGCTCCGTCTCTGTGTGCCAAAAGATGTGCCCACTGTAGATGTAGGAGGATGTGGAGGCCTCGCATGTCCTGGTGCTCTCTGTAAAGGAGTCATAGCTCTCTGTCTCGGAGGAGTAGGCTGTACCACCTGTGGTCTCGATCATGCTCTCATAGGAGCCCCTGTAACATCCATCGCCTCCTCCATGGAGGGTATCAGCTCTGTTGGATCAGAAAATTGGTGTACCCGGTGATCAGCAAGCCATGCCACATATGCATCTGTCACCCCGGCATCAACAACCTGTGGAAGGTAGTCCCAATCCCTACCAATAATCCAGCTATACTCCTCAGCACATACAGTATAACTCAGCCGTGGTGCCCATCCGAGCCCTATCTCACGCACAATACGGGCATAAGCAGTATAATCCTGCGGGACATCCTGAATGCGTCCATACTAACGCCAGACTCTGGTAATCAAAAATCTCTCCAAGACGGTGGAGGTCCGTCCTATCAATATCCTACTCTGAAAAATGAATGACAACTGCTCTCTCGCAGTAGGCCAGGCCTCTATCTGTACATATGGTCTCCAGATCACAAAGGTCATGTCATCCAAGCATCGGCGGAAATACTCAGTGTGACCCATGTGAACCTGAGTAACATAGCCAGCATACGTATATATAATCGGCTCCTGTGGCTGTCGCTGACTTTGAAACACTGGTCTCAAAACTGGGATATGCTCCCAAGCCCATATCTGCAGTACCACCGCTCCTGAAGAAAATGTCTTGCAGTCCTGATACACGACCTTGTGCATCTTGGAATACAAGTGCGCCAACAGACATTGACCCCAGGCAAGCTCAGTCGGTGTAGCCATCAAGAGTGCTACCATAGGTGCCCATCCCATCAAGAAGCCGTTCTGCTGACGGCTAGGCATAATCAACTCTCCAATCATCCCCGCAATGATACACTCTAGACGATGTGTCTGACCATATCTCTGCACTAGTGTCTCCCAAGATATAGACCCAGTCAGCTGTGTCTCATCACTGAAAAGTCGTCTGAACGCATGCAGTCCCCTTGATCCTCCACTAACATACTCGGGATGTTGCGGAGCATGGAACAGAATGCGAAGAATCCTATATACATCCTCAGGGTTCACAGTGATCTCCCCAGTCGGAAGGTGGAAAGTCTGGGTCTCAGAGTGAAACCTCTCAATCAGGGCAGTCAATAAACCATGGTTTACCCTAATATCGGGTAAATGAATCAGGTGCTCAAATCCACAGGCAACGAGATGAACCCTCATCGGGTCTGGCAAGGCAACACATAATCTCTGGGTGGCCGGATAAGAATGGAGAACATGTACGTCAGGATATGTAACCTAAATCATAATGCAATAGGGTGTTTTGTCAGAAATTCGGTTCGAAATAAGGCCAAAATATCAGAATGACACAGTTTTTGAAGTTTCAGAAGGTAGGGCAAAGTGTCCGCAATCAGGCAAAAAGATCAGAAAAGTTTCATTTTTGACCTAAAACTGAGTTTTTCACATGCTGTTTTTCAAACGACATTCCAGACTGGCATGAAATGTCGTACGACATTCCACAACATACCAAATGACATTTCATAGTCGTACGACATCGCACTTTGATTCATACGAGTTTCAAGGGACCCGATGAAATGTCGTACGACACAAGGGTCCCTATCATACGACACTTGGGCATGCATGAAACGACATTCTACATTCAAATGAAATGTCGTACAAGTTTGGATTGGAACTCGTACGAGTTTCTACAGATGTGAAAATTAAAAACTAAAAATGCGTATGAAAAAAATTAAAAATGCTATAGAACATCACAAACATGCATTTTCAGGGGGGAACAGAGGTCCACCTACCGGATGTCCATATTGTCGAGGTCTGTCATGTCTCCGGCTGCGCTCAAAATGGTGCGAACTCACAGGTACCTTTAGTTCTCACTGGTCTGCCATTTTCTCGCTCAGAGGGCTCCACAGAATCTCTAAAGTCAAAGGGTTGAAATGAATTGAAAATGACCCTTCGAGCCTTTATATAGCTTTTGACCTAATTTTTAAAAGTGTTCTGTTTTCTATGAAAATTGCACCCCTGGCTAATTTCGACGTTCTGAATTCATTTTCGGGATCAAAATTGAAATCTGAGATCATTTATTATGTCAAAATCATGATTTAAAATTTTTGGACCCAAGACGATCTACTGCTTGCATAATCGACCTTCAATCATCACAAGGAATCCAGTATTCAACTTAATTGATTATCTTACATCAAACTATTGAAATTTCAACTTGGTCAACCATGGTCAACTCATGGTCAAACTTAGTCAAACTTGGTCTTTTAGGACCTTCCAACGATGCAGAATGCATTCTCGGACGTGTATAACCACTTCTCAAATCAATTAACATGCTTCTAAACTATCAACGCTGACTTTTCTTGTCAGATTTCAATTTTAATCCTGAAGGGGGCATGGTATTGCACATCATTCAAAGTCTGTAAATCAAATTCTATCGATCAAGTCTATTAATATCTTTCATCAGTGATCAAGACAACAATCACGTCTAGTCGCTGATTCATCAAAAGTCCTCATCGCTCGGGGCAAATCTATCATCACTTGGGGCATATCAGATTCATCGATCCATATCAATCTGGTATTCTCCTAATCTTGTAAACTGTATCAGTTTTTGCAACCATCAGATCATAGTGTTCTTTCCTTGGTTCTTCGACAACTGAAGGATTCAGATGTGATACCTGCTAGTTCTGCTAAGACAATCGAGTCTAGAACGGGTCACTCACTTCTTATCAATCCTAAGGTTCGGAATCATGCATTTTGACACTTTTTCGCAATCATAGGTTCATTTGCTGCTACAGTGAACATTATCTTTGGTCATTCAAGACCTATTATCTCCATCTTAATTCAATATCATTCAACTCCTATCTCAATATCTTTCAATCGGTTTCTATCTTGAGATCGGTTTATCTTTCGCATCAGTTTCATATCTCTATCAAACATAGACTATCTTTGAACCACTGCGCTTCGCATAGTAATTCAAAGAGGGGCAAAATGTAATACCCCAAAAATGGGCTATAAGTTCATTAATCTCCTACATCTTCAATTCGAACGAAATCAACATCAAAGTCCTAATCTAAGGCACATCTAAACATCATCGAATCATAATTGATTATCTTAAATTTTGCATCAGGGAATATTCCTAGCAATATTCCTAATTATCTTAATTATCTTTAATTTAATGATTATTTGGTGATAAATCCCATTTATCCTAAGTTTGATTAATTGAATATTTTCATATTTAATTAATTAGATTTAATATTTGCCACTTAATTGTGTAATTAAATTTAATTCTATCTATTATTAATTGTATTATTTAATTTTGACAATAAATCAAAATTCCTATGAATAATTGATTAAATTCTTATTTAATTAATTAAAACATGTTGTCATTATTTAATAATATAATTTTTAATAAAAGTTTGGTAAAATAGTTAATTAACCCATAAATTAATTATTTTATTTCAAAAATCAGTTGAGTTGAGGATAAATCACTTTATTTATTTATTTAATTCTTAATTATTATGCATATTCAAAAGAAATAGTTAAACTCCAAATCAGAAAATCAATGCAAGTTATTGACTTTTTGGAACTCAACATCCTTTTGGGAGTTCAAAAAGCTGATCTAAACTCTAATTTGAGTTAAAAAGCTATTTTTGCATGATTTTGAGAATTAACTATCTTTCATGATCATATAACTCAAAAATCAAGATGAGTTAATTTGAGTGATTTATGGCTTTTATTCATGCACCTCCAAAGCCCTGGATTTCTATAAATTAAAGGCTTCAGCTCTTCACAAATCATCTCATGTTTTTGCACAATCACGCTGGAGAATTGGAATTGAAGAATCAAAGCTCTTGCGAATCGACATCTTTGTGAGATCAATCTTATTTTTGCATTCATATTTCATATCATTTCTAGATTAGCATAGCATATCAGTTTTTAATAGCATTCATATCATATCAATTTATCATTCTTATTGCATCATAAAATATCAAAAATATAGATCAAATTGCATTCAAATCCTTCATTTAGGTGTCGTCTAGGTCACTGATCTCGATTACAATCTGAGAACATTAATCTCGCACCTATTAGAAGGTAGTAAATCACTTGGTTAGATAGCTTTCAATTTTGCACGATTTTGATTATCACTAACCTCTAATGTTTTACTAAGTGTTGTGTCTACAGATCAGGTACAATTTTCACACACACAATAGCGTCTTACATATTTTCGTTCTTTCATTGCTTCAATCAATACTCCTTTCAACTTTGGGGAGATAATGTATCTAATTTCTTTATAATGTCATTATTTGTGCTTGAGTGTAGCTAGGTGGAGAGGAAATTAGTAACAACTTTTCAGACCCTTTTTGCACATGAGGATATGGCCTTCGGTAGGTCTGTATAAAATATCCACATTTTATTTTCTTTTCACTTAAGTATGATTAGGCCATAATTTTCTATTCCAAACCTTTTAAAAAGGTTTCCCCAAAATTGACGGAATGGTATCTACTAGGTATAACTTGAATGGAGGCCTTTGAATTATGTTTATCACAAATATCCTCTTCCGAGATGCATATTCATTGTGTCGATGGACTTTTAATGTCTTGGGTGCAAATCAAACTTCCTTGGAATTTTGGCATTCGAAATTCGAGGGTCATCTTGAAATTAACACGGTGAGTAACAAATCTTCATCACAAACTTAACGAGCCTCATGCTCTTCCCTTTCTGGATGTTCTTTTGAGTCTTCTGGGACATTTGTAGTGCCCTTTCAAATTTCTCTTCAGGATTGGCCTTTGTGTTCATAAGTAACACAAAAATAGAAGCTTCACTAGGACTTGGATTTTACTGGTTCACTTCAAAACAATTCAAAATCAACACATTACCTCACAATCATGAGTCAGGAGGGAATTCAAAATTGAAATCGCGAAAATGTGAGGGACAAAATTTAACTGTGGACCCAATTAAAACTTATCGCTTCTCAACAAGAACATTAAAGAATCCTAGGAGATAAATTCAAGAGCTACCAAGAATAGAAACCCAAAAGAGGCCAAATGAGTGAAAAGATAGGGGTTCCATCTCTGATGGGCGAGTGTGATTAGGTCACAACAAGATAGAAGGGTAGGTGGAAGAACAAATGTGGAGAAATGGACAAACAAAGAGATATAGATATAAAGGTCTAAGAAGAGGGAGGGGGAGAGAGAGGGGGAGGGAGATGGATGGATCTAGAGAGAGGGAGACATATATATGGATAGACAGGGAGAGAGGAAGACATAGTTAGAGATAAATATAGTGTAAGACAGGAAGATAAAGACAAATATATATATATATATGTAGATATATATATATATATATATATATATATATGTAGATATATATATATATATATATGTATATATATATATATGTATATATATATATATATATGTATATATATATATATATATATGTATATGTAGATATATATATATATATATATATATGTAGATATATATATCTATATATATATGTAGATATATATATCTATATATATATATATATATATATATATATGTATATATATATGTATATATATATATATATATACATATACATATATATATATATATATATATATATATATATATAGAGAGAGAGAGAGAGAGAGAGAGAGAGAGAGAGAGAAGGTGAAAGAGAGTCATAGAGAGATAAAAATATAACAAAATATAGAGTGGGGAGAGGGAGAGAGATATGGAGACAAACAAACAGAGAGAAGTAGAGATAGGCAAATAGATATGGAGGGAGAGAGATATAGGGGGATATAGAGAATGAGAGAGGAAGCTAGAGATACTATTATATTAGAGGATAAAGAGAGAGATGGATATATATGGGAAGGAAATCAAAGAGAGAAGTGTGTGTGTCTATAGAGAGAGAGAGAGAGTACTAATATGAGCAATTTATTTACTAAAATTTAACTAAGTAAAAAAATGTATATGATAATTTAAAACATAGAATCTAAATTATAACTCTTAGAGATCTAAACCGCTCTAAAACATCCTAACAACATATACATGAAATGTAACTTATAATTAAATGTTATATTTCATGTATATATTCTTTCTCAGAGGTTGCATTTGACTCGAGTATGAATAATTTGATCAAAGTGAGGGTGAGACAAAAGGAAAGATAATTTTTTAATGTAGAACATTTGACACACACCAAATAATTTTGAAATCACCAAACTAAGACTTGGCCCAACAAACCTATTTAGCTAGTGCCAAATATGATGAAGATCAAATGTCTTAATGGAAGCCGGAATTTTAGTTTGGTATCTTTTTGATTCCCTATCTTGATGCACATGCCCAAAAAGTTATAAGAACTTAACATCTATTTAAAATGTAAGAATTACAAGTTCCTACTCATATTATGCTTTGCGAGATGACACAAAAGTACCTTTTCTATAATGATTCATTGATATTATCTAGCCATAGCCGTAGTCCCTAGATAATTTTCATCAGAATTAGGGAATTTAGCTAAGATTTGATATAAATAGCTACAAAATGCTACATACTATCCAATTAGGGAGACTACGGATTCCTGAATTGGCTCGAATTTGAAGCTATGACCCATGGCTGTTGTGGCCCTGTTGGGTACGACTCTGGTTGCTGCTACGGACGCCATTTTTTTGCCTGGTTTTCTCTAGAATTGAAAGCTCAGCTCGCTCGTGGTGGAGAGTAGGCGGAAACTGTGCAATTGCTAATCTCCAGCTTTCACCGTTGGAGCTCACATGAGGGCCCAGTATAAGGTGTGGTGTTCATTCCCGAGAGCTTGAAGTGCATGAACACAGTGTTTTTATTAATTACGCCGTAGGCGTTTCCCCTGAAAGGGTTAAGCAAAAATTTACATCTGACGGTTGAAACAGCTGCAGACAAAAATGACTACCATCAAAATGATCCTTGCCGTTCGTTATTTTCAGACTAATTTTTATATATGATGAAGAACGAAACCCTATCTTGTTGCCTGCATGTCCCATAAGCTTGGTGAGCATGAAAAACTTTATATGCTCGTTCGCCAGACAAAAGAGTGCAGCAAAGTGAGGCCAGTAATATTCCAAGACAATATTCCTATCATATCCTCTGCGCAATGCGTGTGGGATTTTCTGATCGATTTCTGTGGACTGAAAAAATGGCAGCCCAGCTTGCTGGTATGTGAAAGAGTAGAGGGAAAGCTAGTGCAAGGCCATGGTTGCGTTCTCTATGTTTCTTTTCCCTCCTCAGCAGGTCAAGTTTCTTGGGCCAAAGAAAACCTCGCATCCCTGGACTGCGCTGATCATTGTTATAGTTATTGTATTATTGACACCAATGTGGAGGGAATTAATGGGTATGAAGCCATATAAGTGATAGAGAGAATGGAAGAGGACAAGTGTTTTGTCAAATGGTCTTTTCAGCTCAATCCAATTGATGGCATCTCCAACATGAGTTTGTGGGTAACTTCAGCTCTGTCTTGACTTCCGCCATTAAAGGTCTTCAAGATGTTGTTTCAAGATGCCCCTAGATGTGTTCAACATATGGAGATGATTTCATGTTCCTTTGTTTGCAGTTTTCATGATGTTTTATGAATTCCACGTTTCTCTGTGCAAGTTTTTAAGGCGCTCAAGTGTATTGGGTGTCGATGAAATGTTTGAATTTGGTGTCTTATGACAGGTTATGATAGTTTAGTTACTTAATTGGGGTATGTTGTCATTAGTTTGTGTTATTGGACCTCTGTTTTGATTTCCATCATGGCCTCTTGTATATCTGTCCATGCAGAATCCCCATAGCTTCACCAAATTCACATGTTGTATTCTCCCGATGGTGCTTGTTTATGTGCGAAATTGCTTTTCTACTTATCCGGAACCCTCTAATATTTTTACCGCCACAAGCGTGTTGTCGGACAAAGTTCCTTTGAACACAGAGCCGAACGCTCCGCTCCCTAGCTTATGCTTGAAATTCTGGGTTGCAATTCGCAACTCTTTGTAAGTGAATGTTTTGAGTGAAGTTGACACGTCCACTTCTGATTATATCAAATATAGTGCAACAATTTTTGTGATGGGAATACTTCTCCATGACAGTATTGCAAGCCCTCTGTTTGCATCTAAATCCCCAAATCCCGTTTAATAGGGCAAGAAATCGGCGAAGACAAGCAAAACCCTATCTATGACTTCAAGCGCAGAGTTCAATTCATTAGTTGAAGCAAGATTAGATATAATGACTAAGAATCTCTATAACACAATAGAGTTCTTAGACATTGATAGAGGGTCGTGGAAACAGGGTTGGAATGTTCGCTATGCCGAAAATGAATGGGATTCCAAAACTCTTTAGATTTTCTGGTGCCACATTCACACAACGATCCTGCATGGCTTCTCATCGTCAAGGAGTATCATCTTTCCAAGACATGCTATATTTTGGAGACCAGTGTTCATGCGCTTATTATGGCTTGGCTCTCCAAAAACATGAGAACAATTGTCTTTGCACAAGTTTTATTAATGTTGGGTTTCTGAAATTCTTGTTTAGAGATAGAGGGGGGGATATATAGAGGGAGAGGGGACAGATAAAGGGATATAGATGGAGAGAAAGAAATAGAAGCATATGGGTAGAGAAAGAAGGATATGGAGAGAGTGGGGGGAGAGATAGGGAGAGATAAGAATACAAAGAGGGAGAGGTGCAAAAGGATATTGAGGGGAAAAGAAAAATAAAAATAGAGAGAGAGAATGGGAGAAATATAGATAGATCGATAGAGAGATGAGGAGACATAGAGAGGATGAGAGGAGAGACGAACAAATGGACAAATACTTAGTTAACCTTTCATACCTCTACAACATACCCATTGCACACTAAGGTGTGATTGCTAGTATAAATAAGAATTATATTGATATTTTTAGATGAATTGTTTGGTTTTTTAAGTCGTTGTTCATGGGATTTGTTTGAAGAGATGATTTTTTATGTTAAACAAAGTTAATTTATAATAGGAAGTTTAGTATCTAATTAGTAGGAGATATTTTTATAAGAATATTGTTATCAAATTTAACTAGTTTTCAAATCAAACTCATTAATCTATGTTTCATGAATAGTGGTTCATAAGAATCCATTTCTTATGAGAATAAATGGAACACTTAGCACTTATTGCCTCTAAGTGATGGTCACGGAGGTGATGCATTGGACCTTCCTAAGAGGTCACCCATCCCATACTAATCCACTTCAAACATGCTTAACCATGAAGTTTCCTTAAAGGTTAAGCCCACTTAGTTTGCTACATTTGAGATAGTTTTTAAAAATGGAAAATATTGAGAAACAATTGTGGTGATCTCATAAAATGGGCAATAATAATGGACAATTAAAGAGATGTAAAAAATAGGAAATAATAATGAACAATTAAACTTATGTAAATAATGGGAAACAATAATCGAATTTAAAGAGTTGACAAAAATATGAAAGAGAAAATGTTTGAGAAAATGAGGAAAACATAAAATTAAATAAGAGATTAGGAGATACATAGTTTAAAAGGTGAAAATAGTCAAAATGTAAAAATAACGGAGTTTGTTATTATTATATTCTTTTTGATCTTCTAGATGTTAATTTTTTTCTATTTTAAAGTACATAACATGTATGATGGGAGAGAATGATTGGAAAACTAGGCTTATTAAATATTATATTTTATCTTATTTGACATTATAAAAAATAATGGCATCAAACTTTTCAAATTTGGTGTGACAAGAGTTATTAGTACTTAGTATTATCGATATCTTGTGGGACATGAGTTATCGGTACTTGGTATTATTCATATCTTTTTGTCTTTTACACTAAACTACAGATACAATACTCATTATTTGATTAATAATAAAAGATCTATTAAAAATCAATTTTATATTATTTGGCAATATAAATGATGTGGTCAAATTTTTTAAATTTGGTGGGACAACATTTCTTGATTCTTGATATTTTGATAGTTTGATATTCTTTTGTCTTTAACATTAAGTCAAAGAAACAAATATTCCTTATAATATGATATTTTAGATACCCTTATTTTAACATTATTACTATCATTATTTCTTATAACTTAAAAGACTTGAATTATTGTGCACTTAATATGTATGTATTTAGATTTCTATTCTCCCCAAACATTATATAAATATTTTAGCTATTAAATTTGATAGTTTATATTTTTGTCATAATTATTTTTTCAAAAAAATATAATTACATTGTAAAACTTATAAATATATATTGCATATTTACATGTGTAAATAATTTTTAGTTTTTAGTTAAAATATATTAACTTATATTATAAACTATTATATATATTTACTCTCATTTATAGGCAAATTGATATGCTCTCTAATAAGAGAAAGGATGTTAAGTGGCAACCACTGAATATTGGTTAGCTAAAGGTGAACTTTGACAAGGTAGCTCAAGGAAATCTTAGGCATGTTGAAGTTGGGTGTATTGTGATGAATCACGAGGGTCAGGTGCTCCAAATTATCAGAGATAGATTGGGGATAACTTCTAATAATGAAGCAAAATTTCAAGTAACTCTTCTTGATCTATGAAATGACAAGATAATACAATGTAGTAATATCCATTTAGAAGGTGACATTAGGATTGTAGCTAATGCCATCAACATAAGGCCCACATCTAATTGGAATCTCTTAAAAAAAATTTAGTAGATGTTGAAGGAGATTGGGAACTTCATGAAATTCATGACTACACATGTGTATCGTGATGGAAAAGAACTAGTGGATGAAAGTGCCAAAAGGGAGTTGACATGCCATTGGCTATGTAGTTCATCACATCAATGACATAATGACATTCAAAGGAGTGCCACATCACCTATCCTTAGCTCCTATCTCATGCTCCAAGCAATTGGATACAACAACTTCTCATAATGACAAATTAAGATGTCACTATTTATGTACAGGTGCACTCATTGAGGTAACTTTTTAAGTTTCACATAGGTGGGTTTTTGTATTGTAGCATGTAGCTAGCAAATATGGACACCTCAATTTTCTTGTTGGTGAAAAAAATAAAGATGGCCTTTTATGGTGTTATTGTGCGCTCCCCCTTTCTGAGGTCCTTATTCTCCACCATTTTAAAAAGAAATCAATTGTTTAGAAACTAGATGAAGAGCACTACAACTATTTTTCTTTTTGTATACTCAAATTTTGAGTGTAGGTATCTTGACTTTCTTGTCAAAGTTTAGAGTTCATTGATTTCAGAAAAAACCCAAGTGGATCTTAAGACCCCTTTTTGGTCTCCCATCTTTGTGCACTTACATATGTGCACCATGAATACATATATGCAATGCACACACATCCTATAAATATATAGATATTTAGTGAGTCGTAGGAGCATTACAATTTTCACCCCTATAGTGTAATTCCTCCTATAATTGCTCATCTACATCAAGAATCCACCTAACAGGTTAAAATCTCATTCCTTGGCCTTTATTTGGTCTTATTGACACTTATTTTTGGCTATCTACGTACTTGGACTCACATTCTAAAGATTCTCCACCATCTTTTGTGTTTATCACTATGGGTAAAGTGTATTAATGCATAATAACAGAAAGGACATACAAATACAGATACGTGCAAAGTATTATCAGAGAACTACAACTTCTTTCATTAATGTCAAAACAAATTTACATACATAGTCATGACAATACCAATGATGTTGATAATATGTCGCTGCTATAAGTTACATCTGACAAAGTACATATAGTTTTCGAGGGGGTGCAATGTGAAACGTCATGAACACAAATACCTACCCCTCGGGTGAACTAATTACCAACAACATGATTAATATAAATAACATTTTAGACAACACATATGATTTTACCGACAACAACATCCCCCCAAAAAGAAAGTCATCTCCTCATGACTAAAAAAAAAATAGAGACAATGTATACATATAAATAGAGGAAAATTACAATTGAGAAGAAGGGGGTTGAGGGAGTGTCCATGAAGAAACCACCTATACTTCCAAGGAGGAGGCTATACATGCGGTTGGAGAAGCCAAGAGAGCTTGCAGCTCATAGAACTGTTGTGTCCTCACCTCTAGGTTTCACTCCATAATCATCTGATGCTCCAATGTGGACTTAACCATTATTATCACCTCAAGAAGTTCCTTTTCCTTTGTGTCACACTCCTCCCAAGCCTGAGGCAGGCTAGACTCTAGGGTACCCCTCTCTGCTCCTACCTCTACCAACTGCTACTCAAAAGAGTATCTCTCCTCAACTAATCATGTCTTCAGGATGACCTTCTCTATCCTGATAGCATCTAACTGAACCATCAAATCTAATCGATCTATTTCCCAAGCTATTTGTAGGCTAGCCAACTCTCTCTCAACTTCTTGTACCCTGGTGTCCATCTCCATTCGGGCAGCTTCATGCTCTGCCAAAACATGCTCCATACACTTCAAGGTGTAGTATCCCTCCCTGAAGGGCTTCTTTATCTGTCAGTGATATTCTCCACTTTGCTCTTCACTATTGGCTTGTTGACATTCCAAGCATCCAACATCTCTTGAGTCTCTTTGGATGGCCATCCTCCTGACTCAAAACAAGATGAAAAAGGTGTAGGTAAACCAACTCTCGCGAATGCCAACAATCTCTCCAACTCCTCAACAACACCCTAGAAGGCCTGAGACTATGTAGAAGTCACTACCAATCGACCTTGTGCAAAAATGTCCACTAAATATGCCTCAATGTCCTTGCTAGATGTATCTCTCAAATAATTTGGATATGACATGAAATTCTTAGGCACAAGAAACCCTTATAGAATAGAGTTTGTGACTACTTCATAATCCTCAACCAAGTGTTGGTCCTCCATTAGCGAGGCTTCTGCTGCTAAGTATATGACCTTGGGAGTTAAATACCATAAGGGAGAGAGGACTACAGCTCCCATTAGTGCCATGGGCATCATCTGGAATTTCCTATTGAGCCAAGTTCTCATAGATGTGATGGAGGTAGGATTGCCTGCCACTACCTGGGGATCCTCCAAAAACTCAATGCCAATAGTAACCACCACATCAATTCCCACTACATCCAGATGAACCTTACCACCCCTATCCTCTAGAGGCGCATTGTCATACTCCAATGTCTTAGGTCTAGACTCCACCATTGCCTCACACACTATGACCTCTATCGAATGCAATGCCTCCACTATCATAGGTGTAGGTGCGACTGAGACTAACTCCTACACCAAAGTTGGTGATGGCACAAGTTCCATACTCACAAGTGTGTGAATCTTGCCAAATTTTGTGATCTCTCTGGATGTCATCGTTGAGACTGCTGAAGTCAAGTGTGTAGTATCTGACAATACTGGTTAGCTAAACATAATCGGTGTAGGCAGGGGTGTAGGTATAGAGGCAACAACAAAAATTACCATCTTCAGCTCAATGGAATCATCCTTGATTGTCTAGTTGTCCCCTTCTCCTGAGTCACTAGAGCTCTCAAACGTCTCCTCTCAGTCACTATCCATGTCCCTTGACTTGGACCCATAAATAACTTTCCTCCATCGCTTTTTCCCTATAAGCACTTTCTGATCTGTTGGTATGTCTAAGTGTCTCCAGTACATGATGGGTGGATCACTAGGCGACAAGGGACTAGGTGTCACCTCTAGTTGATCGGCTGGAATCTATGTGCGTGTGGCATCCAAAAATTAGCCAATGGCATAGTGCGGCATATAAAATGTTTTATACTGGAGTGCCATGAATTCATACATCCACTCCGCCAATAATGTAGCCCAATCATATACTATGCCATTCAATAGGCCATTCATCAACACTATTTGGGGAAGTGCAATTTCAGATGCACCACACGACCCTCTAATAGTACTCTTTACAACATCCATAATGTAGTGCCAATGTCCTTCTATAATGAAGGAATTCTTCATCCCCTACCGTTTTGATTCCTTAACCACAAAATCTATCTCTATAGGTGTGAGGCTTCTGGATACCATCTTAATCCAAAAATCATTTTTTTCCCTTGCCATCTTCCTTGCCTTCATATCAATCTTTTTCCAATTACACCCTAGTATGCCAAACACCCGTGTAAAATCTATCACTATGAATGCAACCCTCACATCCTATCTAAGGTAAGAGAACGAGCTCACTCAGGAATGTTTTTCAAAGGTCTCTATCATAACTCTTAGTGGCCCTTCGTAGTCTTTAACATAAAATACAATCATCTATATTTCCCATTACACCTATGCAACCCTCAAACTTCCCTTTACTAGATAATTATTGGGTGTATCTTGCCACCACTTCTGGCATTCCAATCCACTCAAACCATCGAGTGCTACCACTTGAGATGTAACTGTCTCTTTCTGAGGAGATGACACCATCTGAACATTGGGCCTTATTTTCTGCTTGTCTCTATGGGAACTGACATCCATTCTTCCTACAAATTTTACTCCTGATGGTAACACTTGGGAATTTTTATCCATACTACTGCTTGAACTACTTGCCTGCAATTTGGCTTTCCAATTCCTCTTGCCTTCAGAATCCATAACTGTCTTCTTCTTGTAATTTTGTGCAAGCCTCAACCCTCAATAACCATCAACAACTTACTTCCTCTGCCTTTTTATTCTAATCCTACAATCCCCAATGTCATGTGAATGTCACAATGCCTTTGCATTTTAATGTTTTTGTTTTCATTGTGCATTTGTTCTACTTTTATTTCTTTTCTTCCGCATGGGTTTTTTTTCGTATCTTCCACACAATAGTGTTTTTTCCACCACATGATGGTCCACCGCTTGGTGGCCACCATCATATTTCCTTCTCTTTTTTTTAATATCATAACATTAAGTCTGATTCTACTGTCTGCAACACCCTCTTCTCTCTGGCTTAGAATGTCGGGCTTCAAAAAGTTTTATTTCCTGCTTTCGGGTCGGTTGTTTCAGATTTTGGAATAGTAAACTCTTAAATTATATTTAATCTAGGTCCATTTCTAAGGGTTAAGGCCTAATGAAGATTTAATTCCCCTATGTTGGCCCCTCTAGAAGTTTGTGCCCTAGATTACTATGAAAGGAGGCCTGCCTCTCTCATTTTCATCCATCAACCAAGTGTGAAACATATCTTTCAAAGCTCTCAAGAAAGAGAAATCAAGCAATCAAGTGATCAAGAAAGCAAGAAGGAGAAGGAAAGCATTCAAGCATTAATTCATCCTCAAGCATTCAAGAATTCAAGCATTCATGAAGGAGATCCATTTTTAGCCATTGAAGAACTCAATCTCTTTGGAGCCCTCTTGTTGAAGATTTCTCCATCCACATTCATCCCAACTTCTTCCTATTCCAAGATCCATTCAAGATTGCTGTTAAAGATCTAATGCAATTGATTTGAGACATCCTACATGCAATTCTACATTCATTTGGAGTATCCATAATTGTGGATTCAAGGATTCAAATCCTTCACAAGAATTTCAACATAAGCAAGGTGAATAGTTCCATTTACTTTGTTTATATATTACAATTTTAATTACATTTAAGGTTGATTCCAAACAGGGATTTGACTAAGGCAAACCCCTCATCCAAACAACAAAACCCTTTTTCTTGTAGGTGTAGGTGTAGGTGCAGGTGTGGGACTGTGAATATAAGTGCAGATCTCGATACCCTTTTCAGTGAACTTCCGAGATCCCCAAACATAATTTTAGTCAGAGCTGTTTCAGGTGAAGGATGACTTTGAGTGGGGGTCAAGATTGTACCCCAGGGCATAATTGTACCCCGACCCTGAGGTCAAGGATGACCTTGCTCCGATAGATAAAAGGTTTCTAGGTTTTCTCTGTCTCTACATTTCTAGGCCAAATTAGGTTGCAGAATCTCTCGAAACTGAACACAGACATCAGAAAATACCCTTTTCCTGATTTACCCTATTTTGAGGTTAGTATTTATCTTTAATTAAATTAAGTTTTCAAATGCACATTTTCTATAATGGATTATAAGGTTTTCTCCTTTCTTCATATTCTCCATAGATTGATTCATTTGTGTATGGATCACTTCCTTGTGATTAATCCATTTGGATCTCTCCCTTGAGAATTTGGATTAAGTAGTAGATCCTATATTCCCCCACACATTCAAGGCACATGCATGTTAATACTTTACATTTAGGTGAATACACACACTCCCCCCCCACCTTCTACATTTTTGGTGAACCCAACAAGCTTACCCCCTCTCTTTTGTGGAATTAGATGCCCTATCGTATTGATGGTTAAAATTTTTCTTTTATGGTGTTAGATCTTGCATGTATTAGATTTATTTTATATGTTTGCATCTCATATAAAATAAAAATACAAAAACATTCATTTGTTCATGCTTTGTGCTTTCTTAGTTTAGTTCATTTGCATTGCATTGGTACATGAGCTTTACTACCTCTAGTCCTACTTATAATATTTTGGTTAACAAAGTCATAGACTTATGGGTGCCTTTGATCCCGAGTCTTCCTCTCCTTTCCTTAGGATCCTGAATGACAATTTGAATATGCATGATTCCAATCCTACTATGGAGAAAAACTCTTCTCACTAATCTCATGATGAGGATGATGCTTTAAGAGTTCCTCCTGAACAAGTCCAAAAACTTTCAACCAAACTTGATAAAATGGATAATTGGCTTATTCAAGAAAACCATAATCAAGATTCTATTCAAGCTATAGAGGCTCTTAAGAAAGTCCTTCGTGATAGTGATCAAGGTGTTAATCTCTTGCGTGGTATTACTCATCTTGTGCATTCAAATGTTAAACCTTTAGCTCAAGAAGATTAAGATTTAGGATTGATTCCTCCTATTACTAGTGTAGAACCTTCTTCTGTTCCTTTACCTAGTATTCCTACCTATACTCCTCCTTTGGTGACTACGATGGTTCCCTCTTTTCCTATGAGTTTTCCTCCTATGTCCCTTCCTACATCACAACCTTCTTACCATAATGTTCCTTTTACTTACTCCAATCCTCTTCCAATTGTAGTTCCAAGTGTTCCTCTAGTTGTGTCTTCCATTCCTGCAACTTCATACACTTTACCTAGTGTTTCTAATGTTTCTATACCTACTATTTCCTCTAATGATTGAACAATCGTCAGTTTGGCTCAAATTGTGTCATCTTTACAACAAAAACTTGCATCTTTGACTCAAAACAAATTTAACATTCCTACATGTGACATGGGAAGTCCTTTATCCCTAGACATCATTCGTGCTCCTGTTCCTCAGCAAGACAATATGCCTCGTATTGAGAATTACAATGGAAAGGGAGACCCTATTACTCATGTTAAAACATTTCAAATCCTTTGTAGTGATTATGCTCATGACCATAGGATTTTAGCCAAGTTGTTTGCTAGAAATTTTCATGACAAGGCCTTACAATGGTATTGTTCCTTGCCTCAAGAAAAAACTTTAGTGGCAATTATTCGCTAATTGGCGAATGTCGCCTATCGGAAACCTGTGATTTGGCAATTTTTTTGCCCGTATGGGAGTGACCCTATCGCCTTGCATTTATTAAAATTGGGTCAATTGCCCGGGTCCATCACCCAACAGTTTATTAATTTTTGTCCATTTCTTTCACATTATCGCCAATGGCATATACGTTTTGTGCATGATATATTTTTATCATTCACCTATAATTTCTAAGCGCCCCCAAATGGATGGCCTATATTCACAAATAGTTATATATATATTTTTTTAGGCAGCCCCAACTTCGACAGCCATTTTACAGACACGTGTCTCAAATTGATAGGTTTTCGCCACCTTTATTAATCGATTATGGTATTGGATGACTCATAATCACCTAGGAAATAACACAAGATGTGTTATAATTAAGGGGGCTTTGCTGAATATTTGGACACTGACCTAATACCTCCTGCCCAATTCGCCAAAAAAGATTTGTATAAATACATTAATATATCAATGTTATAGTACACAATTTGGATCGGTTCAATTTGATGAATAGCGAAGTTTAGATTGTTGAGTCTTGACTGCTTTGGCAAGTCGCGACTGCAATTGAATTTGAGGCAAAGGTAAGTGATTATTATTCTGTGACTATGTAAACATTGTATATTATAGTTCTATTGTCATTTGTCTCTTCTTCAACAACTACAAGTAAACATTTTTATTACAATTTTTTTTTCACTGGTAGGTTGATAGCCTTTATTTCATTGAAGAATCGAGATGTCGAACAAGAATAAGGGTAAGGCTCTGTCATATGGGCCTGGGGAAAGCCAAGAGAGGCCAAAAAAATGTAGAACCTTATCATTGTACTTTGGTCATGGTGTTGGAAATGTTTTTGGCCAAAATCGGGAAGCTACTTCATCACAAGAAGATTTTCAAGATTCACAACCTCAGGCTGAACCTACATGACATATTGAAGAAGTCAATGAACCTGATATCTCAGATCATGATGAACTTGAAGAAGATTTTTAGTTAAATACCTAGAGTAGCCATAATGATATAATCGACTTGGATGAGACTGAGAATGTCAGAGAAGATGATGTTGCAGGGAAGAAAAGAAAATACAAATCAAAGAATGATAGAATGTGGGATCTGTTGAGGAATTTTCAAGTAGAATGGGTGTCAAAGTATCCATTCATTGAACTAGTGGATAATCCAATTGAAGGGGAGCCTCCGGTAGAATGCAGATGTAAGATTTGCAGCCAGATAAATAAGAAGGAAAAGAGGTTGCAGCTAAAAATTGACACCATAGAGAAGCATATGGGTAAAGTTTACGAAAAGAAAACCATAGATGGAGTTCAAAAATCAGTGATAAGATGGAAAACAAAGGAGGAATCTTAGCATGTTAGAAATGCAGAATTATATGAATTTCAACATAATATAAAGATGAAGCCTGGTGAAGTTAAAGGCTCTATTGAAGCTTGTTTTGGAAAAGCATTGGAAGTAGAACTAATGGGAAAAGCTATTCAGTTAAGTGTTGTGTTTAATATTTTGAGCAAAGGGTGTCCTATGAAATACTACCCATCATTGAGTGCTTTATTGCACTTTCTGAAAGTTCGTAACTATCCTAACAATCACTGGTCAGTAAATAGTGGATGGGAATGGGCAAGTTGTCTTACTGAGGTTGAAAAAGAGGATCTGAAGGCAAAAATTAAAGAGTCAAATTTTATTGCATTGTCTTTAGACGAGGTTACAGTAGTAGACATAATTCCTGGGAATGCATGCATGTTTATAATGTACAATTTTTTTTTCACTAACCTCATCTACTAATTGTTGCTAAAATGAGGGATAATGTGACAACGAAAATTTATTTGAACTAGTAAAGAGTTCTCTAATTGAATATGGAGGTATAAATGACATGACCATTGCCAAAAAGCTGGTCTGTGTTGGAGTGGATGGAGCTTCAGTAATGCAAGGCCATAGGGGTGGTCTTTACACAAAGATACAATCTTCTTGTGCACCCTACATTACTCCCATTCACTGCATGGCCCACAGAATGAATCTAGCTTTTGGAGTTGTCAACAAGCATGCTCCAGTACAAAAAATTGAAGCTTTAATCAAAGAGCTCTACCAATACTTCTGTCGAAGTTCGAAACAATTGAGGGAATTTCAACACTTTGCCGAAGGACTAACCGACGGGAACAAGCTTCTTAAGGATAATGATACCAGATGGATCTCTTTGGATGGACTAGCACATCGAGTTTTTTTAGAATATCAATCGTTGCTTGGTCTAATGAACTCAAGTCGTGACGAAGCAGGGCAACCAAAATTTCCTGCGATGCTGGCAATGTTAACTAATGTAGAGACAATGTTAACAGTAGTAGGTATTCTCCCCATGCTTGAGGAAATGAGAAATTTAATGAAAAAGGCCCAGCAAAGAGCTATGTAAAATGTAGAATATGCTTCACTGCATAAATTGACATGCGTGGTGCTCGATAATCTCTATCAATTATGTGAAGATGTAAAATTTGCCAGCTGGCTAAAAGTCACAAATTTGGAGAATCCTGATAACTTTTTAAAAATCAGTTCAAATGAGGAGTTATGTGTAGAAGTTCATGGAGTTGAGATACCAATGCACTACTTTGCCAGGATCGAGTTCGAGGAACCAGGAAAGAACACTAGGACTCGGCGAGTATCAAGTATTAAAAGGGAAGACTTTACCAAGATCGTTGAGTCTGTAACAACTTCTTTGAAGCACATTGCCTATGATCTTTCCTCATAGATTAGAGAAAGATTCCCTCCAGTCAAACTACTTGAATCCATGGCTATTATGTTTCCTCGATATTGGAGTATGAACAATCCAAAAGATTTTAAAACTAGGCTACTAACTTTGATAGATCATTTCAGCAAAACCAAAGAGTTAAATGGAGTAACTCAAAATGGAATTTTAGATGGAAATCATTTGAGAGAGCAATCAAGTCATTTTTCAATAACAATGAGGGAACAATATAATATTATGTAGAACCCTCACGAAGATGGATCAGTATTAAGGCTTTGGAAAAATCTAGCTGAGAGCGAATTGTTGACTGATTTAATATCAGAATATTTCAAGCTTGCTGATTTATGTTCGACCGTGATATTGGGGTCGGTGGAGGATGAGAGAGTTTTCAGTGCTTTGGGATTCCTAAAGTCAAAGCTAAGAAATAAACTAGACAAGAATCTAGAAAATTGCTTGAGGCTCTATACATCCAGGTATGAAGTCAATACTTTTCCTTACGAAAGGGCATTGAAATTGTAGAGGAAGAAATGTCAGAGAAGAGGGTTGGGAAACATTTCAAACCAAAGTGGGATTGGGAGTGGGAATGCCAGAGACACTGATGTCATTGACTCATGTATTGGTATTGGTACTGCTAGTGGTGAACATCAGTTAAGCGGTGGTATGCAGAGTGAAGAAAACATATTGAAGAACCAAGGAATCTATGAAGTTGATGGCGCTGAATCCGATGATCTCAATGATGATATGATGTGGCAGCTTGAAGTTGAACCATTGTAGAAGTAGCAGGTCCAAGCCTCCTAGGTATTTATTAAGCTTTTTCCTGAAGTCTACTGTCAATTTCTGTATCTCATCATCAATCATGCATAATAGCATATTCCAATGTCAAAAACATGAATGTGGTTGATAATGTCATCAAGATTCAATTCCATAATTAATAATGGTTTTCATTTGCATTATTCATCTCATATGGTACAATTCTTGTAGATTTTTCATTATTTGTTTTGACAACACAACAATTCATATGTTAGAATTCGTAGAGTTAGAAATACTGATTCTCATTAATTTAATTACAAATATGATACAATGTAACTATTCATTCATTAATACTAGTAAGAACACAACTCTGTGATTTTGTTTACAAAACTAAATGACTCAATACCCATTGGCAATTTGGCACATTTCCCAATTTCAATTTCATTACCCTAAGCCAATGACCCTGAATTCCCTTTTATAGAAACAAGGGAGCAACAACAGCTTCAGGTCGATTTGCCTAATGTGAAGTGAGAAGTCTCAAAATCTAAATCAGTAAGACAACTACAAGTCTACAACAACTCTACAACTTTAGTTGTACATTTTTGCATTTGATAGATTGGTTTAGTAAATTAGCATTGGCAATAGCATCTGCAAGACTGCAACATTCATCCTGTTCAAAAAACAAAGTTCAAACTTGTTACTTTAAACTCAATTCTAAACTCTAGTATTTAGAATAATATCAAAGATATATACTAAACATATAGAGATGATTGAAACTGAAAGTACTTTCACATACTATGATTGATGAGATCAAGATGATTCAGTCAGTTTCTTTAGTATGCTCCATTATTCATCGGTTGGAAGGGAAAAATTTGTCATGTTATAGTACATGACCTGCAACCTCGTCAGCCATCCATACTTGGAAGAGTGAGTTGAAAGCAATGTTCCTTCCATTACTGCATTCAAATTTGTGAATGTTTTGATGCACTTTGCAATGCCTTCATAAGTTTTGTCCCGAGGAAGGTTGCCTAAATTAGATGTCACTGTGTCCTCCAACATTTTTTGTAAGCTTCTCTTCCAACGAAACTCATTGATGAGTAATCAGGACTAGGACTCGGCAAACCAAGAGATATCAATTTGGTTGTTTTACTATTCATCTTGGTGAGCTTTGGCCTGAATGAGGCACCATTTTCTTCTACTTTTGTTAGTTTCTGACATTTTTGAAAGATAGAGTTCACCTTTATTATTGTAGCAATGTGGTCCTGAATTCCCTTGCTTACCAAATGCCTGTCACTGCTTCTGTTGATTTCTTGTATAATTTGCTTTGTAGTTTTCTATGTCTGACAAAAACTTTTGTTCTTCTCAATGTGCTCTTTCAGCTTCCCAAAAACATCTATAAGAGTTTCATTCAGTTCAAACCAATCACAGAACCTATCAGAAGACATCTTTATTTGGCCCCAGAAGTATTTTTTTATTTGCTTGACTGTATTATTTACATGGTCATTCAAGATATTTTCATAATTTTTAATTGTATTATTTGCCTTCTTTAGGTCTTCTCTCATTTTTGAGAACTGGTGTTCACTATCTTTTCTTATTTGCTATGCTTTCTCTTCCCACTCTTTTGCTTTCTCTTCCCACTATTTTGTTTTTACCCTCTCATTCTCCAATTCTTTCTTTAAGTTATTGGTTTCCTTTCCCGCACTCTCCAAGTTTTTGTAAAAACTTAATGAAGAGGCTTTTTCATTCTCAAGTTTTCATTCGCTCTATTCCAATTTTTCCCTCAGAGATTTTAGTTCTGCGTCCATATGTTCTTGCTGTCCAACTCCAATTGCTTCTTTAGAGGATGAATTTTTTATCCTTCTCTCTAATTCTTTGCACCTATTTTCTGCTGCTTTCTCATTTGCCTTTACATTTGCCAGGTCCGCCTTTAACTTATCTATTGTTCCCTGAAGCTTTCCTTTCTCTCTCTCCAACTTCATCACTGAATTGTAGACCACTTAGTTGGTCATTTTGGACACATTTATCTTGTCCACATTTTTAATTTTGGATAAATCCATTTGGAGGGTGCTAACTTGAAATTGAGATGGATCTAACTGACACTCTGGTGGATTGTTATCTATAGCTGGGGGCATAAAAACCATGAATTCCATCATATCTTTATTTGGGTCATATGTGGAAAATAGCTTGTTTGTTGCAGGTTCTGCATCACGAGCTGCAGCAACTGCTTCCATCTTCATTATCTTACTATGTTGTCTATTCCTATTTTTTGATTGTTCATAGTTAGTTACAAAATCATTGTAACGAAAATCAGGTTTTTGTGACACAATTGAATGTTTGAATGGTGAAATAGCACTTGCACTGATGTAGGAGCTTCCACCTATGTTGCCTGTGGTGCTGCTAATTACACCATGAGGATTAGAAACACCCTGACCCATTACAAGTGGAGTTTTTGGACTGTTCTGAGCCTGAGGGTTTTGTCCTGAAGGTTGGGCAATTATTGGAGTCACAGTCACCATTGACATTGTTGTACCAATACTTGTCAAAACCTTTTTCTTCTTTACACTACCTTGATCTCTAGGAACAATTTTTTTCATGTCTATCTGTAATGTCCTTTTTGAACTAGTAGTTGTAGTCATACCCATGATATCCACAGCTGTGGGAGTGGCAATTGATTCAGATTGAATTTGAGTGCTTCGACCAAATGGAATTGACTAAGTTGATGATTTTGATGATAGAACTCCAAGCCCAAGGCCGGGTTTCTCACCATGTTTTGGTGGAGCTGCTAGGTCAGGTGCAAACCAAATGCCTTCTCTAGTAGGACCCAAACCACCAAAACCTTGGTAGCCCATTTTTTCTATAATATCTACCCCTTTGGTATATTGATCTTTTTTCGACGCATCAACTCCTCTTCTAATTGAATATACTTTACTAGATGTGGGATTCACGCTGGATGTGGGATTCATAGAATCCTGGTCTTGGTCATCATCATCTGGATATGCTTAAGCTAGATGCTCCTTATTCCATAATTCATTAAACATTGTATCCTCTTCCACATCATAAAGATCTGCATAGGTCTTTGGCTCACTGAGATTCTGCCTCATTTCCCAAAAATTAGAAATTTTGGTTTGAGTCCAATTATCATCAATACATTCATTCATTAGCTCTTTTGGAATAGATTTTGTAGATGGTTGAACAACTTTCTGGTAGAAATCAAATGATGTCATACTCATGGCCTCCAATTTTCCTTTCTATTTGTGCAATGCCATTATTTGTGATGACAATTCCTGTATTGACATATTATTTTCAGCAACATATTTCTCCATCTCTTTTCTGACCTCGTCCCACGACTCCATGTTTTTAAAAATTTCAATCAATGGCATACTTTCATGTTGACATTTGCTTGCAGAGTTCCCATTCTCTCTAAGCTTTGTTCCAATTATGTTGAGTGGATCATACTGCTAGTGATTATCAACATCAAAGCGAAAAATTGAAAAAAAGGCTTGTGCCACTTTGAATCCTCTTCTCTCAAATGTGAACTCTCCAAGTGAGAAAGGCAAGGAAGGAAATATCATTTTCTTTTGCTAACCATTAAAGAGTACATCTGTGCTCTCCATCTACCCGTACATATTCCAATGCAAATACCCTCTTTGTTACATGTATTGGAAGTTTGCAGGGTTCTACCTCTAAACTGTAAAACCTTAACATAGTGTACTCTTCCATTAAGTACCAGTCAACCAATTGTAATTGACTTCCCAGTTGAATGCAATTTCTACAAGTAAAAGACATTCTAGGCATTAGAGTGCCTGTAATTTTATGGTACATTGGTGCCAAAAAGAAGTCTACAAAATTGTTGTCGTTCCTTCTGTTATCAATCATCCTCATTTGAGGTGTCCACTCATACATTGGATTTTGGCCTTGACTGCAAAGCTTGTTTGTTTGAAATAATGCACGATGCTTTGCTAAGAGAAGATAACACAAGTAGGTTGTGAATCTAAATGTCTTTTGTGAACCTCTTTGAATCATTAGTAATTGATCTTGCATGCAATGAACAATGTGCTCAATAAAACAATATTTTACTGGTTCTTTTTCAAAATGAATATGAAAAAGAATTTCAAGAATGCTGGCACCCACTTGTTTGTTACTATCCAATCCCAAACAAAATGCTAGCAAGGAAATACTATCCTGTGCCCATGGCACAAAAATATCATAATCATAAGGAGGCTTATGATCTGAACTCAGACTATAACCATTTGTTATTCCTCTGATATAAGAATCTCTTTGTGTTACATCTAAATTTTCATAATCCTCTACCAGCTTTCCCAGGTCAATGTGCACATTTGAGTTTTGTTGTTGAAACCCTAGGTTCAACAGACTAACAAATTCACTCTCGGTTATGGACAAAATTTACTCCTGAGTATTTTTATTCACAATTGCTTTTCTATTTTCATCATAATTTTCAACGCAGACCATGACAATTTCTGGGCAAGGGAATACTTGAGGTAACGCCATGTGTGCCAACCTAGCAACCCACGATCCAATTTTATTTGCCATTGCATTTATCATGGGGTTAAATGAAATAAATTTTGAAGCCTTTTTTGGATCGTTCCACTTGTTTTCAAGTGGAAATCTAATTTCCATTATTCCCTTATTTCCATGAATAATAGGATCATAAATATCATGGAATAAATCAATGAAACCTGGTGTTTTAAGCAGATTGTGGAATTCCAATATCTGACTTGGCCTTTTACTCATAGTCTTATTCTTGATATTTTTTTTGCTCATCGTGGTGAGTTGGTAAGCGGTATCACTATTTACTTGTAGGAAAATTCAAATATTTATACACAGCTACGAGCCTACAATTTATAGGGGTGATTCAAAATTAAACCCTAACAGGCTAATTTTTTGTATAAAATATAAACAGTAAAGTTATAAATCAAGACTTAGACATTTGAAAAATTTAAAATGCTAGACGTAGGTGTTCAGAATTTTAGTAGTTACACTTACCTAGTTAGTTTCAATTTTTGGAGACTATGAGTCTATGACTGGTCACTGGGAACATAGCTAACTGCTGAGAGACTTTGTTGCTTTCCTCAACCTAGAAATTTAGAATCCATAAACCCTTTCTAAATCCGTAGACTACTTATACTTATAAATGAAAAATTAGATTGGAAACTGGAAAGTGAAACTTAATTTTAAAGCACCAAAATTGTACAATCTACAGTCGTCACCACTCACTTGACGGCTCAGGCTGACTCACCTCATGAGTCAGACGTGTCACTGGTCACGTCATCATTAAATGACATTGTTGGTAGGACCATGCGAGACTGCGAGTGGAACGTGTTACGTGTTTAGTGACATGTGTCATGATTCTGGAATAGGTTTGAAAAGATGGCGTTGCTTTTCCCTTTCATCCTGAAATACAACTTCTATCGTTGATCTATAATAATCCAATGGTCATAATGGCATTGTGTCCCTATGGTGGCCCCTGTTGGTTGTTCCCTTTGATCTTCAAAACTTGTAGATTTATATTTTGATGGATAACTATAATGAAACTTTGACTCTATCACCACTCCAAAGTCTACAAGGAAGAGGGCCAATTAACAAGGATCAAGGAGATCCTCCTACATTTTGAACCTCAATGCTCAGGCAGGTGTACCCTTGACTCACTTCTTCAAAGGAGTTTCTAAACAATATACAACTATACCCTTTACTATCTAATTGAAACGTTTATCATTTAATTGTGTGTGTGTGATTGCTAATGATGGACTGCTTTCAGAGAATGGATCAGTGCCTTATCCTAGGGCAGAGAGTCACTTAACAACCTATATCACCCTAAAACCTTAACTCAAACATATATAGACTCAGAGTAAGTGCTTTGCCTATTACTCCCCTCACTCACATATCAGGACATCAAATCCTTATCTTACCATGAACTCACTGAACTTACCTTAAAGACTTTAATCCTAACTTTGTTAGGAACTCAAAGATAACCTCAAAATACTCTTTGTTTACCATATGCTAACCCACTTTGTGCAATCAACATATATGAGCTCAAGAGAAAAACAAAAAGACATACACCAATATGAGATTGGAATCCAAAATATTCTCACTAAGACTTGTAGAATCAATACATTACCAAATGACAAAATGCACAAAGGAAACAAACCCAAAATCCAGGTTCTCCTTGTTCAAATTTTCACTATCAACAATCTGGGACCAAAACAAAAGAATTGGAACCCCTGTAAACTCAAAAAGTCTACAACTTATACCCCCCTAGTCATCTTGGAAATTTGCAACAAGCTACGGATGACTAGGGTCAGGGTTTCAACCACCCAACCTGCTAGAAACAATCATGAATTTAATTCAGGGGCAGGAAACACATTCAATCTAGGAAAGAGAAAATCCTGAACTGATCCTTAATTATGAAAGTTTTCTCTGCAAGTACAAAGGATCACAAAACCAAGCTCGAAAGGACACCCTACAACATGCCTTGAGCCACAACAACAATGTACAAGCTCTACAAACAAGCACTAGCCATCTTGGACCACACTGCAAATGGCAAACCAATCGCTTCTCACCAGACAGGGTCGTTTCTACATTGAATTCCATAAAAATGGTACCCTCTGTCACTGGAAACTCACATAAATTTGAATTTGAAAAGCAACAGTTATTTCGTTGGCACCTGCAGAGAAACGACGGCCAAAATTTAAACCTTTACCAACTTTAAAATGCAGCTGTCCGATCAATGTCCCTCTAAAAACTTGGGCCCACCATTAACTCCGCAACGACGATGTCCAAAGTTATCGCATGATCGCATAGCCAAAAATTGGGCTATGCGAACACATGACAAGCCATGAGACTGCCACCCTGTCACCCGCCAGCCAATCAGGAAAAGCCTCATCACCGAAAACACTGGCCCCACTTATCTGGTGAACTGGCGACCGAAGGACTTTCGCCAGTTCGTAAGATACTTTACACCATTGCTAAATCACTTAGCAATCACGCGACCATCATTCGCAGAATCACCAAATAAACTGGGGCACCACCAAAATATTACACGAACCAGCGACAAGAAGGAAATTTGTCAGGCCGCCAAATACTTTATCACAACTGCCAAAAAGCACCGAGAAATCACACTGGGCCCACGCAAGAAAATCCATGGCTATCGCAAGATCGCAAAGACCTGACACACTTCATAAGCTTTTACGCCAACCCTTGATTTTATATGGATGTCAGGTCCCACTGCACATATCCAAAAACTAGGTCCCACCATTACGCGACTGCGCAACTACAACAAAGTAACCACCTACCAGGTCACCGGATGTTAAGGACTTAACCGCCAGGAATCAGCGACCGAGAGAAAACTGCAACTCGCCAGGTCGCTGAAAGAAAACTAACCACCAGGAAGCCGAACATAATGAAGAACAGGGACCCATGCGGACAGGTGGCAAGTGGTCGCATGATCCCATGTCAGAAAAGTCTGACATGCGGCCATGCGACAACCAATCAGGAAAAGACTTTGAAAACCTGAGCTCACCACCCATCACACTTGCGCACTTAAGGAATGCCAGCAAATAGGGAACTGGGAGGTTGAAAACACACAAAGTTTTCACAACAGCGGAGGGTCGAAAACACACAGGGTTTTCAACACTTAGGCAGATTTTGAAATTTTGTCTCCTGCAGACCTTAAAGCTTGGATAACTTGGGTTTTTTTGATTTAGCAAGTGCAAATTGGACCAGAGCATGGTGACACATTGAAGAACATAGGGCTAAGGGCACCTCAAGAAAATTTGCAAGAAAATAGGCCATTTCCATAAGATTTTTTCTATGGCAGAAAAATGGCCTAACAACCCCAAGCCCCCATCACCATGGGTCCCATTAACTCACCTGACGGCTGACTTAGCTCATGAGTCAGATGTGTCATGTCATCATCAAATGACATTGTTGGTAGGACCATGTGAGAGTAGACTCCGTGTTACGTGTTTAGTGACATGTGTCATGATTTCGAAATGGGTTTGAAAAGATGGGGTTGCTTTTCCCTTTCATCCTGAAATACAACTTCTGTCATTGATCTACAATAATCCAATGGTCATAATGGTGTCATGTGCTTGTGGTGGCCCCGGGCCCCCATCACCATGGGTCCCATTAACTCACCTGATGGTTGACTCACCTCACGAGTCATACGTGTCACTTCATCATCAAATGACATTGTTGGTAGGACCATGCGAGAGTAGACTACAAGTGGAACATGTTATGTGTTTAGTGACATGTGTCATGATTCTAGAATGGGTTTGAAGAGATGAGGTTGCTTTTCCCTTTCATCCCGAAGTCCATCATACATCCTCGATCTGTGCTCATCCAACGGTAGTTATTTGCAATGGACATTGTTAAATGTTATAATGTTATTTTTTCCTTTATAAATTATAAATATTAATTAATAATGGATAATGAGTTAATAACATTTAAAGTTATTTAATTGAATAGTAACAATTTTAGCCAATCAAATTCAAAATACTATTTTTTTAATAATATTACATTCTAATAAATTTCAGAGTTCGGAGTTAAGGACCTAAAGTTAGTGTTTAGAGATAACAAGATTTTTGTGGTCGCTCGACGTTGACTCGCTAGGTCTCCCAAACATGAGTTAAAGTATATTTTTTATTGATTATATAGTATACTTAATGTTAAAATGTTATTTTTTAATGATCATAACTTTAGCATTGATAATTATAATCACATATAATTATCATACCTTATAATTAGAAAACAATAAATTCTTTCTCTAACGTTATTAATTCATTTGTCTATCAAATTGATTATTTAGTATTCTTAAAGTTAAAATGATATATTTTTTTTATTATAACTTTAACGTTGATAATTATAATCACAGATTCACATATAATTCTCATACATTATAATTAGAATACCATAAATTCTTTCTCTAACCTTATTAATTCATTTGTCCTTCAAAATTCTATAAATCTTTCATATTAAATGTATGAGTGTGTGAATTTTGACAGGTAACATTACTATTAGTAATTACCCAAATTTAATGTCAGTACTTAGTGACAACTGACAAGACATTTCTTTTATTAACTACAACTATCTACATTGTACAACTGTGATACATTTTAAATAATCAGATTTAAAAATGGAAATACAATCGACATCGTTTGAACGTTTCCTTATTTCTACTGAAACATAGTTACAAGTTACATCATACATGTCTAATACGTAGATAAATCATAAAGCAACTAATTAAAATATTGCAATCACAGTGACATAGAAGTGTAAGAACCATTTTTTGTACAAATTGAAATGAGCTAAAGCTTGCAAAATTTTCATTGTATTTCCTTTTCATAAAATAATAATTACATAAACATTGTCCACAACCAGAAAAAAAAGAAACCTACTATAAACCAAAAAAACCAAAAAACCAGGTATGTTTTTATTAAAAAAATCACTAGTACACTAGTAGTCCACTAATGATTTTTCTGTTATGCCCCATCTAAGTAGAATTCTCCAGAGAGGATTAACTGCGAGAATTCATCCAGCCACCCGAATTGCCCCACTTAAGCGTCGTCTTTGTCAAGCATAAACCACTTTTAGAGAAAATTCCTAGCAATCAGGGCCCATTTCCTATGGCGCTTATACTGGCCAGCATTCAGGCCCAAAAGAAAAGGTTGGATGGCCACATTCTGGCCTGAGAGGAGAAGCTTGGGTATTTCACTTGCCCAAGGGATCCCCACCCCTATTTCTGTGAACATGACAACATTAATGGTGTCCCCCAAGTATCCTTCTTTAAAAACCCTCCTTAGCAGCATTATCATGTCCACCTTATCTCCTCTGAGGTTGAGAAGAGATGCCAAAAAATGGGACGTAATGTCCATGTTGACCCGGTGCCTATCTTCATTGTTCAGAAACTCTCGGCCTAGCACCATTTTCACAGCCTCTATTACGAAAGGCCCACCCTCCTTACATATAGATTCTAAGGTTTCATCAGAAAAGGAACCCAGAAAGGCCTTCTAGGCCTCCGCAGATGTGCATATAAGCCTAATTGGAGCGTCCATCTAAAATAGTAAAACTTCAAAAAACTTAAAAGAAAATTATCTACAGACCCTAAAAAAAAAAATTTTCTAGCAAAGGCCAAAGACGAATCGATGAATAATGAAGCTAGATCATCTATAAATAGCCCTTGAATTCTTGATCGTAACTTAGCAATAAATTATTCTGTCTTTAATGGTATTAAATCCATTGTCCTTAACATGCCTCTAAATCTTTCATGTAAATCTTTCCCCTAAATGCATGCGTGTGAGAAATTAAAATTTTGTCCTTAATCTTTCATATCTGGCAGTAAATCTTTCCCATAAATGCAAAAATGTCATATATCGGTTATAACGTCTGTACGAATTTGGAAGTGGTGTGTGTCTACTCTGCGTGACAAGTTAAAGAATGTCACTTGTACTCACTGACAAGGCATTATTTCTTACCGAGTTAAGAGGTTACAAGTTGCACTATAATAATAGAACTGTGAATATCGATACAAACATGTGTACACTGTAGTCTATAGACACGTAACCCTTATTTGATACGTGTCAACATTCTGGTGACTTCCTCCACAACTTTGTTTCCTTCAAGAAATTGGGGCTGAAATTAAACTTCAGCCATTGATCTTGGATCATCGGACAGTCTAAAATAATATATTTAACATTATAAAATAATGTATAAATGTTAGGTATGTTAGTCTAAGGTATTATAACAAAATATTTTCCATCTTTTGAAAATCGCCAACAAAATAAATTTTTTGCCATAATTAACGAACGATTAGCCAATAAAATAAATAAATTTTCAAATGGTACATAAAATTCGCCAATACAAATATGTTTTTTACCCTTCAAAAGAAAATTATTCGCCTCATATATTATTATTTTTTACTTCAAAAGAAAATCATTCGCCTCATATATTATAATTTTTTACTTCCAAAAAAAAATTATTCACTAGTAATTTATAAAATTTTCATTTGGCGGGGAAACAATTGCCAATAAAAACTATGAAAAAATAGGGATTTGAAAAAAAAATTCACTCGCATTAAAACAAATTTCCCCCTAAAATAATGTACAATTCACCAGGATTTTACACTTTTTCCTAAAAGGGGGTTTCTTAAATTTATCCTTGCTTGCCTCCTTATTCTATTTACTCTTTTCCAAAACTTGCCAATGCATTTATTCAACAATTTCAAAATCACATTGGTCCGCAAGTGTCTTTGACTGATTTGATCCATTGTAAACAAAACACTAAGGAAAAATTAACTAGATTCATTGGTAGATTTAAGCATTTGCATGCTCAAATTTCCTATCCTGTTCTTGATATGGATATTCAATGTATGTTTATTTCAAATTTGCAAAAGAATATTAGAGATAAGATTCTGCTTACTGAATTTACCTCTTTTCAACAACTTTGTGTAGCACTTCATCATTATCAATTACAAGTGAGTCAATTTGAGAGCAACACTCCAATGGCTCCTGTTCCAGTTGATAAGAGTGATGCTACTCCTAACCCAAACAAATTTAAAAAATTCAACAACTATGGCAAGATAAACAAACAAGCGAATGCAGTTGCTGATCAAGTTGTTATTGCATCCCACAATACCACTTCTGCATCCACTACTTTTTGTCTGAATCATACATTTACTCCTCTCTCCAAATCTTTACATTCTATTATGAATAGGTTGTTAACTACTAATATGATTACTTTACCTCCTATTCAACCTCTTTTACCTGCTACAATTGCATCTAAATCTTTTGATCCTAAAGCTTTTTGTCAATATCATCATCAGAATGGTCATGATACTGAGAAGTGTTATTCTTTAAAACATAAGGTTCAAGACTTAATCGATTCTAATGCCTTATCTGTTGATAATCTTGATGGTAGCGGGAACAAATCTATCTCTCCTCCTAATCAAAACCTTCAAATCTATATGAATCCTTTACCTACACATGATACTAATACCATTGCTTAGCCATCTTCTATGGATATTGTTTATGATTCAAAGATGGATGATCTTAATCACATTGTTAATCATGTGGAGCATGTGGATCAATCTGTATCTCCACTTCAGCTTCAAGCTCAACCTCAAATTCCACCTCAACCTAAACCACAACCACAACTTAAACTGAAATCTCAACCAAAATCTCAAAAGAAATATAAGAATAAAAGACCTCGGGAACTCTTGATTACCTTTGATGATTTTGAGACTATTAAAGCAATTGATGGTCCCCTTTACATTTATGCTAGTATTTCTAAGATACCTACACGAGGTTGCCTAGTTGATCCTACATCTTTAATCAATGTTAGTACTAAAGAAAATCTTTTTATGAAAAACTTGCAACGTGATTCTTATGATACATCTGATGTGTGGATTCAAACTTATAATGGTTTTTTGTATCCATCATTTGGTTCTATTAACTTGCCAGTGGAACTTTGTGGTAAAATTGTGAACAATACCTTTGTTGTTATTCCTACTTTTGATCAATTTCAAGTTAAGCTTGGTTTGTCTTGGTTGAATGCCATGCATGTTGTTGCTTCTCCTATCCATAAGTGTCTTAAATTAATTCATGATGAAGAAGTGAAGATGATTAATCATAGTTTATATCAACCTTCTAGGCCTAGGGATTGTGCTACCATTGACTTCTTTTGGCCTTCATTACCTAACTCCTGTCCTTCTCAACCTTATAATCTTTTTCGCTCCTTTCAAGCATATAAGCATCGTAAGATTCTTGAGTTAAGCATGCCACTGATGGATCTTAATCATGGTCTTTTACCTACACCTTACATACCTCCTTTATCCATGGTTTCTAGTTCTGTTAATCAAGCTCCTAGTGTTGCTTGTCAGTTTGCTGAGAATCCTACTAATCCTCCTATAGAACCTGTGAAGGATCCTGTGGTTGTTCCTCCTAGTTCTCAACATATTTCAAGTAAAACAAAATGTAATCAATTTGCTAATGAACATCATAAGAAGTGTCGTGCTTAGGAAAAGGTTCGTACTTCTGTTCTTCAAAGTTCTTTACCTTTTTTTGAAAAACCTATGCATGATATGCTAGAAGAGGTTACTGCTAATAATGATGTTAAAATGAAAGATTATGATGATTCTATTTGTATCTTAGATCCTATTTTGATTAATCTAGATGAAGAAGATACTCTTGATGATACTAATGATGTTAATGATGAATATGAGACTATTGACATTGACATTGATTTACCTAATATGCTTTCATCACAATTGTCACTTACACCTAGTATCAAACATTATGATTCTCAAGAGGATCCTTGTTTGGAATTGGCTATCATTCCTACTATGTTGGATATAGTCCGTCTTGTGAGTTACCCTCCTTCCTTAAATCATATAGAATGAGATGGGGAGAGTAGGTGACACACTTGATTGGATTGTCCTTTATGGTAGCTATGTTGTGTGTTTTCCTGTCGTATTGTGCCTCTCTCGTAATGTGTTTGCTAAATGTTGTTAGATTCTTTTATACGACCGTTGTTACTTTGTTGGTGCAAGGTGATGAAGGAATCGAACCTATTGTACAAATGCTCTATATGTATCTCTAGTCTTCTATATGTTGTTTCATGTTATGTTGTACTTGTGCTATTTGTAATACCCCAAAAATGGGCTATAGGTTCATTAACCTCCTACATCGACACATTGAACGAAATCAACATCGAAGTCCTAACCTAAGGCACATCGACACATTATCGAATCCAAATTGATTATCCTAAATTCTGCATCAGGGAATATTCCTAGTAATATTCCTATTTATCTTAATTATCTTTAATTTAATGATTATTTGGTGATAAATCCTATTTATCCCAAAGTTTGATTAATTGAATATTCTAAATATTTAATTAATTAGATTTAATACTGCCACTTAATTATTTAATTTAGATTTAATTATATTTATTCCTAAATTGTATTATTTCATTTTGACAATAAATCAAATATCCTATGACTAATTGATTAAATTCTTATTTAATTAATTAATGTCAATTGTCAAATTTAATAATATAGTTTTTGAATAAAAGTTTGATTTAATAATTGATTAACCCATAAATCAATTATTTTATTCTTAAAATCAGTTAAGTTGAGGATAAATCACTTTATTTATTTATTTAATTCATAAATATTATGCACATTCAAAAAGCAGTTAAACTTGAAATCAAAAAATCAATTCAAGTTGTTTTAAAAATAAACTCAACTTTGATTTGAGTTAAAAAGCTATTTTTGCATGATTTTGTGAATTAATTATCTTTTATTTTTTGATAACTCAAAAATCAACTTGAGTTTATTTGAGTAATTTATGGCTTTTTCCATGCATCCCCAAAGCCCTAGATTTCTATAAAATCAAGGCTCAGCTCTTCATAATAGAGGCTCAGAATTTGCAAACTTATGCTGGCAAATTGACATCTGAAGAATTGAAGCTTCTTTACGAATCAACCACGTTTGTGAGATCAATTTTGTTTTTCATATCAATTCTTAGAATAATTGCATATCAGTTTTTCATATAGATTAGATTTCATATAATTTTTCATCATAATTGCATAGAAAAACCAGAAATATAGATTAATTTGCATTCATTCCACATTTAGAATCTGTAATCAAATCCTTCATTTAGGTGTTGTCAAGGTCACTGATCTCAGTCCAATCTAAGAATACATACTCGCATCTACTAGAAGGCAGTAAATCGCCTGGTTAGATTAGTTTTCATTTCACTACATGATTGTGATTTTAAGCTAACCTCTAATGTTTTATTGAAGTGTTGTGTCTACAGACAGGTACAAAATTCACACACACATTTTTGGCGCCCACCGTGGGGCCTTGAAATGGGTTTCCATTCCATTTCTATCATCTTCTTGTCATTTTTTGTTCCAAGCTGTGATTTTTAATTTCTGCCCGTACAATTTTCATATGAGTTTTGTCAGAAACTCGTACCAGGATATACCCAATGTCATACGATAGTTGATTTGATCAAGAATCATACCATCAGAATCACAGTGTCGTTTGGAATCTCGATTCTCATATGGTCTGGTACTTAGTGTCGTATGAGTTTCTGGACTGTTGTTTGGGAGGTGACGCACTGTTGTACAAGTTTTAGTGCCAGGTTTCAATTGTTGTTTCACTTCTTAGGTAGTTTTCCAGATTTGGACTGACAGCTAACATTAACAATTGAAATTTTATGTTTCTGATTGATTTCTGCTGATTTTCATTGGGAAAAAGTCTGAGAATTGCTAAAAATAGGTAAGAATCTACTAAGTGCGTTGTGAGGAATTCAAGTAATCTTTTTAGTTGATAACGTTTTGATTGGGATTAAAAAGAACTCTTGCATGTCAAGCTTGTGTGACCTTTATTTCTTTCATATCACATATTTCATTTTGGGCTATAAAAATGAACATAGATTTACTTTTCAGCATCTTTGTTACACATTGTAAATAGGCCCTATGAACATTATTCATGGTTCTTGAGAGAGTGGGTTTCCAGTGAAAGTCTTCACAATGAAGGAACCCTTGTAGGTAGGGAGGATACTGAGAGCATCTCATGTTCTACTAGATTTTTGAGTCTTCAGCTTCTGATTGATACATTCTCTCTCCAGAGAGGTTGATAGATTATAAGTGGTTGACATCATAGATCTTTGTGAGATAATCTTGGTCTTAGCGTGTCAGATTAATCTATCTGCTTTGTTTGGGTTAAAAGTGAAAAGGCTAGAGGACTATGCTCTACTCCCTTTTTGGGTAGTATCAGAAACTCAGATCCTTGAATCTGGAACCAGTTTCCATGTGGTACATTTTGTGAGTCACCTTTAGAGAGGGTTAACCATAGTGGACATTCCCTTAATTGGGTCAACCACATTGACAGAACCTCAAGCGGTAATAGCCATTTTCACCATGGTAGCAGTAGCCGCTATATAAATGTCCTTGTGGAGGAAATCTTCATAGGTGTGGTCTCTTGTTGGGCTATCAGATCTCCCTAGTAGCTCTTAAAGATTAAGTTCTTAGACTGTGTCAAAACCCCAGTGCACCTGGATTGGAGTTCGCCCTCTTGAGATCACAAAAGTTGCAGTCAAACCATTACTAAAAACCCTAGTGAGGCCAAATTTTCATTTTCTAGGAATATGTGTGTTATTGCAAAACTTTTTGGAACATACACTGTTAGCACTCCTAGGGATTAGCACAATTTAGTCACTTGATTGTTCATGCGCAGGGTTTCTTTTTCCCCTGTTCATTATTTTCAGACGTGCTTGAAATCACTTGCTTGCTATTTTGCGTGCTTGCATATCTATCTAGTTATTGAAAATGAATCAATCCGCTACAATATTCAAATCTGGACAAACAATTTTGTGAACCATTTAGAATTGAAAACCTTAAAAATTGCAAAATCTGATGTCAAACACCTTTTTGGAGTCAAAAGTCATCTTGTAAAGTCAGAAAGTCATACGAATTTTGGCTGTTGTCATTTCAGAATCCCCAGATTGTCGTATGGTAGCTGGTATATTATCGTATGAGTTTTGCTGCCAGTCAATTCAAAAAAGTAAAAAAACTTTCTATAAACTATTGTGCGAGTTTTTCAATAGTCATATGAGTTTGTCAATTGTCATTTCATGCTATACCCACTGTCGTACGAGCCTGCAGAAAGTCATTTGAGAAATTTTGAAAAATTGTCAGAAAGTTGTCAGAACTGTCAGAGACCCAGCTTTTCCAGCCTATTTCTAGAGTCTATCAAGAAAATCACTGTGTCAGGAACAGAGCAGCAACTACTGAGAATCCAATCATTTTCCTAAAGTGGCCTTTTGAATCTGATTCAACCTTCTGTTTAATCGATTTGAGTCTTTTTCATCTTGTGTCAAAACCTTGTCATAACTATCACTCTTTAATCAATCATCAAAACGGCTAAGTGTTGTGAACTTGTGTCCGCTATCTTTTGGGTGTCTACCCATAGATCCAGGGCATAGTCTCCTTCATCTAAGTCCAATCGCTTCAATTAATCAAACCTTGACAAGGTTGCGTCATTTGATCTTCTTGAATCAATTCGTTCTTCAGTTGTCTTCATCTTGTTCTTTTGCTTCACCCAAGGTTAATGGTGGAAACTAGAGCTTCCTCTCACAAGAAATCTAGAGAAGCACCCCATCCCTTACCTATAACCATTGTCAAGGGTCCAACTCTTGAGCAACTCTATAATTTTGGTCTGTACGAAGATGACGGTCTTGGCAATTTTTGATTGAAAACTGGTTACATTCATCCTTCATCAACTCATGGAGGTAGTCAATAAACTCCTCAATCTATCCCAGGGAGAACTCCTACCATGTCTCAAGCAGGGACAAACTTTGGCTCTCAAAGAGCTCAATCTCAAGATGGTGCAGATCAGGAACCCACACCTGAAGAAATTGTTCAATATCAAAATGATGATAACTTCAAAAGAATGATGAAGCATTTCTTGAAAGAAGATAGAGAAGCATATTTTTTACAATTAGCTCATTAAGGAGCTAAACTTCCTCCCAACATTAATGTTGAAGATATCATTACACATGAGGAAGAAACTCCACTCACATCAATGATGAAACAGATGCATGCCATGCAAGTTAAACTTAATAAACTTGAGAAAGAAAAGGAACCCAAGGAGTTCTCCATGGAGTCCTTATGTCCTTTTCCATTTGACAAGGACTTGTACATGCCACCATTCCCAAAAAGAGTGGAGATGCTAAAATATGATAAGTATGATGGACACTCTAACCCTCAAGATCATGTTAGAGAATTCTGTACACAATCTATGGAGTTCATGCACGAACCAACCTATCTGATGCATCTTTTTCCTCGATCTCTGGGAGGAGCAGCCATTCATTAGTTTTCTAGATTTCCCTCTACTATCAAAACATTTGAGGAGTTGATCAAATTGTTCTATCTACAATACTCCTACAACATTCAAAATCTAGTCACCATGATTGATATCTGCAATCTCAAGCAATATCCAGGAGAACCATTCCTGATGTTTCTCAAGAGATGGAGGAAGAAATTATCTCTATATGTTAGGCCTATTCCAAAAATTGAGAAATTGGAAATCTTCATCAATAATCTTGTCCCAGAGATCAAATACCCTTTACAAATGCAAGATCATACATCTTTTGATAAGATGGTAGACAATGCGATCAAAATCTAAAAAGTACTTGTGAAAAAAGGAGACATCACACTTCAAAAGGACAAGTACAAATCAGGATCCAGTTCTAAAGACAAAAATAAAAATTGGAACAAGAATAAAGGCATCATCATAGATGGCATTGTTGATACTATCCATGCCCCATCAAAGGCACCAGCTTTCAATCTAACCATTGGCACCCAAGCCATCAAAGCTTCAGAACAAAAGGTGCCTGAATCATCTCAAAAGAAGCCAGAATACAAATCTTGGTCCGCTGATAATAAATGAAAGTTCACTCTTCTTGGAGAATCTTTGGAATTAGCTATAAGAACTCTGTTGGCTAATAACATCATCTCTTTTCCTTAGATCTGACAATCTGATCCTGACCCTAAACCAAAATGGTGGAGAGAGAATGAATTCTATGATTTCCATTGGGGTAAAGGTCACAAAACTAATAACTGCTTATGCTTGAAACATAATATTCAAGATCTGATTGATAAGGGAGACATCATGATTGACAATCATAAGAGCAATAATGATCATACAACATTCACAAAACCATTTCTGAAACATGGTTAAGAAGTTTCATCTTCTCAGCCTAATATGGGGGCAAAGGTCAATTATGCTTACCCTGCAAATAATGCTGTTATCAATATGGTTGAACCTTGTCTCTTTGAGCATTGCAATGTCATCACTATTGTGTGAAGAGATAGAGATCATCCTTCAGCTAACATAGTTACTCGATCACAAGCTCAGGCACATCTGAACGGACAAATCCCAGATTCATCAAATGTCCCTAAGATGCCCTTCAATCTTTCTTCTGCTTCCAAACAGAAGGCTGCTTCTAAATCTTCCAATCCTTAAGATACGAGGCCAACATCTTATAGCATTGTTCAACAACTCCAACACACTAATGGAAAAATATCCATGTTTGAGTTGCTTCGAATATCTCCAGCTCATAGAGCTATTCTAGACAAAGCTTTGCTCATATCCAATGTTCCTAATGACCTTGATTTAGACAAGTTCTAGACTATGGTTGGACATCTTACATCTCCACAATATATCTCCTTTTCAGAAGAAGATGACAACTCCTTGAGTCACCCGCATAACTAGTCGTTGCATATAGAAGTCTTGATCTAGAACTGTAGAGTCGAACATGTGTTGATAGATGGAGGTGCTAGCCTAAATATTTGTTCTTACAGCTTGGTCACACAATTGGGATTTTCAGAAATGGCTATTGATCCTGGAAAGAAAATAACTATCAAAGCCTATGATGAACAAGAAAGATCTTCTAAAGGCACCATTGTCTTACCTATCAGAGCAGGTCCAGTCATCAGAGATACTATATGTCAAGTTCTTGATCTACCTTTGGCTTACAACATCCTTTTAGGGAGACCATGGATACATGAAATGCAAGCTATTCCTTCTACATACCATCAATGCTTGAAGTTTCCCTATGAAGGAGTAGAGGTTACTATTCCAACAGACATATCTACCACTTGCAATACATTGAAGGAAAGTGCAGATAAACTTGTGCCTAATAATAGAGAATCTTCTCTTAAGCCAACAAAAGAAGCATCCACTTCTAAAATGGAAGACATTGAAAAAGAGGTCAATATCAAAGAAAGTGGTATGGGAGAATATACCATAGAGCCAGTCTTATCTTTGACATCTCTCCCTATCTCACCTAAGTCTTATGGGCAATCTTTGAAACAGTCCAAACCAGACTCTAAATAAAATCTTGAGGCATATAAAAAGAATTTTGTAGCAGAACAAGTCTCCAAGCAAGAATTTGAAGAAGATGAAGCTATGCTTACATGGCTATACAAAGATACACCTGAATCTCAAGTTGTTCCGACTAGTGACTCTACAGTATCCAAAATCCCTTCTAAGGCATATGGTCTAGGAGATAAATTAATAGCTAAGAGGGGATATCCAGGTAAAGGACCTCTAGGAGTTAGAGGAAAAGGTCTTATAACACCTATTTCACATATTGGTAGGGGAAAAAAAGATACTGTTGGCTTAGGCTTTAAAAAGAAACCCTTCCACCTCAAAGGTAATTATTCTCATGTCATAGAGCAGATCTCACCAGGAGAACCCCTTCTTAAGAAGGAAGAAATTGAACCATCAGATAGTGATTCAGACAGCTCAAAATTTATCCCTTATGAGAGTTTGCCTAAGGACATCATAGATCTCCTTGAAGATGAAGATGATCCAATCAAAAGAATTAATGTAGTAGAAACAAAATAACCTACTATCAATCAAGAGATAGTTGCAACCCAAGAACCAGTTAATCTAAAAGACAATCAAATAGATGAAGAGGAAGGTGGTAGTTATTATGAGACAGATTCTCACGAGTATGAATTCAAATCAGAATCTCAGGGTAACCCTTCTTGGGGTATTCATCCTAACTTTACTCATGTTATTAGATTTCCTAGAGGCATAGATGAAGAATCTAATGACTATGAATGGCGAGCCATTCTAGAAGAAGATGAGCTTATTACAGAGAAACATATTGATGTTATTCACCAATATGCACTTAAACCCAATGTAAGTCTAGAGAAAAATGATGAACTTATCGAGTCTGATCCACCGATGGCTGAAGTGGATTCCCATAATGACATTGAGCCTATTCATCAATTGAATGTCTTAAGTTGTAATATCACCTTTGAAGTTGAGCATCAGGTTAGGACTAATGATGACAGATCCATATCCATAAACACTATCTTCCAATCTTTCCCCATTTTGACTATCCAACATCCTGAACTTCTTGATCAAACCTCCACAAATCTGAGCCATGGTATTTATACCTTCCCAAATGACTATGCCCTTGCTTGCTACCTCAATGCAGTTGAGCCTATGAGGACTTCCATCAGTGAACTGAGTGTTAGCATGACAGAGTCGGACATCAAGTATCTTAGTCAAAAAAATAAGAATAAGAATAAAAAGAAAAGGAGTTCTGAGGGTGAAAACCACTTTGTGGCAATCTCAGAACCTACAAAAGTAAAAATAAAAGACATATCCGAAGGTGAAAATCTCTTTGAGGTGCCTAAGGATGAGATATTTGATGTCCTTCTGAGTCATTTACAGGATAGATCTCCAGTTCTAATCAAGCCCACTCAATCCATCAACTTGGGAACAACAGAAGAACCACAGCTGATTCATGTAGCACAATCTTTATCAGAAAAAGAGAAGCAAAAATTTACAACATTCTTAATAGAAAAGAAGATCAACTTTGCATGGAAATATTCAGATATGCCAGGGTTGGATCCTAATATTATAATGCATCATTTATCTATAGCTCCAAATGTCAAACCTGTTAAGCAAAAAATTGAGAAAGATGCATCCACATGTTGCACTCTTGGTAAAAGCTGAATTAGAGAAACTCTTGAAAGCCAAATTCATCAGAGTTATTGATTACATAGAATGGATCTCTAATATTGTACCTATTTCAAAACTAGATAAATCAATCAGAGCGTGCACAGACTTTAGAGATGTAAACAGAGCATGCCCTAAGGATCATTTTCCATTACCTAACATTGATATGATAGTGGACATGACTGCGGGCTTTGAGATGTATTCTTTAATGGATGGTTTTTCTGGATATAATCAAATAAAAATTGCTCCAGAGGATCAAGGGAAAACTACTTTTACATGTGCATGGGGCACCTTCTGTTGGAATGTCATGCCATTTGGGCTTAAAAATGCTGGTGCTACATATCAAAGAGCTATGACATCTATCTTCCATGACATGATGCATAGGACTATGGAGGATTATGTTGATGATTCTTTAGAAAAATCTATGATTAGAGATGAACATCTAAATGACTTGAGCAAGATACTAGATATAATGGAAAAATTTAGTCTCAGACTAAATCCTAAGAAGTGTGCTTTTGGTGTCACTTTTGGAAAGCTCTTAGGATACATAGTTTCAAAGAAGTGCATTGAAGTTGATCCAGCCAAAGGAAAGGCTATCATGGAAATGCAACCTCCAAAGAATATTAGTCAAATTAGGACATTGCAAGGAAGATTTCAATCTATCAGAAGATTCATATCATAGCTAGCAGATATATCACAACCTTTTACAAAAACATTACATAAAGGTGTGACCTTTTCATGGAATGAAGAATGTGAGAACAACTTTAATCATATCAGGAAGTATCTATCAAATCCTCCTATCTTGATGCCTCCCATTCTGAGGAAGCCTTTGATCTTATATGTCTCCACTATAGATACCTCACTGGGGGCATTGCTTGCACAACATGATGAGAATAAAAAGGAAAGAGCTATATACTATATCAGTAGAACATTGGTAGCATATGAAAAGAACTATTCAATGATTGAGAAGGCTTTTCTAGCTGTGATCTTTGCATCATAGAAATTGAGACATTATATGTTAGCTCATACCACACATTTGGTAGCTAAAATTGATCCACTAAAGTACCTACTAAGAAAAGCTTCCCTCACGAGTAGATTAGCTAACTGGGTCATGCTCTTAAGTGAATTTGACATTGAATATGTTGAGAGAAAAGCTATAAAATGATAGGTTATTGCTGATCAATTAGCAGATACACCTATGATTGATGATACACCAATGCAAATGGAATTTCCAGATTCCTCTATCATGACTCTTTCTTCTAGAGAATGGCAATTATTCTTTGATGGCTCATATACACAGAATGGATTAGGAGAAGGAATATTGTTCATAACTCGTCAAGGATACTCAATCTCAAAAGCATTCATATTAAAGTTTCCTTGCACAAAAAATATTGCTAAATATGAAGTCCTTCTTAATGGCATGAAAATAGCACTTGAATGGAGAATAACAGAGATACACATTCATGGAGACTCTCAACTTGTTATCCATCAAGTCAATGATGTATATCAAACTAAAGATGAAAATCTTATTCCTTACAAGAGAATGGTAGATGATTTTAAGAAGTATTTCATATCTATCACATTTGAGAAAATACCTAGAACAAAGAATAAGGCTGCTGATGCAATGACAAAACTATCTACTCTATTACAATAGCTTGAACATGAGCTACACTACGAGTTCCTAGTGGAAGCACTATCTTATCCTGCATATGATTCCCTGAAACCCACATGATTTGCACTATTATTGGTCATAATTCATCCAGGTATAAAAACCTATTCTCCTATCTCAAAGACCAAATCATTCCCGATACCTTCAATCACCATGAAAAGAGATACCTTATCCATAATGCCTCCCGATATGTCATCATTGGTCATGCTCTTTACAAATGAGGTCTAGATGGTATGCTACTTAGATGTTTAGAATGGGAAGAGTCTCAACGTGTGTTAGAGGAAGTCCATGATGGTATTTGTGGGTCACACTCGAATGGTTTAACACTAGCTCAAAAACTTATTAGGGTTGGGTACTATTGGCCTGAAATGGAGAAAGAGTCTATCAAGTTTGCTAAGAATTGTCAAAAGTGCCAAGTACATGGAAACTTAATTCATGTTCCAGGGAGAGATCTAATTCCCTTTACTACACAATGGCCTTTTCATCAATGGGCCTTTGATCTTATAGGAGCCATACATCCTCATTCTTCTAATGGACATACCCATATAATCATAGCTATAGATTATTTTACAAAATGGGTAGAAGCAGTCCCTTTGACATAAGCAACTGGAAAACAAATATCTATGTTCATCTTGAACTATATCATATGCAGATATGGGATACCTCATTCCATAATCATAGATAATGGTAGACAATTCAAGAACAAAGACTTGGATGATTTATGTGCCAAATTCAAGATTACACAACATTGGTCATCTATCTACTATCCTCAAAGGAATGGACAAGCAGAGGCTTCTAACAAGAATCTATTGAAAATATTTCACCGTACAGTTAATAAAATAGGAAGAGACTAGCATCTCATGATTAATCCAACTCTCTGGGCCTACAGAACAAGTATCATAATGCCTACTGGAGCTACACCTTTTGCTTTAGTTTATGGGTCTGAAGCAGTACTGCCTATTGAGGTTGAAATCCCATCACTAAGAATTAGAATGCATGGTCTAGTAACTGATGATGACTATAGAGTATCTAGGTTGCAAGAACTTAAACTACTAGATGAGCGTAGACAAGCAGCGTATGATCATCTCAGAGTATATTAGAAGAGAATGTCTAGAGGTTACAACAAGAAAGTCAGACACAGAGAATTTCAGGTTGGTGATCTAGTCTTGAGAGAGAATCCTAAAAATCAATCACATAGAGAACGCAAGGGGAAGTTTGAACCCAACTAGCTAGGTCCCTTTGTTATCACTACTACTTTTGGCTTTGGTGCCTATCAAATCTCAATGACTGAAGGAGAACAACTTTGAGAATCGATCAACGTTCTCCATCTGAAGAAATTCTATGCCTAAGGCATTCAGTGTATGGTAAAATGTCCTGAAAAAATCTTTAAAATTGGAAAAAGTCCTGAAAAAATGAACATCTTGGTGAAAACCTAGCAATAGGTGCCTTGATGATTCACAAAAAAAGTAAAAAATATCAAAAGTACAAAAAAATTGAAAAACTGAAAAATACAAAAAAAATAAAAATGAGAAAAAGAAAAAGTGCCTTGGTGAAAACCTAGAAACAGGCGCCTTGGTAGCAGAAATAGAATCTCTACCAAGATGGTGAAAACCTGGCAAATGGGTGCAACTTGTTTGAAAATGCTCCATCTATCAGTGCAATCTTGGTCTTTCCCAGCTTTCAGTCTTGCTTTAGTTTTTACATATCTCTCGGTTTGTTTCTGCATTCTTGTTTTCAATAAGTCAATCTGTACACCAATCTGGTCAAGCGTCTATATCCTATCAATGCTTAACACTTGGAGGAAATCAATGTCATATCCTATGGTCTCCAGTATACTTTAGACGTGTCATATCTAGTCAAAGTCCTTTGAAGTTTCATCCGAGTCATTCAGTCAGTCTCCTCTCTAGAAAGGATTTTGCATCTACAACAACGTAATCAAACACAAACTAAAAACAATCTATGCTTTTTACATGCTTTGATCTCCTTGTATGCTTACTGATTCACATTGAGATTTTTGCATATTATGTTCCCTTGAGCTCTTCGATGATGTCCTCTACAGGATTTAGAGACTGATGAATAGGGGCATAATCTTTTCTTTGTCTTCTACTTGTATGTGAAAATCTGACAACTTTGGAAATTCTAGATGGAAATGGTGTCCGACTGTAAGAGCCTCTATCTCGAATTGGATGGCCATGCGTACCTTGACCATTGCTACCTGAAAAATTCAAGGAAGTTTGATCTAACTATTGTCTTTTTTGAGTGAGTTCTTTCTCCTATTGTGAAACGCGATCTTACCTAAGGATGTGAATGATAAAGGGTCACTAAGGGTAATTCACATTGGATTTAGAATGATCTCTTGACTACTTGATGTGTTTGTAATGCAAGGCATATTCTGGTCATCATGACATTTATGTTTTGATGCTTATACAAATTTCTATATCAAAATGGACATGATATTCAGGTCATCCTGGCGCTTATGCCTTGATGCTTATATCTAATCTGACATTTTAAAAACAAAATCAATATTCATATATCCATGGTTACCTACTCAGTGGGTGTTGTATTGATTCTTGTGTATACAAATTGATATTCATATGTCTATGGTTTTCTAACTAGTGGGCATTATATTGATTTATCCGGTTACCTAAAAATTCAATGATGAGAATGACCGACACATGATCAGTGACTAGGTCCTAGGTCTTAGGTTGCATTTCATTTTGCATGTCTCTTTGCATTTTTCATGTTTGCATGATCTCACAATGGTTGGCTAAACTTAAATTCTTAAACAATTCTTCAAATGTGTCTTTAAATCTAACAAGAGCTGAAACCTAACTCGAAGGTCTCTTCATAGACTCGCAAGCAGTTATCCTCCTGGGTTAAACATCCTTTTGACATAAGACTAAGTACTTGTCTTCATCAATACCTACAAAACATATCATGTGTATCGTTGCATTTACATATCACAAAAGTTGCACCCCTAGCTAATTTCGATGTTCTGAACCCATTTTCTAGATCAAAATCAAAATTTGAGATCCTTTACTATGTCAAAATCATGATTTAAAATTTTCGGACCCAGGACGATCTACTGCTTGCATAATCGACCTTCTATCATCATAGAAATCTAGTATTCAACTTAATTGATTATCTTACATCAAACTATCAAAATTTCAACTTGGTCAACTATGGTCAAACCTAGTCAAACTTGGTCTTATGGACCTCCAAATGATGTAGAATGCATTCTCAAACGTCTACAACCACTTCTTAAATCAATTAACATGCTTCTACACCATTCAACGCTAACTTTTCTTGTTAGATTTCAATTTTAATCTCGAAGGGGGCATGGTATTGCACATCATGCAAGTCTGTAATCTAAATCTGAAATCATATCTTTATCAAAATCATATCTTTCCTCAGTAATCAAGACAACAACCACATCTAGTTGCTGATTCATCAAAAGACCTCATCACTCGGGGAAAATCAATCATCGCTTGGGGCATATTAGATTCATCGAGATCCATATCAATCTGGTATTCTCTTAATCTTGTAAACTGTATCAGTTTTGTACAACCATCGGTTCATTAGTGTTATTTCCTTGGTTCTTCGTAACTGAAGGGTTTAGATATGATACCAATGTGATTCTTATTGACAATCAGGTCTGGAATCGGTCACTCACTTCTTCGTAATCATAAGGTTCAGAATCAAGCATTTTGACACCTCTTCGCAATCACCGGTTCATTACTGTTATAGTTAACACTATCTTTGGTCATTCAGGACCTAATATCTTCATATCAACTTCAATCAATTTTTGTTTCATATCAATTTCAATTTCAAACATCAGTTTCAACATCATACACAGACTGCCTTTGAACCACTGTGCTTCGCACAACAATTCAAAGAGGGGCAAAATGTAATACCCCAAAAATGGGCTATAGGTTCATTAACCTCCTACATCGACACATCGAACAAAATGGACATTGAAGTCCTAACCTAATGCACATCGACACATTATCGAATCCAAATTGATTATCCTAAATTCTACATTAGGGAATATTCCTATTTATCCTAATTATCTTTAATTTAATGATTATTTGGTAATAAATCCTATTTATCCCAAAGTTTGATTAATTGAATATTCTAAATATTTAATTAATTAGATTTAATATTGCCACTTAATTATTTAAATTAGATTTAATTATATTTATTCCTAAATTGTATTATTTTATTTTGACAATAAATCAAATATCCTATGACTAATTGATTAAATTCTTATTTAATTAATTAATGTCAATTGCCAAATTTAATAATATAGTTTTTGAATAAAAGTTTGATTTAATAATTGATTAACCCATAAATCAATTGTTTTATTCTTAAAATCAGTTAAGTTGAGGATAAATCACTTTATTTATTTATTTAATTCATAAATATTATGCACATTCAAAAAGCAGTTAAACTTGAAATCAAAAAATCAATTCAAGTTGTTTTAAAAATAAACTCAACTCTGATTTGAGTTAAAAAGCTGTTTTTGCATGATTTTGTGAATTAATTATCTTTTATTCTTTGATAACTCAAAAATCAACCTGAGTTTATCTGAGTGATTTATGGCTTTTTCCATGCATCCCCAAAGCCTTGAATTTCTATAAAATCAAGGCTCAGCGCTTCATAATAGAGGCTCAGAATTTGCAAACTTATGCTAGCGAATTGACATCTGAAGAATTGAAGCTTCTTTATGAATCAACCACGTTTGTGAGATCAATTTTGTTTTTCATATCAATTCTTAGAATCATTGCATATCATTTTTTCATATAGATTAGATTTCATATCATTTTTCATCATAATTGCATAGAAAAGCAAAAAATATAGATTAATTTGCATTCATTCCATATCTAGAATCTGCATTCAAATCCTTCATTTAGGTGTCATCAAGGTCACTGATCTCAGTCCAATCTGAGAATACATACTCGAATCTACTAGAAGGCAGTAAATCACCTGGTTAGACTAGTTTTCATTTCACTGCACAATTGTGATTTTAAGCTAACCTCTAATGTTTTACTGAAGTGTTGTGTCTACAGATAGGTACAAAATTCACACACACACTATTGTTCATGAATGTTTCCTTGTATAGTATTCTTGGATTTGCGGCTTGGTAGCATTGATTATTTTTGGTCTCCAGGTTGTGGTCCGAAAAGATTCTTCTTTGTATCTCTTATGTGTTCTTTCCTCCATTGTGATTGTAGTTCTACTTTCTTTGGGGAATGATGTTAATTCATTTGCAATAATATCATATATATATTATCTTATGATCATACTAACCCCATGGCAGGTAGATCCCTTATGTGTTCTCTGTATGTTTATGTGGTATTTCCCTTGATTTGTCTTCATCTAGGGGCATCTCATAGTGGAAACGTAATCACTGGAGTTGTTTATGTCTCTATTCAAGCCATTGCTCCTATTAAAGTGTTAGCAATGACTTTAACATGGGGGTATATGCTCTGCTCACCTATTGCACACACGCACTTTCGATATGCATATATTATTTTTCAAGGTACTTCTCTCCCTTTATGGATTAGTGACTAATCCTTAAAGCATGGATTTTTATTTTTGGATCTCTTGATCCCTCTAGTTTCAAAATTTGATCCCTTAAGGTCGAATATGTCGTTAAGACTGGATCTCTTTTGCTTTTGGTTTTACTCTTGTGGAATAGAATATTCTTGAGGGTGAATCCTTCATGGGTTGACTAGTGAGTAGCCACATTCACTGGACAGTTCAATTCCATCTTTCTAGTTGCGCTATTTCCTTGTGTGGTTCACAATGGGACATAAGTTCTCATTGGGCGAGGTAATCACACCCTCTCTCTCTCTCTCTCTCTCTCTATAGAGATGTCTCTCTGACTGTAATCTTGGAGTTGATGAAGACTTGAGTCCCTGGGGGCTTGAGGCTTCCTTTGTCCCTTTGATTTCAATAAGATTATCTTTTCATTATGATCTCCCTTACCAAGAGTTTGCGTTGAGTCCATACTCTTGCTAAAGTGGGGGAAAAATGTATCATCAGAAAATGGAAGCACTTCCATTTAGGACTGGTTTAGCCCTCTGAGTAAGTGGTTTGGGGTCATGTATGTGTGTGTGAATTTTGTACCTAATATGTAGACACAACACTTCAATAAAATATTAGAGGTTAGCTAAAATCAAAATCGTGCAATAAATGAAAAAACTAAACTAACCAAGCAATTTACTACCTTCTAGTAGATGCGAGTATGTATTCTCAGATTATACCGAGATCAATGACCTTGACAACACCTAAACGAAGGATTTGAATGCAAAGTCTAGATATGAATTAGATGCAAATTAATCTATTTTTTTTTGGTTTTTCTGTGCAATTATGATAAAAAAAACTTGATATGAGTCTATGCTAATATGAAAATTGATATGCTAAAATGATCTAACAAAAATATTCTAAATGATATGGATACTATGCAAAAATAATAAAAATCTCACAACTCAAATTCTCAAGATTGATTCTTCAGCCTCCAATTTGGCAGCGTGAGTGTGCAAACTTGTCAGATATGATTATGAAGAGCTAAAGCCTTAATTTATGGAAATCTAGGGTTTTGGAGGTGCATGGGAAAAGCCATAAATCACTCAAATAACTCAGGTTGATTTTTGAGTTATTTTTAAATAAAGGATAATTAACTCACAAAAACATGCAAAAGTAGAGTTTAACTCAAAATAGAGTTTAGATTTAATTGATAATTGATAGTTGTCTTCTTTTCTAAGTGTGCATGTTTTATTTATGAATTAATTTAATAAATAAAGTGATTTATTTCCAACTTAACTGATTTTGAAAAATAAAACAATTGATTTATGTGTTAATCAATTATTTTTCAAACTTTATTCAAAACAATATTATTAAAAATTGACAACTTTCTTTAATTAATTAAATAAGAATTTAATCAATTATTCATAGGATTTTGGATTTATTGTCAAATTAAATAATATAATTTAGGAATAAATAGAATTAACTTCAATTAAATAATTAAGTGGCAGTATTAAGTCTAATTAATTAAATATTGAGAATATTCAATTAATCAAACTTTAGGATAAATTGGATTTATCACCAAATAATCATTAAATCAAAGATAATTATGATAATTAGGAATATTGCTAAGAATATTCCCCGATGCAGAATTTAAGATAATCAATTAGGATTTGATGATGTTCAGATGTGCCTTAGGTTAGGACTTTGATGTCGATTTCATTCGAATTGTTGATGTATGAGGTTAATGAACCTATAGCCCATTTTTGGGGTATTACATTTTCCCCCTCTTTAAATTACTGTGCGAAGCGTAGTGGTTCAAAGACAGTCTGTGTATGATGTTGAAACTGATGTTTGAAATTGAAATTGATATGAGATAGAAATTGTGATATGAGACAGAAGCTGATTGAAAAGAATTGATATGAAGATAACAGGTCCTAAATGACCAAAGATAATGTTAACTATAACATCAATGAACCAATGATTGTGAAAAAGTGTCAAATCACCTGATTCTGAACCTTATGATTGTGAAGAAGTGAGTGACCGATTCTAGACCCAATTGTCCCTATATTGAATCACATTTGAACCCTTTAGTTTTTGAAGAACCAAGGAAATAACACAATTGAACCGATAGTTGCAAAAACTGATACAATTTACAAGATTAAGAGAATACTAGATTGATATGGATCTCGATGAATCTGATATGCCCCGAGTGATGATTGATTTTCCCTGAGCGATGAGGTCTTTTGATGAATCAACAACTAGACATGGTTGTTGTCTTGATTACTGAGGAAAGATATGATTCAAGTTTAGATTACAGACTTTGAATGATGTGCAATACCATGCCCCCTTTGGGATTAAAATTGAAATTTGATAAGAAAAGTTAGCGTTATGGTTTAGAAGCATGTTGATTGATTTGAGAAGTGGTTATACACATTCAAGAATGCATTCTGCATCATTTAGAGGTCCCGAAGACCAAGTTTGACTAGGTGAAACCATGAGTTGACCATGGTTAACCAAGTTGAAATTTTGATAATTTGATGTAAGATAATCAATTAAGTTGAATTCTAGATTCCTATGATGATTGAAGGTCGATTATGCAAGTAGTTAATAATATGAATGATCTCAAATTTTGATTTTGATCCCGAAAAAGGATTCTACGTGCTATTTCATTGGATGGACCTTCGTGTAAGATTCAGCTCTTGTTAGATTTGAAGAGACAAGTGGAGAATTGTTTAAGCATTGAAGTTCATTTAGTCATTGTGAGATCATGTAAACATGCAAAAATGCAAAGAGACATGTAGTATGAAATGCAACCTAAGACCTAGGACCTAGTCACTGATTATGTGTCGGTCATTCTCATCATTGAATTTTTAGGTAACCAGATAAATCAATACAATGCCCACTAGTGATGAAACCATAGACATATGAATATCAATTTGTATGCATAGGAATCAATACAACACCCACTGATTAGGAAACCATGGATATATGAATGTTGATTTTATTTTCGGAATGTCAGATTAGATATTAGCACCAAGGCACAAATGCTAGGATGACTTGAATATCATGTCCATTTTGATATAGAAATTTGTATAAGCATCAAAATATAAACATTGTGATGACCTGAATATGCCTTGCATTTCAAACACATCAAGTAGTCAGGAGATCATTCTAAATCCAATGTGAATTACCCGTAGTGACCCTTTATCATTCACATCCTTAGGTAAGATCATGTTTCGCAATAGGAGAAAGAATTCACTCAAAAAGATAATAGTTAGATCAAACTTCCTTGAATTTTTTGGGTATCAATGGTCGAGGTACGCATGGCCATCCAATTCAAGATAGAGGCTCTTATAGTTGGACACCATTTCAATCTAGAATTTCCAAAGTTATTAGATTTTCACATACAAGTAGAAGATAAAGAAAAGATTATGCCCCCAGTCATCACTCTCTAAATCTCTATAAAGGACATCATCGAAGAGCTCATGGGAACAAAATATGCAAAAATCTCAATGTGAATCAATAAGCATACAAGGAGATAAAAGCATGTAAAAAGCATAGATTATTTTCAGTTTGCGTTTGATGAAGTTGTTGTAGATGCAAAATCCTTTTTGGAGATGAGACTGACTGACTAACTCGGATGAAGCTTCAAAGGACTCAGACTAGATGACTCATCTAAGATATATTGGAGACCATAGGATATGACATTGATTGCCACCAAGTTTGAACATTGATAGGATATAGATGCTTGAGTTGATTAGTGCACAGGCTGACTTTATTGAAACAAGGATATATACAGATTAAAGCAAACTGAAAGTTGGGAAAGACCAAGATTGCACTGATAGATGGAGCATTTTGAAACAAGTGGCACCCATTTTCCGGGTTTTCACCATCTTGGTAGAGATTCTATTTTTGCTACCAAGGCCCCTATTTCCAAGTTTTCACCAAGGCACTTTTTTTTTTTCTCATTTTTTTTGTATTTTATATTTTTTCAATTTTTTTGTACTTTTGATATTTTTTGATTTTTTTTTGGGTGAATTATCAAGGCGCCTATAGCTAGGTTTTCACCAAGATGTTCATTTTTTCAAGACTTTTTCAGATTTTAAAGATTTTTTTTAGGACATTTTACCAAACACTGAATGTCTTAAGCATAGAATTTCTTCAGATGGAGAACGTTGATTGGTTCTCGAAGCTATTCTCCTTCAGTCATTGAGAGTTGATAGGCACCAGAGCCAAAAGTAGTAGTGATAACAAAGCGACCCAACCAGTTGGGTTCAAACTTCCCCTTGCATTCTCGATGTGATTGATTTTTAGGATTCTCTCTCAAGACTAGATCACCAACCTAAAATTCTCTGTGTTTGACTTTCTTGTTGTAACCTCTAGACATTCTCTTCTGATATACTCTGAGATGATCATACGCTGATTGTCTGCGCTCATCTAGTAGTTCAAGTTCTTGCAATCTAGACACTTTATAGTCATCATCAGTTACTAGACCATGCATTCTGATTCTTAGTGATGGGATTTCAACCTCAATAGGCAGTACTGCTTCAGACCCATAAACCAAAGCAAAAGGTGTAGCCCCAGTAGGTGTTTTGATACTTGTTCTGTAGGCCCAGAGAGCTGGGTTGATCATTAGATGCTAGTCTCTTCCTATCTTATTAACTGTACGGTGCAAGATTTTCAATAGGTTCTTATTAGAAGCCTCTGCTTGTCCATTCCCTTGAGGATAGTAGATAGAAGACCAATGTTGTGTGATCTTGAATTTGGCACATAGATCATCTAGGTCTTTATTTTTGAATTGTCCCCCATTATCTATGATTATAGAATGTGGGATCCCATATCTGCATATGATATAGTTCAATATGAACATAGATATTTGCTTTCCAGTGGCTTGTGTCAAAGGGATTGCTTCTACCCATTTTGTAAAATAATCTATAGCTGTGATTATATGGGTATGTCCATTAGAAGAGTGAGGATGAATGGATCCTATAAGATCAAATGCCCATTGGTGAAAAGGCCATTGTGTAGTAAAGGGAATTAGATCTCTCCTTGGAGAATGAATTAGGTTGCCATGTACTTGACACTTTTGACAATTCTTAGCAAATTTGATAGCCTCTTTCTCCATTTCAAGCCAATAGTACCCAGCCGTAATAAGTTTTTGAGCTAGTGTTAAACCGTTCGAGTGTGACCCACAAATACCTTCATGGACTTCTTCTAATGCACGTTGAGACTCTTCCCATTCTAAACATCCATGTGGCGTACCATCTAGACCTCATTTGTATAGATTGTGACCACATATCGGTGGGCATTATAGATAAGGTATCTCTTTCATGGCGGTTAAAGGTATTGGGAATGATTTGGTCTTTGAGATAGGAAAATAGGTTTTTATATTTGGATGAATCATGACCTACAATAGTGCAAATCATGTGGGTTTCAGGGGAGTCATATGCAGGATAAGATAGTGCTTCCACTAGGAACTCGTAGCGCAACTCATGTTCAGGCTGCTGTAATAAAGTAGATAGTGTTGCCATTGCATCGGCAGCCTTGTTCTCTATTCTAGGAATTTTATCAAATGTGATAGATATGAAATACTTCTTAAGATCCTCTACCATTATCTTTTAAGGAATGAGCTTTTCATCTTTAGTTTGGTACACATCATTGACTTGATGGATAAAAAGTTGAGAGTCTCCATGAATGTGTATCTATGTTATTCTCCACTCAATTGATAGTTTCATGCCATTCAAAAGGGCTTCATATTCTGCAATATTGTTTGTGCAAGGAAACTTTAATATGAATGCTTTTGAGATTGAGTATCCTTGAGGAGTTATGAACAATATGCCTACTCTGGATCCATTCTGTGTGTAGGAGCCATCAAAGAATAATTGCCATTCTCTAGAAGAAAGAGTCATAATAGAGGAATTTGGAAATTCCATTTGCATTGGTGTATCATCAATCATAGGTGCATCTGCTAATTGATCAACAATAACCTATCCTTTTATAGCTTTTCTTTCCACATATTCAATGTCAAATTCACTTAAGACCATGACCCATTTGGCCAATCTACCTGTGAGGGCAGCTTTTCTTAGTAGGTACTTGAATGGATCAATTTTAGCTACCAAATGTGTGGTATGAGCTAACATGTAGTGTCTCAATTTCTGTGATGCAAAGATCACAGCTAGACAAGCTTTCTCAATCATTGAATAGTTCTTTTCATATGCAACCAATCTTCTACTGATATAATATATAGCTCTTTCCTTTTTGTTCTCATCATGCTGTGCAAGGAATGCCCCTAGTGATGTATCTGTAGCGGAGACATATAAGATCAATGGCTTCCCATGAATAGGAGGCATCAAAATAGGAGGATTTGATAGATATTGTTTGATATGGTCAAATTTCTTCTCACATTCTTCATTCCATGCAAAGGTCACACCTTTATGTAATGTTTTTGTAAAAGGTTGTGATATATCTGCCAGCTGGGATATGAATCTTCTTATAGATTGAACTCTTCCTTGTAATGTCCTCATTTGACTAATATTCTTTGGGGGTTGCATCTCCATTATAGCCTTTACTTTAGCTGGATCAACTTCAATACCCTTCTTTGAGACTATGTATCCTAAGAGCTTTCTAGAAGTGACACCAAAAGCACATTTCTTAGGATTTAGTCTGAGACTAAATTTTTCCATTCTGTCTAGTATCTTGCTCAAGTCATCTAGATGTTCAGCTCTAATCATAGATTTTGCTAAAGTATCATCAACATAATCCTCCATAGTCCTATGCATCATGTTGTGAAAAATAGATGTCATGGCCCTTTGATATGTAGCACCATCATTTTTAAGCCCAAATGGCATGGCATTCCAATAGAAGGTGCCCTATGCACATGTGAAAGTAGTTTTCTCTTGATTCTCTAGAGCAATTTTTATTTGGTTATATGCAGAAAAACTGTCGATTAAAGAGTACATCTCGAAACCCACAGTCATGTCCACTATCATATCAATGTTAGGTAGTGGAAAAATATCCTTAGGGCATGCTCTATTTACATCTCTAAAGTTTGTGCACACTCTGATTGATTTATCTGGTTTTGAAATAGGTACAATATTAGAGATCTTCTCTACATAGTCAATAGCTTAGATGAATCCGGCTTTCAGGAGCTTCTCCAATTCAGCTTTTACCAAGAGTGCAACATGAGGATGCATCTTTCTCAATTTTTGTTTGACAGGTTTGACATTTGGAGCTATAGATAAATGATGCATTATAAGATTAGGATGCAACCTTGGCATATTTGAATATTTCCATGCAAAGTTGATCTTCTTCTCTATTAGGAATGTTGTGAACTTTTGCTTCTCTTCTTCTGATAAATATTGTGCTACATGAATCAACTGTGGTTCTTCTGTTGCTCCCAAGTTGATGGATTGAGTGGGCTCAATTAGAACTGGAGATCTGTCCTATAAATGACTTGGAAGGACATCAAATATCTCATCCTTAGGCACCTCAAAGAGGTTTTCACCTTTAGATACATCTTTTATTTTTACTTTTGTAGGTTTTGAGACTGCCACAAAGTGGTTTTCAACCTTAGAACTCATTTTCTTTTTATTGTTATTGTTATTCTTTTGACTAAGATATTTGATGTCCAACTCTATCATGCTAATGCTTGGTTCACCAATGGAAGTCCTCATAGGCTCAACTGCATTGAGGTAGCAAGCAAGGGCATAGTCATTTGGGAAGGTATAAATACCATGGCTTGGATTTGTGGAGGTTTGATCAATAAGGTCTGGATATTGGATAGTCAAAGTGGGGAAAGATTGGGAGATAATGTTTATGGATATGGATCTTTCATCATTTATCCTAACCCGATGCTTGAGTTCAAAGGTGATATTACAACTTAAGACATTCAATTCATGAATAGGCTCAATGCCATTATGGGATTCGAATTCAGCCATAGGTGGATCAGACTCGATAGGTTCATCATTTTGCTCTAGACTTACGTTGGGTGTAGGTGCATATTGGTGAATAACATCAACATATTTTTATGTGATAAGCTCATCTTCTTCTGGAATGGCTCTCCATTCATAGTCATTAGATTCTTCATCTATGCCTCTAGGAAATCTAAGAACATGAGTAAAGTTAGGGTGAATACCCCAAGAAAGGTTACCCTCAGATTTTGATTTGTATTCATACTCATGGGAATCTGTCTTAGAATAACTACCACCTTCTTCTTGGTCTATTTGATGAGCTTTGAGATGATCTGGTTCTTGTGTGGCAACTATCTCTTGCTATATAGTAGGTTCTTGTGTTTCTACTACATTAATTCTTTTGATAGGATCATCTTTTGCATCAAGAAGGTCTTTGATCTCTTTAGGAAATTTTTCATAGGGAATGAGTTCTGAGCTATCTGAATCACTATCTGATGGTTTTGTTTCTTCTTTCTTAAGAGAGGTTTCTCCTGGTGTGATCTGCTCTATGACATGAGAACAATTACTTTTGAGGTGAAAGGGTTTCTTTTTGAATCCTAAGCCAACTTTGTCTTTGTTTGCTCTACCAGTATGTGGGATAGGTGCTTCAAGGCCTTCTCCTCTAATTCCTAGAGGTCCCTTACCTAGATATCCCATCTTAGCTATTAATTTAGCTCCTAGGCCATATGACTTAGAAGGATCTTTTGGTACTGCTGAGTTACTAGTTTGGATATCATGGGATTCAAATTCATCTTTGTATAGCCATGCAAGCACAGCTTCATCCTCTTCAAATTCTTTCTTGGAGACTTGTTCTGCTACAAAATTCTTCTTATATACCTCAAGGGGTTCTTTAGATTCTGGTTTGGATTGTTTCAAAGATTGCCCATAAGACTTAGGTGAAATAGGGAGAGACATCAAAGATAAGACTGGCTCTATAGTATATTCTCCCATACTATTTTCTTTGATATGGATGTCTTTGGCAATATCTTCCATTTTAGAAGTGGATGCTTCTTTTGTTGACTTAATGGAAGATTCTCTGTTATTGGGCACAAGTTTATCTGCACCTTCTTTCAATGTATTGCAAGTGGTAGATATGTCTACTGGAATAGTGACCTCTACTCCTTCATAAGGAAATTTCAAACATTGGTGGAATGTAGAAGGAATAGCTTGCATTTCATGTATCCATGGTCTCCCTAGAAGAATGTTGTAAGCCAAAGGTAGATCAAGAACCTGACATAGTATCTCTGATAACCAGACCTACTCTGATAGGTAAGACAATGGTTCCTTTAGAAGATCTTTCTTGTTCATCATAGGCTTTTATAGTTATTTTCTTTCTAGGATCAATAGCCAATTTTGAAAATCCCATTATTGTGACCAGGCTGCAAGAACAAATATTTAGGCCAGTGCCCTCATCTATCAACACATGTTTGACTCTATGGTTCTAGATCAAGACTTCTATATGCAAGGGCTGGTTATGTGGGTGATTCAAGTTGTTGTCATCTTCTTCTGAAAAGGAGATATATTGTAGAGATGTAAGATGTCCAACCATAGTCTGGAACCTATCTAAATCAAGGTCATCAGGAACATTGGATTCGAGAAAAGTTTTGTCTAGAATAGCTGTATAAGCTGGAGATATCCAAAGCAACTCAAACATTGAGAAATTTTCATTAGTGTGTTGGAGTTGTTGAACAATGCTATAAGATGTTGACCTTGTATCTTTAGGATTGGAAGATTTAGAAGTAGCCTTCTGTTTGGAAGCGGAAGAAAGATTGAAGGGTATCTTAGGGACTTTTGATGAATCTAGGATTTGTCCATTTAGATGTACCTGAGCTTGTGATCTAGTAACTATGTTAGCTAAAGAATGATCTATATCTCTTCATCCAATTGTGATGACATTACAATGTTCAGAGAGACAAGGTTCAACCATATTGATAACAACATTATTTCCAGGGTAGGCATAATTGACCTTTGCCCCCATATTAGGTTGTGAAGATGAAACTTCTTGACCATGTTTCAGAAATGGTTCTGTGAATGTTGTATGATCATTATTTCTCTTATGATTATCAATGGTGATATCTCCCTTATCAATCAGATCTTGAATAGTATGTTTCAAGCATAAGCAGTTATTAGTTTTGTGACCTTTACCTTGATGGAAATCACAAAATTCATTCTCTCTCCACCATTTTGGTTTAGGCTCAGAATCAGATGGTCAGATCTTAGGCAAAGAGATGATGTTATTGGCTAGTAGAGTTCTCATAGATGATTCTAAAGATTCTCCAAGAGGAGTGAACGTTCATTTATTATCAGCGGACCACCTTTTATACTCTGGCTTCTTTTGAGATGATTTAGGTACCTTTTGTTCTGAAGCTTTTATGGCTTGGGTACCAATAGTTAGATTGAAAGTTGGTGCCTTTGATGGGGCACAGATAGTATCAACAACACCATCTGTGATGATGCCTTTATTCTTGTACTAGTTTTTGTTCTTGTGTTTAGAACTGGATCCTGATTCGTACTTGTCCTTTTGAAGTGTGATTTCTCCTTTTTTCACAAGCACTTTTCCGATTTTGATAGCACTGTCTACCATTTTATCAAAAGATGTATGATCTTGCATTTGTAAAGGGTAGTTGATCTCTGGGAAAAGATTATTGATGAAGATTTCCAGTTTCTCAGTTTCTGGAAAAGGCCTAGCATATAGAGAGAACTTCTTCCTCCATCTCTTGAGAAATGTCAGGAATGGTTCCCCTGGATATTGTTTGAGATTGCTGATATCAATCATGGTGACTGGATGTTGGATATTGTAGGAGTATTTCTGATAGAACAATTTGATTAACTCCTCAAAATTTTTTATAGTAGAAGGCAATCAAGAGAACCAATGAATGGATGCTCCACCTAGAGATGAAGGAAAGATATGCATCAGATAGGTTGGCTCATGCATGAACTCCATAGATTGTCTATAGAATTCTTTGACATGATCTTGGGGATCTAAGTGTCCATCATACTTATCATATTTAGGCATCTCCACTCTTTTTGGGAATGGTGGCATGTGCAAATCTTTGTCAAATGGAAAAGGACATAGAGCTTCCATGGAGAATTCCTTGGGTTCCTTTTCTTTTTCAAGGTTGTTAAGTTTGACTTGCATGGCATGCATCAGTTTCATCATAGCTGTGAGTGGAGTTTCTTCCTCATGCGTAATGATATCTTCAACATTAAATTTGGGAGGAATTTTAGCTCCTTGATGAGCTAATTGTAGAAAGTATGCTTCTCTATCTTCTTTCAAGAAATGCTTCATCATTCTTTTGAGTTATCATCATTTTGATATTGAGCAATTTCTTCAAGTGTGGGTTCCTAATCTACACCATGTTGAGATTGAGCTCTTTGGGAGCCAAAGTTTGTCCCTACTCGAGACATGGTAGGAGTCCTCCCTAGGATAGATCGAGGAGGGGTTTGTTGATTACCTCCGTGAGTTGATGAAGGAGGAATGTAACCAATTTTTAATCAAAAGTTGCCAAGATCATCATCTTCGTAAAGACCAAAATTGTAGAGTTGCTCAAGAGTTGGACCTACGTGAGAAAACAAAGTTCCGGTGTTAAGTGCTTCTCCCAATTTCTTGTGAGAGGAAGCTCTAGTTTCTACCATTAACTTTGGGTGAAACAAAAGAATATGATGAAGAGAACTGAAGAATGAACTGAATCAAGATGATTAGATGACGCAACCTTGTCAAGGTTTGATTGATTGAAGCATAGATTTGACTTAGATGAGGGATACTGTGCCCTAGATGTATGGGTAGATTCTCAAAAGATAGCAGACAAGATATCACAACACTTAGTCATTTTGAACATTGATTGAAGATTGATAGTTATGACAAGGTTTTGACACAAGATGATAAAGACTCAAATCGATTCAACAGAAGGCTGGATCAGATTCAAAAGGTCACTTTAGGAAAATGATTGGATTCTTAGTAGTTTTCTGCTCTATTCCTGACATAGTGATTGGTTTGATAGATTCTAAAAAATAGGCTGAAAAAGCTGGATATCTAGCAATTCTGACAACTTTCTAGCAATTTTTCAAAACTTCTCAAACGACTTTCTGTAGGCTTGTATGACAGTGGGTATAGCATGAAACGATAATTAACAAGCTCATATGATAGTTGACAATAGGAAAATTGACTTTTTGAAAATGACTGGCTGAAACACTTGTACGACAATATACCAGTTACCATACGACACTCAGGGGGTTATGAAATGACTCTTTCCAAAACTCGTATGACTTTTTGACTCTCTGGGATGACTTTTGACTCCAGAAAGGAATTTCACTTCAATTTTTGCAAATTTTAGGGTTTTCAGTTTTGGATTGTTTGCAAATTTCAATGTACAGATTTGAGGATTGTAACAAATTTGTTCATTTTCAGTAACCAGATAGATAAGCAAGCATGCAAAATAGCAAGCAGGTGATTTCAAGCATGTCTGAAAATAATGAACAAGGGAAAAAGCCACCTTGCGCATGAATAATCAAGTGACTTATTTGTGCTAATCCTTAGAAGTGCTAATTGTGTATGTTCCAAAAAGTTTTGCAATAATGCACATATCCCTAGAAAATGAAAATTTGGCCTCACTAGAGTTTTTAGTAATGGTTTGACTCTGCAACTTTTATGATCTAAGAGGGAAAACTCTAATCCAGGCGCACCGGGGTTTTGACACAGTCCAAGAACTTAATCTTTAGGATCTGCTAGGGAGATCTGACAGCCCAACAAGAGAGCACACCTATGGAGATTTCTTCCAACAGGACATTTATATAGCGGTTGTCACTACCACGGTGAAAATGGCTATTACCGCTTGAGGTTCCATCAACGTGGTTGACCCAATTAAGGGAACGTCCACTACGGTTAACCCTCTCTAAAGGTGACTCACAAGATATACCACATGGAGACTAGTTCCAGATTCAAGGATCTAAGTTTCTTGTACTACCCAAAAAGGGAGTAGAGCATAGTCCTCTAGCCTTTTCACTTTTAACCAAGACAAAGCACACAGATAAATCCAACATGCTAAGACTAAGATTATCTCACAAAGATCTATGACATCAACCCCTTAGGATCTATCAACCTCTTCGGAGAGAGAATGCCTCAATCAAAAGTTGAAGACACACGAATCTAGTAGAACATGAGATGCCCTTAGTATCCTCCCTACCTACAAGGGTTCCTTCATTGAGAAGAATTTCACTAGAAATTCACTCTCTCAAGAGCCATAAAAAGTGTTCATAGGGCCTATTTACTATGTGTAACAAAGATGCTGAAAGAAAATCTATGTTTGTTTTTAGAGCCCAAATGAAATGTGTGATATAGAAAAGAAAGGCACTCAAGCTAGACACGCAAGATGTTTGTTTTAATCCAAATTGAAATATAATCAGCTGAGAAGGTTACCTTAATTCCTCACAACGTGCTTAGTAGATTTTTATCTATTTTTTAGCAATTCTTATGCTCTTTCCAATCAAAAACCAATGAAAATCAATAAAAAATAGAGAATTTCAATTGTTAGGGTTAGCTGTTAGACAAAATCTGAAAACCAAATCTGACAAACTGCCTGAAAAAGTGAAATGATAATTGAACCCTGGTACTGAAACTCATACGATAGTGGGTTACCTCCTAGACGACAATCCAGAAGCTTGTACGACAATGGGTATCGGATCACACGACAATAGAGCTTCCAGATGACAGTGGGTTTTTGCTTGTACAATCCTTGATCAAATCAACTGTCGTACGACAGTGGGTATCTCCTAGTATGAGTTTCTGACAAAACTCATACAAAAATTGTACGGATGGAGAATAAAATTGTAGCCTAGAACAAAAAAAGATAAGAAAATGATAGAAATTGATAAAATTTGAGGGGAAACCCATTTCAGGGCCCCACGGTGGGAGCCAGAAATGTGTGTGTTAATTTTGTACCTGATCTGTAGACACAACACTTTAATAAAACATTAGAGGTTAGCTAAAATCAAAATCGTGCAATAAATGAAAAAACTAAACTAACCAGGTGATTTACTACCTTCTAGTAGAAGCGAGTATGTATTCTTAGATTATACCAAGATCAGTGACCTTGACAACACCTAAACGAAGGATTTGAATGCAAAGTCTAGATATGAATTAGATGCAAATTAATCTTTTTTTTTTTGGTTTTTCTGTGCAATTATGATAAAAAAAACTTGATATGAGTCTATGCTAATATGAAAATTGATATGCTAAAATGATCTAACAAAAATATTCTAAATGATATGGATACTATGCAAAAACAATGAAAATCTCACAACAACTCGAATTCTCAAGATTGATTCTTCAGCCTCCAATTCGGCAGCGTGAGTGTGCAAACTTTTCAGATATGATTATGAAGAGCTGAAGCCTTAATTTATAGAAATCTAGAGTTTTGGAGGTGCATAGGAAAAGCCATAAATCACTCAAATAACTCAGGTTGATTTTTGAGTTATTTTTAAATAAAAGATAATTAACTCACAAAAACATGCAAAAGCAGAGTTTAACTCAAAATAGAGTTTAGATTTAATTGATAATTGATAGTTGTCTACTTTTCTGAGTGTGCATGTTTTATTTATGAATTAATTTAATAAATAAAGTGATTTATTTCCAACTTAACTAATTTTGAAAAATAAAACAATTGATTTATGGGCTAATCAATTATTTTTCAAACTTTATTCAAAACAATATTATTAAAAATTGACAACTTGCTTTAATTAATTAAATAAGAATTTAATCAATTATTCATAGGATTTTGGATTTATTGTCAAATTAAATAATACAATTTAGGAATAAATAGAATTAACTTCAATTAAACAATTAAGTGGCAGTATTAAGTCTAATTAATTAAATATTGAGAATATTCAATTAATCAAACTTTAGGATAAATTGGATTTATCGCCAAATAATCATTAAATCAAAGATAATTATGATAATTGTTGATGTATGAGGTTAATGAGCCTATAGCCCATTTTTGGGGTATTGCATCAAGCACCGTGAATGGGTCTTTGAATGGATCTGGCTTTTTCCCCCTGTTCTACTTCTCTCTCCACCTATTTCCAGCCTTTCTTTGGTACCTTTTTATGAGAAACTAACATCTGAGACCTCAGGGTCAAGGTCAACCTTAGGGTCAAGGTCGACCTTTTGGGTCGAGGTTGACCTCGACTCTGACCTAGGTCAAATTCTACCTCAACTTTGACCTAGGTCAAAGTCAACCTCAACCCTGACCCTAGGTCCAAATTTCAAATTCTAGAGGTTTCGGGATGTCAGGCTTTGGAAAGTTTTATTTCCTACTTTCGGGTCAGTTGTTTCAGATTTTGGAATGGTAAACTCTTAAATTATATTTAATCTAGGTCCATTTCTAAGGGTTAAGGCCTAACAAGGATTTAATTCTCCTATGTTGGCCCCTCTAGAAGTTTGTGCCCTAGATCACTATAAAAGGAGGCCTTCCTCTCTCATTTTCATCCATCAACCAAGTGTGAAACATATCTTTCAAAGCTCTTAAGCAAGAGAAACAAGAAATCAAGTGATCAAGAAAGAAAGAAGGAGAAGGAAAGCATTCAAGCATTCATTCATCCTCAAGCATTCAAGCATTCATCAAGGGGATCCATTGTTAGCCATTGAAGAACTCAATCTCTTTGGAGCCCTCTTGTTGAAGATTTCTCCATCCACATTCATCCAAGCTTCTTCCTATTCCAAGATCCATTCAAGATTGGTGTTGAAGATCTAATGCAATTGATTTGAGATATCCTACATGCAATTCTACAATCATTTGGAGTATCCATACTTGTGGATTCAAGGATTCGAATCCTCTACAAGAATTTCAATATAAGCAAGATGAATAGTTCCATTTACTTTGTTTATATATTGCAATTTCAATTACATTTTAAGGTTGATTCCAAACCAAGGTTTGACCAAGGCAAACCCCTCATCCAAACAAAAAAACTCTTTTTCTTACAGGTGCGGGTGTGGGATTGTGAATATCAGTGCAGATCTGGATACCCTTTTCGATGAACTTCTGAGATCCACAAACATAATTTCTGTCAGAGCTATTTCAGGTCAAGGACTACTTTCAGTGGGGGTCAAGATTGTACCCTGGGGCACAATTGTACCCCGAACCTGAGGTCAAGGATGACCTTGCTCTGATAGACAAAAGGTTTCTTGGTTTTCTCCGTCTCTACATTTCTAGGCCAGATCAGGTTTCAAAATCTCTCAAAATTGAACGTAGACATCAGAAAATAGTCTTTTCCTGATTTACCCTATTTTGAGGTTAGTATTTATCTTTAATTCAGTTAATTTTTCAAATGCACATTTTCTATAATGGATTATAAGGTTTTCTCTTTTCTTCATATTCTCCATAAATTGATTCATTTGTGTATTGATCACTTCCTTGTGATTAATCCATTTGGATCTCTCCCTTGAGAATTTGGATTAAGTAGTAGATCCTATATTCCCCCACACATTCAAGGCACATGCATGTTACTACTTTACATTTAGGTGAATACACACACTCCCCCCCCCTCTACAGGGTTTTAACTTGGAAGAATTTATCATTATTAGGATCTCTCATCCATTTAGTTTCCATAGTTTGATAGCACCATTATCTCCTAGTTCCTTGACTTGATACTAAGCTAGCCATTTCACTTTAAACTTTCCCGGTTTGATCTCATTCCCACCATTTTATTTTAATACTAGTTGCCCCAGTGTGAAGCAAACCCATTTGAGGTGCTTGTCATGCCATGCCTTGCATCTTTGTTGTGCTACCTTAGTGGCTCACTACAAAATTAGTCTTCATTTATCCAACTTTTTTAAGTTGTGCAATCTCTCCTATAGGCTTTCCATATCCCCTATTCTATTTTCAATGTCTATCAACAGGATAGGAACCATGAACTCTGCTAGAATGACAACTTCCTGTTTGAACATCAACTAGAATGGAGTTTGTCCCATTGTTACCTTATATGTTGTGGGGTATGCCCAAAGTGTTGATGGTAACCTCTCTTCCCAGTCTTCTCCTTCAAACCCGTCAGACTTATAAATTACATATACCAAGATTTTATTAGTCACCTCCACTTGACCATTTTCTCTTGGATAGTAAGGGCTTGAGAATGAGTGAAAATTCTTGAACTCAGTGGTTAGAAATTTAATAACATGGTTCATGAAGTGTCCCCTCAATTGCTAGTAATCTAAATGGGGATACTATACCTTGTGATTATTTTCTCATAGATGAACCTCTCCATGCTCAAGGCTGAGTTATCGAACAAAGCCCATGCCTCCACCCACTTTGTTAGGTACTCTATCACCACCACAATGTACCGACACCTTTTAGCCTTGCTTTCTTTTAGAGGTCAACCAAAATCTAAGCCCTAGTGCTCAAACAGTTATTGCGCTTGCAAAGGGTTGAGCGGCATGAAATCTATCTTCAAGGGTTTCCCCGCTTGCTGACAAGTATCATACCTCACGATCCACTCCCTAGCATCATTGTAAAGGGTAGGCTGCCATAACTCTTTAAGGAGTACCTTTCATTCCATGGCATTGGGTCCCATATGTCCTTTGGTGGGGCCCTCATGAGCCTCCCTTAGAATAATTTGAACTTCCTCCTCCATCAAACACCATCAGAGTACCTCGCCCGATCCCATTTTGTATAGAAATCCATTGATAAGTTGGAAAGTTCTACTTTTGAGGACTAGTTTCATTTTCTGGCTTGGTGACATCTCTCTTGGAAACTGGGCTATAGAAAGATATTCCTTTATACTAGTGTAACAAGCTGACATAACTATAATTCAAAAAAGATGAGCATCAACGAAGTCATCATTTACTCTTTCTAGTGGCTCCTCAGATTTGATTCAGGTGTATCATCAGAAAATGGAAGCACTTCCATTTAGGATTGGTTTAGCCCTCTAAGTAAGTAATCTGGGGTTATTTCAAACACCTTGAATGAGTCTTTGACTTGGATCTAGCTTTTTCCCTTATTCTTCTTTTCTCTACACCTATTTCCAGCCTATTTCTGGCACTTGGTCGTGAGAAACTAAGATCTTTGACCTTAGGGTCAAGGTCGACCTTCTGGGTCAATGTCGACCTCAACCCTAACCTAGGTCAAGGTCGACCATGACCCTGATCTAGGTCAGAGTCAACCTTGACCCTGACCCTAAGTCTAGATTTCAAGTTCCAAAGGTCAGGGTCGAGGTTGACCTTGACCCTGGGTCTAGATTTCAAGTTCCGGAGGTTTCGGGATGTCAGGCTTTGGAAAGTTTATTTTCCCACTTTTGGGTCGGCTGTTTCAGATTTTAGAATGGTAAAATCTTAAATTATATTTAATATAGGTCCATTTCTAGGAGTTAAGGTTTAAATGGGAATTTAATTCTCCTAAGTCAGCCTCTCTAAGTCTTCCTCTCTCATTTTCCATCATGAATTCACATGCAAGAGCACAAGATCTATCATCTCTCAAGTGAAATCAAGTGATCAAGAAATCATCAACCAAGTAAGAAGGAGAAAAAATTCAATCATTCATCCATCTTCAAGCCTTGAAGCATTCAAGATCCAATTCATCAAGGAGATCCATTTATAGTCATTGAAGGATTCAATCTGTTTGGAGCCCTCTTGTTGTAGATTCCTCCATCCACATTCATTCAAGATTCTTCCTATTCAAAGATCCATTCAAGATTAGTGTTGAAGATCTAATGCAATTGATTTGAGACATCCTACATACAATTCTACATTCATTCTAAGCATCCATAGTTGTGGATTCAAGGATTCAAATCCTCCACAAGGATTTCAACATAAGCAAGGTGAATAGTTCCATTTACTTTAATTATTTGTTGAAATTTCAATTAAATTTTAAGGTTGATTCCAAACTAGGGTTTGACCAAGGAAAACCCCTCATCCAAACAACAAAACCCTTTTTCTTGCAGGTGTAGGTGCGGGACAACGAATATAAGTGCAAATTTGAGTACCCTTTTTGGCAAACTTTCAAGATTCGCGAACATAATTTCTGTTGGAGCAACGTAGGTCAAGGTCAACTTTTTGGGATAAGATTGTGCCCTGGAGTAAGATCTTACCCCTGTTTAGGGTCAAGGTCAAACTTTCTCATAAGTACATAAGGTTTCTGGGTTTTCTCTGTTTATGTGTTTCCAGACCAAATTTGGTTGCAGAATTTCCCGAAACTATACATAGACACCAGAAAATAGTATTTTCCAGATTTTCCCTATTTTGAGGTTAGTATCTTTTCTTCAATTCAATTAAGATTTATGTATTTCCTTTTCATAATGGATTATAGGGTTTTCTCCTTTCTTCGTATTCTTCATCGATTGATTCATTTGTGCATTAGCCATTTCCATTTGGTTGATCAATTTAGATATTTCCTTTGAGAATTTTAGGTTAAGAAGAAGATCTTACTTTCCCCATTTACTCCCTCCACATATTTATCTTACATCTTGGAGCACACACCTTTTGTTCCTTACATTTTGGTGAACCCACAATAGACAACTCTTTCTTTTATGGTGTTAGATCTTGCATTTACATTTTATATAAAGTAAAAATACAAAAACATTTATTTATTCATGCTTTGTGTTTTCCTAGTTTAGTTCATTTTTTCATTTGCATTGGTATATGAGCTTTACTACCTCTAGTCCTACTTATAATATTCTGATTAGATGAAGTTGTAGACTTATGGGTGCCTTTGATCTTGAGTCTTCCTCTCCTTTTCTTAGGATTCCAGATGACAACTTGATTATTCATGATTCTAATCCTGTTATGGAGCACAAATCTTCTCACTCATATCATGATGAGGATGATGCTTTAAGAGTTCCTCCTGAACAAGTCCAAAAAACTTTCAACTGAACTTGATAAAATGGGAAATTGGCATACTCAAGAGAACCATAATCAAGATTTTATTCAAGATATAGATGCTCTTAAGAAAGTTCTTCATGATAGTGATCAATGTGTTAATCTCTTGCATGATATTACTCATCTTGTGCATTCAAATGTAAAATCTTTAGCTCAAGAAGCTCAAGATTTAGGATTGACTCCTCCTATTACTAGTGTGGAACCTTCTTCCATTCCTTTACCTAGCATTCCTACTTATAGTCCTCCTTTGGTAAATACATTGGTTCCCTCTCTTCCTATCATGAGTGTTCCTCTTATGTCTCTCCCTACTTCAAAACCTTCTTATCATAATGTTCCTTTTACCTATTCCAACCCTCTTCCAATTGTGGTTCCAAGTGTTCCTCCAATTGTGTCTTCCATTCCTACTACTTCATATGCTATACCTAGTATTTCTAGTGTGTCTATACCTCCTATTTCATCTAATGATTCAACAATAATCAGTCTAGCTCAAACTGTGTCCTCTTTACAACAACTTGCATCTTTAACTCAATCAAAATTCACCATTCCTACATGTGACATAGATAGTCCTTTATCTATAGACATTATTTGTGCTCCTGTTACTCAATAAGCCGATATGCCTCATCTTGAGTATTACAATGGTAAGAGAGATCATGTTACTCATGTTAAAACATTTCAAATCCTTTGTAGTGACTATGCTTATGACCATAGGATTTTAGCCAAGTTGTTTGTTAGAACTTTTCGTGATAAGGCCTTGCAATGGTATTGTTCCTTGCCTCATTATTGTATTGATTCTTTTCATTCTTTTCCAAAACTTTCTAATGCCTTTATTCAAAAATTTCAAAATAACATTGGTCTGCAAGTGTCCTTAACTGATTTGATGCATTGTAAACAAAACACTAAAGAAAAATTGACTGAATTTATTGGTAGATTTAAGCATTTGTATGCTCAGATTTCCTATCCTATTCTTGATGTTGATATTCAACATATGTTTATTTCAAATTTACAAAAGGATATTAGAGATAAGATTCTGCTTGCTGAATTTACCTCTTTTCAATAAATTTGTGTAGCGCTTCATCATTATCAATTACAAGTGAGTCAATTTGAGAGCAACACTCTAATGGCTCTTGTCCCAGTTGATAAGAGTGATTTTGTTCCTAATCCAAACAAGTTTAAAAAACCTAATAACTATGTCAAGATAAATAAACAAGTGAATGCAGTTTCTGATCAAGTTGATGTTACATCTAATAAAGCCACTTTTGCATTCACTACTTTCCTTCTGAATCGTATGTTTACTCCTCTTTCTGAATCTTTTCATTCCATTATGAATAAATTTTTGACTGCAAATATGATTACTTTACCTCCTATTTGACCTCTTTTACCTGCTATGATAACATCTAAATCCTTTGATCCTAAAGCCTTTTGTCAATATCATTGTCAGAATGGCCACGATATCAAGAATTGTTATTCTTTAAAGGATAAGGTTCAAGACTTAATCGATTCTAATGCCTTATCTATTGATAATTTTGATGGTAGTGGGAACAAGTCTATCTCTCCCCCTTATCAAAATCTCCAAATTTATATGAATCTCTTACCTACACATGATACTAATACCATTGTTCAACCATCTGATGTGGATATTATTTATGATTCAAAGATGGATGATATTAATCACATTGTTAACCATGTGGATCATGCTGTGTTGTCTCAATATGTATCTCCACCCCAACATCAATCTCAATCTCAACTTCAAGTTCCATCTCAACCTAAGCCTAAACCTAAACCTCAACCTCGAAAACAATCTAAGAATAAAAGACCTCGGGAACTCTTGATTACCTTTGATGATTCTAAGACTATGAAATCTCTTGATGGTCCCCTTTACATCTATGCTAGGATTTCTAAGATACCTACACGTGGTTGTCTAGTTGATCCTACATCCTTAGTCAATGTTATTACCGAAGAAAATATTTTTATGAAGAACTTACAACATGATTCTTATGATACATCAAATGTGTGGATTCAAACTTGTAATGGTTTTCTTTATCCATCATTTGGTTCTATTAATTTACTTGTTGAACTTTGTGGTAAATTTGTGGACACTACTTTTGTTGTTGTTCCTACTTCTGATCAGTTTCAAGTTAAGCTTGGTTTGCCTTGGTTGAATGTCATGCATGCTATTGCTTCTCCTATCCATAAGTGTCTTAAATTCATTCATGATGAAGAAGTGAAGATGATTAATCATAGTTTATATCAACCTTCTAGGCCCAGGGATTGTGCTACACTTGACTTCCTTAGGCCTTCATTACCTAATTCATGTCCTTCTCGACCTGATAATCTCTTTCGATCATATCAAGCCTATAAGCATCGCAAGATTCTTGAGTTAAGCATACCTCTGATGGATCTTGACCGTGGTATTTTTCCTACACCTTCCATACCTCCTTTATCAATGGATTCTAGTTCTATTAATCAAGCTCCTGGTGTTGCGTTTCAGTCTACTGAGAATTCTACTGATCCTCCTATAGAACCCGTGAAGGAACCAATCATTGTCCCTCCTAGTTCTCAACATATTTCAAACAAGACAAAACATAATCGATCTCCTAATGAACATTGTAAGAAGTGTCGAGCTCAAGTTAAGGCTTGTGCTTCTATTATTCAAAATTCTTTACCTTCTTTTGACCAGCATATGCATGACGTGTTAGAAAAATTTAATACTAATAATGATGTCAAGATGCATGATTATAATGATTCTATTTGTATCTTAGATCCTATTTTGATTAATCTGGATGAAGAAGATACTCTTGATGATACTAATGATGTTAATGATGAATATGAGACTATTGACATTGACATTGATTTACCTAATATGATTTTATCACAATTGACAATTACACCTAGTATTGAACATTATGATTCTCAAGAGGATCCTTGTTTAGAACTAGCTATCATTCCTACTGCATTGGATATAGTCCCTCTCGTGAGTTACCTACCTTCCCAAAATGATATAGAATGAGATGGGGAGAGTAGGCAACATGCTTAATTAGATTTTCCTTCATGGTAGCTTTTTGTGTGTTTTCCTATTGTACCATGCTTCTCTCGTAATGTGTTTGCTAAATGTTTGTTAGATTCTTTTATATGACCCTTGTTACTCTATTGGTACAAGGTAATAAAGGAATCAAACCTATTTTATCTCTATTCCTCTATATGTTATTTTCATGTTATGTTGTACCTGTGCTATTGTTCGTAAATGTTTCCTTGTGTAGTCCGCTGGGATTTGTGACTTGGTAGCACTGATTCTTTTTGGTCTCCATGTCTTGGTCTGAAAAGACTCTTCTTTGTAACTCTTATGTGTTCCTTCCTCCATTGTGATTGTAGTTCTACTTTCTTTGGGGAATGATGTCAATTCATTTGCAATAATATCATATATATTATTTTATGATCATACTGACCCCATAGTAGGTAGATCCCTTCTGTGTTCTCTATATGTTTATGTGATATTTCCCTTGATTTGTCTTGGTTTGGGGGCATCTTGTAGTGGAAACGTAATCAGTGGAGTTTTTTATGTTTCCATTCAAGCCATTGCTCTTGTTAAAGTGTTAGCAATGGCTTTAACATGGGGACATATGCTCTACTCACTTTTTTCACACACACACTTTCAATATATGTATTGTTCAAAGCTCTTTTCTCCCTTTAAGGATTAGAGACTAATACTTAAAGCATGGATTTGTACCTTATAGGATCACTTGATCCCTCCAGTTTCAAATTTTCAAAATTTTGATCCCTTAAGGTTGGAGGTGTCCTTAAGACTGGATCTCTTTTGTTTTTGGCTTTTCTCTTTGAGAATAGAATATTCCTAAGGGTAAATCCTTGATCATTTGACTAGTGAGTAGCCACATTTACTAGGTGATTCAATTCCATCTTTCCAGTTACATTGTCTCCTTGTGTGGTTCACAATGGGATATAAGTTCTCATTGGGCAAGATATTCACACTCTCTTCTCTCTCTTTTCTAGAGATGTCTCTCTTATTATAATCTTGGAGTTGATGAAGACTTGAGTCCCTGGGGGCTTGAGGATTTCTTTGTCCCTTTGATTTCAATAAGGCTATCTTTTTGTTGTGATCTACTTTACCAAGAGTTTGCATCGAGTCCATACTCTTGCTAAAGTGGGGTCTAAATGTATCATCAGAAAATGGAAGAACTTCCATTTAGGACTAGTTTATCCCTCCTAGTGAGTGGTTTGGGGTTATGACAAATGCCTTGAATGGGTCTTTGACCGGGATTTGGCTTTTTCCCCTATTCTACTTCTCTCTCCACCTATTTCCAACCTATTTCTAGCACTTGGTCATGAGAAATTGAGATCTTTAACCTTAGGGTCAAGGTCGACCTCGACCTTGACCTAGATTAGAGTCGACCTCAACCTTAACCTTGGGTCTAGATTTCAAGTTCTAAAGGTTTTAGGATGTCAAGCTTCGGAAAGTTTATTTTCCTACTTTCGGGTCGGCTGTTTTGGATTTCAGAAGGGGAAAATCTTAAATTATATTTAATCTAGGTCCATTTCTAGAGGTTAAGGTTCAAATGGAAATTTAATTCTCCTATGTCAGCCTCTGTAGAAGTTTGTGCCCTAGACTAGTATAAAAGGAAGCCTTCCTCTCTCATTTTCCATCATGAATTCACATGCAAGAGCACAAGATCTATCATCTCTCTAGTGCAATCAAGTGATCAAGAAATCATCAAGAAAGTAAGAAGGAGAAATAATTCAAGCATTCATCCATCTTTAAGCCTTCAAGCATTCAAGCATTCAATATCCAATTCATCAAGGGGATCCATTGATAGTCATTAAAGGATTCAATATCTTTGGAGCCCTCTTGTTGAAGATTCCTCCATCTACATTCATTCAAGCTTCTTCCTATTCCAAGATCCATTCAAGATTGGTGTTGAAGATCTAATGAAATTGATTTGAGACATCCTACATACAATTCTACATTCATTCGAAGCATCCATACTTGTGGATTCAAGGATTCAAATCCTCCACAAGGATTTCAACATAAGCAAGGTGAATAGTTCCATTTAATTTGTTTATTTGCTGCAATTTCAATTACATTTTAAGGTTGATTCTGAACTGGGGTTTGACCAAGGAAAACACACAACTCTAGTGGCACACCCTTGAGGTCTTTGTAGCTCCATGTGAATACATCCTTGTATTCCATACAGATTTTAAATGTTGTGGCCTTTAGCATGGGATCCCAATCATCCCCTACTAGTTATTGCATGGATTTTCTTCATCCCTGAGGTTGGTAATCAATAAGGATAATTCTTCATAATTAATCAATTTTTCTACATCAAATTGGTGGGGTGGACTATCGTTTATGTGAGCCTCCCCTTCCTTGTATTCCCCATACTCTGACAGAAATACATCTTTCTTTGATACTTGTTCTATTTCCTCTACCCCTATTATGCAACTATGAAATAGTTCGTAGTCCTCCATTTTCCAATGGAAGAGTCCATTCATCAATCTTGTATCATCCTATGAACATTCTCCTAGTTCTAGAACACCTTCATCCTTAGGCTCCATCTGATTCCTTCCTTCATCCAATTGGTCATGTTCTCTGCTAGACTCCGATTCCGAAGAAGATGTGATCTCCTTGCTCACCATCTGGGTACAAAGATCAATGAAAAACTTTCATCCATTACTATCCATGGAGAGTGTGTTTTTCTTCCAATTATGATTGACCTTCACTATTACTAACTATCCTCTACCCAAAATGGCATCATACCCTTTCTTTTTAAGCAAAATTACAACAAAGTCCAACATGAACAATTGTGTTCCTATGGTAACCTATCGGGCCATTAGTGTTCTGAGGGGTTTAATTCCCTTCTGATTGACACCCAGTAAATTGAAGGTCCAGGACCATAGGGTAGGTTTCTCGAGTTTCTTCCATGTCTCCTCAGGGAGGACATTTAGCCCGGACTTGCCGTCCACAATGGTGTCCGTTAGGATCATTTCGAGGATACCCATTTCCATGATCGCAAAGTGTTGACCATTATTCACTGCCAATAATATAGGATCCATTAGAAACCCACTAGGGACATGCATTGGTTGTACAATTCCATCTTGTGCGGTGGTGCTAGGTCGTATGGAGAAGGTACTCAATAGTGCTCTCCTCAACTGAGGCATAGTATGAAGGAGGTCTTGGATTTTGACCGGTACCTCTATTTGTAACATCTATTGTAATATATTATTTTATACTTCTATCCACTTGGAAGTGCTAGCCTTGCAATGTGTATCCTTCTATACCTTCCTTTCTTTATCAATATCCTCTATAGCCTCCTATACCCTCTGCTTCTCCGTATGAGGATCAGGGTACGTGGCCTATTTAAGTTGGTTCCAAGTGATAGCCAGTAATTTTTATTCTTTGATGTTGAGAAGGTTCATGCCACATTTTAGATAGTTAGCATCCTCATGATCTCTAGGGCCCCACCATCAACACAACTTCTATGGTGTGTTTCCCTTCTGGAAGTCATGAGCAAAATGACCTCACTGGTTAGATGCCTTACATTGGATCATCGACCGTACTTTAGAATCTTATTATATCTGACTCTTATTTCTATTGTCATTATTTCCTCTCCCTCCACACTGATTATTTTAGAACCTATCAAATAATGCATTATTGTTTATTTGTTGTCATGTGGTGTTTGCTTCCCCATAGGTTGACAGTTGTTCTTATGTAGAGAGTACTTGTTGGTTCCTCATCTTCATATTGTATGGGCATTCCTTAATGGAATGACCCATAACTTGATAAATGTCACATAATAATTTACTTGGGCATGATCCCTTTGTGTGCTTGTTCTCCTTACACTGTGTGCATCACAGTTCTCCTTCATCACTTCATCATGTGTTCCCCTTCATTGCTTTAAATTCCTTCATCATCCATTCCATATCATTTTGAAGATCCCTCACCTTCTTGTTTGACTCCTCTTTGTTGCTACTCTCCCTAGATGATTCATCACTCTTTGATGAGGACTTTCTCCTCTTCTTCTTAGAAGTTTTATCTTCACTCTCTAGGTTCATGGCTTTGTTGTAGGCATCTGCGTACGATGTGGGTGGTACTATCTTCAACTTCTTCCTAGCGAATGCTTTAATACCTCCACAAACCATCTCTTTTTCAATTCATCAGTTAGTTGAGCCTCCATCTTTGCAAGTAGCTCTTTAAGACTCTAATTGTATGCTCATACTGTTTTCTTCTTTCCTTGTTTGCACTATAGATTTCAACAACTATTTTGTTGTCATCCTGAAGTAATAAAAAATTAGGCTAAAATTCCTTCCTGAGGTTATCTCAAGTGTTAATTTTAGCTTTATCCATGTTAGAGTACCAATAAATGACAACTCATAGGGTTGCTAGAAATTGTTGGACCCATTCATCTCTGTCTATGACTTCGTTCATTGTCTAAATAGTTTTTTAGGTCTAACAGTGCCTTACGGGATCTTCCTTCCCATCGCCATTAAAATTTGGTAGTTTTTGCTTTTGGGATGACATGTTTCTGTTTCCACTACCTCCAATGGTTTTCACTTCCAATTTGGTTGGTTGTTCCCCTGATTTGGTAGGGGTGGATCTTGACAGGTTGTGTTGACCACCGTGCGGTGTCTCTCTGACACTCCTCACTGCCCAAGTGTCCTCAAATTCTCTAGCCTCTTCTTCCTCGTTCCTTCAGGATTCCCTAGCCACTGTACAAGGGGTAAGAGATAGATCCCTCAAGCTATGTTGGGTCTCCTCAAGATGATCCAACTATTGTCAGATCTCCTCAATCAAATCCTCACTACTCCTTTCCCTATGGTATCCTTCATGGTGGTTATCTTCAGCCTGATTGGGTTGCTCCTTTGCTACTTGTCTAAACCTTCATCTCCTTTCCACCCATTGCTACAGAAACAAAGCCCTCCGAGCATCTTCACACTCCTGTATATACTCTTTCTTTTTTTTTCCTTATTTAACAGATTGGGCATCAATTCATGAATTATAACCGAACATAAATTATTCAAAAGAACACTTTGTATTAATTCATTATATACAATTGTGTGTCAACCACATGACATAATCATGAAAATATAGAAGTGCCCTCTTTTATTTCTACTCAAAGGGTTTAATTATTTTTTTGCCTCCCACTATTCCTTTGATGTATGTTTTCTTCATAGGCTTGAAGGATTTGTTGCCATCTATTTTCATGGTCGGCCTCCTCACGACGGTTCTAGAGAGAATGGAAGGTTTGTGCCAATAGTCAAGGGAGATGGAACATTAACCAATATACTACAGGACTCACTCTGAGGGAACTCCACATGACACTTTCCAACACCTCTTCACATGTGGCTTCCTTCCTAATGTGAGTTTCAATTAACGCACACAATGAAGTAACAAAGTTTGTTGTCAATACTCGTTCACCTTTGAAAAGTTCTAAATGTTCCTCCTTGTGCTCTTGATTTCCACTTGCACCATCATCTATTGGCTAGCCCATGATTTTCCCTTCACCATCAACACTCCAAGTCACTTATTGAGTTTGTATCAACAACAGTACCCAATATTTTTTGCTACGTGCAAAGTATATTAATGTATACTAACAGGAAATGACATACAAATATATATATGTACAAAGTATTATTAGAGAATTACAACTTCTTTCATTAATGCCAAAATATATTTACATACATAGTCATGACAATACAAATGATGATTATAATATATTTCTGTGATAAGTTACATCCAAAACTGTACATATAGTTCTTGAGGGGTGTGACGTGAAACGTCACGACCAAAACTACCTACCCTTTGGGTGAATTAACTACCAACAACATTATTAACATTAACAACATTTTAGAAAACACATGTTATTTTACCAACAATATTTTGTATCATTTTCTTGTATCTTGACATCCATTACATCACAACTTCATTATCTATACCACCTTTCCTTCATTCCATCAAGCCCAAACTTGGTGGTTGTGAAGGGAAGTCACTCTCAATTTCTCATTTTGAAATTATTTTGAGCATATTGTATTATCTTTATCATAGTCTTGTTATTGGTTATTGTCTATTGTTGTCTACTATTAGTTTTGATTATATATCATTGATCATATATCTAGCTATCCATGGAGGTAGAAACACCAAAATGGGTGTTTGACTATGACAGGCTTGTATAAAACCCACAAACCTTTTCCTTGTTTATATGTGTGAATGTTTCTAGAAGGAGGAGAAGAAGAAACTCATAGTATTCAAATAGCATATTGGTTGTGAGCATATCTTTCTTCCTTCTCTTTGTCATTTCCATTATTTTGTTGCATACTCTATATTTATGATTATTGGTATTAGTTAATGTCGTTATCTTAGTTATTATTTTGATATTTGTGCCTCAATTTATGTGTGATGTTCATATAGGAAAAGAACATGATGCATTGATATCCTACACCTATGCTGTCATTCTTGACCTAGACTGGTGTCTAAGGTAGTGAGCTTGCAGACTTTGGCATTTGATCTGTATAGTTTTCTCTTCTATTATCCTTATTCAAAATATTTTTATCTATTAGTAGTTGGTAGTTATTTCAGTTTCTTGCATTTCTATGTCTTAGTAAATTTAAATCCTTTATCATTTTTTTTCTTGATCCCCTAGCTCACCACAATGCTAGTTGAAGTGATATGGCACAAGGGTAGTTCATCCCTAGACACTTTTACTGGACTTGAGGCTCACAAATTTTCCCTTCTACAATTTTTGTTGTATTGAAAATCTATTGAAGAAAGATTGGTACTTTAGTTAAAATTTTATTAAGATGGCAATAGTTGATGTTCACATATTTCTTCACAGGGCTCTAAAAGGTTTGTTAAGATAATATTGTATAACTAAGCTAATGCATAGCATTCTTATCTTCTTTTTGTATCAATCAAGTTAGTTAGATTAATGCATACTAATATGTGGTCATAAAAAATGAACTTTTATGTTTCTCATTTCCTACAAATGAATAAACATTTGTTCGCTAATATGTGCTTCCTCAAAATAGGATTTTATGTTGCACTACTATATGAAAGAAAAACCACTCTTTTGTGAATTTCTTTACATTGGTTGAGTTAAAGTAGCTTTTTATGTATATTTCCAATGTTGGCCATTGTAAATTTTTCTTTATTTTATTATGTTTAGTGAAATCAAATATGTGTAAATCATTGACTTATACCTAAGAAAAATGTATCCATAATGTGGAGGAAACTACTATCCTATGAATCTAGAGCTACTCTAAATCCCACATTTTCTTGTAAGATACCATCAAAATTAAGAATAAAGAAACCATCACTCAGAGCAAGATATAAAATATTGGAAAATATTTCTTTTTTATGAAAAATATATTAATTTATATTAGTGAATCTCTCAATTTTTTGAATAAAATATTTGTTGTGTTTCTGATTTTTTTAAATAACATTTTTTTTTAGAAAATATTGGTAAATCTTGGATAATTATAGGAAAATACATTAGTTACCATGAAAAATCCTTCCATTTGAAAAAAAAAATTCTTATACAAAGATGAGGCCTAAAAGTGGAAATAATTGATGAGCTTAAGGGGTAGGCTCTATAATATTTAATTTTTGTACCATTCATTTAAAATATAATCTAGAAAGCCTCATTATATTCTATGAGATAAATGTAATTATAATTTATATTTCTTATGGGGTCCAATTTTTCTTTAATGATTCAAAATCCTATTTTATAGGTGCTTTCAAGCTTCATCTCTATTCCCACCTAGATTCTATTGTTTGCATTAGTTTTCTATTTCTTGATTGGTCTCATTAATATTTTCAATTATTATCTTGTATCCCCTTAAGGAAGATTGAATAAGGATACCTATTGGTATGAAAGTTTTCTTTGTAGGGTTGTAGGAATAATGATACATAAACATTGATATTCATGTGCAAGTACTCTTTTTTGTGTTTTAGACATGAACTAGTTTTTGATTTGTCCATGTGTGAAGCACCCAACTTACTATAAACAATTTGTATTCAAAGCAATAGTCAAAACTCAACTTCTCAAGATTTGTGCAAAATAAACACACCAACCTTAAGACACATTAGGTGACAAATAAGTAGTAGAAATAAATGGATTAGAGACTAACAATGGAGAAATATCTAATGGGAATTCACCTCCTGTAGATGAATTTAGGGTAGAAGAAACATAAGAATAACATTGAGTAGATAAATGCTAAGGCTCCACATTTTTCCACCAATTATAATAACTCACCAACTAAGCATGCAATTTATAAATTCAATTTTCACATGCCCAAATATCTTGTGTAGATGACATTACAGACTTCTCATGGATTAATACCTAAAGCTTGTGTTGTTAAAAGTTGATTCTTCTATAGTGCTTTTAATAGTCTTTTTAACTAATTTTTTTTCAATGCCTAATTTAAGCATAATATTTTCTCCTTTGAGACATGAAAAATACAATACATCTCCAAAATAAGATACATATAGTGAATTTATCAAGAAAAACTCCTTACATTTATCTTGGTCTTGTGCATGGGTACATTTCCACATATCCACCCAAGTGTAGCCGCCAAGTATAAGACATCTAATCATTCCCATGCATGCCACTCTTGTCATATGCTATGCACTATATTAGTATTTTTGGGTTTGGTGTCGTGGTGACCTACAAACTTTGTTTCTTTTGATGTAGAATCTCTCTTACTCTACTTTATGGACCTCCTTTAGGTGCTATCTATGTAGAAGGATGATATTTAAGCACTATGTTTGTTCCCATATAAAAGAGTAATATTTTCCCTAAATTCTCCCCTACATGAATCTATTTGTCCATTTGTTTGACAACTAAGTTCATGTCAAAACTTCAAGAGAATTAGATGCAAATTTTTATATATTAAAAGTGCTCCACTTGACTAAAATATAATTATAAAATATATTAATGATAAAGTAAAAAGTCATAAGCTTCTAAAATGTTTTCTTTGTACCCTATATATGCTATTGTCTTTCTTATCATTAGTTTATTCTTGACACTATCAATAGTTATCTATTGTAAAATAGTTTGGAATTAGGCAATTGAGAGGTTCTTAGTTTTAGTATGGAAAAAAATATTTTCTATCATGTCTTGTTTCTTAATGAACATTGTTTAAATAATTCTCCTTTCATTGGAAAAAGGTTTTCTATTATTAATTTGTTGCTTCATTATTTCTCAAAAATGTATGTAAAGAGTTTTTTCAATGTTTTCTTTTTCATTTTTTACTTCTTTCTTCAAGTTATCATTCTTATTTTCCTTCATTTTCTCTTGTGCTCTTGTTTATATTACTAGTGCTTTCTTCTACTTTCATGCATAGGTTCCAATTCAGTTGTAGATATGTTTATGGGACATTCTTGGGTTTTACTTGTGTTTCCCTAAGGGAACTTGGGATGCTTGAACCCTAATCACTGAAAACACCCAATACAATAAATAAAATTTGAAAAATTGCTGAAATACTTAAGAAAGCTAAAAAATGAATTTTTAAAGGACAATCTAGTTTGTGAGAAATATGTAGATATGGGTGCATGAAAACATTGTTGCAAGAACATGGAAAATTTGTTTGCAAAACAACAAAGCACGAAGTGTGCAAAGGAGATGATCTTGCAAGTCCTTTCGATATGACTTGAAAATATTGGTTCCTATAAAATAATAAACTTGCAGAAAGCCCTAGCACTTGTAGATGAATGAGATGGAAAAATAGTAAACATAATAAACTTTATCCAAAAAATCTTGCAACATAGAGATGCAAAATACCACAACTCACCACCAACATACTCTCTAATAAAAACAAAACATTTACAAATGTAATTTTTTATAAGCTCTTTCAATTTTTTAATTACTATTGTCACTCAAATCTATTCCTTATAGTCTATTAGGAGCATCCACCTCTTAGCATCATGAAAAATAAATCATACCCTAATTTCCATTTGTTACTCTATTTCATGTTTAACCTAGAGCCCGTGGTGATGTGTAGAACTAATAACTTTGCAACTTGTTTTGTCAATCCTCTCCTCACAAGTTGTGTGTTCTCTTGTGTTGGTTTCTAGGAATTCATCTACCAAACTTCTACAAAGCTAATCATAGCTGGACAAAATACTTTACACCAAAATTTTGGATAAAAAAATGAAAATTATTCATAAAAAATAGTCGAATATAGATTTATGTAACAAATCCTCACAATTTGATTGAGTGACTAAGAGAGAATAATCACCATTTATAATAAAAATAGAAAATAAAAATACTTATTTAATTATAAATAACAAAACCATACAAATGCATTTAAGTTACAATATGTTTTTAATTATTATTAAAGCTCATCAATTTGATGAACAATTTAATGAAATTATACTTGAATATAGGAATATTGAAATTAATTATAGTTTATAAGTAGGAGATATTTTCCACATCAAGTCAAATTGTGATATTGCTATCAAGATTCAACTATGTAGTTTTTTTGAGTCAAACTCATTGACCCATGATTCATGGGTAGTGGTTCACACAAATCCATATCTCATGAAAATGAATAGAATACTTATCACTCATTGGATCTAGGTGATGCTCACAGACGTGAAGTACTGGGACTTCTTGGGAGGTCACCCATCTTAGTACTATCCCAACTTGAGCACGCTTAACTACAAACTTCCCTCCATCGTTAAACCCACTCTTCTTGCAACCCCATTTGCAAAACTTTCACCAACTATTGTGCCTTATGAACCATTCATTAGAAATCCCCTTTAGCTCATTAATTGGTAAGTAGTAGATATTTTCCATAGCAAGTCAAATTGTGATATTGCTATCAAGATTCAACTGTGTAGTTTTTTGAGTCAAACTCATTGACACATGATTCATGAGTAGTGGTTCACATGAACCCATCTCTCATGAGAATGAATCTAACACTTAACACTCATTGGATCTAGGTGATTCTCATAGAGGTGAAGCACTGGGACTTCCCCAGAGGTCACCCATCCCAATACTACTCCAGCTCAAGTGCGCTTAATTATGGAGTTCTCTCCATCGTTAAACCCATTCTGCTTGAAACCCCATTTACAAAACCTTCACCAAGTGTTGTTACTTATGAACCATTCATTAGAAATCCCCTTAAGCTCATCAATTGATAAGTAGGAGATATTTTCCACAACAAGTCAAATTATGATATTGCTATCAAGATTCAACTATGTAACTTTTTGAGTCAAACTCATTGACCCATGATTCATGAGTAGTGGTTCACATACACCCATCTCTCATGAGAATGAATGGAACACTTAGCACTCATTGGATCTAGGTGATGCTCACAAAGGTGAAGCACTGCGACTTCCCTAGATTTCATCCATCCAAGTACTACTCTAGCTCAAGTGTGCTTAACTACAAAGTTCCCTCCATCGTTAAACCCACTCCACTTGTAACCTCATTTGTGAAACATTCACCAAGTGTTGTGCCTTATGAAACATTCATTAGAAATCCCCTTAAGGTCATCAATGATAAGTAGAAGATATTTTCCAAAATAAGTCAAATTGTTATGTAATGCCCAAAATTTCGGGACAAAACACAACCAACAATTTTTTTTTAAAAAAAGGTTATAAGTTCCACGTTCACGATGCGGGACAAAAGTGCTAATGACGAGGTCCAAAAGCGACAAGAGGTCAAACCTCAACAAAGTTGCTTTCCAAAGGATGCTAGATGAAATTCAATATAATCGAAGTTCGTTAATCATCTTGACGATCAATTTCATCAAACGTTAATCTATTAATCCTTTAGATTATCTAAGAGGAATAGAATGTTTATTGTTAACATTATTCTTTAAATAGGTTAACCATTTCCAATTATGTAAATTTCAAGACCAATTTGATTATGAAAATTAAATTGAAAGCTAATGAAAAATATTGAATATAAATTTCAATAGTCATTTATACCAATTTCCATTCAAAATGAGTACATATTAATTCAATTAATGATTACATTATACCAATTAATCAATGTACCTTTTAACTAATTAATAAATCTAAAGGAAACATTATTTAATGATATATATTCAAAAATTAAAACTAAATTATATATATGAAATTAATTATAATATATTAATTAATTAATATAATTATTAATTAGTTAATATACTATAATATATTAATTAACATTATATACGTGTCATAAATTTAGTAATATGATATCATATATAAATAGCAAAATAAATATTTAAAACATTGCTAAATAACATCTAACCATTATTATTAACATGACATTAATATCAAATTAACTTAATTAAGTAACATCCTAAACTAACTTAACTAAAATACTAACTAACCCATTAATCTAAACATCCTACTAAACTAACTACCTACTAACCTGCTCTAACCTACTCTAAACATCCTATAAACCCATCACATCTTCCTACTCTCCACTTGTCAACACAAAGGACAAGGGAGGGGTACGCATAAAGAGGTGAGTGAAGGCAAAATTTAATTCAAGTTTTAATGCCCATCCCCAAGACCTGTGCCCAACTTGTGCATGGGGAAGTGGGAGTCATGAAAAGGAAGTGGAATGTGGGTCCCACTCCTTTTCCATGACATGGGAAAGTACCCAAACAAATTTTAAGTTAATGCTAAGCATGGACATGCCAAAGACCTGCGTGAGTTTATGAAGTCAAAAGGTAATGTCATGAAGAAATTTTTTGATGATGTGTCACACAAGGACACTATCTTGACCAATCAAAAGGTTTGTATTTAAAACAAAGACTAGACATCCCTCCACATGCGCCTAGATAAGGGGAAGATAATAATGAAGTAAGGGGGTGGTGAAAGTAGTTTATATTTTATTAGTTTATTACATATTAAGGTGGCAAGAATATTATATTAAAATGACTATGGTAAGAGATTGTATGGGAATTCCTTTCCCATACAATTTCCAGAGAGTTGAAAGCCAACTTTTCTTTGAAAATGAATTTTTCTATGTATGAGAACATTATTAATTTCCTTCACAACTATGAGTAGTATATCATCATAATTTAATTAGTCTCCTTAATGCATAAGGAAGTCTATAGTCTTAAAATTGATAGTGTATCAATAAGAATTAAATATAGTTTGATTGCAAATCAATTGAGATATCAACATAAAAACTAATTTGTTCATTTCTTCATAGTTATTTCATTACAATTTATAGGACTAAAAGAGTGATATGAATCATATATAGAGATTATTTTCAATGATCATGACAATTAAATCATCTTATATGATACTACAATATTCTTATATCAACCCAAATATGGAATCATAATGAATTTGTTACAATATTTAATCTATCAATGTTGATAACTCATTTGCAAAGAGAGAGTATTTTCCAATTATCGTGAGAGAGAGAGAGATAGATTCTTTATAATATATGCAAGGAATCATCATAATAAATATAAAATTTCACTCCAAACATTTACATAAACATCAAATAAGATTGCACCTTCATAGTTACTATAAAGCATTGCAAATTGCTAATGCCACACAATGGGAGATCAAACAAATAACAGTCTCCCATCTTTTTTCATCTTCACAATAGCTCCAAGTAAAAAGCATTACAATCTCTTTTACAACAATAGAATTCTAAATACAAAGAGAGATTTCACAAAGGAATAAACGGGTTGTCTTCTCACAACCACCCAAAAGATGAAAACCTTCATGGTAGCTCCTCTTTGAGCTTCCACAAATCTGCAAATATATACAAGGCAAGGGAACGACCATGGGAGCTCACCTCCCATCCTGGGCCTCTCATGAGGCCACCCCCGAGCTTGGGGAAACCACAAAGAATAGGATATATACTCAAACACAAGTACTCACATGAAATCAAACCAAGAGATCCCAAAATCCCTCAAGGATAAAACATAGGATCGAATCCGATCCTTTAATGGGGTGAGAGTGGGCAAAACTCATGGAGAAGCCAATGCCATAATAAGGCCACACATGGACCACAATAAATGATGTCAAGGGCCACACATGGACCTCCATAACAACGTATCACTTATCAATGGCACACAAGGCCAAATCCCTCCTTATGCCCCCAAAAATTGCCCCTTGGGCTTCAAATGCAAAGGCTACTTGGGGACAACACACCCAAGCTTATCCTTCCCCACACATGGAGGAGACTCTGCACATGGAGTTGCCTCCATTCCCACACCCCCTCTTGGTTGTTCTTCCCTCCCAAGGGTGAACGAGCCAAGAGTAAACAACCCAAAACACCATCACAAAAGAAAATACAAATGCCATTTCATGCTCTCACCATGACCAACCATGGGGAGCTAAAACACTTAACAAAAATTACAACTACAAGATTCATCTACAACAAAATGAGAGAGATGAAGAGCAAGATCCTCCAACCTATGATCCAATGCAAAATGATGAAGTTTTGAGCCTTCTCCTTCTTCTATCCCTAGCTTTCTCCTTCTCCAAGTTTAGTGGTCTCTAAAGGTAGAGAGTGGGTGAACAACCCCAAACCTATCTAAAAGTTCTACTAAAAAGGGACCCCAAACCAACTCTCCACAACCCTCATTAAGATGGTCCTAGGAAGTACTTCTGGGTCCATGATGCAAGTTGCAATTTCGTTCAAGATTAAATGGGCACTATTGGAGGGGACAAAAGGTCAAAATATGGCTTCTCCCATGATAAAATTACCCCTAACCTATGGGTACAAGGAATGGGCTATCTAAAAATGCATGAAACTACCCCCTAGGGTCCCATTTAACCCTCCAAAAACCATGGTTTAGTTTATGCACGAAAATGTAAGGTATGACTTCACTTAGGGGTCCTAAGACAAGAGGATGCACTTAGAATACCCCCTCGAGGAAGCTTCTAAGACTTGTTCTCGCACTCCAATCACACGACATACCTTAGTTAACAAATAACTCTAGTGTCAAGTGACACTCACATAATTAACATCACAATTAAGGTATGTCCAACATATTACAACACTTAACAACCCTACACATACATTCACATTACGGTTACAAAATAAAACACTTCACAACGAGGCCCTGGTCTCTTCATTAGATGGGGCCTTGGCTTTACTGATAGCACAAGCATTCAATGTGGTTTCCATGAATGTTTCCATGGTCCTTCCACCTATAAAACCTAAATGCAGCATCAGTAATTCAAGGAAGAAACCAATATAATTAAATATACAAATACAACATCCCTACAATAATCCCAATCCAACTGCATATGATCATATAGGGTACAATAATCAAATCCATACACTTTCAATTGCATAATTCAATTTCATAATTCAATTGCATTTCTAATGCATACTAATCTCGTAATTCAATTGAAATCATGATCATCAATAATCTAATACCTTCCTAAGGTAATCATCAATTACTCATAATTCATAATTCAATGCATACGTCTAGTCACTTTCATATAGTGCATAATTCAAATGCATATAATTTTATACACACAAGTTATTATTTCTACTACGTAATCAAAATCATATAAAGTACAGTGCCCTCATATAGATCATAATCCAAATGCAGGCTTGCAAACATATGGAATACATTCATTATTTCAATTCAATTCAATAATTCAATTGCATAACTCCATAGTACTCCTAATCCAAAAGATTCTCAATTTTCCTTAGCATGATATTTAAGATAGGTCGATGGTTCAACATCGGTAAGGGGTAACCATATCCATCGGGTCCTATAAAATTATTATCACAAGTATGATTAAATTTCCTAATCTAGGAAAACAAAATGCAGAATAATCCTATTAGTCTAGGATCTAACAAATCCTTGTTCGGTGTTCTAAAAATATCACCAAAACATCACTATGGTATAGCCATATAATACATCATCAAAGCATTACTCAATGGAACCTTAATAGTCTTGCTGGATCTGTGATCCGCAGGGTAACATACTGCATCCAAGATTCACTTACACAATTAATAACCTAGAGATATCTCCTCTGTCATAGCGACAATTAATTGATAGGTACTGATATGAAGGTACAATATATAGGTCTATCCCGGGGTACAATTCTGTTAGGGTTTTACTAATCATCTAGATACTACAAAACCCATTAATCCTCCGACATCGAAGTGTCGAGGAAAAGGTGGAAATGGGGTGGGCCTTACATGTTATATTTCTATCAAGATTCAACTATATAGTTTTTTGAGTGAAAGTCATTGATCCATGATTCATGAGTAGTGGTGCACATGAACCCATATCTTATGAGAATGAATGAAACACTTAGCATTCATTAGAGGGTTTTCCCACAAAAGTGGTTCCCACTATTTTCCACAAAGAGAATTCAAGAATAAAAAAATTCATTTTGACCCCTTCGAACAAACTGGGGTCTTCGTTCAAAGGTCCCCAGGGGGTTTGTTCGAACATATCTATGTGGCATGTTCAAATGAAACCCCCCTTCGTTCAAACATGCCCGCATACCATGTTCAAATGAGAAGGGGGGGGGGGGGGGGTTGTTTGAACCCCCCTGGATGAAATTTTTAATAAATTACGGTGATAGGGGTCATTTTCACCATTATTTTGTTTTTGAGCTTGTGGACCCCCATGTGTTAGACTAAACCCAATGACGTCCTAGTGTGACTTCAACATTATGTGAGAATTTTCGGCATCTTCCATCTGTCTTTCATATTAGGTACGCGTTATTCTTCCTTTATTTTTTTTTAATTGTAAATTATTTGTTTTTCATATATCTTAGTCAGTTTTGTGTTTTTAGTAGTTTTTTTTGTATTCTGTTAGATAGTTTTACAAATAAATTATTACAAAACGTTAAAAAACCCTATTTAGAAATTTTTACAAAGCCCTAGTAAAAAAAAACAAGCTAGAAAACCCTAGTTAGAAAAACCAAACTACAAAACCCTAGTTAGAAAAACCAAAATAGAAAACCCTAGAGTTAGAAAACCCTAGCTAGAAAATCCTAGCTAGAAAACATTGAAAAAATATTTCTTAGATATTTGTTTTTAATTTTTTAAGTTAGATATATCTAAAAATTTTAGTTTATAAAGCTGTAGAAAATGTTATGTACACATGTATAGTTAGATATATAAATGTTTGAAGTTATTTTTATATACTGAACTATTATGTACATATATTTAAGATTTTTTGTTTAAATATACTTTTACAAACATGCTAGTTAAACTAATGTTTAAAAATCCTAGTTAGAAAATGTTAAATAATCTTAGTTAGAAAACCCTAGCTAGAAAAATTTAGCTAGAAAAGCCTAGTTAGGCAATCCCAGTTAGAAAATGTTAGAATATCTTAGTTTAATAACTATACAGAAAATGTTTATTTTTAAAAATTTAGAATTTTTTTTATGTACATATGCGTATTTTAGATGTTTAAATATTTAGATTTCTTTTTGATATGTTGAAATTTTATGTATATGTTCTAGATGTTTCTATTTTACATGTAAAGTTGTTATACATTGTATAGTTAGACATGTTAACATATTATCTTAGGACCACTTAAGTATGTATCCTAAAATCTTATAAGATACCCAGGGCCCCTTAAGACACCGAGAACCCTTAGTAGGATATTTTATTCAACATTATATAAATTCCTTAACGACCTCTAGATTATGACATAAAACCCTTTATGAACCCTTAGCAGGACCTATTATTGACATAAAAGGACATAATAACCATTACTTGATGACATATAATAACATAAGACTAATTATGACATAAAAGCCTTTAAGAACCATTACCAGGACCTATTATGACATAAGACCCATTATGACATAAAGTGAGCTTTAAGAACCCTTAGTAGGACCTCTTAAAACACATAGGACTACTTAGACCCATTAATGTATCTTAGGATCCATTAATACATATACGGACCTATTTTCGCATTCAAGACTCCTTAAGACACACTAGGATCCATTAATGTAACCTAGGATCCCTTAGGACCCCTAAAACTAATTAATGTATCTTAGGACCACTAATGACACCTATAACCCCTTAAGACATTCTAGGACCCTTATCCATCGCTTATGACATGTTAAGACATATAGGACCCCTTAGGACCCCAAGACCCATTAATGTATCTTAGGATGTCTTAGGACCCATTAATGTATTTTAGGTTTCATTAATACATATGAGGATCTATTGTCACACTCAAGACCCCTTAAGACATACTATGATCCATTAATGTAACCTAGGATCCCTTAGGACCACTTATGACACCTACGACCCCTTAAGACATTCTAGGACCCTTATCCATCCCTCACGACATGTTAAGACATTTAGGACCCCTTAGGACACCCAAGACCTATTAATGTACCTTAGGATGTCCTATGACCCATTAATGTATCTTAGGTTCCTTTAATACATAAGAGGACTTATTGTCACACTCAAGACCCCTTAAGACATACTAGGATCCATTAATGTAACCTAGGATCCCTTAGGACCACTTATGACACCTAAAACCCCTTAAGACATTCTAGGACCCTTATCCATCCCTTACGACATCTTGAGACACATAAGACGCCTTATGAACCCCAAGACCCATTAATGTATCTTAGGCTCCATTAATACATATGAGGACCCATTGTCACACACAATACTCCTTAAGACATAATAGGATCCATTAATGTAACCTAGGATCCCTTAGGACCACTTATGACACCTACGATCCCTTAAGACATTCTAGGACCCTTATCCATCCCTTATGACATCTTAAGACACATATGATCCATTAGGACCCCCAAGACCAATTAATGTTTCTTAGGATGTCCTAGGACCCATTGATGTATCTTAGGTTCCATTAATACATATGAGGACCCATTGTTGCACTCAAGACCCCTTAAGACATACTAACACAGGGGCAAGGAAAGTTAAAGCAGAATTGACTCAACTTAAACCTACAAACATGCCCTACTCAGAGTTACACACAGAAGAAATACATAATTCACATGAAATAATGAAAAAAAAACATAAAATAAGGCAAGGCAACTAGCCACCATACTGGTGCAATTATTAAAAATCATTCAACATGCCCGATTGTGAGGCCTTCCGGGTTTCGGCCTTATACAAAGAGAATTAAGAAATTAGAGTCTCAGCTCACACCTTATCTTCTTCTCTAATGATCTATATCATGTTCTCATACTCTTCTATATTCTACTTACTTATCCTAAACCAACCTAAGCTCCTTATATAGCCAGCTAAGCCACAAGCCGGCCAATCAGGCATTTAATTACATTATAGGTCCACTTAGGAAGAGAAAACCAAAAATATTGAAAGAATGAACAAAACATGATGAGAAGTAACATTTAGGTCCACACATGATCCAAGAACAAATCCCAAACTTTGCAAGGTCCCATTTTATCATACGAATCCGCACAAGGCAAAGAGCTTCCACATTTCATGTGAAACTGGCTGGAAAATCGATACCCGAAGAAAATGGAAAAAAATCCCAACTCAAGATGAATTAGGATATGATCTCATAGGGTAAGGTTAAAAATGGGTCCACATCCTTGCATTAACTTCTCATAACAAGAAACCAACAGCTGCAATGACTACAAAGAAAACAACCTATAGGAGCATAAACAAAAGACATGAAATGTTTTTGGTTGATGCAAGATTGCTCAAAGACCCAAGATGCTCCTGCATCAGACACCTGGGGTAAATAAAGAAATGATGTCCCCATCAGGCACTGCTCATATTCTGACTTGAATCATAAAGATCCAACTCAGCTTGTGTAATCCATGAACTGTCTTCAAGTGGCTTGTCTTTCCACTGAACTAGGTATTCCATGTAGTCCTTTCCTCTTGTACTCTTGCTCACTCTACTATTTAAGATCTTCTGAATGCTATCTTTATTCTTCTTAGGATAATCTAGATCATCTTCCATCTCATCATTTGATTCAATATACTCAAATATATCAACAATGTTGAATATAGGTGATATATCCATGTCCTCTGGTAATTCTACTTCGTTGGCATTTCCATTGTCAAATTTCTTGAGAATCTTACAAGGTCCAAACTTCTTCATTTTTTAGTTTGTTGTAGGTACCAAATGGAAATATATTCTTCTTCAAATGAATCATAACCTCATCTCCAACTTCAAAAGATTTATGTCTCCTTCTCTGATCCACTCTCTGTTTATATTTCAGATTATTGTCTTCCAAATTCCTTTTGACTTCATCATGTAAAGTTCTCATGAAGACTGCAAAATCATCAGCTTCAATACTTCTTCTTGTCCCAATAGGAAAATCTCTCAACTCTGTGGTTCTCTTAGGATGAAATCCAGTAACAATCTCAAATGGTGTCATCTTAGTACTTCTATTCACAGAATTATTATATGCAAACTCTACTTGTGCCAAAACTAAATCCCGATTAGTAGGCTTATCTCCAACTAAAAATCTCAACAAGTTTCCCAAACTTCTATTCACAACTTTAGTCTGTCCGTCTGTCTGAGGGTGAAATGTAGAACTAAACTTTAACTCTGTATTCATCTTCTTCCAAAGTGTTTTCCAAAAGTAACCAGTAAACTTAGTATCTCTATCTGAAACAATAGATTTAGGCAAACCATGCAATCTTACCACTTCCTTGAAAAATAATTCAGCTACATGTAATGCATCAGATGTCTTCTTACAAGGTATGAAATGAGCCATCTTAGAAAATCTGTCAACCACTACCAAAATAGAATCATTACCCCTCTGAGTTTTAGGCAATCCAAGAATAAAGTCCATACTCACATCTTCCCAAGGTCTATCAAGTACAGACAAAGGTGAATACAATCCCAAATTCTAACTAGTTCCTTTTACTATTTGGCAAATTCTGCAACCTCTAACCATTCTCTGCACATCTCTATAAATCTATGGCCAAAAGTATCTTTCTAAAATTAGTTTCACAGTCTTATCAATCCCAAAATGTACAACAAGTCCACCACTATGCTTCTCCTTTATTATGTTCTCCCTCATAGATCCTCTAGTTATGCACAACTGAACTCCCTTAAACACCATGTCTTCTTGAATCAAATAATCAGTCCACTTATCACTCACTATTTGTTCCTTATAAGCTTTCCAAGGCTCTGCAAAATCAAGGTCAGTTTCATAAAAAACACTTCAAATCATCAAAACCAAGTACCTCAACTCTCATTTCTTCCAACAAATTTCTTCTTTGGCTCAAGGCATCAACAACTTTATTTAGCTGTCCACTTTTATGCTTCAATGAAAAGGAAAAATTCTGCAAGAACTCAACCCACTTCATATGTCTTTGATTCAATTTATTCTGACTTCCCAAATACTACAAAGCTTGATGGTTAGTATACAACACAAAATAATGTCTCCATTTATTCAAAGCTTGAACAATTGCATAGAATTCCTGGTCATAACTAAATATTTTCTCTTAGCATCTTTCGATTTCTCACTAAAGAAAGCTATAGGTCTTCCTTCTTGACTCAAAACAACTCCTATTGCACTTCCACTAGCATCACATTCAACTTGAAAAATGTTACTGAAATCAGGAAAAGCAAGTGTAGGTAACTCTGCAATTCTTTGTTTCAATGTTTCAAAACTCTTTTGTGCTCCATGTGTCCATTTGAAATCCCTTTTATATCCACTCATAGTTTTAGTCATAGCATTACAAATAGAACTAAATTTTTTGATGAACTTCCTATAAAAACTTGCCAGTCCATGAAATGATCTTACCTCTCCAACATTCTCTGGTGTAGGCCAATCAATTATAAATCTCAATTTCTTAGGATCCATCTTCAATCCATCAGCTAAAATTACAAAACCAAGGTACACAATCTCTTCTTTCATAAATGAACATTTCTTCAAATTAATCATCAACTTTTCTTCCTTCAATCTCTGCAATACTTGTCTGATATGCTCAAGATGTTCTTCCTTACTCTTATTGAATATCAAGATGTCATCAAGATATATGATCACAAACTTACCCAAGAATCTTTTCAAAACTTCATTCATTAGCCTCATGAAAGTACTAGGTGCATTAGTCAAACCAAAAGGCATAACCAACCATTCATACAAACCTTCATTAGTCTTAAAAGTAGTTTTCCATTCATCCCCTTCTCCAATCCTAATTTGATGATAACCACTTTTCAAATCAATCTTTGTGAAATACTTTGCTCCACTCAAACTATCCATTATGTCATCCATCCTAGGCAAATTAAATTTGTACTTTACTGTTATCTTGTTTATAGCTCTAGAATCATTGCACATTCTCCATTCTCCATTCTTTTTTTGTGCTAACACAACAAGTAGAACACAAGGACTCAAACTTTCCCTAATCAAACCTCTCTCAAGAAATTCTTGCACTTGTCTATTCAACTTAGTCTTTTCATCAAGTGTTAACCTATGTGGTGCTTTATTAGGAAAACTAGCTCTAGATATAAAATCCATACAATGACTTATACTTCTCATAGGAGGCAAACCATCAGGTACATTATCAAAAATTATGTCATGAAATTCAGTCAAAAAAGGTTTAATCTTAGATGCATGTTCTAACTCATCTTGTTTTTTAGTTTTCCTTGGAATTAAAGAAAAGTAAATATTTTGTTCTTTCATTTATCTTGCAAATGTTTTACCATCAACCAAGCATACTCTGACTGTAGTACAATGACCTTCATCAAACTTCTCTACTAAAGGAAATAATACTTGTTTCTTCCCATCCATCCAAATAGTATATTGATTCAATCTACCATCATGAAAAGCTTTCCTATCATATTGCCAAGGTCTACCCAAAAGAATATAACAACAATCCATAGGCATAATATCACACAAGACTTCATCATGATAATTCCCAATTTTGAATTTAACAAGGCATTGTTCACTTACAAGTAGTTTATTCTCCTTCTAGATCCAAGCAATATGGTAAGCTCTAGGATGTCTCAATCTCTACAACTACAATTTGTTAACTAGCTCTTCAGATGCCAAATTATCAGAACTTCCATTATCAATGATTACCTTGAAACATTTATCAGCGCTCTTACATCAAGTTCTAAACAAACTTTTCCTCATAATAGGTTCCTCATCAGCTTCTTCATTCCACAAGATCCTTCTTAGCATCAAGTTCTCACCATGTTCAGGTTCATTAGATAATTCCTCAACTTCTTCACAAGACAAATTGTTTTTGCCATTACCTCCGGTCTTCTTTCCAGATTTAGTACATTCAAAAGCTTTATGTCCTTCTTCACCACATTTGTAACAAGTACCTTTAAACTAAGATTTCTCTTCTCTTTTCCCACTATTATTAGTCCTAGAGTAATTAGTATAGCTACCTCTTGTAATACCCCAAAAATGGGCTATAAGTTCATTAACCTCCTATATCATCAAATCATATGAAATCGACATCAAAGTCCTAATCTAAGGCACATCTAAACATCATCAAATCTAATTGATTATCTTAAATTTTGCATCGGAGAATATTCCTAGTAATATTCCTAATTATCTTAATTATCTTTAATTTTATAATTATTTGGCAATAAATCACATTTATCCTAAAATTTGATTAATTGAATATTTTCATATTTAATTAATTAGATTTAATATTTGCCACTTAATTATGTAATTAAATTTAATTCTATCTATTATTAATTGTATTATTTAATTTTGACAATAAATCAAAATTCCTATCTTTAATTGATTAAATTCTTATTTAATTAATTAAAGCATGTTGTCATTATTTAATAATATAATTTTTAATAAAAGTTTGAATAAATAGTTAATTAACCCATAAATTAATTATTTATTTTCAAAAATCAGTTGAGTTGAGGATAAATCACTTTATTTATTTATTTAATTCTTAATTATTATGCATATTCAAAAGAAACAGTTAAACTCCAAATCAGAAAATCAATGCAAGTTATTGACTTTTTGGAACTCAACATCCTTTTGGAGTTCAAAAAGCTGATCTAAACTCTAATTTGAGTTAAAAAGCTGTTTTTGCATGTTTTTGCATGATTTTGAGAATTAACTATCTTTTATGATCAGATAACTCAAAAATCAAGATGAGTTAATTTGAGTGATTTATGGCTTTTATTCATGCACCTCCAAAGCCCTGGATTTCTATAAATTAAGGCTTTAGCTCTTCACAAATCATCTCATATTTTGCACAATCACGCTGGAGAATTGGAATTGAAGAATCAAAGCTCTTGTGAATCGACATCTTTGTGAGATCAATCTTATTTTTGCATTCATAGTTTTCATATCATTGTTAGAATCTTCATTGTTAGATCATTTAGCATTCATTTCATATCAAGTTTTTCATATTAGCATAGATTCATATCAAGTTTTCATTCTTATTGCATAGAAAATATAAAAAATATAGATTAATTGCATTCAATTTCATATCCATCTTTTGCATTCAAATCTTTCATTTAGGTGTCATCTAGGTCACTGATCTCGATTACAATCTGAGAACATTAATCTCGCACCTATTAGAAGGCAGTAAATCGCTTGGTTAGATAGCTTTCAATTTTGCACGATTTTGATTATAGCTAACCTCTAATATTTTACTGAGTGTTGTGTTTACAGATTAGGTACAATTTTCACACACGCCATTTCTGGCGCCCACCGTGGGGCAACCCACCTTTGCATGCTGGTTTTGATTTTTTTGGGAGCTAAAACCCCAAAGTTTCAAAGATTTAATTTTATCTCCCAAACGGCTTGGAATTTTGATCTGAAATTTTTTTTGCAAGTTGGTCACATATCATGAAAGCTACAGTAAAAAATTTAGAATTTTCTGAGATGTTTTGAATTTTTAATAATTTTTTCTTGAAATTTCGGAAAAAATTAATATCTGACGCAAATCAGCATATTTTTCAAAAATTTTTATATTTTCGGAAAGCTCTTTAAATTATACAGGGGGTCCATTCTTTGTGTTTTAAATTTGGACATGATATCATAGCTCAAATAGTCAATTTACAAAAACTGGTCTGTTTTGATAAAATGGGTCTCTAGAGCACAAATGAAGAGGTTTTTCTAAAATTTTTGCATTTTTGGAAAGCTCTCTGTTTTTTAGCAGGGGTCTCTATTCTGAATTTCTATTTTTGTGGCCAAAATCATATCAAAAAAATTAGATCTTGTTGACTAGGTCAAATGCAAAAAAAAAAAATAAAGTTTTGTGATGGGTATGCACTTATTTTTTTTACATGGTTCAATGAATGATATGAGTTGTCATTTGGGTTGATTGCTGGTTATTATTACTGATAATAATTGATTTTTAGAGCTAACCCTATGGTTTTCATAAGTTGAATATATTTTGCATATCTTGTTTGCTTGTTTGCTTGTTGGAGAGTTCGTCACTTGCTTGCATGGAAAAGCTCAACAAAAATTGCTAAAAATCAAGCAAAATCTACTAAGTGCGTTGCAAGGATCCCAGGTATTCTCCTTCATCTAATAATATTTTGATTTGGGACTTAAAATAAATCTCTTATGTGTCAAGCTTGTGTGCATCTTTTCATGCTTTTGATCTATTTCTACACACTTGCATAATTGATACTAGGTTGTGAACCCTTAAGGATTCATTAAGTAGTCTTAGAATACTTGTGATTGATCTTGATTGCTATCTTGGGTTATTGGACTTGCTAATCCGCCGGCCCCTCATTTCTGCCCCGTGGTTGCAATCTCAGCGCCATAAAGGGGAGGGGTCAACAGGACAGAAGCGTTAAATGTTCCACTTGGCAACCCTTTTGTGCTTTTAGGAACTCACTTGTTTTCTAAGTTGGGGACTCATTTTTAGCTTGTGTGAGGTGTTAAGTGTTCCACCTTGTGGACTCATCTCATATTTGCTTTAAGCGTTAAGTGTTCCTCTTTCTACTTTTTGAATGCTTTTGGTAGATTTACTTTCAGAACATATATCTGTGCTCACATAGTAATTAGGCCCTATGAACACTATTCGTGATTCTTGAAAGATTGGATTCCCAGCGAAATCCTTCTTGATGACAGAATCCTTGTAGGTAGGGAGGATACTTAGTGCGTTTCACATTCAACTTGGTTAGTGCATCTTCTCTTATTGATCGACACATTCTCTCTCCGGAGAGGTTGATAGATCACGTAGGGTTGATATCACAAGCTTTGGTGAATCAAAATTGGTTAGTGCATCTTCTCTTATTGATTGATACATTCTCTCCCCGGAGAGGTTGATAGATCACGTGGAGTTGATATCACAGACCTTGGTGGAACAAAACTTTGTCTTAGCGTGTCGGATTAATCTGCTTGCTTTGTTTGGGTTAAAAGTGAAGAGGTGTCAAAACCTTGAATCTGGAGCCAAGTCCCCTTGTGGTATAACTCTGAGTCATCTTTAGAGAGGGTTAACCGTAGCGGACAATCCCTTCACAGGGCAAACTGCGTTGACGGAACCTCAAGCGGTCATAGCCATTTTCGCCGTGGTAGTGACAGCCGCTATATAAATGTCCTTGTGGAAGAAATCTCCACGGGTATGGTTCATTGTTGGGTTGTCAGATCTCCCTAGCAGCTCTTGAAGATTAAGTTCTCAGACTGTGTCAAAACCCTGGTGCGCCGGGATTGGAGTTCACCCCTTTGAATCATAAAAGTTGCAGAGTCAAACCATTACTAAAAACCTTAGAGAGGCCAATTTTTCATTCTCAGGTATATGTGTGTTATTGCAAAACTTTTTCAGAACATACACAATTAGTACTCTCAGGGATTAGCACAATTTGGTCACTTGATTGTTCATGTGCAAGGTTGCTTTTGCCCTTGTTCATTGTTTTCAGACATGCTTGGAATCACTTGCTTGCTGTTCTGCATGCTTATTTATCTACTTGGCTATTAAAAACAATCAAATCTGGTATAACCTTCAAAATCTGGACAGTACAATTTGCAAACAATCCAAAACTGAAAACCTTACATTTTGCAAAAATTGACGTAAAATCTTTTCTGGAGTCAAAAGTCATTTCAAGAAGTCAAAAGTCGTACGAGTTTTGTCAAGTGTCATTTCAGTATTACCCAACTGTCGTTTGAGTTTAGCAACTGTCATTTCATAGACTACCCAGTGTCGTACGAGTTTGCAGAGTGTCGTTTGGAAAAATTTGAGAAAGTTGTCAGAAATTGTCAAATTGCAAGATATCCAATGTTTCCAGCCTAGTTCCAGAATCTGTCAAAAATATCATTGTGTCAAGAACAAATCAGTAGCTATTGAGAATCAGTACACATGTCTCAAAGAATCAGTAAACAAGAGGAAGAAGCTCTGATCGCCACTATAATGAAACAGATACATGCTATGCAAGTCCAGCTTGACAAACTTGGGAAAGAAAAGGAACCTCTATACTCTTTTCCATTTGATAAAGACTTGTACATGTCACCATGCCCCCGGAAAAAATTTGAGCAATATGATACCTCTTCCACAGAGAGTGACACATCTAGCTTTGGAGACTATGATGACTATGATGACAGACAATGTAATGATACCTATGACACCTTTGTTCCTAAGAGTCCTCCTCATCGTTCATTCCTGCTTACTACAAATGGGCCGTCACATTGGATAGATCGTGATGGTGATCCATATGATTCTGATTTTGAAAGAGATTTTGATGGCTTTTGTGGACAATACCTTGATGATGATTCATCTACTACTGCTGAGGACTATAAAATACATTGTGCTAGCTTGAAACGTCAATATTATAAGGATCTCTCCTCTAAGAACTCTCAGACTGAAAATAAAGATTACACTCTCAAGCAAGATCATGTTAATGTTGGACCTTTGTCTTGTGATGGTTCCCTTCCATCCCCTACTTCCTCCAATACTCGTACATTTCCTAAAGCTTCTGAGTCTTTCAAATCTTTCACAGAACCTTCATCCGACACAAGCCCTGATACTTTTCATGTGGTTCCCTATAGTTATCCTCCAAGGCTACCTCTTAAAGAAACTCAAGCTAACCTTCACTTGGCTGCAAATACTTTCAATAATGATAAACCTAAAGAGCCTAAGCCTTCATATGCTATAATGCCTACTTCAGCTAGTCCTTCACCATCTCTTCCAAAGTCATCCATACAATCCCAACATGCTTCCTTGTCCTTAGAAGTGGCTCCATGTCAAGAGGACTCTAAAAATGATAAAGAAAAGAACATAAAGAAAGATCAAGATCAAGAACCCTCCATGTCATCCAAGCCTTTTCATGATGTCTCTTATTTGTTTCATGGTTCTCCTAAGCAAGATCAAGCTACTACTTACACTGTTGAGCTTATTGATGATAGTACTATTACTTCCAATGTTAAGCCTATTGAAAATAAAAAAAAAAATTATGCGCTTATGCTATCCGAAGATCCTTGTCAAGATCAAAGTCTTTCATCTTCTTGTTCTAACACTCCATGTTCACTTCCACTTTCTACTCTTCCTAAGTCTTTGCAAGCTTTGAACAATCCTATCAAAGAAGGTGCTCATATTCAAGATGTCCATGATTCTATTGAAGATCCTAATGCTCACTCTAAAGATGCTGATATCCTTGGTTGTCATATAGATGCTGATGAACTTATTGATTATCCTTTTGCATCTTCCACTTCCATCCTTGGACCTCTTCCACCACTACAAAGATCTTCATGCCTTCCTTCCATCTTGGGTCCTTATGTCCCTTCACTTTCCCCTCCTAACTCTCCTAATTTTCCATCCATCTTGGGTCCTTACATACCTCCATCTCCCATCTTTCCTCAAGATCAACATAGATGCATACCCTTGAATCCTTTTCATCCAACCACCCATCTAAACCAGTCATATCCTCCCTCTTCCACAAATCCCAAGTCTTTTGAAAGTAACTTGAATGTTCAATACAAGAAAAAGAAGCAATACAAGAATCTATCAAAAAAAGAAGATCACCATGTCTCCTCTAATAGACATGGAAGCATAAAGTCAAAAGAAATATCTAAGAAAAAAACTACAAGACAAGTATGGGTTCCAAAATCCATCATTCAAGATATTCTCTCTAGATCATCAAAAGGAAATAAAAATCCTAAGGCTATATGGATTCCAAAGTCTCTCTTGAAAGAGTCTGGTGTTGAGCAAAAAGTGAAGTTGACATTCAAGCTTCCAAAGGCTTCCACTTCATCTCCCTCCAAAAATATTCTTCCATTCCATGTGCCTAAACCACAACTTCTGCTATCCATTCACCATATTCCTTCACGTATTCCTTCATTCAAGATTCCTCCATCCTCTCACCACCCTTCAAGGTATGTGTTGACGTTGATCTTGCCTTCCTTTCCACCTACCCTTTTACAATCCTTCCATGCATTATCCTTTTACCTTCTATCATTTTTCCTCTTTTTCCTATTCCTCCTATCTTCCAACCTCACTCGCTTTACATAAAACCTTATCCTCCATTTTTCTCTTCCATCTCCCTTTCCCTATCAGCATCTTTGAGCATATCATTTTGAATCTTTGGCATATCATGGTTTATCCTTTCAAGGAGCACTATCTAAAAAGCTTGCCTTCTTCCAAAAAAGAAATGAAAAATAAAAAATTGAAAATGTGCCCTGGTGAAAACCTGAAAACAGGCACCTTGGTAGCAAAAGTAAAGAGAAATAAATTCATCCTATGGTGAAAACCAATCCCTTGTGGCGCCTTGGATAAGTACCATGATGAAAACCTGGTAATCAGGTGTCATGCGTAGTTCTTCTACATATTTCATCCATTCCATCTTCTCTCTTTGATCTTGACAATGTTGATCTATACATGAATATTTGACTATTTTGTGAGCTATCTTACGATGATCTTGCTTTCATTCCTTCCATGTTTAGCCTTCATATCCATCTTCCTCCATTCATTTTCATCTATCGCTATCCTTTTCCCCTTTGGTCTTGATCTAATAAAAAAGAAAAAGAAAAAAAGAGTGAAACACGATGCTATGAAGCCTCTTGACATGTCTACTCTTTTGGACTACATCCTTTCCTTCTTTGGCATTACGCTATTGTGACTTATCCTATGATGGTCTTTCATTGCTTGTCCAAATGCGCTTTACATGACAATTTTTTCCTAGCTTGGGTATTCTTGAGGAGTTTCCCCTTGAGGATTTCTTCCCTTCATTTTCCTTCATTCTCTTATCTTCCATCTCTTCCACCAGCTTGCTAATCCCTCTTATTCTCTACCTTGCTAGACATTGGGACTGCACGGTATGATCTTGCTTGGGAGTTTGCAATGGAAAAAGATGCTATCAAGTATATCAAGTATCAGAACAATTATCAGAATCAGTATCAGAATCAGTATCAAAATAATTATCAGAATCATTATCAGAATTATCAGAATCAATATCAATACCAGTATCAGAACAAGTATCAGAACCAATATCAGCACAAGTATCAGAACAAGTATCAGAATCAGTATCAGAACTAGTATCAGAATGAGTATCAGAACAAGTATCAGAATGCCTACAGGGGCTACACCTTTTGCTTTAGTTTATGGGTCTGAAGCGGTACTACCTATTGAGGTTGAAATCCCATCACTTAAAATCAGAATGCATGGACTTGTCACTGATGAAGACTACAGAGTGTCTAGGTTACAAGAACTTGAATTACTAGATGAACGCAGGCAAGCAGCGTATGATCATCTCAGAGTGTATCAGAAAAGAATGTCTAGAGGCTACAACAAGAAAGTCAGACATAGAGAATTTCAGGTTGGCGATCTAGTGTTGAGAGAAAATCCTAAAAATCAATCACATCGAGAACGCAAGGGAAAGTTCGAACCCAACTGGCTGGGTCCCTTTGTTATCACTGCTACTTTTGGCTCTGGTGCCTATCAACTCTCAACAACTGAAGGAGAACAGCTCCGAGAACCAATCAACATTCTCCATCTAAAGAAATTCTATGCCTAAGGCATTCAGTGCTTGGTAAATGTCCTGAAAAAAATCTTAAAAATCGGAAAAGTCCCGAAAAAATGAACATCTTGGTGAAAACCTAGCAATAGGCACCTTGATGATTCACAAAAAAATTGAAAAAATGAAAAATACAAAAAAATTGAAAAAATGAAAAATACAAAAAAAATTGAAAAAAAAAAAAAAACAAAAAAAAAAACAAATGAAAAAAGAAAAAAAAAAGTGCCTTGGTGAAAACCTGGAAACAGGCACCTCGGTAGCAAAAATAGAATCTCTACCAAGATGGTGAAAACTCGGCAAACGGGCACCACTTGTTCCAAAATGCTCCATCTATCAGCACAATCTTGGTCTTTCCTAGCTTTCAGTCTTGCTTTAGTTTGTATATATCTCCCGGTTTGTTCCTGCATTTCCAGTTTTCAATAAGTCGGCCTGTACACCAACCAGCTCAAGCGTTTGCATCCTATCAATGTTCACACTTGGGGGCAATCAATGTCATATCCTATGGTCTCCCATGTATCTTAGACGTGTCATATCCACTCAGAGTCCTTTGAAGCTTCAAGTTGAGTCAGTCAGTCAGTCTCGTCTCCAGAAAGGATTTTGCATCAACAACAATCAAACATCAAAACTCAACTGAAAACAATCTGTGCTTTTCATGCTTTTATCTCCTTGTAGGCTTACTGATTCGCATTGAGATTTTTGCATATTGTGTCCCTTCGAGCTCTTCGATGATGTCCTTTACAGGATTTAGAGAGTGATGACTGGGGGCATAATCTTTTCTTTGTCTTCTGCTTGTATGTGAAAATCTAACAGCTTTGGAAATTTTGGATTGAAATGGTGTCCGACTGTAAGAGCCTCTATCTCGAATTGGATGGCCATGCGTACCTCGACCATTGATACCCAAACAATTCAAGGAAGTTTGATCTAACTATTATCTTTTTGAGTAAGTTCTTTCTCCTACTGTGGAACGCAATCTTGCCTAAGGATGTGAACGATAAAGGGTCACTACGGGTAATTCACATTGGATTTAGAATGATCTCTTGACTGTTTGATGTGTTTGTAATGCAAGGCGTACTCAGGTCATCACAATGTTTATGTTTTGATGCTTGTACAAATTGCTATATCAAAATGGACATGATATTCAGGTCATCCTGGCGTTTGTGCCTTGATGCTTATATCTAATCCGACATTCAACAACTAAAATCAATATTCATATGTCCATGGTTGTTTGACCAGTGGGTGTTGTATTGATTCTTGCACATACAAATCGATATTCATATGTCTATGGTTTCATGGCTAGTGGGCATTGTATTGATTTATCCGGTTACCTAAAAGTTCAATGATGATAACAAATTGACACATGATCAGTGACTAGGTCCTAGGTCTTAGGTTGCATTTCATTTTACATGTCTCATTGCACTTTGCATGTTTACATGATCTCACAATGATTAAACGAACTTCAATGCTTAAATGATTTTTCAAATCGCATCTTCAAGTCTAACAAGAGCTGAATCTCACACGAAGGTTCCTCCAATGAAATTGCAAGTAGAATCCTTTTTCGGGATCAAAATTCAAATCTGAGATCATTCATATTATTAACTACTTGCATATTCGACCTTCAATCATCACAGAAATCCAGTACTCAACTTAACTGATTATCTTACATCAAACTATCAAAATTTCAACTTGGTCAACCATGGTCAACTCATGGTCAAACCTAGTCAAATTCGGTCTCCAAGACCTCCAAACGATGCAGAATGCGTTCTTGGACGTGTATAACCACTTCTCAAATCAATTAACATGCTTCTAAACTATAACGCTGACTTTTCTTGTTAGATTTCAATTTTAATCCCGAAGGGGGCATGGTATTGCACATCATTCAAAGTCTGTAAATCAAATTCTATCGATCAAGTCTATCAATATCTTTCATCAGTGATCAAGACAAACAATCACGTCTAGTCACTGATTCATCAAAAGTCCTCATCGCTCGGGGCAAATCTATCATCACTTGGGGCATATCAGATTCATCGATCCATATCAATCTGGTATTCTCTTAATCTTGTAATCTGTATCATTTTTTACAACCATCAAATCATAGTGTTATTTCCTTGGTTCTTCGGCAACTAAAGGATTCGGATGTGATACCTACTAGTTCTGCTAAGACAATTGAGTCTAGAACGGGTCACTCACTTCTTATCAATCCTAAGGTTCAGAATCAAGCATTTTGACACTTTTTCGCAATAATAGGTTCATTTGCTGCTACAGTGAACATTATCTTTGGTCATTCAAGACCTATTATCTCCATATCAAGTCAATATCAATCAACTCCTATCTCAATATCTTTCAATCGGTTTCTATCTTGAGATCGGTTTATCTTTTGAATCAGTTTCATATCTTTATCAAACACAGACTATCTTTGAACCACTGCGCTTCGCACAGTAATTCAAAGAGGGGCAAAATGTAATACCCCAAAAATGGGCTATAAGTTCATTAACCTCCTATATCATCAAATCATATGAAATCGACATCAAAGTCCTAATCTAAGGCACATCTAAACATCATCAAATCTAATTGATTATCTTAAATTTTGCATCGGAGAATATTCCTAGTAATATTCCTAATTATCTTAATTATCTTTAATTTTATAATTATTTGGCAATAAATCACATTTATCCTAAAATTTGATTAATTGAATATTTTCATATTTAATTAATTAGATTTAATATTTGCCACTTAATTATGTAATTAAATTTAATTCTATCTATTATTAATTGTATTATTTAATTTTGACAATAAATCAAAATTCCTATCTTTAATTGATTAAATTCTTATTTAATTAATTAAAGCATGTTGTCATTATTTAATAATATAATTTTTAATAAAAGTTTGAATAAATAGTTAATTAACCCATAAATTAATTATTTATTTTCAAAAATCAGTTGAGTTGAGGATAAATCACTTTATTTATTTATTTAATTCTTAATTATTATGCATATTCAAAAGAAACAGTTAAACTCCAAATCAGAAAATCAATGCAAGTTATTGACTTTTTGGAACTCAACATCCTTTTGGAGTTCAAAAAGTTGATCTAAACTCTAATTTGAGTTAAAAAGCTGTTTTTGCATGTTTTTGCATGATTTTGAGAATTAACTATCTTTTATGATCAGATAACTCAAAAATCAAGATGAGTTAATTTGAGTGATTTATGGCTTTTATTCATGCACCTCCAAAGCCCTGGATTTCTATAAATTAAGGCTTTAGCTCTTCACAAATCATCTCATATTTTGCACAATCACGCTGGAGAATTGGAATTGAAGAATCAAAGCTCTTGTGAATCGACATCTTTGTGAGATCAATCTTATTTTTGCATTCATAGTTTTCATATCATTGTTAGAATCTTCATTGTTAGATCATTTAGCATTCATTTCATATCAAGTTTTTCATATTAGCATAGATTCATATCAAGTTTTCATTCTTATTGCATAGAAAATATCAAAAATATAGATTAATTGCATTCAATTTCATATCCATCTTTTGCATTCAAATCTTTCATTTAGGTGTCATCTAGGTCACTGATCTCAATTACAATCTGAGAACATTAATCTCGCACCTATTAGAAGGCAGTAAATCGCTTGGTTAGATAGCTTTCAATTTTGCACGATTTTGATTATAGCTAACCTCTAATGTTTTACTGAGTGTTGTGTTTACAGATTAGGTACAATTTTCACACACACACCTCTAGAGTAATTACCTCTTCTACCAGCGGGTTCATCTTTCCATCCTTTATCTTGCACTGTATTGTCAGATCTGCTACTTTCCCCATAAGTTCTGCCTCTACTTCTCTGAAATTTTCCACCTCTTCCTCTCTGTCTTTGATCATGTCTTTTTTCCAATCATTCTTCGGCCTTCAAAGAAAATTGATATGCTTCTTCAACACTATCTATTTTAGCATAGTTGATTTTATCTTGAATCAATGTCCTCATGCCATTCAGGTATTTAGCCACCTTCTCAACTTCATCATCCACATGTCCAGATCTGATATCCAATTTGTAAAATTCCTCAGTATATTCCTTCACACTCATGTCCATTTGTCTCAAATTTTTCATTTTCCTCATCAAACTAACTTGGTAATCAGACGGAAGAAACTTCTTCTTCATCTTTCCAAGCATCTTCATCCATGTCTTGATCTTTTCATTTCCTCTCTTCTATCTCTTAGTTTGCAAATGATCCCACCAAAGAGATGCATGACCTTTCAACTTTGTGACTGCTATCTTAACCTTTTTATTATCAGGAGTACCTTCATACTCAAAGTATTTATCCATCTCATAGATCCAATCCAAAAGTGCATTGGTCTCAAGTCTTCTATCATAGAAATAAATTTCAACCATAGTTCTGGAGTTAGCCTTAGAAAAAATATCAAAAGTCTTTCCTCATCTTGTTCAACTTTAGGTCCAAGATTAGGTGCTGCCTCTACTTCATCACTAACATCTTCAAGATGTGCACCTCTTCTCTGGGCTGTCTCTACAGCTTCAAGCCTAGTTGCAATCTTCCTTAACATGCCCTGCTAAGAGTTACTCAGGGAAGAAATACATAATTCACATGAAACAATGAAAACACAACATAAAATAAGGCAAGGCAATTGACAACCACACTGGTGCAATTATTGAAAATCATTCAACGTGCCCGGCTAAGGCCTTCCAAGTTTCAGCCTTATACAAAGAGAATTAAGAAATCAGAGTCTCATCTCACACCTTATCTTCTTCTCTAATGATCTATATCATGTTCTCATACTCTTCTACCTTCTACTTATCCTAAACCAACCTAAGCTCCTTATATAGCCAACTAAGCCACAAGTCGGCTAGACCGACATTTAATTACATTATAGGTCCACTTAGGAAGAGAAAACCAAAACTACTAAAAGAATGAACAAAAAATGATGCGAAGTAACATTTAGGTCCACACATGATCCAAGAACAAATCCCCAAATTTTCAAGGTCCCATTTCCTCATATGAATTTGCACAAGGCAAAGAGCTTCCACGTTTACTGTGAAACTGGCTAGAAAATCGATACCCGAGGAAAATGGTGAAAACTCACAACTCAAGATGAATTAGGATATGTGCTCATAGGGTAAGGTTAAAAAATAGGTCCACATCCTCATATTAACTTTTCATAACAAGAAACCAACATCTGCAATGACTACAAAGCAAACAACCTACATGAACAAAAAAAAAAGGAAATGTTTTTGGTTGATGCAAGATTGCTCAAAGACCCAAGATGATCTTGCATCACACACTAGGATCCATTAATGTAACCTATGATCCCTTAGGTCCACCTATGACACCTAGGACCCCTTAAGACATTCTAGGACTCTTATCCATCCCTCACAACATCTTAAGACACATAGGACCCCTTAGGAATGCCAAGACCCATTAATGTGTCTTAGGATGTCCTAGGACCCATTGATGTATCTTAGGCTCCATTATTACATTTGAGGAGACATTGTCACACTCAATACCCCTTAAGACATACTAGGATCCATTAATATAACCTAGGATTCCTTAGGACCACTTATGACACCTACAACCCCTTAAGCCATTCTAGAACCCTTATCCATCCCTTACAACATATTAAGACATATAGGACCCCTTAGGACATAGTTAGATCATTAAAAAAAAAAGTGTACGAGTAAATTAAAATGTATAATTTTAGATTTTAATATTAGTTTCTATTTTACATGCACTTGTAATTGGTACTCAAGAACTTAATTTTTACTATTTAGTTCACATGTTACCCCTAGACAGTCACACATGATAGAGATGATGTACCTTAGGATGTACATGAGGGTGAGGGTGAGGGTGAGGGTGAGGGTGAGGGTGTGGGTTAGGGTAAGGGAACTAATGTTGTTGCACCCCATGTTTACCTTGCACTCCTGATTTAGCCACTATATTTCAAAGTGATAGAGCAAAGGTGGATCGACTTGGAGAGTCCATTAGTAGATCTAATGAGGGGTTATATAGAGATATTTGCACTACCATTTTAAGGAATCTTGATGACCTAGAAATCCGGTTGAGATCATTTTCTTCATTTTTACCATAGGTTATTGAGATGATTTTTGTAGAGTTGAGAGATGAGGTCTTGAAAGACATGTATCCTTAGAGTGGGTTCAGAGCCTTGTCTCTAAGGATGTCATCAAATGAGAGGTCTTCCCATTTTATGAGGTGAAGGCCAAGGTGAGGGGATATTGTGATACGTGATGTGTGATTCCAAAGATAGAATGTATGATATACCCTTGATTCCTTACAACACATGGTCATTATCCTAATAATGACTAGATTCCATTGTATTTTGCCCAATAGTTGTACAATGAGTTTCATCTGGGGTTCAACATCAACTATTTAGATCTTTTAGGATATTTTGGTTAGGGGCGCGACAAAGTTTCTGATCGCCATCAATATCGTAGGGCTGATTGAGTTGCACCTACTCATCGATAGTTGGTGGGGCAGAGAACTCCAATAGTGACACCAGTGATGGCTTCTATTGCTGATAGAGTTGTCATTGATTCTAAAAGGGAAGAAGTTGATAGGATAGGGTAGATTGCATATGTAGCCAGAAACATTACTTCTAATGCACTGGGAAAATATATTATGACTAGACCCAGTCAACCGAGATCATCTTCTGAGGCATCATATAGTGTTGTATTAGGACATTGAGTTGAGACCTATAGAGATGCAAGTCTTCCTATGCTGGGTGATGTATGTGGGCTTATAAGGAGATTAGAGACACATGGATATGGCACTTTATTTTTTAGATGATCTTTTGCAGTGATATTCCTACATTGTAGACTTGCAGAAGATACTGATATAGAGTGTCAAAGATATCATCAAAGTTGCATATGGCTCTATATTTCTAGTGACCCAGGACATGCCATTGAGTCATGCGTATCAAAGTACACAAAACTCTGCAAAACACTCAACTTAGCACTATGCACATCATTCAAGTGAACACTCTGCACAACACTCTACTATAGCTCCAGATGTAGGAATATGAGTTGGAGATTTCTGCATCACCACTTATAGGATGGAGACTTTTGAGGAGTAGCTATGAGGGTTGAGTCATGTTGATGTTTTTGTTGATATAGGATCATATATGGATATGCTATTGCATCCTTCTAACTCTACACCACTCCCATTTCAGCTACATACCCCTTTGTATTCTTCATTACTAGAGTGGATTGGGATTGTTGGAGATGCAACTTTTGTCAATGACACCCTAGTGCATAGTGATGACCCTCTTACTCCTCAGGCCCTGGTACCGCTTTTAAATTTAGTTTTTACAATAGTGTAAACTTATTTATTTTTTATTTTAATAATGAAAAATTAATTGTAAATTCACACACGTGTACTGATGTTTTTACATGTATAATATTTTGTAGGCACAATTACCAGAGCATACTACTTCCAGTGTGGGCTCAGAGTGTGTTGGAAGGACAAATTTGGTGGATGCAACACCTACTAGTGATCAGGTAAGTTTTAAATCATCCCAATTGCCTTCCAATGTGCTATCATCAAAAAACATTATCCTCTTGACATATTTTGATATTGTTTTCCTACTAAAACTAATCTGAGATGAAATTGAAGATATTCTTTTATTTCGGGATATAGTGTTACCAACAATGGATGTCAACATAACTCTTCTTATAATGGTCTTATCTTTAGTTCAAGATTGCTTCCCCATGGATCTCAAACCTTTCCTAAGAATTTCAATAATTTCACTTTGCATGTTAGAAATTTTTGTCTTTTTTGATGTTGTGTCTACACCCAACAATTTTAACGACTCTTACAATATTTTTTTATGAGAATTGTTACCCTAATTTTTATGAAGCATGCAAATTTGGCCAATTCCCATCTCAAGGTCTGCATTTTTATCCTTCCAAGCACTCTACAAAATTTCATAGGTTTATCTATCCCCCCTGGTCTCTGCAGCTGTTTCTAGGTCCCTGGCTAGGTGAAAAGTCCTTAAAAATATTCATAAAAGTAGCTGTTGTGTTAGAAAACCCTTTGGCCTATTATGTTTTCATGTCACTTTATTCATCCACTTAAGTTCCTTCATTTTGCATGTGCATTTTAGAATCCTTCAATCACCAAATCTCCGATTCCCGGCGATTGACCTCTTAACATTTAGCGATCCCGCGAGCGGTTACCGTTTCGGTTGGTGGTCTCAGTTTAGCAGCTAGGTCAAGATTCTAGATCTATGGTTGTTGCATGTGTGTGTGTGAAAATTGTACCTGATCTGTAGACACAACACTTCAGTAAAACATTAGAGGTTAGCTATAATCAAAATCATGCAAAATTGAAATCTAATCTAACCAAGTGATTTACTGCCTTCTAATAGGTGCGAGATTGATGCTCTCAGATTGTAATCGAGATCAGTGACCTAGATGACACCTAAATGAAGGATTTGAATGCAAAAGCTGGATATGAAATTGAATGCAATTAATCTATATTTTTTGATATTTTCTATGCAATAAGAATGATAAACTGATATGCTATGAATGCTATTGAAAACTGATATGAAATGAATGCTAAATGATCTAACAATGAAGATTCTAACAATGATATGAAAACTATGAAATTCTATGCTAAGATATAAAAACTATGTAATTGAAATTGATCTCACAAAGCTTTGAATTTGCAAGTTGATTCCTCAGCCTCCAATTCTCCAGCACGATTGTGCAAAAATATGAGATGATTTGTGAAGAGCTGAGCCTTTAATTTATAGAAATCTAGGGCTTTGGAGGTGCATGGATAAAAGCCATAAATCACTCAAATTAACTCATCTTGATTTTTGAGTTATCTGATCATGAAAGATAGTTAATTCTCAAAATCATGCAAAAACATGCAAAAATAGCTTTTTAACTCAAATTAGAGTTTAGATCAGCTTTTTGAACTCCAAAAGGATGTTGAGTTCCAAAAAGTTAATAACTTGCATTGATTTTCTGATTTGGAGTTTAACTGTTTCTTTTGAATATGCATAATAATTAAGAACTAAATAAATAAATAAAGTGATTTATCCTCAACTCAACTGATTTTTGAAATAAAATAATTAATTTATGGGTTAATTAACTATTTTACCAAACTTTTATTAAAAATTATATTATTAAATAATGACAACATGCTTTAATTAATTAAATAAGAATTTAATTAATTAAAGATATGAATTTTGATCTATTGTCAAAATTAAATAATACAATTAATAATAGATAGAATTAAATTTAATTAAATAATTAAGTGGCAAGATATTAAATCTAATTAATTAAATATGAAAATATTCAATTAATCAAACTTAGGATAAATGTGATTTATTGCCAAATAATCATTAAATTAAAGATAATTAAGATAATTAGGAATATTGCTAGGAATATTCTCTGATGCAAAATTTAAGATAATCAATTATGATTCGATGATGTTTAGATGTGCCTTAGATTAGGACTTTGATGTCGATTTCATTCGAATTGAAGATGTAGGAGATTAATGAACTTATAGCCCATTTTTGGGGTATTACATTTTGCCCCTCTTTGAATTACTGTGCGAAGCGCAGTGGTTCAAAGATAGTCTGTGTTTGATAAAGATATGAAACTGATTCAAAAGATAAACCGATCTCAAGATAGAAACCGATTGAAAGATATTGAGATAGGAGGTCCTGAATGACCAAAGATAATGTTCACTGTAGCAGCAATGAACCTATGATTGCGAAAAAGTGTCAAAATGCCTGATTCTGAACCTTAGGATTGATAAGAAGTGAGTGACCCGTTCTAGACTCGATTGTCTTAGCAGAACTAGCAGGTATCACATCCGAACCCTTCAATTGCCGAAGAACCAAGGAAAGAACAGTATGATCCGATGGTTACAAAAACTGATACAGTTTACAAGATTAGGAGAATACCAGATTGATATGGATCTTGATGAATTTGATATGCCCCAAGTGATGATAGATTTGCCCCGAGCGATGAGGTCTTTTTTTTTTTGATGAATCAGTAACTAGATGTGATTGTTTGTCTTGATTACCGATGAAAGATATTGATAGATTTTTTTGACAGACTTTGAATGATGTGCAATACCATGCCCCCTTCAGGATTAAAATTGAAATCTGACAAGAAAAGTCAGCGTTGAGAGCTCAGAAGCATGTTGATTGATGGTAAAAGTGGTTATACACGTCCGAGAGCGCATTCTACATTGTTCAGAGGTCTTAGAGACCAAGGTTGACTAGGTTTGACCATGAGTTGACCATGGTTGACCAAGTTGAATTTTTTGATAGTTTGATGTAAGATAATCAGTTAAGTTGAATTATGGATTTCTGTGAAGATTGAAGGTCGATTATGCAAGTAGTTAATAATATGAATGATCTCAGATTTGAATTTTGATCCTGAAAAAGGATTCTACTTGCTGCTTCGTTGGAGGAACCTTCGTGTGAGATTCAACTCTTGTTAGATTTGAAGAATTGATATGAAGAATTTTTTAAGCATTGAAGTTCGTTTAATCATTGTGAGATCATGCAAAGATGAAAAATGCAAAGAGACATGCAAAATGAAATGCAACCTAAGACCTAGGACCTAGTCACTGATCATGTGTCGATTTGTTATCATCATTAAACTTTTAGGTAATTGGATAAATCAATACAATGCCCACTAGCTATGAAACCATAGACATATGAATATCGATTTGTATGCGCAAGAATCAATTCAACACCCACTGGTTATACAACCATGGACATATGAATATTGATTTATTTTCGAAATGTTGGATCAGATATAAGCACCAAGGCACAAACGCCAGGATGACATGAATATCATGTCCATTTTGATATAGCAATTTGTATAAGCATCAAAACATAAACATCATGATGACCTGAATACGCCTTGCATTGCAAACACATCAAACAATCAAAAGATCATTCTAAATTCAGTGTGAATTACTCGTAGTGACCCTTTATCGTTCACCTCCTTAGGAAAGATCGCGTTTCACAGTAGGAGAAAGAATTCACTTCAAAAAGACAATAGTTAGATCAAACTTCCTTGAATTTTTTGGGTATCAATGGTTGAGGTACGCATGGCCATCCAATTCGAGATAGAGGCTCTTATAGTCAGACACCATTTCAATCCATAATTTCCAAAGTTATTAGATTTTCACATACAAGCAGAAAACAAAGAAAAGATTATGCCCCCAGTCATCACTCTCTAAATCCTATAAAGGACATCATCGAAGAGCTCGAAGGGACACAATATGCAAAAATCTCAATGCGAATCAGTAAGCATACAAGGAGATAAAAGCATGAAAAGCACAAATTGTTTTCAGTTGAGTTTTGATGTTTGATTGTTGTAGATGCAAAATCCTTTCTGGAGACGAGACTGACTGACTGACTCAACTTGAAGCTTCAAAGGACTCTGACTAGATAGGAAACGTCTAAAATACATTGGAGGCCATAGGATATGACATTGATTGCCCCCAAGTTTGAACATTGATAGGATACAAACGCTCAAGCTCATTGGTGTACAGACTGACTTATTGAAACCAGGATATGCAGAAACAAACCGGGAGATATGTACAAACTAAAGCAAGACTGAAAGCTGGGAAAGACCAAGATTGTGCTGATAGATGGAGTGTTTGGAACAAGTGGCACCTATTTGCCGGGTTTTCACCATCTTGGTAGAGATTCTATTTTTTCTACCAAGGCGCCTGTTTCCAGGTTTTCACCAAGGCACTTTTTTTTCTTTTTTTCATTTTTTTGTATTTTTCATTTTTTAAATTTTTTTGTACTTATGATATTTTTTGATTTTTTTGTGAATCATCAAGGCGCCTATTGCTAGGTTTTCACCAAGATGTTCATTTTTTTCAGGACTTTTTCTGATTTTTAGGATTTTTTCAGGACATTTACCAAGCAATGAATGCCTTAGGCATAGAATTTCTTTAGATGGAGAATGTTGATTGGTTCTCAGAGCTGTTCTCCTTCAGTCATTGAGAGTTGATAGGCACCAGAGCCAAAAGTAGTAGTGATTACAAAGGTACCCAGCTAGTTGGGTTCAAACTTCCCCTTGCATTCTCGATGGGATTGATTTTTAGGATTTTCTCTCAAGATTAGATCACCAATCTAGAATTCTCTGTGTTTGACTTTCTTGTTGTAGCCTCTAGACATTCTCTTCTGATATACTGTGAGATGATCATACGCTGCTTGTCTGCGCTCATCTAGTAGTTCAAGTTCTTGTAACCTAGACACTCGGTAGTCTTCATCAGTGACAAGTCCATGCATTTTGATTCTGAGTGATGGGATTTCAACCTCAATAGGTAGTACCGCTTTAGACCCATAAACTAAAGTGAAAGGTGTAGCCCCTGTAGGCATTCTGATACTAGTTCTGTATGCCCAGAGAGCTGGATTGATCATGAAATGCCAGTCTCTTCCTGTTTTATTCACTGTTTTGTGTAATATTTTCAAGATATTTTTGTTTGAAGCTTTAGCTTGTCCATTCCCTTGAGGATAGTAGATAGAGGACCAATGTTGAGTAATCTTGAATTTGGCACATAAGTCATCTAGGTCCTTGTTTTTGAATTGTCCCCCATTGTCTGTGACTATGGAATGAGGGATCCCATATCTACAAATGATGTAGTTCAGGATGAACATAGAGATCTGTTTCCCTATTGCTTGTGTCAGAGGAACTGCTTCTACCCATTTTGTAAAATAATTTGTAGCTGTGATTATATGGGTATGCTCATTAGAAGAGTGTGGATGGATAATGCCTATGAGATCAAATGCCCATTGTTGAAAAGGCCATTATGTAGTAAAGGGAATTAGATCTCTCCCTGGAGCATGAATCAAGTTGCCATGTACTTGACATTGTTGACAGTTTTTAGCAAATTTAATAGCCTCTTTCTCCATTTCAGGCCAATAGTACCCAACCCTAATAAGTTTTTGAGCTAACATTAAACCGTTCAAGTGTGACCCACATATAACCTCGTGGACTTCCTCTAATGTACGTTGAGACTCTTTCTGTTCTAAACATCTAAGCAGTGTACCATCTAGACCTCATTTGTACAGATCATTACCAATGATGACATATCGGGATGCAGATCAGATAAGGTTTTGTTTCTCAAAATGGTTAAAGGACTCAGGGATGATTTGGTCGTGGAGATAGGAGAACAGATTTTTGTAGCGAGATGAGTCATAACCTAAAACAATGCAGATCATGCGGGTTTTAGGGGAGTCATATGCAGGATAGGATAGGGCTTCCACCAGGAACTCGTAGCATAGTTCATGTTTGGGCTGCTGTAAAAGAGTAGATAATGTCACCATTGCATCGGCAGCCTTATTCTCTATTCTGGGTATTTGCTCAAATGTAATAAAGATGAAATATTTCTTTAAATCATCTACCATTCTCTTGTAAGGAATGAGCTTTTCATCTTTGGTTTGGTACATATCATTGACTTGGTGGATAACCAGTTGTGAGTCTCCATGGATGTGCATCTCTGTAACTCTCCACTGTATTGCCATTTTCATACCATTGAGAAGTGCCTCATATTCAGCAATATTGTTTGTGCAAGGAAACTTTAATCTGAATGCTTTGGGTATCAAGTATCCTTGAGGAGTGATGAACAATATGCCTGCTCTAGATCCATTCTGTGAGTAGGAGCCATCAAAGAATAACCACCATGCTCTAGAAGAGAGGTGCATGATAGAGGAATCAGGAAATTTCATTTGCATGGATGTATCATCAAACAGTGGTGCTTCAGCTAATTGATCAACAATGACCTGTCCTTTGATAGCTTTTCTTTCAACATATTCAATGTCAAATTCGCTCAAGAGCATGACCCATTTAGCTAGTCTACCTGTGAGGGTAGCTTTGCTTAGGAGATATTTCAGTGGATCAATTTTAGCTACCAAATGAGTAGTATGAGCTAACATGTAGTGTCTCAGTTTCTATGATGCAAAGATCACAGCTAGACATGCCTTCTCTATCATTGATTAGTTCTTCTCACAGGCCACTAAAGTTCTGCTAATATAGTAGATGGCTCTTTCTTTCTTGTTCTCATCATGCTGTGCTAGCAATGCCCCCAGTGATGAAGCTGTTGCGGAGACATATAATATTAATGGCTTCCCATGAATAGGAGGCATCAATATGGGAAGATTTGATAGATACTTCTTGATATGTTTAAAGTTGTTCTCACATTCTTCATTCCATGCAAAGGTCACACCTTTATGTAATGTTTTTGTAAAAGGCTGTGATATGTCCGCTAGCTGTGATATGAATCTTTTGATAGATTGAACTCTGCCTTGCAACATCTGCATTTGACTAATATTCTTGGGAGGTTGCATCTCTATGATAGCTTTCACCTTAGCTGGATCGACCTCAATGCCTTTCTTTGAAACTATGTATCCTAAGAGCTTTCTAGAAGTGACACCAAAATCACACTTCTTAGGATTTAGTCAGAGACTAAACTGTTCCATTCTATCTAGGATCATGCTCAAGTCTGTTAGATGTTCAGTTCTAATCATGGATTTTTCCAAGGTATCATCCACATAATCCTCCATTTTTTTATGCATCATATCATGAAAAATAGATGTCATTGCTCTTTGATATGTAGCTCCAGCATTTTTGAGTCCGAATGGCATAACATTCCAACAGAAGGTTCCCCACGCACATGTGAAAGCTATTTTCTCTTGATCTTCTGGAGCAATTTTGATTTGGTTGTACCCAGAAAAGCCATCCATTAAGGAATACATTTCATAGCCCACAGTCATGTCCACTATCATATCAATGTTAGGCAGTGAAAAATCATCCTTAGGGCATGCTCTGTTCACATCTCTAAAGTCCGTGCACACTCTAATAGAACCATCTAGTTTTGAAACAGTTACAATGTTAGAGATCCACTCAGCATAGTCTATGACACGGATGAATCCAACTTTTAGGAGTTTTTCTAGTTCTACTTTGACTAAGAGTGCAACATGAGGATGCATCTTTCTCAATTTTTGTTTGATTGGTTTTACTCCAGGAGCAATGGATAGATGGTGCATAATGAGATTGGGATCCAATCCTGGCATATCTGAATATTTCCATGCAAAGTTGATCTTTTTTTCTGATAAGAATGTAGTGAATTTCTATTTCTCTTCTTCTGATAGAGATTGTGCTACATGTACCAATTGTGGTTCCTCTGTTGTACCCAAATTGATGGATTGAGTGGGCTCAATCAGAACTGGAGATCTATCTTGTAAATGACTCAGAAGGACATCAAATATCTCATCCTTAGGTGCCTCAGAGAGGTTTTCACCTTCAGATACGTCTTTTCTTTTTACTTTTGTAGGTTCTGAGACTGCCACAAAGTGGTTTTCACCCTCAGAACTCTTTTTCTTTTTCTTTTTACTCTTGTTTTTTTGACTAAGATATTTGATGTTCGACTCGGTCATGCTGACGCTCGGTTCACTGATGGAAGTACTCATAGGCTCAACTGCATTGAGGTAGCAGGCAAGGGCATAGTCAGTTGGGAAGGTATAAATACCATGGTTTGGGTTTGTGGAAGTTTGGTCGATAAGATCAGGGTGTTGGATAGTCAAAGCGGGAAAGGCTTGGGATATGGTGTTCACAGTCATGGATATGTCATCATTGGTCCTAACCCGATGCTCAAGTTCAAAGGTGATATTACAGCTCAAAATGTTCAATTCGTGAATAGGCTCAACATCATCATGGGAGTCCTCTTCAGCCATAGGTGGATCAGACACGTTAAGTTCATTGTTTCGCTCTAGACCTACGTTGGGTTGAGATACATATTGGTGAATAACATCAATATATTTCTCTGTTATAAGCTCATCTTCTTCTGGAATGGCACCCCATTCATAGTCATTTGACTCAGCTTCTAATTTAGGATCTCTAGTAAATCTTTAAAAATGTGTGAAATCAGGATGAATACCCCAAGAAGGATTACCCTCAGTCTCTGACTTGAATTCATATTCATGGGACTCAGTGTCAGAATAACTACCCCCTTCTTCTTGATTAGTTTGATTGCCTTTGAGATTAGCTAGTTCTTATGGTGCAACCATCTCTTGTGCTACAGTAGGTTCTTGTGTTTCTACTACATTAATTCTTTTGATAGGATCATCTTTATCATCAAGAAGATCTTTGATCTCTTTAGGAAATTTTTCATAGGGGATGAGTTCTGAACTATCTGAATCATCATCTGAGGGTTTTGTCTCTTCTTTCTTGAGAAGGGGTTCTCCTGGTGCAATTTGTTCTATGACATGAGAACAACCACCTTTGAGATGATAGGATTTCTTCTTAAACCCTAAGCCACCAGTATCTTTTTTGTCTCTACCAATATGTGAAATGGGTGTCACAAGTCCCTTTCCCCTGATTCCTAGAGGTCCTTGACTGGAATATCCCATCTTGGCTATCAATTTGTTTCCTGGACCATATGAATTAGAAGGGATTGTAGGTGCTATAGATTCACTAGGTTGAACAATTTTGGATTCAGAATCCTCTTTATATAGCCATGCCAGCACAGCTTCATCCTCTTCAAATTCTTGTTTGGATACTTGCTCTGCCACAAAATTTCTTTTGTATGCTTCCATAGGTTCCTTAGGTTCTGATTTAGATTGCTTCAAGGATTGTCCATACGACTTGGGTGAGATTGGGAGAGATGTCAGAGACAAGACTAGCTCTATAGTGTATTCTCCCATCCCATTTTCTTTGATATTGATCTCTTTAGAAATTTCATCCATCTTAGATGTGGAAGCCACATTTTATTGCTTGATGGAAGATTCTTTGTTATTAGGTACAAGCTTATCGGCACTTTCCTTCAATGTATTGCAAGTTGTACTCAGATCTGCTGGGGTAGTAACCTCCACTCCTTCATAGGGAAATTTCAAGCATTGATGGTACATAGAAGGAATAGCTTGCATTTCATGTATCCAGGGTCTCCCTAGAAGGATATTGTAAGCCAATGGTAGATCAAGCACCTGACATGTGGTATCTTTGATGACCGAACCCACTCAGATGGGTAAGACAATGGTGCCTTTAGAAGATCTTTCCTGTTCATCATAGGCCTTTATGGTGATCTTCTTTCAAGGATCAATAGCTATCTCTGAGAATCCCAACTGTGTGATTAAGTTGTAAGAACAAATGTTGAGGCCTGCGCCCCCATCTATCAACACACGTTTGACTCGATGGTTCTGGATCAAGACTTCTATGTGCAAGGGCTGATTATGTGGGTGACTTAGGGAGTTGTCATCCTCTTCTGAAAAGGAGATATATTGCGGAGATGTTAGATGACCAACCATAGTCTGGAACCTATCTAGATCTAGATCATCAGGAACATTAGAGCTGAGCAAAGCTTTGTCTAGGATATCTCTGTGAGCTGGAGATATTCGAAGTAACTCAAACATGAAGATTTTGGCATTGGTATGATGGAGTTGTTGTACAATGATGTAAGATGTAGGTCTGGTATCCTTTGGATTGGAAGATTTCGAGGCAACCTTCTGTTTAGAAGCAGATGTGAGATTGAAAGGTATCTTAGGGACATTAGATGAACTTGGTGTTTGTCCTTTCAGATGAGTCTGAGCTTGTGATTTGGTAACCGCATTAGCTGAGGAATGATTTCTATCTCTTCATACAATCGTGATGACATTGCAGCTCTCAGAGAGACATGGTTCAACCATATTGATGACAGCATTGTTTCCAGGGTAGGCATAGTTGACTTTTGCCCCCATGTTAGGCTAAGAAGTGGAAACTCCCTTGCCATGTTGTGGAAATGGTTCTGTAAATGTTGTGTGATCATTATTGCTGGTAGGATTATCGATCGTGATGTCCCCTTGATCTATCAAGTCTTGAATGGTATGCTTCAAGTAGAAGCATCCATTAGTTCTGTGGCCTTTAGTCCGATGGAAAGCATAGAATTAATTATCTTTCCACCAATATGGTTTTGGATCTGGATCAGGGTTTTGGATTGGTGGTAAAGAGATCATGTTATCAGCTATTAGGGTTCTTAGGGAAGATTCCAAAGATTCTCCCAGGGGAGTAAACTTTCATTTATTATCCCATCGTTTGAATGGCTTCTTTGGAGATGGTTCAGTAGATTTTTGCTCTGAAGCTTCAATGGCTTTGGTGGCAAGGGTGAGATTGTAGGCTGGTGCCTTTGATGGGGCACAGATAGTGTCAACAACACCATCAGAGACAATACCTTTATTTCTATTCCAGCTCTTGTTTTTATCTTTTGAGCTAGATCCAGATTCAGACTTGTCCTTTTGAAGTGTGATTTCTCCTTTCTTGACAAGTACTTTCTCAATCTTGATTGCATTATCCACCATTTTATCAAAAGATACATGATCTTGCATTTGTAATGGATAGTTGAGCTCTGGAACAAGGTTATTGATAAAGATTTCAAGTTTCTCCATTTCAGGAATTGGTCTAGCATATAGAGAAAAATTCTTTCGCCACCTCTTGAGAAAAGTTAGGAATGATTCCCTTGGATATTGCTTGAGGTTACAGATATCGATCATGGTAATCAGATGTTGAATATTGTATGAATATTGTTGATAAAACAATTTAATCAATTCCTCAAAAGTTTTGATCATAGAAGGTAATCTTGAAAACCACTGAATGGATGCTCCTCCCAAGGATCTAGGAAAAAGATGCATCAGATAAGTCAGTTCATGCATGAATTCCATGGATTGCGTACAGAAATCTCTGACATGATCTTGAGGATCAGAGTGTCCGTCATATTTGTCATACTTTGGTATCTCCACTCTTTTTGGGAATGGTGGCATATACAAGTTTTTGTCGAACGGGAAAGGACATAGGGCCTCCATGGAGAACTCCTTGGGTTCCTTCTCCTTCTTAAGATTGTTAAATTTGACTTGTATAGCATGCATCTATTTTGTCATAGCTGTGAGTGGAGTTTCTTCCTCATGTGTGATTATATCATCAACGTTAAAGTTGGGAGGAAGCTTAGCCCCTTCCTGGGCTAATTGTAAAAAGTATGCCTCTCTATCCACTTTCAAGAAATGCCTCATCATTCTTTTGAATTCATTGTCATTTTGACATCGATGGATTTCAAAGGGTGTAGGTTCTTGGTCAGCATTATGTTGAGAAAGGTGTCACTGGGATCCTCCTCCTAGAGAACCGTGGTTTGTCCTTGCTTGAGACATGGTAGGAGTTTTTGGGCTCCCTGGAACAGATTGAGGAGGAGTTTGCTGATTACCTCTATGATTTGATAGAGGAGGTATGTAACCAGTTTTCAATCGAAAGTTACCGAGACCGTCATCTTCGTAGATACCTGACTTGATGAGTTGTTCAAGAGTTGGACCTGGGGTATTGGTCAAAAGTAAGTGCTGAGATGTTTCTTCTGATTTCTTGTGTGAAGAAGCTCTGGTCTCCACCATTAACTTTGAATGAAACAGAAGAAAATGACGAAGACAACTGAAGAACAATTTGATTCGAGAAAATTGGATGACGCAACCTTGTCAAGATTATGATAGTTTTAAAGGTCTGATGAGATGTGGGTGAAGGAAACTGTGCCCTGGATGTATGGGATAGATCGCCCAAAAGATAGCGGACACGAGTTCTCAACACTTAGTCTATTTTTGAAGATTGATTAAAGATTGATAGTTATGACAAGGTTCCTGGTATACTCTGTAGGACGTTATTTTTTATTTCTTTTTTGCCTGCAAAAAAGAATTTTTTTTTTTTGGCACTTTTTCTATCAAAGTTGTCTGTACACAGTGAGTTTAAACGACTTTGTGACTAAAGGAAAAGGTAACCCGAGGTGGACTTGAGGTTAACTTTGTAGGTGAACGGTTCCCGAGTAAATAAGAAGATCTAACGATCATGTTTTAAAAGGAGATTGAGATTTAAACGATGACTGTCGATAAAAGAAAAGGTGTGGCACCACCTAGTTAGCCATTAATATTCAAATTTTAAATATTTCTCTGCAGGGTTTTGCTAGGTTTTGATCCAATGGTTAGTTACAACGAAGTGGGTAGCTAAAAATTTATGTTTCAAGGATGTTTGCAGTTGGGAAAAATGATGTGAGGTCTGGGCGGCCACCTTTGGTCATTTCTTGTTTTCTGAGAGTACCAATTAGTGCATTCATGGCAAGACTTTGTGCATGAGAGGTAGATGATTCTGGGTTGCTTGTCTACAGGCTGATTGTGAGGTACAGGGATGGACACATAAACTCAAGTATCTGATCGGCTATGATTTTGCAGAGAATTATTTATGATCAGACTTGATTGAACTAGGGTTTATCATTATTCTAATGCAAAATTCTATGACCCTAGTTAGGTTTTTGACTCCTGCCTACGTACAGTTGAGTATGTATATATTATATTTTTGGAGCCTTAGTGCTCAGAGTTGGATAATTGTAGAAGAAATTCATCTTTTCTTAAGGGTCATCTGTGGTATTATTCCTACCCCCTAGCTTATACAGTTGTAAACCTTTCATTGATGATTCAGATATTGCAGAGGTATTTTGTGACAATTCTTCATGTCCCTATGCTTCCTTGTTTTGAGTCTTCTCTTATTGAATCAAAGTATATGATGTTTCAGTGATATCTTAGGGTTCCTGATCCCTCTCTCTTTCTGCAACTATTGTGTGTTATTGTGGATGATTGGATGTGAATGCTTTTGTGGGTATACTTCAACCCCCTAACAATCTTGTCTCATTCCTATGCCGAGTTGTAGAAGTGAATGTTTGTTTGCAGGTCATAAATTGTGTCTAAATCCTTAGTAATGCTATTGTTTGTGAAATCCTCTTTTTCCTTGAATAGCCTCTTTCTGTTACAGACCCTTCTATGAAACACTTATGCAAGCCTATTCAGTGAGTTGTGACCTACTAGACCTAAGCCTTTCATTGATTCCATTCCCCTATACTGAGATCCAAACCCTAATTTTGGTGTATCACCTAGTAGGTAGTTTTCTTTTTGTCATTTCCCTTTACAAGCACTCCTTCTATCCCTTTCCCTCAAAAGATTTACTTTTCATGTCTAGAAGCAAATTAAGGTGATTATCCAAGAGGAACCAACCTAGAACCTGGAGGTCTCATCTCAGTTAGCATAGGTCCCACAACCTGGAGATGATTTCCATGTTATATTAGGTTATCAAGACTACGAGAGCTTGAGACAAGGGTGCAAACTTAGTGTATAACAAGAACAAGAGAAAGCAATTGGGCTTGTTTAAGTGTTTCAAGATTATCAAATTTAGTCATTATTTCTCTTTCTATATTATTCAAATTCCTCTTCTTAGAAAGACTTAATGGTTTAATATTAGCAAGTGATCTCAATTTCTACACATCCATTGCAAGTAAATGATCTAAGTTTCTATAATTGATTTTTTTCTTTACAACTTGAGCTAGTTTTATGTGTTCATCCATAACAATAGGAGAAAATGATCCCAACCCTTCTCCAACTTCTATTGTTTGAGCTTCTGTAGGTATTGATCTTGAATCTTCTCCAACATCCATTTGTTCAACTTGGCTTGACCCTCCTACCTAAGCCTCTTCATCTTGTAATTGTTGACTGTTAGCTACATGCACAAAAATGAATCAAATTAGAACAAATTAAAGAAAATTATAAATATAGAGACATAAAACTCACACATGTGAATTTACAAATGCATACCTTGTTTAGATTTGTAATAATATGTTAATGATGCTTCATAATTTTTCTATTCTCTACTAGGTGACCTATTTCTTACAGATTTAGTGTGCCTTCCCTTCTTATTTACCATCTTTGTTCTTCAAAAAAACTTCTTCAAAAAAATTGCAAGATAAAATAAACTTGCTTCCCTTATAAAATTGTTGTTTTGATGTTTCTATTATAAAACAATGAATTAAAATGAATTGATTGTTTTAAAAACACAAAAAACTCATTTATTTATACCAAAATTTTAATTTTAATTTTTTTAGAAAATGGCCAATAGGGGTCCCCCTTGGAAAAAACCGACCATGGAAAATTTTGGCAGATTTTTCCAAGGGGGTTTCATTCGAAACCCCCTTCGCATGAAGGCCTTTGGACCCCTACATTCGAAAGGGTGTTCGTTCGAAGGGTCCAAAAATGGAAATTTTGGTGAAGGACATGAAAATTCTATAAATTATGCCCTTCAGAGGGCTCAATCAATGGCCAAATAAGACTATATTTTGAAACAAAAAATGGTAGACTGTGGTACTCTGAACATGATTTCCAATGACTATACTATTAGTATATATTGTGTTCATCACGACTTTCTATTTTTAGTTTTATTAAATATAGGTTGTCTGACCATTTCACAACCTCTTTGTTTGATGCTTTAGGAAAAATAGAAAATTAGGGATTTTTTTTTGAAAAATATGTATCCAAGAGGTATTTGTGACCTTTCTATAAAAAAAAAATTGAATTTTGATCTATAAATCAAGTTATATCGAACTGAAGAAACCTATGTCTAAATTACGATTAATGTCACTTCATAACTCAATAAAATATAAAATTTTAAACCAAATTGAATAAAACCAATGACATCCTCTAGGTATTGAAGTTAAAATTCTAACCTTGAAATAATTACGTCATTGTCATTTTTCAAAAAAAAGTTATGTTGAAACAAGTGACTGTCACTCTTTAAAAATGTTGATTTTTCATATAAACTACTTTTCGAAGGAGAAGGAAAGATAGACACAAATAAATTCTGATTCTTTTTTTTAAAATATAGTTAGAAATTAGAAATAAAATGCTAAAAAACACTAGTTTACATCATCTTCAAATTCTTAATGATTTTGTAGTAGTATGTGTCCAAAATTGAAGTTCTTTTTCAGAATAATCATTTCAGTGTCAAAGATGTCCAAAAAGAGGGAACTACTTTTATGCCTTGACATATAGGTGATGCTCATAGAGGTGAAGCACCAGGACTTCCTTAGAGGTCACCCATCCCATTACTACTCTAGCCAGCTCGAGCATGCTTAACTATAGAGTTCCCTCCATCGTTAAACCCACTATGCTTGCAACCCAATTTGAAAAACCTTCACCAAGTGTTGTGCCTTATGAACCATTCATTAGAAATCCCCTTAAGCTCATTAATTGATAAGTAGGAGATATTTTCCACAAGAAGTCAAATTTTTATTTTGCTATCAAGATTCAACTGTGTAGTTTTTTGAGTCAAACTCATTGACCCATGATTCATGAGTAGTGGTTCACACAAACCCATCTCTCATGAGAATGAATGGAACACTTAGCACTCATTGGATTTAGGTGATTCTCATAGAGGTTCAAAGTACTAAGACATCTTGGGAGGTCATCCATCCCAGTACTACTCTAGCTCGAGCATGCTTAACTACAGAGTTCCCTCCATTGTTAAACCCACTCTAACTGCAAACCCATTTGCAAATCCTTCACCAAGTGTTTTTCCTTAAGAACCATTCATTACAAAGCCCCTTAAGCTCATCAATTGATAAATAGGAGATATTTTCCATAGCAAGTCAAATTGTGATATTGCTACCAAGATTAAACTATGTAGTTTTTTGAGTCAAACTCATTGACCCATGATTCATGAGTAGTGGTTCACATGAACCAATATCTCATGAGAATAAATGAAACACTTAGCACTCATTGGATGTAGGTGATTCTCATAGAGGTGAAGCACTGGGACTTCTCGAGAGGTCACCCATCTCAGTACTACTCCAGCTCAAGCGCGCTTAACTATGAAGTTCCCTTAATAGTTAAACCCACTCTTCTTGAAACCCCATTTTCAAAACCTCCACTAAGAATTTTTCCTTATGAAACATTCATTAAAAATCCCCTTAAGCTCATCAATTGATAAGTAGGAGATATTTTCCCCAACAATTCAAATTGTGATATAGCTATCAAGATTCAACTATGTAGTTTTTTGAGTCAAACTCATTGACCCATTATTCATGAGTAGTGGTTCACATGAACCCATTTGTCATGAGAATGAATGGAACACTTAAAGGACTCATTGGATCTAGGTGATTCTCATAGAGGTTAAGCATTGAGACTTATCAGGAGGTCACCGGTCCCAATACTACTCCAGCATGAGCACACTTAACTATGAAGTTCCATCCATCATTTTAAACCCACTCTACATGAAAACCTATTTGGAAAACCTTTACCAAGTGTTGTTCCTTATGAACCATTCATTAGAAATCTCCCGAAGCTCACCAATTGATAAGTAGGAGATATTTTCCACAATAAGTCAAACTATGATATTGCTATCAAGAGTCAACTGTGTAGTTTTTTGAGTCAAACTCATTGACCCATGATTCATGAGTAGTGGTTCACATGAACCCATCTCTCATGAGAATGAATGGAACACTTAGCACTCATTAGATCTAGTTGATGCTCACATAGGTGAAGCACCGAGACTTTCCGGGAGGTCACCCATCCTAGTACTACTCCAGCTTGAGCACACTTAACTACAGAGTTCCCTCCATCGTTAAACCCATTCTTCTTGTAACCCCATTTGCAAAACTGGTGAAGGGTGCTCCCCTTAATACCACAAACACATAACAGAAATAGGGAAACAACAACAATATGCAAGAACATAAAATTGGCTTCTTATTATCTCCACAAATGTAGAATTACAAACTTTCAGAATTACAATATGCAAAGCCACATGGGCATTCCCTTACAATATTTTGTAAGACAAAGCCTCGAACTATTACCCAGATCTACTACCCAGAACTATTCTGAACTACCTAAGATAATAATACAGCCTTCCATATATAGGCAATTTTCCACCGCCTGGGAAGGTTCCAGAATTTTAGCAAATAAGGTTGACCAAACTTAGAATTATTTTATTTTACATTTTATTACATCATATTCAGCTCAAGATAACCTTTGAAACCTAAATAGAAATTTTGAAGAAAATTATTTTCTGCCATTTCAGGTGGCCCAACTTCCGAAGACCATAAGTCATCACCAGTTGACCCGATTGGCTATTATAACCCCATTTCAGAAATGCCACGAAGCACTCTACAAGCTTGACCGGCGCAAACACCAGTCGCCCAAATTTTTGACCTCATCTGGGGCCTCTAAATCCTTCAAAACTAAGTTCAAAGTTTCTGTACCCTACTGCCAATACTGAAAATCTTCAATATCTTCCAATATGTACTTGATCTGGCAATGAAACTTTACTGGCAGACTTATATGACCAAAATGAACCTCCAAGAAAGAAATCAGATCATTCTGAGCACATACGAAAATTACCAAAAATAGTAACTTTCCAAAAATAGCAACTCTGCACAAAATAGACCTTATTGAATATAAAAATAGAAATATTTTTTTGGGTGATGCAAGATTGCTCTTACACCCAGGATGCTCCTGCATCAGACACCTAGGGTAATTTGAGAAGTGACCCTGTCACGACTCAGGTGTGCAGAGGAAAACCAAGATGGCTAACCTCCTCCTTTGTCAGCCATGATGAATCTTCAATAGGTCATCCTTTCCACTTGACCAGATATTCTTCATATGTCCTATTCCTTGTGCTTCTGCCAACACGACTGTCTAGTATATCTTCGATCTCCTTAGTGTCTGAACTAGTTGCTAGAATACTCCACTGTGCTGCTGTGATCTCATCTTCAACACCTCATTCATGATACTCTGTCAGATCTGAAATGTTAAACACTGGTGAAATATTTAGCTCAGTAGGCAATTCTACCTCATATGCATTTCCCGAATCATGTTTCTTCAGTATCCTACATGGTCCAAACTTCTTCATTTTCAGCTTGCTATATGTACCAACTAGAAACCGCTCCTTCCGCAAATGAACCATGACTTCATCACCAACCTGAAATTTCTTATACCTCCTTTTCTCATCTGCCTTAGCCTTATACTATGCATTCATCTTGGTAATATGCTTCCTCACCTCCCCATGGATGTTCTTCAAGTGTTCTGCAAAATCCTCAGCTTCAGCACTACTTATTTCTCCTTTATCTATCTTCCTCAATTCAGGTGCATTTCTTGGACTACTTCCATATACAATTTGGAATGGTGATTTACTAGTGCTCCTATTGACAGAATTATTGTATGCAAATTCTACCGGTGGTAAAATAAAATCCCATCTTGTTGGCTTATCTCCAACCAAACATCTCAACAAATTTTTCAAACTTCTATTCACCACCTCTGTCTGTCCATCAGTCTGTGGATGATGTGATGAACTAAACTTCAAATCTGTCTTCAACTTCTTCCACAATGTACGCTAGAAATATCCAACAAACTTAGTGTCTCTATCTGAAACTATGGTCTTTGGCAAACCATGTAATCTCACTACTTCTCTAAAAAACAATTCTGCTACATGAACAACATCATTAGTCTTCTTGCAGGGAATGAAATGTGCCATCTTTGAAAATCTGTCAACTACTACAAAAATTGAATCATGTTCCCGTTGAGTCCTCGGTAAACCAAGAACAAAGTCCATACTGATATCCTCCCAAGGCTTCTCTGGTACAGGTAATGGCTAGTATAACCCTATATTCTGCTTCACTCCCTTCGCCATTTGATATACTCTACAACTCTGTACAAACTTCTTCACATCTTGCTGCAACTGTGGCCAATAATAATTCTCACCAACCAAAGCAAGGGTTTTATCATGACCAAAATATCCAGCCAATCCTACACTATGTTTCTCTTTGATGAGATTCTCCCTCATAGAACTTTGTGGAATGCACAATTGACTCCCTCTGAATAACATATCATCCTAGATGATGAAATCCAACTATTTCATCTTGTCTAGAGTAACAGGTTTTGTACAAGCTTTCCAAGCTTCACCAAAATCAAGATCCTCTGGATATAAATTTTTGAGTTCCTTGAAGACAACCACCTCAATCTACATCTCTGTCAGCAACAGTTGCCTTCTGCTAAGAGCATCTACAACCCTGTTAGACTTTCCACTTCTGTGTTTTAAAACAAATGTATAACTCTGCAAAAACTCAACCTATTTCAAATGCCTTTGATTTAATTTTCCTTGACTATTCAAATATTGCAAAACTTGATGATAAATATACAAAACAAACTCCTTAGGAAGCAGATAGTGTCTCCACTTCTTTAATGCCTAAACTATAGCATAAAATTTTTGATCATAGAAAGAATATTTTCTCTTGGCATCATTTAACTTCTCACTGAAATAAGCAATATGTTTACCTTCTTGGCTCATAACAGCTCCTATTGCAGTACCACTAGCATCACAATCTACTTGAAACACCTTATTAAAATTTGGAAGTGCTAAAACAAGTTGTTCTATAACTTTTTGTTTCAACAATTAAAAACTCTTTTCTGCCCCATTAGTCCACTTAAACTCTTTTCTATCCCCTCTTATTATTTCAGTCAAGGGTCCACAAACACTGCTAAAATTTCTGATAAACTTTTTGTAAAAACTAGCTAGACCATGAAAAGATCTTACCTTAGTAGCACTCCTTGGAGTAGGCCATTCAAGGATAGCCTGTACCTTCTCTAGGTCCATTTTTAGACCTTCTCCTGAAACTACAAATTCCAAATACACCAACTCTTTCTTCACAAAACTGCACTTCTTCAAATTAATCAACAATTCTCTTCTCTCAACTTCTCAAATACCATACGAATATGTATCATATGCTCATCCAATGTCTTACTAAAGATCAAAATATCATCTAGGTAAACAATGACAAACTTACCCAAAAATTCTTTCAAAACCTCATTCATGAGCCGCATGAAAGTGTTCGGTGCATTGGTTAGCCCAGAAGGCATGACTAACCACTCATATAGTCCTTCCTTTGTCTTGAAGGCAGTCTTCCATTCATCTCCTTCTCTGATCTGAATCTGATGATATCCACTCTTCAGATCTATCTTTGAGAAATGCACAGCTCCACTCAAACAGTCCATAATATCATCCATTCGTGGCAATGGAAACCTGTACTTGATTGTGATATTGTTTATTGCCTTAGAATCTGTACACATCCTCTATTCTCTATTCTTCTTTGGTGCTAATACCGCTGGTACAGCACAGGGAATCAGACTCTCACAGATCAATCATTTTTATAACAGTTCATGTACTTGTCTGTTTAACTCCTCACTTTCTGCAGGTGTCATTCTGTGTGCTGCCTTATTCAGAAAACTCACTCCTGGGATCAAGTCCATTTGATGACTGATCTTCCTGACTGGTGGTAATCCATCAGGCACGTTATCAGATACAATATCCTAAAACTCATTCAACAAATCTGTAACTTCTACAGGAACATCTTCTACTTCCTCTTTACCAGCTTTTAGAATTAAAGCAATACATACACGCTCATGCCTCATACCATCTAGAAAATTTCTTCCATCAACAAAAGTTATCCTTGCATTACCACATACCTTTTCTTCAGTCTCCTTCAATGGTTTTAGCTTATGTCGCACTCCACCCTTTGTCAGGGAATAGGTATTCGCATGACCATCATGTACAACACATCTGTCAAACTGCCATGGTCTACCCAACTAAATATGACATGCATCCATAGATATGATATCACACAATACCTCATCTTAGTATCTGCCAATCTTGAACTTCACTAGGCATTGTTTATTGACCATGACCTTGTGGTCATCCTGTACCCAAGCAATCCGATATAGATGTGGGTGTTTATGTCTCTTGAGCTTCAACTTTGTCACCATCTCTTCTGACACCAAATTGTCAGTGCTTCCACTATCGATAATCACATCACAACATTTACCCTCACACTTGCATCTAGTGAAAAATAGGCTCCTCCTTTGTTCAGCTTCATTCTCACCACTCAGCAAGACTCTTCTATTAATTAGCATTTCTCCTCCTTCAGCATCTTCAAAATTTGATGATCTAGCATCTTCTTCTACATGTGCAACTCTGGCCTAGCCTTCATTTCTCCTGTCTGTTTTGCCTTGGCACTAAGGACATTCAAATGCCTTATAAACTTCTTCTCCACAGTGAAAACATGTTCCATGGAAGCCTCCTCATCCAGATCCTTGTCCTCTTCCTCTTCCTCTCTGATCTCTATTACTCTGATCCTAAAAAAGATTGGAATTATTTCCTCTCTGATTCTGACTGCTACTGGCCTCATCTTTCTTTTTCGGATCTTCATTTCGGCTACCATATGACCGTCCACCAGATCTTCCACCATGACCTCTTCTATTTTGTCTGCTCTCAAACTTCTTGTTTAGCTTTTCTTCTACTTTTAAAGAAAACTGGTATGCCTCCCTAATACTGTTCATTCAAACCAGATTCAACTCCTCCTAAATGCTTGGCCTTAAGCCTTTAAGGTATCGTGCAACTTTCTTCTTATCAGCTTCAGCATGGCTTGTTCTGATGAGAAGTCGATAGAACTCCTCTGTATACTCCTGAACAGATCTTCCTGCTTGCTTCAAACTCTGCATTTTTATTCAGTAGGTCAAGCTCATAATCAACAGGAATGAACTGTTACTTCAATTTATCCACCATCCGATCCCATCTCATGATTTTCTCCTTTCCCCTTCTATTTCGCTCCAACTAAATCTCTTGCCACCATATCTTCTCATGACCTTTCAGTCTGGCCTTCGCAAATTTGACTCTATCAGGATTCTCAACATCTTCATACTCAAAATATTCCTCACGTTCATTGATCCAGTCGATCAATTCTTCTGGGTTAAGATTTCCAAAAAATGTAGGAACCTCAATCTTAGGTCTTTTCCCAATATTAGAAATGGCTCAAAAAAATCTTTATTCCTCCTGGTTAACAATTTTGACATGTCCTTATTGATATTCTTCTTCAGCTTCATCCTCGCTTTCATTTTTGACATTAAGATTCATTCCTCTATGAATCTCTTCTTGCAATGCTCGCACTTGTCTCTGCAGTACCCTAACCTTAGGTGTTATAACACCAGCTCTTCTGCCACGTTCCCTTCATGGAGGCATTTTTGCAATGCACGCTGAAACCCTAACCACGGTCCTGGTGCAAACTGCCTCACAGTCAGTGATCTATTTACACATTCAGGAACTCATGCTCTGATACCACTTGGTGAAGGGTGCTCCCATTAATACCACAAACATATAACAGAAATAGAGAAACAACAACAATATGCAAGAACAGAAAATTGGCTTCTTATTATCTCCACAAATGTGGAATTACAAACTTTCAAAAGTACAATATGCAAAGCCATATGGGCATTCCCTTACAATATTCTATAGGACAAAGCCTCGAACTATTACCCAGATCTACTACCCAGAACTATTTTGAACTGCCTAAGATAATAATACAGCCTTCCATATATAGACAATTTTCCACCGCTTGGGAACGTTCCAAAATTTTAGACAATAAGGCCGACCAAAATTAGAATTATTTTATTTTACATTTTATTACATCATAGTCGGCTCAAGATAACCTTTGAAACCCAAACAAAAATTTTGAAGAAAATTATTTTCAGCCATTTCAGCTGGCCCAACCTCCGAAGACCATAAGTCATCACCAGTTTACCCGATCAGCTATTATAACCCCATTTTAAAAATGCCACGATGTGCTCTACAGGCTTCATTGACGCAAGCGCCTATCACCCAAATTTTTGACCTCATCCGGGGCCTCTAAAGCCTTCAAAATTGAGTTCAAGGTTTCTGTATGTTGCTGCCAATACTGAAAATCTTCAATATCTTCCAATATGCACTTGATCTGGCAATGAAACTTTACTGGCAGACTTATATGACCAAAATGAACCTCCAAGAAAGAAATCAGATCATTCTGAGCACATACAAAAATTACCAAAAATAGTAACTTTCCATAAATTGCAGCTCTGCACAAAATAGCCCTTATTGAATATAAAAATAAAAATATTTTTTTGGGTGATGCAAGATTGCTCTTACACCCAGGATGCTCCTGCATCAGACACCCAGGGAAATTTGAGAAGTGACCTTGTCACGACTCAGGTGTGCAGAGGAAAATCAAGCTGGCTAACCTCCTCCTTTGTGAGCCTTGATGAATCTTCAATAGGTCATCCTTTCCACTTGACCAGATATTCTTCATATGTCCTATTCTTTGTGCTTCTCCCAACATGACTGTCCAATATATCTTCGATCTCCTTAGTGTCTGAACTAGTTGCTGGAATACTCCACTGTGTTGCTGTGATCTCATTTTCAACACCTCCTTCATGATACTCTGTCAGATCTGAAATGTTAAACACTGGTGAAATATTTAACTCAGTAGGAAATTCTACCTCATATGCATTTCTTGAATCATGTTTCTTCAGTATCCTACATGGTCCAAACTTCTTCATTTTCAGCTTGTTATATGTACCAACTGGAAAGCGCTCCTTCCGCAAATGAACCATGGCTTCATCACCAACCTGAAATTCTTTATACCTCCTTTTTTCATCTACCTTAGCCTTATACTATGCGTTCATCTTGGTAATATGCTTCCTCACCTCCCCATGGATGTTCTTCAAGTGTTCTGCAAAATCTTCAGCTTCAGCACTACTTATTTCTCCTTTATCTATCTTCCTCAATTCAGATGCATTTCTTGGACTACTTCCATATACAATCTGGAATGGTGATTTACCAGTGCTTTTGTTGACAGAATTATTGTATGCAAATTCTACCTGTGGTAAAATCAAATCCCATCCTGTTGGCTTATCTCCAACCAAACATCTCAGCAAATTTCTTAAACTTCTATTCACCAGCTTTGTCTGTCCATCAGTCTGTGGATGATGTGATGAACTGAACTTCAAATCTATCTTCAACTTCTTCCACAATGTACGCCAGAAATATCCAACAAACTTAGTGTCTTTATCTGAAACTATGGTCTTTGGCAAACCATGTAATCTCACTACTTCTCTGAAAAACAATTCTACTACATGAACAACATCATTAGTCTTCTTGAAGAGAATGAAATGTGCCATCTTCAAAAATCTATCAACTACTACAAAAATTAAATCATGTCCCCGCTGAGTCCTCGGTAAACCAAGAACAAAGTCCATACTGATATCCTCCCAAGGCTTCTCTGGTACAAGTAATGGCTGGTATAACCCTATATTCTGCTTCATTCCTTTCACCATCTAACGTACTCTGCAACTCTGTACAAACTTTTTCACATCTTACTGCAATTGTGGTCAATAATAATTCTCACCAACCAAAGCAAGAGTTTTATCATGACCAAAATGTCTAGCCAATCCTCCACTATGCTTTTCTTTGGTGAGATTCTCCCTCATAGAACTTTGTGGAGTGCACAACTGACTCCTTCTGAATAGCATATCATCCTGGATGATGAAATCCAACCATTTCATCCTGTCTAGAGTAACAGGTTCTGTACAAGCTTTCCAAGCTTCACCAAAATCAGGATCTTCTAGATATAAATTTTTGAGTTATTTGAACCCAACCACCTCAATCTGCATCTCTGTTAGCAATAGTTGCCTTCTGCTAAGAGCATCTGCAACCCTGTTAGACTTTCCACTTCTGTGTTTCAAAACAAATGTATTACTCTATAAAAACTCAACCTGTTTCAAATGCCTTTGATTCAATTTTCTTAGACTATTCAAATATTGCAAAGCTTGATGATCAGTATATAAAACAAATTCCTTAGGAAGTAGATAGTGTCTCCACTTTTTTAATGCCTTAACTATAGCATAAAATTCTTGATCATAGACAGAATATTTTCTCTTGGCATCATTTAACTTCTCACTGAAATAAGCAATAGGTTTACCTTCTTGGCTCATAACAGCTCCTATTGCAGTACCACTAGCATCACAAGCTACTTAAAACACCTTATTAAAATCTAGAAGTGCTAAAACAGGTTGTTCTATAACTTTTTGTTTCAACAATTGAAAACTCTTTTCTCCCCCATTAGTCCACTTAAACTATTTTCTATCGCCTCTCATTGGTTCAGTCAAAGGTCCACAAATACTACTAAAATTTCTGATAAACTTTTTGTAAAAGCTAGCTAGACCATGAAAAGATCTTACCTCAGTAGCACTCCTTGGAGTAGGTCATTCAAGGATAACCTGTACCTTTTCTGGGTACATTTTTAGACCTTCTCCTGAAACTACAAACCCCAAATACACCAACTCTTTCTTCACAAAACTGCACTTCTTCAAATTAATCAACAATTTCTCTTCTCTCAACTTCTCAAAGACGATACGAATATGCATCATATGCTCATCCAATGTCTTATTAAAGATTAAAATATCATCTAAGTAAACAATGACAAACTTACCCAAAATTTTTTTCAGAAACGCGTTCATGAGCTGCATGAAAGTGCTCGGTGCATTGGTTAGCCTAAAAGGCATGACTAACCACTCGTATAGTCCTTCCTTTGTCTTGAAGGCAGTCTTCCATTCATCTCCTTCTCTGATCTGAATCTGATGATATCCACTGTTTAGATTTATCTTTGAGAAATACACAACTGCACTCAAACAGTCCATAATATCCTCCATTCGTGGCAATTGAAACCTGTACTTGATTTTGATCTTGTTTATTGCCCTAGAATCTGTACACATCCTCCATTATCTATTCTTCTTTGGTGCTAATACTGCTGGTACAGCAAAGGGACTCAGACTCTCATAGATCAATCCTTTCTGTAACAGTTCATGTACTTGTCTGTTCAACTCCTCACTTTCTGCAGGTATCATTCTGTGTGCTGCCTTATTCAAAATTTTTTCCATATATAAGCAATTTTCCACCACCTGGGAATGTTCTAAAATTTTAGCCAATAAGGCCGACCAAACTTAGAATTATTTTATTTTACATTTTATAACATCATAGTCAGCTTAAGATAACCTTTGAAACCCGAACAAAAATTTTGAAGAAAATTATTTTCTGCCATTTTAGGTGGCCGAACTTTCGAAGACCATAAGTCATCACCAGTTGACCCGATCAGCTATTATAACCCCATTTCGAAAATGCCATGAAGCGCCCTATAAGCCTCATTGGCACAAGTGCTTGTCACCCACATTTTTGACCTCATCTGGGGCCTCTAAAGCCTTCAAAACTGATTGAAAAGTTTCTGTACCGTACTGCCAATACCGAAAATTTTCAATATCTTCCAATATACACTTGATCTGGCAATGAAACTTTACTGGCAGACTTATATGACCAAAATGAATCTCAAAGAAAGAAATCAGATCATTCTGAGCACATACGAAAATTACCAAAAATAGTAACTTTCCATAAATAACAACTCTGCACAAAATAGCCCTTATTGAATATAAAAACATAAATATTTTTTTGGGTGATGCAAGATTGCTCTTACACCTAGGATGCTCCTGCATCAGACACCTAGGGTAATTTGAGAAGTGACCCTGTCACGACTCAGGTGTAGAGAAGAAAACCAAGATGGCTAACCTCCTCCTTTGTCAACCGTGATGAATCTTCAACAGGTCATCCTTTCCACTTGACCAAATATTTTTCATATGTCCTGTTCCTTGTGCTTCTGCCAACATGACTGTCTAGTATATCTTCGATCTTCTTAGTGTCTGAACTAGTTGATAGAATACTCCACTGTGCTGCTGTGATCTCATCTTCAACACCTCATTCATGATACTCTGTCAGATCTGAAATGTTAAACACTGGTGAAATATTTAGCTCAGTAGGAAATTCTACCTCATATGCATTTCCCGAATCATGTTTCTTCAGTATCCTACATGGTCCAAACTCTTCATTTTCAGCTTGTTATATGTACCAACTAGAAACTGCTCCTTTTGCAAATGAACCATGACTTCATCACCAACCTAAAATTCTTTATACCTCCTTTTCTCATCTGCCTTAGTCTTATACTGTGCGTTCATCTTGGTAATATGCTTCTTCACCTCTCCATGGATGTTCTTTAAGTGTTCTGCAAAATCTTCAGCTTCAACACTACTTATTTCTCCTTTATCTATCTTCCTATATTCAGATGCATTTCTTGGACTACTTCCATATACAATCTAGAATGGTGATTTAACAGTGCTCCTGTTGACAGAATTATTGGATGCAAATTCTGCCTGTGGTAAAATCAAATCACATCCTGTTGGCTTATCTCCAACCAAACATCTCAGCAAATTTTTCAAACTTCTATTCGCCACCTCTGTCTGTCCATTAGTCTGTAGATGATATGATGAACTGAACTTCAAATCTCTCTTCAACTTCTTCCACAACGTACGCTAGAAATATCTAACAAACTTAGTGTCTTTTTCTGAAACTATGGTCTTTGGAAAATCATGTAATCTCACTACTTCTCTGAAAAATAATTCTGCTACATGAACAGCATCATTAGTCTTCTTGCAGGGAATGAAATGTGCCATCTTTAAAAATCTGTCAACTACTACAAAAATTGAATCATGTCCCTGCTGAGTCCTTGGTAAACCAAGAATAAAGTCCATACTGATATCCTCCCAAGGCTTCTCTGGTACAGGTAATGGTTGGTATAACCCTGTATTCTGCTTCACTCCCTTCGCTATCTAACATACTCTACAACTCTGTACAAACTTCTTCACATCTTGCTGCAACTGTGGCCAATAATAATTCTCACCAACCAAAGCAAGGGTTTTATCACGACAAAAATGGCTAGCCAATCCTCCACTATGCTTCTCTTTGATGAGATTCTCCTCATAGAACTTCATGGAATGAACAACTCATTCACTCTGAATAGCATATCATCCACGATGATGAAATCCAACCATTTCATCTTGTCTAGAGTAACAGGTTCTGTACAAGCTTTCCAAGCTTCACCAAAATCAGGATCCTCAAGATACAAATTTTTGAGTTCCTTGAACCCAACCACCTCAATCTGTATCTCTATCAGCAATAGTTGCCTTCTGCTAAGAGCATCTGCAACCCTGTTAGACTTTCCACTTCTGTGTTTCAAAATAAATGTATAATTCTACAAAAATTCAACCCATTTCAAATGCCTTTGATTTCCTTGACTATTCAAATATTGCAAAGCTTAATGATCAGTATGCAAAACAAACTCTTTAGAAAGCAGATAGTGTCTCCACTTTTTTAATGCCTGAACTATAACATAAAATTGTTGATCATAGACAGAATATTTTCTCTTGGCATCATTTAACTTCTCACTGAAATAAGTAACATGTTTACCTTCTTGGCTCATAACAGCTCCTATTGCAGTACCACTAGCATCACAATCTACTTGAAACACCTTATTAAAATCTAGAAGTGCTAAAACAAGTTGTTCTGTAACTTTTTATTTGAACAATTTAAAATTTTTTTTGCCCCATTAGTCCACTTAAACTCTTTTCTATCCCCTCTCATTGTTTCAGTCAAGGGTCCACAAATACTGTTAAAATTTTTGATAAACTTTCTATAAAAGCTAGCTAGACCATGAAAAGATCTTACCTCAGTAGCACTCCTTGGAGTAGGCCATTCAAGGATAGCTTGTACCTTTTTTAGGTCTATTTCTAGACCTTCTCCTGAAACTATAAACCCCAAATACACCAACTCTTTCTTCACAAAACTGCACTTCTTCAAATTAATCAACAATTTCTCTTCTCTCAACTTCTCAAATACTATACGAATATGCATCATATGTTCATCCAATGTCTTACTAAAGATCAAAATATCATCTAGGTAAACAATGACAAACTTACCCAAAAATTCTTTCAGAACCTCGTTCATGAGCCGCATGAAAGTGCTCAGCGCATTGGTTAGCCCAAAAGGCATGACTAACCACTCATATAGTCCTTCCTTTCTTTTGAAAGCAGTTTTTCATTCATCTCTTTCTCTGATCTGAATTTGATGATATCCACTCTTCAGATCTATCTTTGAGAAATAGACAGCTCCACTCAAACAGTCCATAATATCATCCATTCGTAGCAATGAAAACTTGTACTTGATTGTGATCTTGTTTATTACCTTAAAATTTTTACACATCTTCCATTCTCCATTCTTCTTTGGTGCTAATACCGCTGGTACAACATAGGGACTTAGACTCTTATGGATCAATCATTTTTGTAACAGTTCATGTACTTGTCTGTTTAACTCCTCACTTTCTATAGGTGTCATTTTGTGTGCTACCTTATTCGGCAAACTCACTCCTGAGATCAAGTCCATCTGATGACTGATCTTCCTGACTGGTGGTAATCCATCAGGCACGTTATCAGATACAATATCCTAAAACTCATTCAACAAATCTGTAACTTCTACAGAAACATCTTCTACTTCTTCTTTATCAGATATTAAAAGTAAAGCAAAACATACATGCTCGTGCCTCATACCATCTAAGAAATTTCTTTCATCAACAAAAGTTATCCTTGCATTACCACATACCTTTTCTTCAGTCTCCTTCAATGGTTTTAGCTTATGTCACACTCCATCCTTTGTCAGGGAATAGTTATTCGCACGACCATCATGTACAGCACATCTGTCAAACTGCCATAGTCTACCCAACAACATATAACATGCATCCATAGATATGATATCACACAATACTTCATCTTGGTATCCGCTAATTTTCAACTTCACCAGACATTATTCATTGACCACGACCTTGTGGTTATCCTGTACCCAGGCAATCCGATATAGATGTGGGTGTTTCTATCTCTTGAGCTTCAACTTTGTGACCATCTCTTCTGACACCAAATTGTCAGTGCTTCCACTATCGATAATCACATCACAATATTTAGCCTCACACTTGCATCTAGTGCAAAACAAGCTCCTCCTTTGTTCAAGTTCATTCTCACCACTCAGAAAGACTCTTCTATTAATTAGTGTTTCTTCTCTTTCAGCATCTTCAAAATTTGATGATCTAGCATCTTCATCTACATGTGCAACTCTGGTCTGGCCTTCATTTCTCTTGTCTGTTCTTTCTTGGCGCTAAGAACATTCAAATGCCCTATGACCTTCTTCTCCACAATGAAAACATGTTCCACGGAAGCCTCCTCTTCCAGATCCTTGTCCTCTTCCTCTTCCTCTTTGATCTTTATTACTCTAATCCTGAAAAGGATTGGAATTATTTCCTCTCTGATTCTGACTGCTACTGGCCTCATCCTTCTTTTTCGGATCTTCATTTCGGCCACCATATGACCATTCACCAGATCTTCTACCATGACCTCTTCCATTTTGTCTGCTCTCAAACTTCTTGTTCAACTTTTCTTCTATTTTTAGGGAAAACTGGTATGCCTCCTCAATACTGTTCATTCAAACCAGATTCAACTCCTCCTGAATGCTTGGCCTTAAGCCATTAAGGTATCGGGCAACTTTCTCCTTATCAGCTTCAGCATGGCCTGTTTTGATGAGAAGTCGATAGAACTCCTCTGTATACTCCTCAACAGATCTTCCTGCTTGCTTCAAACTCTGTATTTTCTTCAGTAGGTCAAGCTCATAATCAACAGGAGTGAACTGTCACTTAAATTTATCCACCATCCAATCCCATCTCCTGATTTTCTCTTTTTCCCTTCTATTTCGCTCCAACTGAATCTCTTGCCACCATATCTTCGCATGACCTTTCAGTCTGGCTTTCGCAAATTTGACCCTATCAGGATCCTCAACATCTTCATACTCAAAATATTTCTCACATTCATTGATCCAGTCGATCAATTCTTCTGAGTTAAGATTTGTAAAAAATGTAGGAACCTCAATCTTGGATCTTTTTTCAATCTTAGAAATGGCCCGAAAAAGTCTTTCTTCCTCCTGGTTCACAATTTTGACTTCTCCTTCTTGATATTATTCTTAAGTTTCATCCTCACTTTCATCTCTGACATTAAGATTCATTTCTCTACGAATCTCTTATTGCAATGCTCGCACTTGTCTCTGCAATGCCCTAACTTCAGGTGTTACAACACTAGCTTTTCCGCCACGTTCCCTTCGTGGAGGTATTTTTGCGATGTGCGCTGAAACTCTAACCACGGTCCTGGTGCAAACTGCTTCACAGTCAGCGATCTATTTACACACTCAGGAACTCCTAATCTGATACCACTTGGTGAAGGGTGCTCCCCTTAATACCACAAACACATAATAGAAATAGAGAAACAACAACAATATGCAAGAACAGAAAAATAGCTTCTTATTATCTCCACAAATGTGGAATTACAAACTTTCAGAATTATAATATGCAAAGCCACATGGGCATTCCCTTACAATATTCTGTAGGACAAAGTCTCGAACTATTACCCAGATCTACTACCCAGAACTATTCTGAACTGCCTAAGACAATAATACAGCCTTCCATATATAGGCAATTTTCCACCCTCTGAAAAGGTTATAGAATTTTAGCCAATAAAGCCGACCAAACTTAGAATTATTTTATTTTACATTTTATTATATTATAGTCGGCTCAAGATAACCTTTGAAACCCGAACAAAAATTCTGAAAAAAATTATTTTTCGCCATTTCAGGTGGCCCAACTTCCGAAGACTATAAGTCATCACTAGTTGACCCGATCAGCTATTATAACCCCATTTTAGAAATGCTACGAAGCACTCTGCAGGCCTGACCGGCACATGCGCCTATCACCCAAATTTTTGACCTTATCCGAGGACTCTAAAGCCTTCAAAACTGAGTTCAAATTTTCTGTACCCTGCTGCCAATACCAAAAATCTTCAATATCTTCCAATATGCACTTGATCTGGCAATGAAACTTTACTGGAAGTCTTATATGACCAAAATAAACCTCCAAGAAAGAAATCAGATCATTCTGAGAACATATGAAAATGACCAAAAATAGTAACTTTTCATTAATAGCAGCTCTGCACAAAATAACCCTTATTGAATATAAAAATAGAAATATTTTTGGGTGATGCATGATTGCTCTTACACCTTGGATGTTCCTGCATCAGATATCTAAGGTGATTTGAGAAGTGACCCTGTCACGACTCAGGTGTGCAGAGGAAAATCAAGATGGCTAACCTCCTCCTTTGTCAGTGATGATGAATCTTCAACAGGTCATCCTTTCCACTTGACTAGATATTCTTCATATGTCCTGTTCCTTGTGCTTCTACCAACATGATTGTCCAGTATATCTTCGATCTCCTTAGTGTCTGAACTAGTTGCTGGAATACTCCACTGTGCTACTGTGATCTCATCTTCAACACCTCCTTCATGATACTCTGTTAGATCTAAAATGTTAAACAGTGGTGAAATATTTAGCTCAGTAGGGAATTCTACCTCATATGCATTTTCTGAATCATATTTCTTCAGTATCCTACATGGTCCAAACTTCTTCATTTTCAGCTTGTTATATGTACCAACTAGAAACTGCTCCTTCCGCAACTGAACCATGACTTCATCACCAGCCTGAAATTATTTATACCTTATTTTCTCATCTGCCTTAGCCTTATACTATGCGTTCATCTTGGTAATATGCTTCCTCACCTCCCTATGGATGTTCTTCAAGTGTTCTGCAAAATCTTTAGCTTCAACACTACTTATTTCTCCTTTATCTATCTTCCTCAATTCAGATGCATTTCTTGGACTACTTCCATATACAATCTGGAATGGTGATTTACCAGTGCTCCTATTGACAGAATTATTGTATGCAAATTTTGCCTGTGGTAAAATCAAATCCAATCCTCTTGGCTTATCTCCTAGCAAACATCTCAGCAAATTTTTCAAACTTCTATTCACCACCTCTATCTATCCATCAGTCTGTGGATGATGTGATGAACTGAACTTCAAATCTATCTTCAACTTTTTCCACAATGTACACCAAAAATATCCAACTTAGTGTCTCTATCTGAAACTATGGTCTTTGAAAAACCATGTAATCTCACTACTTCTTTGAAAAACAATTCTACTACATGAACAACATCATTAGTCTTCTTGCAGGGAATGAAATGTGCCATCTTTGAAAATCTGTCAACTACTATAAAAATTGAATCATGTCCCCGCTGAGTCCTGGGTAAACCAACAACAAAGTCTATACTGATATCCTCCCAAAGCTTCTCTGGTACAGGTAATAGCTAGTATAACCCTATATTCTGCTTCAATCCCTTCGTCATCTGACATACTCTGCAACTCTGTACAAACTTCTTCACATCTTGCTGCAACTGTGGCCAATAATAATTTTCACCAACCAAAGCAAGGGTTTATCACGACCAAAATGTCTAGCCAATCCTCCACTATGCTTCTTTTTGATGAGATTCTCCCTCATAGAACTTCATGGAATGCACAACTGACTCCCTCTGAATAGCATATCATTTTGGATGATGAAATCCAACCATTTCGTTCTGTCTAGAGTAACAGGTTTTGTACAAGTTTTCCAAGCTTCACCAAAATCAGGATCCTCTGGATATAAATTTTTGAGTTCCTTGAACCCAACCACCTCAATCTGCATCTCTGTCAGCAATAGTTGCCTTTTGCTAAGAGCATTTGCAACCCTATTAGACTTTCCACTTCTATGTTTCAAAATAAATGTATAATTCTGTAAAAACTCAACGCATTTCAAATACCTTTGATTCAATTTTTTTTGACTATTCAAATATTGCAAAGCTTGATGATCAGTATACAAAACAAACTCTTTAGGAAGCAGATAGTGTCTCCACTTCTTTAATGCCTGAACTATAGCATAAAATTCCTGATCATAGACATAATATTTTCTCCTGGCATCATTTAACTTCTCACTAAAATAAGCAACAGGTTTACCTTCTTGACTCATAACAACTCCTATTGCAGTACCACTAGCATCACAATCTACTTGAAACACCTTATTAAAATTTAGAAGTGCTAAAACAGGTTGTTCTGTAACTTTTTGTTTCAACAATTGAAAACTCTTTTCTGCCCCATTATTCCACTTAAACTTTTTTCTATCCCCTCTCATTGTTTCAGTCAAGGGTCCATAAATACTGCTAAAATTTTTGATAAACTTTTTGTAAAAGCTAACTAGACCATGAAAAGATCTTACCTCAATAGCACTCCTTGGAGTAGTCCATTCAAGAATAGCCTGTACCTTCTCTGGGTCTAGTTTTAGACCTTCTCCTGAAACTACAAACCCCAAATACACCAACTATTTCTTCACAAAACTGCACTTCTTCAAATTAATCAACAATTTCTCTTCTCCCAACTTCTCAAATACCATACGAATATGCATCATATGTTCATCCAATGTTTTACTAAAGATAAAAATATCATTTAGGTGAATAATGACAAACTTACCCAGAAATTCTTTCAGAACCTTATTCATGAGCCACATGAAAGTGCTTAGTGCATTGGTTAGCCCAAAAGGCATGACTAACCACTCATATAGTCCTTCCTTTGTTTTGAAGGCAGTCTTCCATTCATCTCCTTCTTTTATCCGAATCTGATGATATCCACTCTTCAGATTTATCTTTGAGAAATACACAGCTCCACTCAAACAGTCCATAATATCATCCATTCGTGGCAATGGAAACCTGTACTTGATTGTGATATTATTTATTGCCCTAGAATCTAAACACATCCTCCATTCTCCATTCTTTTTTGCTATTAATACCACTGGTACAGCACAGGGACTTAGACTCTCACAGATCAATCTTTTCTGTAACAATTCATGTACTTGTCTGTTCAACTCCTCACTTTTTGCAGGTGTCATTCTGTGTGTTGCCTTATTCGGCAAACTGGCTTGTGAGATCAAGTCCATCTGATGACTGATCTTCCTGACTAGTGGTAATCCATCAGGCATGTTATCAGATACAATATCCTGAAACTCATTCAACAAATCTGCAACTTCTACAGGAACATCTTCTACTTCCTCTTTACCAGCTTTTGGAATTAAAGCAAAACATACATGCTCATGCCTCATACTATCTAAAAAATTTCTTCCATCAACAAAAGTTATCTTTGCATTAACACATACCTTTTCTTCAGTCTCCTTCAAAGGTTTTAGCTTATGTCGCACTCCATCCTTTGTCAGGTAATAGGTATTCGCATGACCATCATGTACAACACATCTGTCAAACTGCCATGGTCTACCTAACAACATATGACATGTATCCATAGATATGATATCACATAATACCTCATCTTGGTATTCGCCAATCTTGAACTTCACTAGGCATTGTTCATTGACCATGACCTTGTGGTCATCTTGTACCGAGGCAATCCGATATGAATGTGGGTGTTTCTATCTCTTGAGCTTCAACTTTTCCACCATCTCTTCTGACACCAAATTGTCAGTGCTTCCACTATCGATAATCACATCACAATATTTACCCTCACACTTGCATCTAGTGTGAAACAGACTCCTCCTTTGTTTAGGTTCATTCTCACCACTCAGCAAGACTTCTATTAATTTGCATTTCTCCTCTTTCAGCATCTTCATAATTTGATGATCTAGCATCTTCATCTACATGTGTAACTCTAGTCTGGCCTTCATTTCTCCTGTCTGTTCTGCCTTGGCACTGAGGACATTCAAATGCCCTATGACCTTCTTCTCCATAGTGAAAATATGTTCCACGGAAGCCTCCTCTTCCAGATCCTTGTTCTCTTCCTCTTCCTCTTTGATCTCTATTACTCTGATCTTGGAAAGGATTGGAATTATTTCCTCTCTGATTCTGACTGCTACTGGCCTCATCCTTCTTTTTTGGATATTCATTTCGGCCACCATATGACCATCCACCAAATCTTCCACCATGACCTCTTCCATTTTGTCTGCTCTCAAACTTCTTGTTCAGCTTTTCTTCTACTTTTAGGAAAAAATGGTATGCCTCCTCAATACTGTTCATTCGAACCAGATTCAACTCCTCTTGAATGCTTGGCCTTAAGCAATTAAGGTATCAGGCAACTTTCTCCTTATCAGCTTCAACATGACCTGTTCTGATGAGAAGTCGATAGAACTCTTCTGTATACTCCTGAATAGATCTTCCTGCTTGCTTCAAACTCTGTATTTTTATTCAGTAGGTCAAGCTCATAATCAACAGGAATGAACTATCACTTCAATTTATCCACCATCCGATCTCATCTCGTGATTTTCTCCTTTCCCCTTCTATTTCATTCCAACTGAATCTCTTGCCACCATATCTTTGCATGACCTTTCAATCTGGCTTTCATAAATTTGACCCTATCAGGATCCTCAACATCTTCATACTCAAAATATTCCACATATTCATTGATCCAATCGATCAATTCTTCTGGGTTAAGATTTTTAGAAAATGTAGGAACCTGAATCTTAGGTCTTTTCCCAATTTTAGAAATGGCTCGAAAAAGTTTTTCTTCCTCCTAGTTCACAATTTTGACTTGTCCTTCTTGATATTCTTCTTCAGCTTCATCCTCACTTTCATCTTTGACATTAGGATTCATTCTTCTACGAATCTTTTTTTGGAATGCTCGCACTTGTATCTGTAGTGCCCTAACCTCAAGTGTTACAACACCAGCTCTTTCGCTACGTTCCCTTCGTGGAGGCATTTTTGCGATGCGCGCTGAAACCCTAACCACAGTCCTAGTGCAAACTACCTCACAGTCGGTGATCTGTTTACACATTCGGGAACTCTTGCTCTAATACCATGTGGTGAAGGGTGCTCTCCTTAATACCACAAACACATAACAGAAATAGGGAAACAACAACAATATGCAAGAATAGAAAATTGGCTTCTTATTATCTCCACAAATGTGAAATTATAAACTTTCAAAATTACAATATGCAAAGCCACATGGGCATTGCCTTACAATATTCTGTAGGACAAAGCCTCGAACTATTACCCAGATCTACTACCCAGAACTATTCTGAACTGCCTAAGACAATAATACAACCTTCCATATATAAGTAATTTTCCACCGCTTAGGAAGGTTCAAAAATTTTAGCCAATAAGTCAGACCAAACTTAGAATTATTTTATTTTATATTTTATTACATCATAGTCAGCTCAAGATAACCTTGGAAACCCGAACATAAATTTTGAAGAAAATTATTTTCTGCCATTTCAGGTGGCACAACTTTTGAAGACCATAAGTCATCACCAGTTGACCCAATCGGCTAGTATAACCATATTTTAGAAATGCCACGAAGCGCTCTACAGGCTTGACCGGCACAAGCGCCCGTCACCTAAATTTTTGATCTCATCCGGAGCCTCTAAAACCTTAAAAACTGAGTTCAAAGTTTTTGTACCCTGCTGCCAATACCGAAAATCTTCAATATCTTCCAATATGCATTTGATCTAGCAATGAAACATTACTGGCAGACGTATATGACCAAAATGAACCTCCAAAAAAGAAATCAGATCATTCTGAGTACATACAAAAATTACCAAAAATAGTAACTTTCCATAAATAGCAGCTCTGCACAAAATAGCCCTTATTGAATATAAAAATAGAAATATTTTTTTGGGTGATGCAAGATTGCTCTTACACCCAGGATGCTTCTGCATCAGACACCTAGGGTAATTTGAGAAGTGACCCTGTCACGACTCAGGTGTGCAGAGGAAAATCAAGATGGCTAACGTCCTCGTTTGTCAGCCATGATGAATCTTCAACTGGTCATCCTTACCACTTAACCAGATATTCTTCATATGTCCTGTTCCTTGTGCTTCTACCAACATGACTATCTAGTATATCTTCGATCTCCTTACTGTCTGAACTAGTTGCTGGAATACTCCACTGTGCTACTGTGATTTCATCTTCAACACCTCCTTCATGATACTCTGTCAGATCTAAAATGTTAAACACTGGTGAAATATTTAGCTCAGTAGGCAATTCTACCTCATATGCATTTCTCAAATCATGTTTCTTCACTATCCTACATGGTCTAAACTTCTTCATTTTTAGCTTGTTATATGTACCAACTGGAAACCGTTCCTTCCGCAAATGAACCATGACTTCATTACCAACTTGCAATTACTTATACCTCCTTTTCTCATCTGCCTTAGCCTTATACTATACATTCATCTTGGTAATATGCTTCCTCACCTCCCCATAAATTTTCTTCAAGTGTTCTACAAAATCTTCAGCTTCAGCACTACTTATTTCTCCTTTATCTATCTTCCTCAATTCAGATACATTTCTTGGACTACTTTCATATACAATTTAGAATGGTGATTTACCAGTGCTCCTGTTGACAAAATTATTGTATGCAAATTCTTCCTATAGTAAAATTAAATCCCATCTTGTTGGCTTATCTCCAACCAAACATCTCAGCAAATTTATCAAACTTCTATTCACCACCTCTGTCTGTCCATCAGTCTTTAGATGATGTGATGAACTGAACTTCAAATCTACCTTCAACTTCTTCCACAATGTACACCAGAAATATCCAACAAACTTAGTGTCTCTATCTGAAACTATGGTCTTTGGCAAACCATGTAATCTCACTACTTCTCTGAAAAACAATTCTGCTACATGAACATCATCATTAGTCTTTTTGCAGGGAATGAAATGTGCCATCTTTGAAAATTTGTCAACTACTACAAAAATTGAACCGTGTCTCCACTGAGTCCTCGGTAAACCAAGAACAAAGTCCATACTGATATCCTCCCAAGGCTTCTTTGGTACATGTAATGGCTGGTATAACCCTGTATTCTGCTTCACTCCCTTCGCCATCTGACATACTCTACAACTCTGTACAAACTTCTTCACATCTTGCTGCAACTGTGGCCAATAATAATTCTCACCAACCAAAGTAAGGGTTTTATCACGACCAAAATATCCAGCCAATCCTCCACTATGCTTCTCTTTGATGAGATTCTCCCTCATAGAACTTTGTGGAATACACAATTGACTCCCTCTGAATAGCATATCATCCTGGATGATGAAATCGAACCATTTCATCCTGTTTAGAGTAATAGGTTCTGTACAAGCTTTGCAAGCTTCACCAAAATCAGGATCCTCTAGATACAAATTTTTGAGTTCCTTAAACCCAACCACCTCAATCTACATCTTTGTTAGCAATAGTTTCCTTCTGCTAAGAGGATCTGCAACCCTGTTAGACTTTCCACTTCTGTGTTTCAAAACAAATGTATAACTCTGCAAAAACTCAACCCATTTCAAATGCCTTTGATTCAATTTTTCTTGACTATTCAAATATTGGAAAGCTTGATGATCAGTATACAAAACAAACTCCTTCCTTTGCCTTGAAAGAAGTCTTCCATTCATCTCCTTCTCTGATCTGAATCTGATGATATCCACTCTTCAGATCTATCTTTGAGAAATACACAGCTCCACTCAAATAGTCCATAATATCATCCATTCATGGCAATGGAAACTTGCACTTGATTGTGATTTTGTTTATTGCCTTAGAATCTATACACATCCTCCATTCTCCATTCTTCTTTGGTGCTAATACTGCTGGTACAGCACAGGGACTCAGACTCTCACAGATCAATCCTTTCTGTAACAGTTCATGTACTTGTCTGTTCAACTCCTCACTTTTTGCCGGTGTCATTTTGTGTGCTGCCTTATTCGGAAAACTCACTCCTGGGATCAAGTCTATCTGATGACTGATCTTCATGACTGGTGGTAATCCATCAGGCACGTTATCAGATACAATATCCTGAAACTCATTCAACAAATCTACAACTTCTACAAGAACATCTTCTACTTCTTCTTTATCAACTTTTGGAATTAAAGCAAAACATACATGCTCATGCCTCATACCATCTAAGAAATTTCTTCCATCAACAAAAGTTATCCTTGCATTACCACATACTTTTTCTTCAGTCTCCTTCAATGGTTTTAGCTTATTTCGCACTCCATCCTTTGTCAGGGAATAGGTATTCACATGACCATCATGTACAACACATCTGTCAAATAGCCATGGTCTACCCAACAACATATGACATGCATCCATAGATATGATATCACACAATACATCATTTAGATATCCACCAATCTTGAACTTCACCAGGCATTGTTCATTGACCATGACCTTGTGGTCATCCTGTACGTAGGCAATCCGATATGGATGTGGGTGTTTCTATCTCTTGAGCTTCAACTTTGTCACCATCTCTTCTGACACCAAATTGTCAGTGCTTCCACTATCCATAATCACATCACAACATTTACCCTCACACTTGCATCTAGTGCGAAACAGACTCCTCCTTTGTCTAGGTTCATTCTAACTACTCAGCAAGACTCTTCTATTAATTAACATTTCTCCTCTTTCAGCATCTTCAGAATTTGATGATCTAGCATCTTCATCTACATGTGCAACTCTGGCCTGGCCTTCATTTATCCTGTCTGTTCTGCCTTGGCACTGAGGACATTCAAATGCCCTATGACCTTTTTCTCCACAGTGAAAACATGTTCCACGGAAGCCTCCTTTTCTAGATCTTTGTCCTCTTCCTCTTCCTCTTTGATCTCTATTACTCTAATTCTGGAAAGGATTATAATTATTTCCTCTTTGATTCTGACTGCTATTAGCCTCATCCTTCTTTTTCAGATTTTCATTTCAGCCACCATATGATCATCCACCAGATCTTCCACCACGACCTCTTCCATTTTGTCTGCTCTCAAACTTCTTGTTCAGCTTTTCTTCTACTTTTAGGGAAAACTGGTATACCTCCTCAATACTGCTCATTCGAACCAGATTCAACTCCTCTTGAATGCTTGGCCTTAAGCCATTAAGGTATCGGTCAACTTTCTCCTTATCAGCTTCAGCATGGCCTGTTCTGATGAGAAGTCGATAGAACTCCTCTGTATACTCCTGAACAGATCTTCCTACTTGCTTCAAACTTTATATTTTCTTCAGTAGGTCAAGCTCATAATCAACAGAAATGAATTGTCACTTCAATTTATCTACCATCTGATCCCATCTCGTGATTTTCTCCTTTCCACTTCTATTTTGCTCCAACTGAATCTTTTGTCACCATATCTTTGCATGACCTTTCAGTCTGGCCTTCGCAAATTTGACCCTATCAGGATCTTCAACATCTTCATACTCAAAATATTTCTCACATTCATTGATCCAGTCGATCAATTCTTCTAGGTTAAGATTTTCAAAAAATGTAGGAACCTCAATTTTAGGTCTTTTCCCAATCTTAAAAATAGTCCGAAAAAGTCTTTCTTCCTCTTGGTTCACAATTTTGACTTCTCCTTGATATTCTTCTTCAGCTTCATCCTCGCTTTCATCTCTGACATTAAGATTCATTTGTCTATGAATCTCTTCTTGCAATGGTCACACTTGTCTCTACAGTGCCCTAACCTCAGGTGTTACAACACCAGCTCTTCCACCATGTTCCCTTCGTGAAGGTATTTTTGTGATGCGCACTGAAACCCTAACCACAGTCCTGGTGCAAACTGCCTCACAGTCGGTGATCTATTTACACACTCAGGAACTCCTACTCTGATACCACTTGGTGAAGGGTGCTCCCTTTAATACCACAAACACATAACAGAAATAGATAGACAACAACAATATGCAAGAACAAAAAATTGGCTTCTTATTATCTCCACAAATGTGGAATTACAAACTTTCAGAATTATAATATGCAAAGCCACATGGGCATTCCCTTACAATATTCTATAAGACAAAGCCTCGAACTATTACCCAGATCTACTACCTAGAACTATTCTGAATTGCTTAAGACAATAATACAGCCTTCCATATATAGACAATTTTCCACCGCTTGGGAAGGTTCTAAAATTTTAGCCAATAAGGCCGACCAAACTTAGAATTATTTTATTTTACATTTTATTACATCATAGTCGGCTCAAGATAACCTTTGAAACTCGAACAAAAATTTTGAAGAAAATTATTTTTCACCATTTCAGGTGGCCCAACCTTCGAAGACCATAAGTCATTATCAGTTGACCTGATCGGCTATTATAACCCCATTTCAGAAATGCCACGAAGCACTCTATAGGATTGACCCGTGCAAGGACCCGTCACCCAAATTTTTGACCTCATCTGGGGCCTCTAAAGCTTTCAAAACTGAGTTTAAAATTTTTGTACCCTGCTGCCAATACCGAAAATCTTCAATATCTTCCAATATGCACTTGATCTGGCAATAAAACTTTACTGGCAGACTTATATGACCAAAATGAACATCCAAGAAAGAAATCAGATCATTTTGAGCACATACGAAAATTATCAAAAATAGTAACTTTCTATACATAGCAGCTCTACACAAAATAGCCCTTATTGAATATAAAAATAGAAATAATTTTTTGGGTGATGTAAGATTGCTTTTACACCTAGGATGCTCCTGTATTAGACACCTAGGGTAATTTGAGAAGTGACCCTGTCACGACTCAGGTGTGCAGAGGAAAACCAAGATGGCTAACCTCCTCCTTTGTCAGCCATGATGAATCTTCAACAGGTTGTCCTTTCTAGTTGACCAGATATTCTTCATATGTCTTGTTCCTTATGCTTCTGCCAACACGACTATCCAGTATATCTTCGATCTCCTTAGTGTCTGAACTAGTTGCTGGAATACTCCACGGTGCTGCTGTGATCTCATCTTCAACACCTCCTTCATGATACTCTTTCAGATCTGAAATGTTAAAAACTAGTAAAATATTTAGCTCAGTAAGAAATTCTACCTCATATTCATTTCCCGAATCATGTTTATTTAGTATCCTACATAGTCCAAACTTCTTCATTTTCAGCTTGTTCTATGTACCAACTGAAAACCATTCCTTCCACAAATGAGCCATGACTTCATCACCAACCTAAAATTCCTTATACCTCCTTTTCTCATCTGCCTTAGCCTTATACTGTGTGTTCATCTTGGTAATATGCTTCCTCACCTGCCCATGGATGTTCTTCAAGTGTTCTGCAAAATCCTCAGCTTCAGCACTACTTATTTCTCCTTTACCTATCTTCCTCAATTCAGATGCATTTCTTGGACTACTTCCATATACAATCTAGAATGGTGATTTACCAGTGCTCTTGTTGACAGAATTATTGTATACAAATTTTGCCTGTGGTAAAATCAAATCCCATCCTGTTGGCTTATCTCTAACCAAACATCTTAGCAAATTTCTCAAACTTCTATTCACCACCTCTGTCTGTCCATCAGTCTGTGGATGATGTGATGAACTAAACTTCAAATCTATCTTCAACTTCTTTCACAATGTACGCTAGAAATATCTAACAAACTTAGTGTTTCTATCTGAAACTATGGTCTTTGGCAAATCATGTAATCTCACTACTTCTCTGAAAAACAATTCTGCTACATGAACAACATCATTAGTCTTCTTGCAGGGAATGAAATGTGTCATCTTCAAAAATCTATCAACTACTACAAAAGTTGAATCGTGTCCCCGCCGAGTCCTCGGTAAACCAAGAACAAAGTCCATACTGATATCCTCCCAAGGCTTCTCTGGTACAGGTAATGGCTGGTATAACCCTGTATTCTACTTCACTCCCTTCGCCATCTGACATACTCTGCAACTCTGTACAAACTTCTTCACATCTTGCTGCAACTGTGGCCAATAATAATTCTCACCAACCAAAGCAAAAGTTTTATCACGACCAAAATGTCCAGCCAATCCTCCATTATGCTTCTCTTTGGTGAGATTCTCCCTCATAGAACTTCGTGAAATGCACAACTGACTCCCTTTGAATAACATATCATCCTAGATGATGAAATTTAACCATTTCGTCCTGTTTAGAGTAACAGGTTCTTTACAAACTTTCCAAGCTTCACCAAAATCAGGATCCTATAGATACAAATTTTTGAGTTTCTTGAACCCAACCACCTCAATCTACATCTCATTCAGCAATAGTTGCCTTCTGCTAAGAGCATCTGCAACCCTGTTAGACTTTCCACTTCTATGTTTCAAAACAAATGTATAACTCTGCAAAAATTTAACCCATTTCAAATGCCTTTGATTCAATTTTCCTTGACTATTCAAATATTGCAAAGCTTGATGATCAGTATACAAAACAAACTCCTTAAGAAGCAGACAGTGTCTCCACTTTTTTAATGCTTGAACTATAGCATAAAATTCTTGATCATAGATAGAATATTTTCTCTTGGCATCATTTAACTTCTCGCTGAAATAAGCAACAGGTTTACCTTCTTGGCTTATAACAGCTCCTATTGCAGTACCACTAGCATACAATCTACTTGAAACACCTTATTAAAATTTAGAAGTGCTAAAATAGGTTGTTCTGTAACTTTTTGTTTCAACAATTGAAAACTCTTTTCTGCCCCATTAGTCCACTTAAAATCTTTTCTATCCCCTCTCATTGTTTCAGTTAAGAATACATAAATACTGCTAAAATTTTTGGTAAACTTTCTGTAAAAGCTAGCTTGACCATGAAAAGATCTTACTTCAGTAGCACTCTTTGGAGTAGGTCATTCAAGGATAGCTTGTACCTTCTCTAGGTCCATTTTTAGACCTTCTCCTGAAACTACAAACTCCAAATAAACCAACTCTTTATTCACAAAACTGCACTTCTTCAAATTAATCAATAATTTATCTTCTCTCAACTTCTCAAATACCATACGAATATGTATCATATGCTCATCCAATGTCTTACTAAAGATCAAAATATTATTTAGGTAAACAATGACAAACTTATCCAGAAATTTTTTCAGAACCTCATTCATGAGCCGCATGAAAGTGCTTGATGCATTGGTTAGCCCAAAATGTATGACTAACCACTCATATAGTCCTTCCTTTATCTTGAAGTTAGTCTTCCATTCATCTCCTTCTCTGATTCGAATCTGATGATATCCACTCTTCAGATCTTTCTTTGAGAAATACATAGCTCCACTCAAACAGTCCATAATATCATCCATTCGTGGTAATGGATACTTGTACTTGATTGTGATCTTGTTTATTACCCTAGAATCTGTACACATCCTCCATTCTCCAATATTCTTTCGTGCTAATACCACTGGTACAGTACAGGGACTCAGAGTCTCACGGATCAATCCTTTCTATAACAGTTCATGTACTTGTCTATTCAACTCCTCACTTTCTGCAAGTGTCATTCTGTGTAATGCCTTATTCGGCAAACTCACTCCTAGGATCAAGTCCATCTGATGACTAATCTTCCTGACTGGTGGTAATCCATCAGGCACGTTATCGGATACAATATCCTAAAACTCATTGAACAAATCTGCAACTTCTACAGGAACATCTTCTACTTCCTGTTTACCAACTTTTAGAATTAAAGAAAAATATACATGCTCATGCCTCATACCATCTAGGAAACTTTTTCCATCAACAAAAGTTATCCTTGCATTACCAGATACCTTTTCTTCAGTATCCTTCAATGGTTTTAGGTTATGTCGCACTGCATCCTTTGTCAAAGAGTAGGTATTCGCACAACCATCATGTACAGCACATCTGTCAAACTACCATAGTATACACAAAAACATATGACATGCATCCATAGATATGATATCACACAATATCTCATCTTGGTATCTGCTAATCTTGAACTTCACTAGGCATTGTTCATTGACCATGACCTTGTGGTCATCCTGTACCCAAGCAATCGGATATAGATGTGGGTGTTTCTATCTCTTGAGCTTCAACTTTGTCACCATCTCTTCTGACACCAAATTGTCAGTGCTTCCACTATCGATAATCACATCACAACATTTACCCTCACACTTGCATCTAGTGCAAAACAGGCTCCTCCTTTGTTCAGGTTCATTCTCACCACTCAGCAAGAATCTTCTATTAATTAGCGTTTCTCCTCTTTCAGCATCTTCAAAATTTGATGATCTAGCATCTTCATCTACATGTGCAACTCTTGCTTGGCCTTCATTTCTCCTCTCTGTTCTCCCTTGGTGCTGAGGATATTCAAATGCCCTATGACCTTCTTCTCCACAGTGAAAACATGTTCCACAGAAGTGTCCTCTTCCAGATTCTTGTCCTCTTCCTCTTCCTTTCTGATCTCTATTACTCTGATCCTGGAGAGGATTGGAATTATTTCCTCTTTGATTCTGAATGCTACTGGCCTCATCCTGCTTTTTCAGATCTTCATTTCGGCCACCATATGACCGTCCACCAGATCTTCCACCATGACCTCTTCCATTTTGTCTGCTCTCAAACTTTTTGTTCATCTTTTCTTCTACTTTTAGAAAAAATTGGTATGTCTGCTCAATACTGTTCATTCGAACCAGATTCAACTCCTCCTGAATGCTTGGCCTTAAGCTATTAAGGTATCGGGCAACTTTCTCCTTATCAGCTTCAACATGGCCTGTTCTGATGAGAAGTCGATAGAACTCCTCTGTATACTCCTGAACAGATCTTCCTGCTTGCTTCAAACTCTGCATTTTTATTCATTAGGTCAAGCTCATAATCAACAGGAATGAATTGTCACTTCAATTTATCTACCATCTGATTCCATCTCGTGATTTTCTCCTTTCCCCTTCTATTTCTCTCCAACTAAATCTCTTGCCACCATATCTTTGCATCACCTTTCAGTATGGCCTTCACAAATTTGACCCTATCAGGATCCTCAACATCTTCATACTCAAAATATTCCTCACATTCATTGATCTAGTCGATCAATTCTTTTGGGTTAAGATTTTTAAAAAATGTAAGAACCTTAATCTTAGGTCTTTTCCCAATCTTAGAAATGGCCCGAAGAAGTCTTTCTTCCTCCTAGTTCACAATTTTGACTTCTCTTTCTTGATATTCTTCTTCAGCTTCATCCTTGCTTTCATTTCTGACATTAAGATTCATTCGTCTACGAATCTCTTCTTGCAATGCTCGCACTTATCTCTGCAGTGGCCTAACCTCAGGTGTTACAACACCATCTCTTCCGCTACATTCCTTTCATGGAGGTATTTTTTTGATGCACGCTGAAACCCTAACCACGGTCTTGGTGCAAACTACCTCATAGTCGGTGATCTGTTTACACACTTAGAAACTCCTGCTCTGATACCACTTGGTGAAGGGTGCTCCCCTTAATACCACAAACACATAACAAAAATAGAGAAACAACAACAATATGCAAGAATAGAAAATTGGCTTCTTATTATCTCCAAACATGTGGAATTACAAACTTTCAGAATTACAATATGCAAAGCCACATGGGCATTCCCTTACAATATTCTATAGGACAAAGCCTCGAACTATTATCCAGATCTACTAACCAGAACTATTCTGAACTGCCTAAGACAATAATACAGCCTTCCATATATAAGAAATTTTCCACCGCCTGGGAAGGTTTTAGAATTGTAGCCAATAAGGCCAACCAAACTTAGAATTATTTTATTTTACATTTTATTACATCATAGTCGGCTCAAGATAACCTTTGAAACCCGAACAAAAATTTTGAAAAAAATTATTTTTCACCATTTCAGGTGGCCCAACTATCGAAGACCATAAGTCATCACCAGTTGACTCGATTGGCTATTATAACCCCATTTCAGAAAGGCCATGAAGCGCTCTACAGGCTTGACCTGTGCAAGCACCCATCACCCAAATTTTTGACTTCATTCAGAGCTTCTAAAATCTTTAAAACTAAGTTCAAAGTTTCTGTACCCTGCTGCCAATACCGAATATCTTCAATATCTTCCAATATGCACTTGATCTGGCAATGAAACTTTACTTGCAGAATTATATGACCAAAATGAACCTTCAAGAAAGAAATCAGATCATTCTAAGCACATACAAAAATTATCAAAAATAGTAACTTTTCATAAATAGTAGCTCTGCACAAAATAGCCCTTATTGAATATAAAAATAGAAATATTTTTTTTGGGTGATGCAAGATTTACTTTTACACCCAGGATGCTCTTGCATCAGACACCCAGGGTAATTTGATAAGTGACCCTATCACGACTCAGGTGTGCAGAGGAAAATCAAGATGTCCAACCTCCTCCTTTGTCAGCCATGATGAATCTTCAATAGGTCATCCTTTCCACTTGACCAGATATTCTTCATATGTCCTGTTCCTTGTGCATCTGCCAACACAATTGTCTAGTATATCTTTGATATCATTAGTGTCTGAACTAATTGCTGAAATACTCCACTGTGCTGTTGTGATCTCATCTTTAACACCTCCTTCATGATACTCTGTTAGATCTAAAATGTTAAACACTAGTAAAATATTTAGCTCAATAGGAAATTCTACCTCATATGCATTTCTCAAATCATGTTTCTTTAGTATCCTACATGGTCCAAACTTTTTCATTTTCAGCTTGTTATATGTACCAACTGGAAAGCGCTCATTCCGCAAATGAACCATGATTTCATCACCAACCTAAAATTATTTATACCTCCTTTTCTCATCTACCTTAGCCTTATACTGTGCGTTCATCTTGGTAATATGCTTCCTCACCTCCCCATGGATGTTCTTCAAGTGTTCTACAAAATCCTCAGCTTCAGCACTACTTATTTCTCCTTTATCTATCTTCTTCAATTCAGATGCATTTTTTAGACTACTTCCATATACAATCTGGAATGGTGATTTACCAGTGCTCCTGTTGACAGAATTATTGTATGCAAATTCTGCCTGTGGTAAAATTAAATCCCATCCTGTTGGCTTATCTCCAACTAAACATCTCAGCAAATTTCTTAAACTTCTATTCACCACCTTTATTTGTCCATCAGTCTGTGGATGATGTGATGAATTGAAATTTAAATCTGTCTTCAACTTCTTCCACAATGTACGCTAGAAATATCCAACAAACTTAGTGTCTCTATCTAAAACTATGGTCTTTGGCAAACCATGTAATCTCATTACTTCTTTGAAAAACAATTCTGCTACATGAACAACATCATTAGTCTTCTTGCATGGAATGAAATGTGCTATCTTTAAAAATCTGTCAACTACTACAAAAATTAAATCATGTCTCCGCTGAGTCCTCGGTAAACCAAGAACAAAGTCCATACTGATATCCTCCCAAGGCTTCTTTGGTACAGGTAATGGCTGGTATAACCCTGTATTCTGCTTCACTCCCTTCGCCATCTGACATACTCTGCAACTCTGTACAAACTTCTTCACATCTTGCTGCAACTGTGGCCAATAATAATTCTCACCAGCCAAAGCAAGGGTTTTATCACGACCAAAATATCTAGCCAATCTTCCACTATGCTCCTTTTTGATGAGATTCTCTATCATAGAACTTCGTGGAATGCACAACTGACTCCCTCTGAATAGCATATCATCCTGGATGATGAAATCTAACAATTTTGTCCTGTCTAAAGTAACAGGTTCTGTACAAGCTTTCTAAGCTTCACCAAAATCAGGATCCTCTGGATACAAATTTTTGAGTTCCTTGAACCCAACCATCTCAATCTGCATCTCTGTCAGCAATAGTTGCCTTCTGCTAAGAGCATCTGCAATCCTGTTAGACTATCCACTTATGTGTTTCAAAATAAATGTATAACTCTACAAAAACTCAACCCATTTCAAATGCCTTTGATTCAATTTTCTATGACTATTCAAATATTGCAAAGCTTGATGATCAGTATATAAAACAAACTCCTTAGGAAGCAGATAATGTGTCTACTTCTTTAATGCCTGAACTATAGCATAAAATTTTTGATCATAGAAAGAATATTTTCTCTTGGCATCATTTAACTTCTCACTGAAATAAGCAACAGGTTTACCTTCTTGGCTCATAACAGCTCCTATTGCAGTATCACTAGCATCACAATCTACTTGAAACACCTTATTAAAATCTGGAAGTGCTAAAACAGGTTGTTCTGTAACTTTTTATTTCAACAATTGAAAACTCTTTTCTGCCCCATTAGTCCACTTAAACTCTTTTCTATCCCCTCTCATTATTTCAGTCAAGGGTCCACAAATACTGCTAAAATTTTTGATAAACTTTCTGTAAAAGCTAGCTAGACCATGAAAAGATCTTACCTACGTAGCACTCTTTGGAGTAGGCCATTCAAGGATAGCCTGTACCTTTTCTAGGTCCATTTTTAGACCTTCTCCTGAAACTACAAACCCCAAATACACCAACTCTTTCTTCACAAAACTGCACTTCTTCAAATTAATCAATAATTTTTCTTCTCTCAACTTCTCAAATACCATATGAACATGCATCATATGCTCATCCAATGTCTTACTAAAGATCAAAATATCATCTAGGTAAACAATGACAAACTTACCCAGAAATTCTTTCAGAACCTCGTTCATGAGCTGCATGAAAGTGCTCGGTGCATTGGTTAGCCCAAAAGGCATGACTAACCACTCATATAGTCTTTCCTTTGTCTTGAAGGAAGTCTTCCATTCATCTCCTTCTCTGATCCGAATCTGATGATATCCACTCTTCAGATCTATCTTTGAGAAATACACAGCTCCACTCAAATAGTCCATAATATCATCCATTCGTGGCAATAAAAACTTGTACTTGATTGTGATCTTATTTATTGCCCTAAAATCTATACACATCCTCCATTCTCCATTCTTCTTTGGTGCTAATAGCACTGGTACAGCATAGGGACTAAGACTTTCATAGATCAATCCTTTCTGTAACAGTTCATGTACTTGTCTGTTCAACTTCTCACTTTCTGCAGGTGTCATTCTGTGTATTTTCTTATTCGGCAAACTCGCTCCTAAGATCAAGTCCATCTGATGACTGATCTTCCTGACTGGTGGTAATCCATCAGGCATGTTATCGGATACAATATCCTGAAACTCATTCAACAAATCTGCAACTTCTATAGGAACATCTTCTACTTCTTCTTTACCAGCTTTTGAAATTAAAGCAAAACATACATGCTCATGCCTCATACCATCTAGAAAATTTTTTCTATCAACAAAAGTTATCTTTGCATTACCACATACCTTTTCTTCAGTCTCCTTCAATGGTTTTAGCTTATGTCTCACTCCATCCTTTGTCAGGGAATAGGTATTCACATGACCATCATGTACAGTACATCTGTCAAATGGTCATGGTCTACCCAACAACATATAACATGCATCCATAAATATGATATCACACAATACCTCATCTTGGTATCCACCAATCTTGAACTTCACCAAGCATTATTCATTGATCATGACCTTGTGGTCATCCTGTACCCAGGTAGTCCGATATGGATGTGGGTGTTTCTGTCTTTTGAGCTTCAACTTTGTCACCATCTCTTCTGACACCAAATTATCAATGCTTTCACTATCGATTATCACATGACAAAATTTACCCTCACACTTGCATCTAGTGTGAAACAGGCTCCTCTTTTGTTCAGGTTCATTCTCACCACTCAGAAAAATCTTCTATTAATTAGTGTTTCTCCTCTTTCAGCATCTTCAGAATTTGATGATCTAGCATCTTCATCTATATGTACAACTCTGGCCTGGCCTTCATTTCTCCTATCTATTCTGCCTTGGTACTGAGGACATTCAAATGCCTTATGACCTTCTTCTCCATAGTGAAAACATGTTCCACGGAAGCCTCCTCTTCTATATCCTTGTCCTCTTCCTCTTCCTCTCTGATCTTTATTACTCTGATCCTGGAAAGGATTGAAATTATTTTCTCTCTGATTCTGACTGCTACTGGCCTCATCCTTCTTTTTCGGATCTTCATTTCGGCCACCACATGACCGTCCGCCAGATCTTCGACGATGACCTCTTCTATTTTGTCTGCTCTCAAACTTTTTGTTCAGCTTTTCTTCTACTTTTAGGGAAAACTGGTATGTCTCCTTAATACTATTCATTCAAACCAGATTCAACTCCTCCTAAATGCTTGGCCTTAAGCTATTAAGATATCGGGCAACTTTCTCCTTATCAGCTTCAGCATGGCCTGTTCTGATGAGAAGTCGATAGAACTCCTCTGTATACTTCTGAATAGATCTTCTTGCTTGCTTCAAACTCTGCATTTTCTTCAGTAGGTCAAGCTCAAAATCAACAGGAATGAACTATCACTTCAATTTATGCACCATCCGATCCCATCTCGTGATTTTCTCTTTTCCCTTTCTATTTCGCTCCAACTGAATCTCTTGCCACCATATCTTCGCATGACCTTTCAGTCTGGCCTTCGCAAATTTGACCCTACCAGGATCCTCAACATCTTCATACTCAAAATATTTCTCACATTCATTGATCTAGTCGATCAATTCTTCTGGGTTAAGATTTTCATAAAATATAGGAACATCAATCTTAGGTCTTTTTCCAATCTTAGAAATGACTCGAAAAAGTCTTTCTTCCTCCTGGTTCACAATTTTGACTTCTCCTTCTTGATATTCTTCTTCAGCTTCATCCTCGCTTTCATCTCTGACATTAAGATTCATTCCTCTATGAATCTTTTCTTGCAATGCTCGCACTTGTCTCTATAGTGCCCTAAACTCAGGTGTTACAACACCAGCTCTTCCGCCACGTTCCCTTCGTGGAGGTATTTTTTCGATGCGCGCTGAAACTCTGACCACGGTCCTGGTGCAAACTGCCTCACAGTCAGTGATCTGTTTACACACTTAGGAACTCCTGCTCTGAGACCACTTGGTGAAGGGTACTCCCCTTAATACCACAAACACATAACAGAAATAGAGAAACAACAACAATATGCAAGAACAGAAAATTAGCTTCTTATTATCTCCACAAATGTGGAATTACAAACTTTCAGAATTACAATATGCAAAGCCACATGGACATTCCCTTACAATATTCTATAGGACAAAGCTTCAAACTATTACCCAGATCTAATACCCAGAACTATTCTGAACTGCCTAAGACAATAATATAGCCTTCCATATATAGGTAATTTTCCGCCGCCTGGGAAGGTTCTAGAATTTTAGCCAATAAGGCCGACCAAACTTAGAATTATTTTATTTTACATTTTATTATATCATAGTCATCTCAAGATAACCTTTGAAACCTGAATAGAAATTTTGAAAAAAATTATTTTCTGCCATTTCAGGTGGCCGAACTTTCGAAGACCATAAGTCATCACCAGTTGACCCGATCGGCTATTATAGCCCCATTTCAGAAATGCCACAAAGCGCTCTACAGGCTTGACCAACGCAAGCACCCGTCACCCAAATTTTTGACCTCATCCAGGGCTTCTAAAGCTTTCAAAATTGAGTTTAAAGTTTCTGTACCCTGCTGCCAATACCGAAAATCTTCAATATCCTCCAATATGCACTTGATCTGGCAATGAAACTTTACTGGCAGACTTATATGACCAAAATGAACTTCCAAGAAAGAAATCAGATCATTCTGAGCACATACAAAAATTACCAAAAATAGTAACTTTCCATAAATAGCAGCTCTGCACAAAATAGCCCTTATTGAATATAAAAACAAAAATATTTTTTTGGGTGATGCATGATTGCTCTTACACCCAAGATGCTTCTGCATCAGACACCCAGGGTAATTTGAGAAGTGACCCTGTCATGACTCAGGTGTGTAGAGGAAAGCCAAGATGGCTAACCTCTGCTTTTGTCAGCCATGATGAATCTTCAACAGGTCATCCTTTCCACTTGACAAGATATTCTTCATATGTCCTGTTCCTTGTGCTTCTGCCAACACGACTGTCCAGTATATCTTTGATCTCCTTAGTGTCTGAACTAGTTGCTGGAATACTCCACTGTGCTGCTGTGATCTCATCTTCAACACCTCCTTCATGATACTCTGTTAGATCTGAAATGTTAAACACTGGTGAAATATTTAGCTCAGTAGGCAATTCTACCTCATATGTATTTTTTGAATCATGTTTCTTCAGTATCCTACATGGTCCAAACTTGTTCATTTTCAACTTTTTATATGTACTAACTGGAAACAGCTCCTTCCGCAAATGAACCATGACTTCATCACCAACCTAAAATTTTTTATACCTCCTTTTCTTATCTACCTTAGCCTTATACTGTGCGTTCATCTTGGTAATATGCTTCCTCACCTCCCCATGGATGTTCTTCAAGTGTTCTGCAAAATCCTCAGCTTCAGCACTACTTATTTCTCCTTTATCTATCTTCCTCAATTTAGATGCATTTCTTGGACTACTTCCATATACAATCTGAAATGGTGATTTACCAGTGCTCCTGTTGATAGAATTATTGTATGCAAATTCTACCTATGGTAAAATTAAATCACATCCTGTTGGCTTATCTCCAACCAAACATCTCAGAAAATTTCTCAAACTTCTATTCACCACCTCTATCTATCCATCAGTCTGTGGATGATGTGATGAACTAAACTTCAAATCTATCTTCAACTTCTTCTACAATGTACGCCAGAAATATCTAACAAACTTAGTGTCTCTATCTGAAACTATGGTCTTTGGCAAACCATGTAATCTCACTACTTCTCTGAAAAAAAATTCTGCTACATAAAAAATATTATTACTCTTCTTGTAGGGAATGAAATGTGCCATCTTCAAAAATCTGTCAACTACTACAAAAATTGAATCGTGTCCCCGCTGAGTCCTCAGTAAACCAAGAACAAAGTCCATACTGATATCCTCCCAAGGCTTCTCTGGTACAGGTAATGGCCGGTATAACCCTGTATTCTACTTCACTCCCTTCGCCATTTGACATACTCTGCAACTCTGTACAAACTTTTTCACATCTTGCTGCAACTGTGGCCAATAATAATTCTCACCAACTAAAGCAAGGGTTTTATCATGACCAAAATGTCCAGCCAATCCTCCACTATGCTTCTCTTTGATAAGATTCTCCCTCATAGAACTTCATGGAATGCACAACTGACTCCCTCTGAATAGCATATCATCCTGGATGATGAAATCCAACCATTCCATCCTATCTAGAGTAACAGGTTCTGTATAAGCTTTCCAAGCTTCACCAAAATCAGGATCCTCTGGATACAAATTTTTAAGTTCCTTGAACCCAACCACCTCAATCTGCATCTCTGTCAGCAATAGTTGCCTTCTGCTAAGAGCATCTGCAACCCTGTTAGACTTTCCACTTTTGTGTTTCAAAACAAATGTATAACTCTACAAAAACTCAACCCATTTCAAATGCCTTTGATTCAAATTTTTTTGACTATTGAAATATTGCAAAGCTTGATGATCAGTATACAAAATAAACTCCTTAGGAAGCAGATAGTGTCTCTTCTTCTTTAATACCTGAACTATAGCATAGAATTCTTGATCATAGATAGAATATTTTCTCTTGGCATCATTTAACTTCTCACTGAAATAAGCAATAGGTTTACTTTCTTGGCTCATAACAGCTCCTATTGCAGTACCACTAGCATCACAATCTACTTGAAACACCTTATTAAAATTTGGAAGTGCTAAAATAGGTTATTTTGTAACTTTTTATTTCAACAATTGAAAACTCTTTTCTGCCCCATTAGTCCAGTTAAACTCTTTTCTATCCCCTCTCATTGTTTCAGTCAAGGGTCCACAAATATTGCTAAAATTTCGGATAAACTTTTTGTAAAAGCTAGCTAGACCATGAAAAGATCTTACCTCAGTAGCACTCTTTAGAGTAGGCCATTCAAAGATAGCCTGTACCTTCTATAGGTCCATTTTTAGACCTTCTCCTGAAACTACAAACCCAAAATACACTAACTTTTTCTTCACAAAACTGCACTTCTTCAAATTAATCAACAATTTCTCTTCTCTCAACTTCTCAAATACCATACGAATATGCATCATATGCTCATCCAATGTCTTACTAAAGATTAAAATATCATCTAGGTAAAGAATGACAAACTTACCCAAATTTTTTTTCAGAACCTCGTTCATGAGCTGCATGAAAGTGCTCAATGCATTGGTTAGCCCAAAAGTGATGAAGGGTGCTCCCCTTAATACCACAAATATATAACAGAAATAGAGAAATAATAACAACAATATGCAAGAATAGAAAATTAGCTTCTTATTATCTCCACAAATGTGGAATTACAAACTTTCAGAATTACAATATGCAAAGCCACATGGGCATTCCCTTACAATATTCTTTAGGACAAAGCCTCAAATCAATACCCAGATCTACTACCCAAAACTATTCTGAACTGTCTAAGATAATAATACAGCCTTCTTTATATAGGCAATTTTCCACCGCCTGAGAAGGTTCCAGAATTTTAGCCAATAAGACCGACCAAAATTAGAATTATTTTATTTTAAATTTTATTACATCATAGTCGGCTCAAGATAATCTTTGAAACCCAAACAGAAATTTTGAAAAAAATTATTTTTCGCCATTTCAGGTGGCGCAACTTTCGAAGACCATAAGTCATCACCAGTTGACCCGATCGACTATTATAACCCCATTTCAAAAATGCCACCAAGCGCTCTACAGGCTTGACTTGTGCAAGTGCCCATCACCCAAATTTTTGACCTCATTCGGTGCCTCTAAAGTCTTCAAAACTGAGTTCAAATTTTTTGTACCCTGCTACCAATACCGAAAATTTTTAATATCTTCCAATATACACTTGATCTGGCAATGAAACTTTACTGGTAGACTTATATGACCAAAATGAACCTTCAAAAAAGAAATCAGATCATTCTGAGCACATACAAAAATTACCAAAAATAGTAACTTTTCATAAATAGGAGCTCTGCACAAAATAGCCCTTATTGAATATAAAAATAGAAATATATATATATATATATATATATATATATATATATATATATATATATATATATATATATATATATATATATATATATATATATATATATATATATATATATATATATATATATATATATATATATATATATATATATATATATTTGGGTGATGCAAGATTGCTCTTACACCCAGGATGCTCCTGCATCAGACACCTGGTGTAATTTGAGAAGTTACCCTGCCACGAATCAGGTGTGCAAAGAAAAATCAAGACAGTTAACCTCCTCCTTTGTTAGCCATGATGAATCTTCAATAGGTCATCCTTTCCATTTGACCAAATACTCTTCATATGTCCTGTTCCTTGTGCTTCCGCCAACACGACTGTCCAGTATGTTTTCAATCTCCTTGATATCTGAACTGGTTGCTGGAATACTCCACTGTGCTGCTGCAACCTCATCTTCAACACCTCCTTCGTGATACTCTGTCAAATCTGAAATGTTAAACACTGGTGAAATATTCAGCTCACTAGGCAATTCTACCTCATATACATTTTCTGAATCATGTTTCTTCAGTATCTTACATGGCCCAAACTTCTTCATCTTCAACTTGTTATATGTACCAACTAGAAACCGCTCCTTCCGCAAATGAACCGTGACTTCATCACCAACCTGAAATTCTTTATGCCTCCTTTTCTCATCTACCTTAGCCTTATATTGCGCATTCATTTTGTTAATATGCTTACTCACCTCCTCATGGATGTTTTTCAAGTGTTCTGTAAAATCTCCAGCTTCAACACTACTTATTTCTCCTTTATCTATCTTTCTCAATTCAGATGCATTTCTTGGACTACTTCCATATACAATCTAGAATGGTGATTTACCAGTGCTCCTATTGATAGAATTATTGTATGCAAATTCTGCCTGTGGTAAAATTAAATCCCATCTTGTTGGCTTATCTCCAACCAAACATCTCAGCAAATTTCTCAAACTTCTATTCACCACCTCTATCTATCCATCAGTCTGTGGATGATGTGATGAGCTGAACTTCAAATCTGTCTTCAACTTCTTCCACAATGTCCGCCAAAAATATTCAACAAACTTAGTATCTCGATCTGAAACTATGGTCTTTGGCAAACCATGTAGTCTCACCACTTCTCTGAAAAATAATTCTGCTACATGAACAGCATCATTAGTCTTCTTGCAGGAAATGAAATGTGCCATCTTCAAAAATTTGTCAACTACTACAAAAATTGAATCATGTCCCCGCTATGTCCTCGGTAAACCAAGAACAAAGTCCATACTGATATCCTCCCAAGGCTTCTCTAGTATAGGTAATGGCTGATACAACCATATATTCTGCTTCACTCCTTTCACCATCTGACATACTCTGCAACTCTGTACAAAATTCTTGACATCTTGTTGCAATTGTGGCCAATAATAATTTTCACTAACCAAAGCAAGGGTTTTATCACGATAAAAATGTCTAGCCAATCCTCCACTATGCTTCTCCTTGATGAGATTCTCCCTCATAGAACTTTGCAGAATGCACAACTGACTCCCTCTGAATAGCATATCATCTTGGATGATAAAATCCAACCCTTTCGTCCTGTCTAGAGTAACAGGTTCTGTACAAGCTTTCCAAGCTTCACCAAAATCAGGATCCTCTGGATACAAATTCTTGAGTTCCTTGAACCCAACAATGTCAATCTACATTTCTGTCAGCAATAGTTGCCTTCTACTAAGAGCATCTGCAACTCTGTTAGACTTTCCACTCCTGTGTTTCAGAATAAATGTATAACTCTACAAAAACTCAACCCATTTCAAATGCCTCTGATTCAACTTTCCTTGACTATTCAAATATTGCAAAGCTTGATGATCAGTGTATAAAAAAAACTCCTTAAGAAGCAGATAATGTCTCCACTTCTTTAATGCCTAAACTATAGCATAAAATTCTTGATCATAGAAAGAATATTTTCTCTTGGTATCATTTAACTTCTCACTGAAATAAGCAATAGGTTTACCTTCTTGGCTCATAACAGCTCCTATTGCAGTACCACTAGCATCACAATCTACTTGAAACACCTTATTAAAATCTGAAAGTGCTAAAACAGGTTGTTCTGTAACTTTTTGTTTCAACAATTGAAAACTCTTTTCTACCCCATTAGTCCACTTAAACTCTTTTCTATCCCCTCTCATTGTTTCAGTCAAGGGTCCAAAAATACTGCTAAAATTTCTGATAAACTTTCTGTAAAAGCTAGCTAGACCATGAAAAGATCTTACCTCAGTAGCACTCCTTAGAGTAGGCCATTCAAAGATAGCCTGTACCTTCTCTGGGTCCATTTTTAGACCTTCTGCTGAAACTACAAATCTCAAATATACTAACTCTTTCTTTACAAAACTGCACTTCTTCAAATTAATCAACAATTTCTCATCTCTCAACTTCTCAAATACCATACGAATATGCATCATATGTTCCTCCAATGTCTTGCTAAAAATCAAAATATCATCTAGGTAAACAATGACAAACTTACCCAAAAAAATTTTCAGAACCTCGTTCATGAGCCACATGAAAGTGCTCGGTGCATTGGTTAGCCCAAAAGGCATGACTAACCACTCATACCATCCTTCCTTTGTCTTGAAGGTAGTCTTCTATTCATCTCCTTCTCTGATCCGAATCTGGTGATATCCACTCTTCAGATCTATCTTTGAGAAATACACAGCTCCACTCAAACAATCCATAATATCATCCATTCGTGGCAATGGAAACCTATACTTGATTGTGATCTTGTTTATTGATCTGGAATCTGTACACATTCTCCACTCTCCATTCTTCTTTGGTGCTAATATCGCTGGTACAGCACAGGGACTCAGACTCTCATAGATCAATCCTTTCTGTAACAGTTCATGTACTTGTTTGTTCAACTCTTCACTTTTTGCAGGTGTCATTCTGTGTGCTACCTTATTCGGCAAACTCGCTCTTGAGATCAAGTCCATCTGATGACTGATCTTCCTGACTGGTGGTAATCCATCAGCACGTTATCGGATACAATATCTTGAAACTCATTCAATAAATCTGCAACCTCTACAAGTACATCTTCTACTTCTTCTTTACCAACTTTTAGAATTAAAGCAAAACACACATGCTCATGCCTCATACCATTTAAGAATTTTTTTCTATCAACAAATGTTATTCTTGCATTACCACATACCTTTTCTTCGGTCTCCTTCAATAGCTTTAGCTTATGTCGCACTCCATCCTTTGTCAGGGAATAGATATTCTGACGACCATCATGTACAGCACATCTGTCAAACTGTCACAGTATACCCAACAACATATGACATGCATCCATAGAGATGATATCACATAATACCTCATCTTGGTATCCGCCAATCTTGAACTTCACCAGACATTGTTCATTGACCATGACCTTATCGTCATCCTGTACCCAGGCAATCCGATATGGGTGTGGGTGTTTCTTTCTTTTGAGCTTCAACTTTGTCACCATCTCTTCTGACACCAAATTATCAGTGCTTCCACTATCAATAATCACATCATAACATTTAACTTCACACTTGCACCTAGTGCGAAATAGACTCCTCCTTTGCTCAGGTTCATTCTCACCACTCAACAGGACTCTTCTGTTAATCAACGTTTCTCCTTTTTCAGCATCTTCAGAATTTGATGATCTGACATCTTCATCTACATGTGCAACTTTGGCCTGGCCTTTATTTTTCTTGTCTGTTCTGCCTTGGCACTGAAGACATTCAAATACCCTATGACCTTCTTCTCCACAGTGAAAACATGTTCCACAGAAGCCACCTCTTCCAGATCCTTGTCCTCTTCCTCTTCCTCTCTAATCTCTATTATTCTGATCCTGGAAGCGATTGAAATTATTTCCTCGCTGATTCTGACTGCTACTGGCCTCATCCTTCTTTTTTGGATCTTCATTTTGGCCACCATATGACCATCCACCAGATCGTCCACCGCGACCTCTTCCATTTTGTCTGCTTTCAAAATTCTTGTTCGGCTTTTCCTCCACTTTTAGTGCAAACTGGTATGCCTCCTCAATACTATTCATTTGAACTAGATTCAACTCCTCCTGAATGCTTGGCCTTAACCCATTAAGGTATCGGGCAACTTTCTACTTATCAGCTTTTGCATGGCCTGTTCTGATGAGAAGTCGATAGAACTCATCTGTATACTCCTGAATAGATCTTCCTGCTTGCTTCAAACTCTGCATTTTCTTTAGTAGGTCAAGCTCATAATCAACAGGAATGAACTGTCACTTCAATTTATCCACCATCCGATCCCATCTTGTGATTTTATCTTTCCCTCTTCTATTTTGCTCCAACTGAATTTCTTGCCACCAGATCTTCGCATGACCTTTCAATCTGGCTTTCACAAATTTGACCCTATCAGGATCCTCAATATCTTCATACTCAAAATATTCCTCACATTCATTGATTCAGTCGATCAATTCTTCTAGGTTAAGATTTTTATAAAATGTAGGAACCTCAATCTTAGGTCTTTTCCCAATCTTAGAAATGGCTCGAAAAAGTCTTTCTTCCTCTTGGTTCATAATTTTGACTTCTCCTTCTTGATATTCTTCTTCGGCTTCATCCTCACTTTCATCTCTGACATTAAGATTCATTCCTCTACGAATCTTTTCTTGCAATGCTCGCACTTTCCTCTGCAGCTCTCTAACCTCAGGTGTCACAACACCAGCTCTTCCACCACGTTCCTTTCATGGAAGCATTTTTTTTTTGCGATGCGCACTAAAACCCTAACCACGGTCCTGGTGCAAACTGCCTCACAGTCGGTGATCTGTTTACACACTCAAGAACTCCTGCTTTGATACCACTTGATGAAGGGTGCTCCCCTTAATACCATAAACACATAACAGAAATAGAGAAACAACAACAATAATATGCAAGAACAGAAAATTAGCTTCTTATTATCTCCACAAATGTGGAATTACAAAATTTTAGAATTACAATATGCAAAGCCACATGGGCATTCCCTTACAATATTCTGTAGGACAAAGCCTCGAATCAATACCCAGATCTACTACCTAGAACTATTCTAAACTGCTTAAGACAATAATACAGCCTTCCTTATATAGGCAATTTTCCACCGCCTGGGAAGGTTCCAGAATTTTAGCCAATAAGGCCGACCAAACTTAGAATTATTTTATTTTACATTTTATTACATCATAGTCAGCTCAAAATAACCTTTGAAACTCGAACAAAAATTTTGAAAAAAATTATTTTTTGCCATTTCAGGTGGCCCAACTTTTGAAGACCATAAGTCATCACCAGTTGACCCAATCGGCTATTATAACCCCATTTCAAAAATGCCACGAAGCTCTCTACAGGCCTGACCCTTGCAAGCACCTGTCACCTAAATTTTTGACCTCATTCGGAGCCTCTAAAGCCTTCAAAACTGAGTTTAAAATTTTTGTACCCTGCTGCCAATACTGAAAATCTTCAATATCTTCCAATATACACTTGATCTGGCAATGAAACTCTACTGGTAGACTTATATGATCAAAATGAACCTCCAAGAAAGAAATCAAATCATTCTGAGTACATACGAAAATTACCAAAAATAGTAGCTTTGCACAAAATAGCCCTTATTGAATATAAAAATAGAAATAGAAATAGAAATATATATATATATATATATATATATATATATATATATATATATATATATATATATATATATATATATATATATATATATATATATATATATATATATATATATATTTTGGGTGATGCAAGATTGCTCTTACACCCAGGATGCTCCTGCATCAAAAAGGCATGACTAACCACTCAAATAGTCCTTCCTTTGTCTTGAAGGCAATCTTCCATTCATCTCTTTCTCTGATCCGAATTTGATAATATCCACTCTTCAGATCTATCTTTGAGAAATACACAGCTCCACTCAAACAGTCTATAATATCATCCATTTGTGGCAATGGAAACCTGTACTTGATTGTGATCTTGTTTATTGCCTTAGAATCTGTATACATCCTCCATTCTCTATTCTTCTTTGGTGCTAATACCGCTGGTACAGCACAGGGACTCAGACTCTCACGGATCAATCTTTTCTGTAACAGTTCATGTACTTGTCTATTCAACTCCCCACTTTCTGCAGGTGTCATTCTGTGTGCTGCCTTATTTGGCAAACTGGCTCTTGGGATCAAGTCCATTTGTTGACTGATCTTCCTGACTGGTGGTAATCCATCAGGCACGTTATCGGATACAATATCCTGAAAGTCATTCAACAAATCTGCAACTTCTACAGGAACATCTTCTACTTCCTCTTTACTAGCTTTTGGAATTAAAGAAAAACATACACACTCATACCTCATAACATCTAGGAAATTTCTTCCATCAACAAAAGTTATCCTTGCATTACCACATACCTTTTTTTCAGTCTCCTTCAATGGTTTTAGCTTATGTCGCACTCCATCCTTTGTCAGGGAATAGGTATTCGTATGACCATCATGTACAGCACATCTGTCAAATTGCCATGGTCTACCTAACAACATATGACATGCATCCATAGATATGATATCACATAATACCTCATCTTGGTATTCGTCAATCTTGAACTTCACCAGGCATTGGTCATTGACCATGACCTTGTGGTCATCCTGTACCCAGGCAATCCGATATGGATGTGGGTGTTTCTATCTCTTGAGCTTCAACTTTGTCACCATCTCTTCTGACACCAAATTGTTAGTGCTTCCACTATCGATAATCACATCACAACATTTACCCTCACACTTGCATCTAGTGCGAAACAGGCTCCTCCTTTGTTCAGGTTCATTCTCACCACTCAACAAGACTCTTCTATTAATTAGCATTTCTCCTCTTTCAGCATCTTAAGAATTTGATGATCTAGCATCTTCATCTACATGTGCAACTCTGGCCTGGCCTTCATTTCTCCTGTTTGTTTTGCCTTGGTGCTGAGGACATTCAAATGCCCTATGACCTTCTTCTCCACAGTAAAAACATGTTCCACGGAAGCTCCTCTTCCAGATCCTTGTCCTCTTCGTCTTCCTCTCTGATCTCTATTACTCTGATCCTGGAAAGAATTAGAATTATTTTCTCTCTAATTCTGACTGCTACTGGCCTCATCCTGCTTTTTCAGATCTTCATTTCGGCCACCATATGACCGTCCACCAGATCTTCCACCATGACCTCTTCCATTTTGTCTGCTCTCAAACTTCTTGTTCAACTTTTCTTCTACTTTTAGTGCAAAATGGTATGCCTCCTCAATACTATTCATTTAAACTAGATTGAACTCCTCCTGAATGCTTGGCCTTAAGCCATTAAGGTATCGAGCAACTTTCTCCTTATGAGCTTCAGCATGGCCTGTTCTGATGAGAAGTCGATAGAACTCTTCTGTATACTCCTGAACAGATCTTTCTGCTTGCTTCAAACTCTGTATTTTCTTCAGTAGGTCAAGCTCATAATCAACAGGAGTGAACTGTCACTTCAATTTATCCACCATCCGATCCCATCTCATGATTTTCTCCTTTCCCCTTCTATTTCGCTCCAACCGAATCTCTTGCCACCATATCTTCGCATGACCTTTCAGTCTGGCCTTCGCAAATTTGACCCTATCAGGATCCTCAACATCTTCATACTCAAAATATTCTTCACATTCATTGATCCAGTCGATCAATTCTTCTGGGTTAAGATTTTTAGAAAATGTAGGAACCTCAATTTTAGGTCTTTTTCCAATCTTAGAAATGGCCCGAAAAAGTCTTTCTTCCTCTTGGTTCACAATTTCGACTTCCCCTTCTTGATATTCTTCTTCAGCTTCATCCAAACTTTCATCTCTGACATTAAGATTCATTCCTCTACGAATCTCTTCTTGCAATGCTCGCACTTGTCTCTACAGTGCCCTAACCTTAGGTGTTACAACACCAGCTCTTCCACCAAGTTCCCTTCGTGGAGGCATTTTTGCGATGCGCGCTGAAACCCTAACCACGATCCTGGTGTAAACTGCCTCACAGTCGGTGATCTGTTTACACACTCAGGAACTCTTGCTCTGATACCACTTGGTGAAGGGTGCTCCCCTTAATACCACAAACACATAATAGAAATAGAGAAACAACAACAATATGCAAGAACAAAAAATTGACTTCTTATTATCTCCACAAATGTGGAATTACAAACTTTCAGAATTACAAAATGCAAAGCCACATGGGCATTCCCTTACAATATTCTATAGGACAAAGCCTCGAACTATTACCCAGATCTACTACCTAGAACTATTCTGAACTACCTAAGACAATAATATAGCCTTCCATATATAGGCAATTTTTCACCGCCTAGGAAGGTTCCAGAATTTTAGCCAATAAGGCCGACCAAACTTAGAATTATTTTATTTTATATTTTATTACATCATAGTCGGCTCAAGATAACCTTTGAAACCCAAACAGAAATTTTGAAGAAAATTATTTTCTGCCATTTCAGTTGGCCCAACTTCCGAAGACCATAAGTCATCACCAGTTGACCCGATCAGCTATTATAACCCCATTTCAGAAACACCACGAAGCGCTCTACAGGCTTGACCCGCGCAAGCGCCTGTCACCTAAATTTTTGACCTCATCCGGGGCCTCTAAAGCCTTCAAAACTGAGTTCAAAGTTTCTTTACCCTACTGCCAATACCAAAAATCTTCAATATCTTCCAATATGCACTTGATCTGGCAATGAAACTTTACTGGAAGACTTATATGACCAAAATGAACCTCCAAGAAAGAAATCAGATCATTTTGAGCACATAAAAAAATTACCAAATATAGTAACTTTTCATAAATAGCAGCTCTGCACAAAATAGCCCTTATTGAATATAAAAATAGAAATATTTTTTTGGGTGATGCAAGATTGCTCTTACACCCAGGATGCTCCTGCATCAAAAACCTTCACCAAATGTTGTTCCTTCTTACCCATTAAAATGTTAAAAATCCTTTTAAGCTCATCAATTGATAAGTAGGAGATATTTTCCACAACAATTCAAAGTTGAATCTTGATAGTAATATCACAATTACGAGTCATCTAATCATTCAAATGCATGTTACTCTTGTGATATGCTATGTACTATATTAGCATTTTTGTGTTTGGTGTCATGGTGACCTACAAAATTTGTTTCCTTTGATGTAGACTCTCTCTTACCCTACTTTATGGACCTCCTTTAGGTGCTAGCTATGTAGGAGGAGGATATTTAAGAACTATGTTTGTTCCCATATAAAAAGTGGAATATTTTCCATACATTCTCCCCTACATGAATTTGTTTGTCCATTTGTTTGACACCTAAGGTCATGTCAAAACTCCAAGGGAATTGGATGCCAAAGTTTTTATATTAAAAGTGCTCCAATTGACTAAAATCTAATCATAGAATATATTAATCATAATAGAAAAAATCATAAGCTTCTCAAAGATTTTCTTTGTACCCTATCACTATGCTATTGTCTTTCTTATCATTTGTTTATGCTTGACTCTATTCATAGAAAAGGCCTCTATTCATTAAAAAAAAATAGTTAGCTATTGTAAAATAGTTTGGAATTTAGTATTGAGAGGTTCTTAGTTTTAGCATGCACAAAGATATTTTCTATCATATCTCATTTTCAATGAACATTGATCTAGAATAATTCTCCTTTCATTGGGAAATGTTTTCTATTATTAAGTTGTTGCTTCATTATTTCTCAAAAATGTATGTAAAATAGTTTTAGGTATGTTTTCTTGTTCATCATTTACTTCTTTGTCCAAGTTATCATTCTTCTAACTTCCTTCATTTTCTCTTGTGCTCCCATCTACATTGATAGTGCTTACTTCTACTTTTATGCTTAGGTTTTAGTTTAGTTCTAGATATGTTTTTGGGACATTCTTGGGTTTTACTTGTGTTTCCCTAAGGGAACTTGGGGCGCTTGATCCATAATCACTAAAAACACCCAATATAGTAAACAATATTTGAAAAATTACTGAAATACTTAAGAAAGCTAAAAAATGAAAATTTGAAGGTTGATCTAGTTTGTGCCCAATGTGTAGATATGAGTGCATGACAACATTATTGCAAGAACATGGAAAAGTTGTTTACAAAACAAAAAAGGATGGAGTGTGCAAAGGAGAGGATCTTGCAAGTCCTTTTGATACGAGTTAAAAATGTTGGTGCTTGTAAAATAATAATCTTGTAGAAATCCCTAGCACTTATAGAGGAAAAAGATGCTAAAACAATAAACATAGTAAACTTTATCCAAAAAAGCTTGCAACATAGAGTTGCAAAATGCCATGACTCACTAGCAACATACTCTCTAATAAAAAAATAAATTTGCAAATATAATTTGTTATAAGATCTCTCATTTTTTTTATTACTATTGTCATTCAAATCTATGCCTTATAGTCTATTAGGAGCATCCACCTCTTAGCATCATGAAAAATAAATCATACCCTAATTTCCACGTGTTCCTCTTATTCATGTTTAACCTACAACCCATGGTGATGTATAGAACTAATCACTGCGAGACTTGTTTTGTCAACCCTCTCCTCATAAGTTGTGTGTTCGCTTTTGTTGGTTTATGGGAATGCATTGGACAACCTTCTACAAAGCTAATCATAGATACTTTGCACCAAAATTTTGGATAAGAAAATGGAAATTGTCCAAAACACATTGTCAAATACAAATTTATGAAACAAATCCTCACAATTTGATTGAGTTATTAAGAGGAACTAATCATCATTTAAAATAAAAATAGAAGTTAAAAATACTTATTTAATTCTAAATAACAAAACCATACAAATGCATTTAAGTTACAATATGTTTTTACTTTTTTTTTTGATATCTCAGTGGGTATGCCCACGACCTGACCCAACGTCCAGCCTGCCTTACCTTGGTCTTATGAACTACCAAGTTGGGTGAAGAAGGGGCGAGCAAGGTGAGATTAATCCCACTGGGCCACACAATAACCAACATGGGACCCACCATGTGCATGACAAGGTAAATCGGCTTGGGTATCAAATCAATTCGATGAACAATTTAATAAAACTATAGTTTAATATAGGAAAATTGAAATTAATTATAGTTTAATTAGTATAAACTAAACACCTGTTTTAAATGTTATTTTAGTCCAATAGTGTTTATAAATTAAAGATTTTGGGTTTTGTCATTCCCTATGACAGCCAGATAAATTAATTTATGGTGATGTTTCCCTTATCTGCGCAGTTAATTCAGTTATTTCATGAGTATGGCATTGAAATATGGTTGTGATTCAATGAATGGCATCTTAATACACCTTTCTATGTCGAAATCACCCATCGTGTGTATTGACAAAAATGCCCGAATCCTTGTGTGCTAGTTAAGTCTAACTTGTTTAGTATTTAGCCCAATGCTAAACTAGTTATTTCAGTCCAATAGTGTTTATAATCTAAACTAAACACCTATTTTAAATATTATATTCTAAACCAAACAACCAATTTTATTTAAGTAAGCTGGATTTTTTTGACATGGTTGAAATCCTGTTTTAAAAAAAAAAAATCAACCGTAACAAATAGAATTTCTAATATAATATTGAAAAACAAAATTGAATCAGATGATCTTGCCTAAACAATGGCAGGTCCATCTCATTAATCTTAGACTCTTAAATCTGGGTCCTCGTGGGGTACAGACGTAGGAAGACCCGTCTTCTGACAAAATATATCTTCAAAGTCCATTAACATAGCAACTGATGTAAACACAAATTATAAAAATTAGATAAACATTTTCTTATACGAATTTGACTACTATAATATATTATTGAACAGATAAAACTCGCATCAAAGTAAATTATAAAAATTACATAAACTTTTTCTTATATGAAGTTGAGTACTATAATATATTATTGAAATAAAACAAACTTCTTTTTATGAAATTTTTAGAGTGAGTAATTAAATGGAAGTAATATAAAAAGTGGAATTAATATGGATTTAAATTAAGGAGAAATTAAAATTAAATGTTAAAATTGAAATGAATGGGAATGAAATCATATATTTTAAGATGTGAATTCTGCAAATTAATTGAAATTGAATTATTATAGAAGATTGTGTAAATAGAAAATGAATATGATAACAAAGAAAAGATGACAATATTTAGAGTATCAAAGACTGTAGTAAAAAAATGCTATTATGCAGAAGAACTGGGTGTATAGAACTTCTAAGATGTCTTTTTCTAGTAATATATGAAGTAAGACAAATAGGGGTGTTACTACGTGTAATATAGGAATGATCTCACCATCATCCCTTATGATGTTAGAGTCACCATCATCCCTTATGATGTAAGTGGGTCTATGTGTGCATTTGTATCAATTGCCAAAACTTTGTTTCACTAATAGTATCATTCAATTGGCCAAATTATTTCTTTGATTGATGTCATCCCTCAATGGAGGTGTTTTATGTCCAATCTAGTTTGTTTGCACATCTTTAGACACCTTTTCATATCTAGATCTCATGAATTTTACTGTTAGGTACATGTTCTCAAAATATTTAATTCTCAACTAAAACCTTAAATTCAAAATTCTTAAGCTCCAGTCCTTGGTTTTTTTACAAATTATTAATTTATTTGGCATAAAATATTATACGTAATTAATATGTCATCTTATAAGATTTTATTTTGATTGCTCGATAATTGAGTTTATATGATGGATTTTTTCCCCTTACACTATCACTACTAGATTGTTCCATCTTCACAATTTTGTGCCTATCCCCTACTAGCCATTTATCTTAATTCCTTGAAACATTTCCCCCATCTCTAGTACTTGCATTCATACCTTTACAACTTTATGTAACTTTCCTATTGCTAGAAAATAATGGTTTAATTTTATATACAAATTTTTCCATCATGTTAAATATAGCAACCATTGAATTGGATCACTTATTCTTATGATTATTTTTACATAATTTTCTTTTCTTAATATTTAGTCCAAAACTAGCATGCATTCCATTTGGTGCATGAATTGTGTTTATTCTATGTATGGTGTACTTTTATTAGATAAGAGGTGTCTTTTTTTTTTTTGGTACTTATTATTTGTTGTCCATTAGAACTATTGGGAAGGAGTCACAAATTTTTGTCTTCTATCCTTTTACACGTTAATCAAAATATTAAGTTAATGAATTTCATTGAATTTTTATTATTTTCACATATTTTAATTATCCTAAGTTTGTCTTGATTTTGCAAACAATTGAAATGAATTTAGTTTAAAGTAAACAATGTTGCATAATTTGTTATATCTACTATAACTTTTATGATAATAGTAACATAGATCATTATAAATCTTTCATTAGATAAAATTTTACATGGACCATTAAAGAATTAATCTACTTATTCATTACACATTCTTTTAACTGTATAATCAAATTAATTGTAATTATACATTTGAAACTAAAGATAACCTATTTTAGCCCAATTGTTGTTTATAACAAAATATTAACATAATCCTATTGTGACACTTATCTTCCTAAAAAAAATAACTTACAATTTAATCTTAATACTTCAGAATTGTGGAGGAGAAAAATAAATTGATGGTCTATGAAAAGGTAATGAGAAGAAATAGGTTAAAGGTGACGGAATCCTTGCGCACAATGGTAGAAACACAAACTCTAATAAGAGTGGCGCAAACTACAATAAGGCATGAATCTTTCCCATTGTGCTTATGCTTCAAGCTTATCATTCTTTCCAATATAAATTACTGTCGTTTGTACACATGAGTTTAACAAAAGTTGTACAGACATTTCTCTATATGAATTGTGAGATCCAAAACCATGACCTGTAGTCCATGCTTTAAATTCCCAGGAATCTATGTTAGAGACAAACCTAAGTTGTTTGTTAGGTTAAATGCTCCACAAGGAACATATATTTTTAACTGATCAAAAGATAGTGCAAAACCAATCAAAATAAAGTACAAATTGTGAAGCCCAACAGTGAAATGTTAACAACACAATATATTAAACCAAATATTAACTGAGAGGCAACAGTGAAATGTTCCTGAATTTACCCAACAACACTAGGGAATTCAACATAGAGAAAGGAATCAAGTCGCCTTTTGACTGTCAAAGAAGATCAGATCTGATAACAACTTTTCATCATGAATATTACTTGTATTTTATAAGAAAAACAAATTGTTAGCCACTCCAATTAAAATCACCATTCTGTCTTTAATCTCCTATATGAGAAAAGTTTTTTTAATTGGAATAATAAAAAGAAAAGAATATCAAATCAGCAGGACTGTGCTATTATTGGCCTATTTCTATTTATGGTAGTAATTTCTCTAAAATAAGGTGAACCAAAATTAATCTCTTATTATCCAAAATTGATTTAAATCGTGTGAAAATAAAATAAATTGTGGTATAGTTATTAGGATTCAATCTGTGCAGTTTTTGAGTCAAATTATTTGACTCATGTTTCATAAGTAGTGGTTCACAAGAGCCCATCTCTCTACAGAATGAATGGAACACTTATCACTCATTGCATCTAAGTGAGGCTCATAGAGGTGAAGCACTGGAACTTCTTGGAAGGTCACCCATCCCAGTACTAGTTCAGCTCAAATGCATTTATCTTCCTCCTAGATTAAACTCACATTGCTTGCAATCCCATTTGTAAAACCTTCAACAAATATTGTAAATTATAAACCATTTATTATAAAGCCCAAAAAACTCTTCAATACTAAATTAATAATTTAAATGAGCAAAATTCAAATTTTCACTGCAACTTGCAGTCTGCCTCTCTATTCAAATTATAAATAGTGATATTGTTATAAAGATTCAACCTGTGTTGTTTTTGAATCAAACTCATTAACCCATTTTTCATGAGTAGTAGTTCATAAGAATCCATCTCTCTAGAGAATGAATGGAACATTTAGCACTCATTGCATCTAGGTGATGCGCACAGAGGTGAAGCACTGAGACTTCCTGGGAGGTCACCCAACGGAGTACTACTCCAGCTTGATCGCATTTAACCACAAGTTTCCACTGAAATTAAACCCACTTTACTTAAAACTCCATTTCCAAAACCTTCATAAAGGCCCTTAAACTCGTCAATACTAAATAAATAATTTAAAGATACATGTATGTTTGTCCATCCTCATGATGATTTTGAATTGAAAAAGAACTCTGAAATAACTTAATTAACTGGGCGGAGATGGAAATAAACACCATCAAGTAGTTTATCTCGGAGACATAGGGAGGCACAGAATCCACAAAAGAGATTATAACTGATATTGTCTGATAAATTTCTGTTATGTGGGCCCGGGAGGGTGTAGAAAGTCATGCTCTTCGAGAAGAGAAAATCACAGGAATCACATGGTGGTCTCTGTAGCTTCACATGGCTACTTCCTCGACACTTCAATTTTGTGGCTATAAATCCACTGCCATGCTCTCTGCATCCAAGATTGTGGTAAGCTCATTCAAGAGTTAAGAGAAAGAGGATTAAGGAATGGGGGTGCGACTACTGGAAAGAGATTTGCTATTCTCTTTGTTACACTTATGCTTTAATTTTTCAATTGAAGGTCGTAGTCTCAATAAACGAATGAAAAAGGCGGAAGAAGATATAGTAGAAGGATGAGTGTTTCAATTACCATACTCACTCCTGTAATGGGTATTTCAAACTATATGGAAGAACTCTCTATGAGCGGGTTGTGCAAAGGTCATCTGTATAAGGCCAAAAGCCATACTGAACATCGTCTGTTCTGGCTTTTTACATCTGTTTTACAGTATCTCAAATATATTTCAAATAATAACATGTTTTAGAAATCTGGTATGCCGGGTCTTTCCCTTTTAAGAAATTTTTATTGATGGCACACCTTTTACCTGTTAGTTCGTTTCTGTGACAAAAGATCCCATTTAAATACTTGGCAAATCGTGCATGCATTTAGATATCTTTATTTTCTTTTTAAAATCTAATGATCATGATTAATAAATAATTTTATGTTGCTAGGATATGGGTTTTTCTTCCTGCTTCTTTCTCCCTTGAGTCTTTTTGAAACAATTTTTTAATAAAAAGTATAATGGCTTTGCCATTTTTTCCAAAAAAATAAAAATAAATAATTTTATGTAAACAAAAAGATCCAAAAGCTTGCTTTTGTGTTGAGTTAAGGATATTGCATCAATACAATTATAAGTTAAATTGCATCAACATGGTATTACATGTTCTATTGTTAGATCTAATCTTTACTATATGCTAGTATTTATTTTATTTCAATTCAAGATTAATTCCTAAAATAGGGGTTTCACCGAGGCAAGCCTGTACCCACCAACAATTTCCTCTTTTCTTGTGTGTAGGAACAAAATCGTAAATTTTCAAATTTTCGGGATTGAATTTGGTAGATCTGGAGTTACAATCTTTCAGCACATATCATAAATTTATAATTTTCAGCCTCTCAGGTATAGGTCGAGGTCAACTTGTACCCCAAGCCGACCTATACCAAGGAAGTTGACTAGTTCTTGAGACCACTAGAATTTCACAGTTTGTAGTTTCCAGCTCCTAGGTTCTTGATCCAGCTCTGTTTCAGTTCGTGATACAATCTGACAGCTCATTTTCTGATCTGAACTTATGTTTTCTACTAGCCCTCAAGGTTAGTACATTTCCCTCTTGGTCATTTCATAGAACTTTCTCTCATAGATTACATATCATTCATGATTCCTTCTCTTAGGGAAAGGAAGAAAATCCAAGGTCCCACATTGAAAAATCATGAATTGGCACTTTACCTTGTGTTAATCAGATTTCCTTTGTTTCAAGGTCTTGGACTGTTCCTGAATATAACATACAATAAACTTAATTTTGGTGAGTGCCCTATCCCATTGGGTTGCTCACCATTTTGTATGTTACAATATATATTTGATCTTCATGTATTTCTTCACGTGTCTCTAAAATGTTTGTTAAGCTACTATTGTGTAACTATGTTAATTTGCATAGCATGTTTATTTTCTTTTTGTATCCATCTTTAGTTAGATTAAAGTCTACCAATATGTGGTTGTACAAAATGAACTTTTATGTTTCTCATAGCTTACAAATGAATAAACATTTGTTCGCTAATATGTGCTTCCTGAAAATGGGATTTTATGTTGCACTATTGTATGAAAGAAAAACCACTATTTTGTGAATTTCTTTACATTGGTTGAGTTAAAGTAGCTTTTTATGTATATTTCCAAGCCACATTTTCTTGTAAGCTACCATTGACAATAAGGATAACTCTAAGAAACCATCACTCTTAGCAAGATATACATTATTGGAAAATCTTTCATTTTTTATGAAAAATATATATTAATTTATATTAGCTCGAATCTCTCCATTTTTTGAATAAAATATTTGTTGTATTACCAATTTTTTTAAATAATATTTTTTTTATAGAAAATATTAGAAAATCTTGGACAATTATAAGAAAATACATTAGTTACCATGAAAAATCCTTCCATTTGAAAAATACAATTCTTATATAAAGATGAGGCCTAAAAGTGGAAATAACTGATAAGTTTAAGGGTAGGCTCTATAATATTTAGTTTTTATAACATTCATTTAAAATATAATCTGGCAACCCTTATTATATTCTAGATGAGATAAATGTAACTATATTTTATATTTCCTATGGGGTCCAAATTTTCTTTCATGATTCAAAATCTTATTGTGTAGGTGCTTTCAAGATTGATCTCTATTCCCACGTAGAGTTCTATTGTTTATATTAGTTTTCTATTTTATGATTGGCCTCATTAATATTTTGAATTATTATTTTGTATCCCCTCAAGGGATACTGAATGAAGATAAATATTGGTATGGAAGTTTTCTTTGTAGGGCTTTAGGCATAGTAATATACAAACACTGATATTCATGTACAAGTACTATTTTTTGTGTTTTAGACATGGACTAGTTTTTCATTTTTTTATGTGTGAAGAACCCAACTTTCTATACACGAATTGATTTGAAATCTATATTCACAACTCAACTTCTCAAGATTTGGGCAAAGCAAACACACCAGCCTTGAGCTTCCTCATAAAATGGACAAAGAATTACCAAATCTATGAAGGAAAATTCTATGGCTAATACATTTGAAACCCTTGCATCAATTGGAAATGTTTAAAGATCCTCCAACATAGTCTCCACAAGAGAAATCCATGGCTTGGAAAAAATATTTGAAAGAGAATACTTCATTAAGACACACTAGGAAGAAAACAAGTAGTTGAAAATGGATTAGAGACTGGAAATGGATAAATATCTTGTGGATTTCTTCCTTCTAAAGATGAAATTGGGGTAGAAGAAACATTAAAATAACCATGAGTAGATGAATGATAAGGCTCTAAATTCTTCTACCAATTAGAATGACTCACCAACTAAGAAGGCAATTTATAAATTTAATTTTAATATGCCCAAATATATTGTGTATAGATGCCATTAGAGACATCTAATGGACTAATACCTAAAGCTTGTATTGTTATAATTTGATTATCCTCTAGTTCTTTAATAGTGTTTTTAACTAAACATTTTGCAATGCTAATTTAACCATAAGCTTTTGTCCTTTGAGACATGGAAAATATACTAAATCTAAAACAATAGACATATATAGTAAATTTCTCAAGAAAAGACCCTTCTTACATTTATCTTGGTCTCATGCATGGGTACATTTCCACATATCCATCCAAGTGTGGTCACACAAGTACCAAACATTTAATTATCACCATGCATGTTATTCTTGCCATATGCAATGTACTACGTTAGCATTTATGGGTTTTGTGTCATGGTGACCTAAAAACTTTGTCTTTTGATGTAGACTCTCTCTTACCTTACTTTATGGACCTCCTTTAGGTGCTAGCTATGTAGGAGGATAATATTTAAGTACTATGTTTTTTCCCATATATAAAAGGGAAATAGTTTCCCAAAATTCTCCCTTACATAAATTTATTTGTCCATCTGTTTGAAAAATAAGGTCATGTCAAAACTTCAAGGGAGTTGGATGCCAAATTTTTTGTATTAAAAGTGCTCCACTTGACTAAAATCCAATCATAAAATATGTTCATGATAATGGAAAAATTCATGAGCTTCTCAAAGATTTCTATGTACCCTATCACTATGCTATTATCTTTTTTATCATTTTTTTTATGCTTGACACTATCAATAGTTAACTATTATAAAATGATTTGAAATTAGGCATTGAGAGATTCTTAGTTTTAGTATGCACAAAAATATTTTCTATCATATCTTGTTCTTTAATGAATATTGTTCTAATAATTATCCTTTGATTGGGAAATGTTTTCTATTATTAATTTGTTGCTTCATTATTTATCAAAAATGTATGTAAAGATTCTTTTCTACTTTTTCTAGTTCATGTTATTTACTTCTTTATCCAAATTATCATTCTTCTTTTCCTTCATTTTCTCTTGTTCTCTTGTCTAAATTTCTCGTACTTGTTTCTACTTTGATTCCTAGGTTCTAGTTTATGTCTAGATATGTTTTTGGGACATTTTAGGGTTCTACCTGTGTTTCCCTAAGGGAGATTGGGGTGGTTGAGCCCTAATCATTTAAAAAACCCAATAAAGTAAAAATTATTTGAAAAATTACTAAAATACTTAAGAAAGCCAAAATAATGGATTTTTGAAGGTTGATCCAATTATGCCCAATCTGCAGATATAGGCACATGCAATATTGTTGTAAGAACATGGAAAATTTGTTTATGGAACAACAAAACATGGAGTGTTTAGGGGAGAGGATTTTTCAAGTCCTTTCAATATGAGTTGAAAATGTTGGTGCAAGTAAAATAATAAACTTGCAAAAAATGCTAGCACTAGTAGAGGAATGAGATGGGAAAAAATAAATATAATAAACTTTATTCAAACAAAATTACAACACAAATATGCAAAATTACAAAATTGTTTTCACATGTTTCATTTATCCTAAATTTGTCTTGATTTTGCAAGTAATTGAAAAAAATTTAGTTTAAAGTAAAAAATGTCATATAATTTAATATATATCTACTATAACTAAATTATGATAATAATAATAACATGGATCATTATAACATATTTATTGGATAAATTTTGACATCGATCGTTAGAAAATTAATCCACTTGTTCATAAAACATTCTTTTAATTGTATCATCAAATTAATTTTATATTATTAGAGTCCATAAGAACCTACCACATTATTTTAATTCTATTTTCAAATTAAACAAGCCGTCCATTAAGAATAAGATATGAGAACTATATTTGCTAATGGGCTCCATTATAGTTATACATTTGAAACCAATGATAACCTATTTCAGCCCAACTATTGATTATAACAAAATTCTCATATAACCCCATTGTGACACTTCTCTTCCTAAAGAATAACATACAATTAATCTGTATACTTTGTATTTGTGGGGGAGAAAAAATTGACGGTCTATGAAAAGGTAATGGGAAGAAATAGGTTGAAGGTGACGGCATCCTTTCACACAATGGTAGACGCACCAACACTAATAAGAGTGGCACAAACTACAATAAGGCCTACATCTTTCCCATTGTGCTTATTCTTTACGCTTATTATTCTTTCCAATAACAATTATTGTGGTTTGTACACATGAGTTTAACAAAATTTGTACAGACAAACATATGTTTTTAACTGATCAAAATAAAGTGCAAATTGTGAAGCCCAACAAGCATGTAATAACTACATGCACTTGAAAGTATGACTTGCAAGTTATCTTGGGGTTTGAGTCCTTTCACCATCATAAAACCAAACATTAACTAAGAGACAATAGTGAAATGTTCCTAGATTTACCCAACAACAGTGGGTAATTCAACATAGAGAAAGGAATCAAGTCACCTTTTGACTATCAAAGAGGAATAGATCTAATAACAACCTTTCGTCATGAAAATTACTTGTACTTCTATATAAGAAAAACAAATTGTTAGCCTCTCCAATTAAAATCCCCATTCTCTCATTAATCTCCTATATGAGAATTTTTTTAATTAAAAAAATAAAAATCAAACCAGCATCATTGTTCTTGGAGTGGATAAAGAGTGAACAATCTTATTATATTCTTGGCTAATTTCTAGATATGGTAGTATTTTCTATGAAATGAGACGAATCAAAATTAATCTCCTACAACCCAAAATTGATTTCTACCAAGGATGGCCACGCGTGAAAATAAAAGAAATACTAAATAAATAAAATAAGGATACATGGACGTTTATCCATCCTCACAATGATTTTGACCGAAAGGTGTATAAGACGCCATTCACTGAATTACAACAGCACAACGTGAATTAACTGCGTGGACAGGGGAAGCATCTCCATAAATTAGTTTATCTCGGAGACATACGGAAGCACAAAATCCACAGAAGAGATTATAACTGATTTTGTCAAACAAATTTCCGCTATATGGGCCCGGGAGGTTGCAGGAAGTCAAGTTCTTCGAGAAAAAGAAACAGGAAGCACATGGTGGTCTCTGTAGCTTCACATGGCTATTTCCCCATCTCATTAATTTTGTGGCTATAAATCCACTGCTCCGCTCTCTGCATCCAATCCAAGATTGTCCTCCGCTCATTCAAGAGTTGAGAGAAAAAGCTGTGTTGTTCTTTTCGTTATTATTGTTCTTATGCTTTATTTTTTTAACTGAAGGTTATAGTCTTAATAAATGAATGAAAAGGTTGAAGACGATATAGTAGCAGAATTCCGAGTGACCCATAATGAAGCGTGGTCGAAGGTGGGAAATCCTCCTCTGGTCTCATTCATATTTTCTATCATGTCTTGTTTCTTAATGAACATTGTTTAAATAATTCTCCTTTCATTGGAAAAGGTTTTCTATTATTAATTTGCTGCTTCATTATTTCTCAAAAATGTATGTAAAGAGTTTTTTTAATGTTTTCTTTTTCATTTTTTACTTTTTTCTTGAAGTTATCATTCTTATTTTCCTTCATTTTCTCTTGTGCTCTTGTTTATATTACTAGTGCTTTCTTCTACTTTCATGCATAGGTTCCAATTCAGTTCTAGATATGTTTATGGGACATTCTTGGGTTTTACTTGTGTTTCCCTAAGGGAACTTGGGATGCTTGAACCCTAATCACTGAAAACACCCAATACAATAAATAAAATTTGAAAAATTGCTGAAATACTTAAGAAAGCTAAAAAATGAATTTTTAAAGGACAATCTAGTTTGTGAGAAATATGTAGATATGGGTGCATGAAAACATTGTTGCAAGAACATGGAAAATTTGTTTGCAAAACAACAAAGCACGAGAAGTGTGCAAAGGAGATGATCTTGCAAGTCCTTTTGATATGAGTTGAAAATATTGGTTCCTATAAAATAATAAACTTGCAGAAAGCCCTAGCACTTGTAGAGGAATGAGATGGAAAAATAGTAAACATAATAAACTTTATCCAAAAAATCTTGCAACATAGAGATTCAAAATACCACAACTCACCACCAACATACTCTCTAATAAAAACAAAACATTTACAAATGTAATTTTTTATAAGCTCTTTCAATTTTTTAATTACTATTGTCACTCAAATCTATTCCTTATAGTCTATTAGGAGCATCCACCTCTTAGCATCATGAAAAATAAATCATACCCTAATTTCCATTTGTTACTCTATTTCATGTTTAACCTAGAGCCTGTGGTGATGTGTAGAACTAATAACTTTGCAACTTGTTTTGTCAATCCTCTCCTCACAAGTTGTGTGTTCTCTTGTGTTGGTTTCTAGGAATTCATCTACCAAACTTCTACAAAGCTAATCATAGCTGGACAAAATACTTTAAACCAAAATTTTGGATAAAAAAATGAAAATTATTCATAAAAAATAGTCGAATACAGATTTATGTAACAAATCCTCACAATTTGATTGAGTGACTAAGAGAGACTAATCACCATTTATAATAAAAATAGAAAATAAAAATACTTATTTAATTATAAGTAACAAAACCATACAAATGCATTTAAGTTGCAATATGTTTTTAATTATTATTAAAGCTCATCAATTTGATGAACAATTTAATGAAATTATACTTGAATATAGGAATATTGAAATTAATTATAGTTTATAAGTAGGAGATATTTTCCACATCAAGTCAAATTGTGATATTGCTATCAAGATTCAACTATGTAGTTTTTTTGAGTCAAACTCATTGACCCATGATTCATGGGTAGTGGTTCAAATGAATCCATATCTCATGAAAATGAATAGAATAATTATCACTCATTGGATCTAGGTGATGCTCACAGACGTGAAGTACTAGGACTTCTTGGGAGGTCACCCATCTTAGTACTATCCCAACTTGAGCACGCTTAACTACACACTTCCCTCCATCGTTAAACCCACTCTTCTTGCAACCCCATTTGCAAAACTTTCACCAACTATTGTGCCTTATGAACCATTCATTAGAAATCCCCTTTAGCTCATTAATTGGTAAGTAGTAGATATTTTCCATAGCAAGTCAAATTGTGATATTGCTATCAAGATTCAACTGTGTAGTTTTTTGAGTCAAACTCATTGACACATGATTCATGAGTAGTGGTTCACATGAACCCATCTCTCATGAGAATGAATCTAACACTTAACACTCATTGGATTTAGGTGATTCTCATAGAGGTGAAGCAATGGGACTTCCCCAGAGGTCACCCATCCCAATACTACTCCAGCTCAAGCACGCTTAATTATGGAGTTCTCTCCATCGTTAAACCCATTCTTCTTGAAACCCCATTTACAAAACCTTCACCAAGTGTTGTTACTTATGAACCATTCATTAGAAATCCCCTTAATCTCATCAATTGATAAGTAGGAGATATTTTCCACAACAAGTCAAATTATGATATTGCTATCAAGATTCAACTGTGTAACTTTTTGAGTCAAACTCATTGACCCATGATTCATGAGTAGTGGTTCACATACACCCATCTCTCATGAGAATGAATGGAACACTTAGCACTCATTGGATCTAGGTGATTCTCACAAAGGTAAAGCATTGCGACTTCCCTAGATTTCATCCATCCAAGTACTACTCTAGCTCAAGTGTGCTTAACTACAAAGTTCCCTCCATCGTTAAACCCACTCCACTTGTAACCTCATTTGTGAAACATTCACCAAGTGTTGCGCCTTATGAAACATTCATTAGAAATCCCCTTAAGATCATCAATGATAAGTAGAAGATATTTTCCAAAATAAGTCAAATTGTTATATTTCTATCAAGATTCAACTATATAGTTTTTTGAGTGAAAGTCATTGATCCATGATTCATGAGTAGTGGTGCACATGAACCCATATCTTATGAGAATGAATGAAACACTTAGCTTTCATTAGAGGGTTTTCCCACAAAAGTGGTTCCCACTTTTTTCCACAAAGAGAATTCAAGAATAAAAAAAATCATTTTGACCCCTTTGAACAAACTGCGGTCTTCGTTCAAAGGTCCCCAGGGGGTTTGTTCGAACATATCTATGTGGCATGTTCAAATGAAACCCCCCTTCATTCAAACATGCCCGCATACCATGTTCAAATGAGAAGGGGGGGGAGGGGGGGTTGTTTGAACCCCCTGGATGAAATTTTTGATAAATTACGGTGACAGGGGTCATTTTCACCATTATTTTGTTTTTGAGCTTGTGGACCCCCATGTGTTAAACTAAACCCAATGACTTCCTAGTGTGACTTCAACATTATGTGAGAATTTTCGGCCTCTTCCATCCGTCTTTCATATTAGGTACGCATTATTCTTCCTTTCTTTTTTTTTTTTAAATTGTAAATTATTTGTTTTTCATATATCTTAGTCAGTTTTGTGTTTTAAGTAGTTTTTTTGTATTTTGTTAGATAGTTTTACAATTAAATTATTACAAAACATTAAAAAACCCTATTTAGAAATTTTTACAAAGCCCTAGTTAAAAAAAACAAGCTAGAAAACCCTAGTTAGAAAAACCAAACTACAAAACCCTAGTTAGAAAAACCAAAATAGAAAGCCCTAGAGTTAGAAAACCTTAGCTAGAAAATCCTAGCTAGAAAACATTGAAAAAATGTTTCTTAAATATTTGTTTTTAATTTTTTAAGTTAGATATATCTGAAAATTTTAGTTTATAAAGCTGTAGAAAATGTTATGTACACATGTATAGTTAGATATATAAATGTTTGAAGTTATTTTTATATACTGAACTATTATGTACATATATTTAAGATTTTTTGTTTAAATATACTTTTACAAACATGCTAGTTAAACTAATGTTTAAAAATCCTAGTTAGAAAATGTTAAAAAATCTTAGTTAGAAAACCCTAGCTAGAAAAGCCTAGTTAGGCAATCCTAGTTAGAAAATGTTAGAATATCTTAGTTTAACAACTATACAGAAAATGTTTATTTTTAAAAATTTAGAATTTTTTTTTATGTACACATGCGTATTTTAGATGTTTAAATATTTAGATTTCTTTTTGATACATTGAAATTTTATGTATATGTTCTAGATGTTTCTATTTTACATGTAAAGTTGTTATACATTGTATAGTTAGACATGTTAACATATTATCTTAGGACCCCTTAAGTATGTATCCTAAAATCTTATAAGATACCCAGGGCCCCTTAAGACACCGAGAACCCTTAGTAGGATATTTTATTCAACATTATATAAATTCCTTAACGACCTCTAGATTATGACATAAAACCCTTTATGAACCCTTAGCAGGACCTATTATTGACATAAAAGGACATAATAACCATTACTTGATGACATATAATAACATAAGACTAATTATGACATAAAAGCCTTTAAGAACCATTACCAGGACCTATTATGACATAAGACCCATTATGACATAAAGTGAGCTTTAAGAACACTTAGTAGGACCTCTTTAAACACATAGGACCACTTAGACCCATTAATGTATCTTAGGATCCATTAATACATATAAGGACCTATTGTCGCATTCAAGACCCCTTAAGACATACTAGGATCCATTAATGTAACCTAGGATCCCTTAGGACCCCCAAAACTAATTAATGTATCTTAGGACCATTGATGACACCTACAACCCCTTAAGACATTCTAGGACCCTTATCCATCGCTTATGACATGTTAAGACATAGAGGACCCCTTAGGACCTCCAAGACCCATTAATGTATCTTAGGATGTCTTAGGACCCATTAATGTATTTTAGGTTTCATTAATACATATGAGGATCTATTGTCACACTCACGACCCCTTAAGACATACTATGATCCATTAATGTAACCTAGGATCCCTTAGGACCACTTATGACACCTACGACCCCTTAAGACATTCTAGGACCCTTATCCATCCCTCACGACATGTTAAGACATCTAGGACCCCTTAGGACACCCAAGACCCATTAATGTACCTTAGGATGTCCTATGACCCATTGATGTATCTTAGGTTCCTTTAATACATAAGAGGACTTATTGTCACACTCAAGACCCCTTAAGACATTCTAGGATCCATTAATGTAACCTAGGATCCCTTAGGACCACTTATGACACCTACAACCCCTTAAGAAATTCTAGGACCCTTATCCATCCCTTACGACATCTTGAGACACATAAGACCCCTTATGAACCCCAAGACCAATTAATGTGTCTTAGGCTCCATTAATACATATGAGGACCCGTTGTCACACACAATACCCCTTAAGACATAATAGGATCCATTAATGTAACCTAGGATCCCTTAGGACCACTTATGACACCTACGATCCCTTAAGACATTCTAGGACCCTTATCCATCCCTTATGACATCTTAAGACACATAGGATCCCTTAGGACCCCCAGGACCAATTAATGTTTCTTAGGATGTCCTAGGACTCATTGATGTATCTTAGGTTCCATTAATACATATGAGGACCCATTGTTGCACTCAAGACCCCTTAAGACATACTAACACAGGGGCAAGGAAAGTTAAAGCAGAATTGACTCAACTTAAACCTACAAACATGCCCTGCTCAGAGTTACACACAAAAGAAATACATAATTCACATGAAATAATGAAAACAAAACATAAAATAAGGCAAGGCAACTAGCCACCACACTGGTGCAATTATTAAAAATCATTCAACATGCCCGGCTGTGAGGCCTTCCGGGTTTCAGCCTTATACAAAGAGAATTAAGAAATTAGAGTCTCAGATCACACCTTATCTTCTTCTCTAATGATCTATATCATGTTCTCATACTCTTCTATATTCTACTTACTTATCCTAAACCAACCTAAGCTCCTTATATAGCCAGCTAAGCCACAAGTCGGCTAATCAGGCATTTAATTACATTATAGGTCCACTTAGGAAGAGAAAACCAAAAATATTGAAAGAATGAACAAAACATGATGAGAAGTAACATTTAGGTCCACACATGATCCAAGAAAAAATCCCCAACTTCGCAAGGTCCCATTTTATCATACGAATCCGCACAAGGCAAAGAGCTTCCATGTTTCATGCGAAACTGGCTGGAAAATTGATACCCGAGGAAAATGGAAAAAAATCCCAACTCCAGATGAATTAGGATATGATGTCATAGGGTAAGGTTAAAAAATGGGTCCACATCCTTGCATTAACTTCTCATAACAAGAAACCAATAGCTGCAATGACTACAAAGCAAACAACCTATAGGAGCATAAACAAAAGACATGAAATGTTTTTGGTTGATGCAAGATTGCTCAAAGACCCAAGATGCTCTTGCATTAGACACTTGGGGTAAATGAAGAAATGATGTCCCCATCAGGCATTGCTCATATTTTGACCTGAATCATAAAGATCCAACTCAGCTTGTGTAATCCATGAATTATCTTCAAGTGGCTTGTCTTTCCACTGAACTAGGTATTCCATGTAGTCCTTTCCTCTTGTACTCTTGCTCACTCTACTATTTAAGATCTTCTCAATGCTATCTTTATTCTTCTTAGGCTAATCTAGATCATCTTCCATCTCATCATTTGATTCAATTTACTCAAATATATCAGCAATGTTGAATATAGGTGATATATCCATGTCCTTTGGTAATTCTACTTCGTTGGCATTTCCACTGTCAAATTTCTTGAGAATCTTACAAGGTCCAAACTTCTTCATTTTTTAATTTGTTGTAGGTGCCAACTGGAAATATATTCTTCTTCAAATGAATCATAACCTCATCTCCAACTTCAAAAGATTTATGTCTCCTTCTCTGATCCACTCTCTGTTTATATTTTTGATTATTGTCTTCCAAATTCCTTTTGACTTCATCATGTAAAGTTCTCATGAAGACTGCAAAATCCTCAGCTTCAATACTTCTTCTTGTCCCAGTAGGAAAATCTCTCAACTCTGTGGTTCTCTTAGGATGAAATCCAGTAACAATCTCAGATGGTGTCATCTTAGTACTTCTATTCACAGAATTATTATATGCAAACTCTGCTTGTGCCAAAACTAAATCCCAATTAGTAGGCTTATCTCCAACTAAAAATCTCAACAAGTTTCCCAAACTTCTATTCACAACTTCAATTTGTCCATCTGTCTGAGGGTGAAATGTAGAACTAAACTTTAACTCTTTATTCATCTTCTTCCAAAGCATTTTCCAAAAGTAACCAGTAAACTTAGTATCTGAAACAATAGATATAGGCAAACCATGCAATCTTACGACTTCCTTGAAAAATAATTCAGCTACATGTAATGCATCAGATGTCTTCTTACAAGGTATGAAATGAGCCATCTTAGAAAATTTGTCAACTACTACCAAAATAGAATCATTACCCCTCCGAGTTTTAGGCAATCCAAGAATAAAGTCCATACTCACATCTTCCCAAGGTCTATCAGGTATAGACAAAGGTGAATACAATCCCAAATTTTGACTAGTTCCTTTTACTATTTGGCAAATTCTGCAACCTCTAACCATTCTCTGCACATCTCTATAAATCTTTGGCCAAAAGTATCTTTCTAAAATTAGTTTCACAGTCTTATCAATCCCAAGATGTACAACAAGTCCACCACTATGCTTCTCCTTTATTATGTTCTCCCTCATAGATCCTCTAGGTATGCACAACTGAACTCCCTTAAACACCATGTCTTCTTGAATCGAATAATCAGTCCACTTATCACTCACTGTTTGTTCCTTATAAGCTTTCCAAGGCTTTGCAAAATCAAGGTCAGTTTCATAAAAAACACTTCAAATCATCAAAACCAAGTACCTCAACTCTCATTTCTTCCAACAAATTTCTTCTTTGGCTCAAGGCATCAACAACTTTATTTAGCTGTCCACTTTTATGCTTCAATGAAAAGGAAAAATTCTGCAAGAACTCAACCCACTTCATATGTCTTTGATTCAATTTATTCTGACTTCCCAAATACTATAAAGCTTGATGGTTAGTATACAACACAAAATAATGTCTCCATTTATTCAAATCTTTAACAATTGCATATAATTCCTGGTCATAACTAAATATTTTCTCTTAGCATCTTTCAATTTCTCACTAAAGAAAGCTATAGGTCTTCCTTCTTGACTCAAAACAACTCCTATTGCACTTCCACTAGCATCACATTCAACTTGAAAAATGTTACTGAAATTAGGAAAAGCAATTGTAGGTAACTCTGCAATTCTTTGTTTCAATGTTTCAAAACTCTTTTGTGCTCCATGTGTCCATTTGAAATCCCTTTGATATCCACTCATAGTTTTAGTCATAGCATTACAAATAGAACTAAAATTTTTGATGAACTTCCTATAAAAACTTGCCAGTCCATGAAATGATCTTACCTCTCCAACATTATGTGGTGTAGGCCAATCAATTATAAATCTCAATTTCTTAGGATCCATCTTCAATCCATCAGCTAAAATTACAAAACCAAGGTACACAATCTTTTCTTTCATAAATGAACATTTCTTCAAATTAATCATCAACTTTTCTTCCTTCAATCTCTGCAATACTTGTCTGATATGCTCAAGATGTTCTTCCTTACTCTTACTGAATATCAAGATGTCATCAAGATATATGATCAAAAACTTACCCAAGAATCTTTTCAAAACTTCATTCATCAGCCTCATGAAAGTACTAGGTGCATTAGTCAAACCAAAAGGCATAACCAACCATTCATGCAAACCTTCATTAGTCTTAAAAGTAGTTTTCCATTCATCCCCTTCTCCAATCCTAATTTGATGATAACCAATTTTCAAATGAATCTTTGTGAAATACTTTGCTCCACTCAAACTATCCATTATGTCATCCATCCTAGGCAAATTAAATTTGTACTTTACTGTTATCTTGTTTATAGCTCTAGAATCAGTGCACATTCTCCATTCTCCATTATTTTTTAGTGCTAACACAACAAGTACAACACAAGGACTCAAAATTTCCCTAATCAAACCTCTCTCAAGAAATTCTTGCACTTGTCTATTCAACTTAGTCTTTTCATTAGGTGTTAACCTATGTGGTGCTTTATTAGGAAAACTAGCTCCAGATATCAAATCCATACAATGAATTATACTTCTCATAGGAGGCAAACCATCAGGTACATTATCAAAAATTATGTCATGAAATTCAGTCAACAAAGGTTTAATCTTAGATGCATGTTCTAACTCATCTTGTTTTTTAGTTTTCCTTGGACTTAAAGAAAAGTAAATATTTTGTTCTTTCATTTATCTTGCAAATGTTTTACCATCAACCAAGCATACTTTGACCGCAGTACAATGACCTTCATCAAACTTCTATACTAAAGGAAATAATACTTTTTTCTTCCCATCCATCCAAATAGTATATTGATTCAATCTACCATCATGATAAGCTTTCCTATCATATTGCCAAGGTCTACCCAAAAGAATATAACAACAATCCATAGGCATAATATCACACAAGACTTCATCATGATAATTCCCAATTTTGAATTTAACAAGGCATTGTTCACTTACAAGTAGTTTATTCTCCTTCTGGATCCAAGCAATATGGTAAGGTCTAGGATGTCTCAATCTCTGCAACTACAATTTGTTAACTAGCTCTTCAGATGCCAAATTATCAGAACTTCCACTATCAATGATTACCTTGAAACATTTGTCAGTGATCTTACATCTGGTTTTGAACAAACTTTTCCTCATAATAGGTTCCTCATCAGCTTCTTCATTCTACAAGATCCTTCTTAGCATCAAGTTCTCACCATGTTCAGGTTCATTAGATAATTCCTCAACTTCTTCACAAGACAAATTATTTTTGCCATTACCTCCGGTCTTCTTTCCAGAGTTAGTACATTCAAAAGCTTTATGTCCTTCTTCGCCACATTTGTAACAAGTACCTTTAAACTAAGATTTCTCTTCTCTTTTCCCACTATTGTTATTCCTAGAGTAACTAGTATAGCTACCTCTAGAGTAATTACCTCTTCTACCAGCGGGTTCATCTTTGCATCCTTTATCTTGCACTGTATTGTCAGATCTACTACTTTCCCCATAAGTTCTGCCTCTACTTCTTTGAAATTTTCCACCTCTTCCTCTCTGTCTTTGATCATGTCTTTTTTCCAATCATTCTTCGGCCTTCAAAGCAAATTGATATGCTTCTTCCACACTATCTATTTTAACATAGCTGATTTCATCTTGAATCAATGTCCTCATGTCATTCAGGTATTTAGCCATCTTCTCAACTTCATCATCCACATGTCCAGATCCGATATCCAATTTGTAAAATTCCTCAGTATATTCCTTCACACTCATGTCCATTTGTCTCAAATTTTTCATTTTCCTCATCAAACTAACTTGGTAATTAGATGAAAGAAACTTCTTCTTCATCTTTCCAAGCATCTTCATCCATGTCTTGATCTTTTCATTTCCTCTCTTCTGTCTCTCAGTTTGCAAATGATCCCACCAAAGAGATGCATGACCTTTCAACTTTGTGACTGCTATCTTAACCTTCTTATTATCAGGAGTACCTTCATACTCAAAGTATTTATCCATCTCATAGATCCAATCCAAAAGTGCATTGGTCTCAAGTCTTCTATCATAGAAATAAATTTCAACCATAGGTCTGGAGTTAGCCTTAGAAAAAATATCAAAAGTCTTTCCTCATCTTGTTCAACTTTAGGTCCAAGATTAGGTGCTGCCTCTTCTTCATCACTAACATCTTCAAGATGTGCGCCTCTTCTCTGGGCTATCTCTTTAGCTTCAGCCTAGTTGCAATCTTCCTTAACATGCCCTTCTAAGAGTTACTCAGGGAAGAAATACATAATTCACATGAAAAAATGAAAACACAACATAAAATAAGGCAAGGCAACTAACAACCACACTGGTGCAATTATTGAAAATCATTCAGTGTGCCCGGTTGAGGCCTTCCAAGTTTCAGCGTTATACAAAGAGAATTAAGAAATTAGAGTCTCATCTCACACCTTATCTTCTTCTCTAATGATCTATATCATGTTCTCATACTCTTCTATCTTCTACTTATCCTAAACCAACCTAAGATCCTTATATAGCCAACTAAGCCACAAGTCAGCTAGACCGACATTTAATTACATTATAGGTCCACTTAGGAAGAGAAAACAAAAAATACTAAAAGAATGAACAAAACATGATGAGAAGTAACATTTAGGTCCACACATGATCCAAGAAAAAATCCCCAAATTTTCAAGGTCCCATTTCCTCATATGACTCTGCGCAAGGCAAAGAGCTTCCATGTTTACTGCGAAACTAGCTGGAAAATCGATACCTGAGGAAAATGGTGAAAAATCAAAACTCAAGATGAATTAGGATATGCACTCATAGGGTAAGGTTAAAAAATAGGTCCACATCCTCACATTAACTTTGCATAACAAGAAACCAACATTTGCAATGACTACAAAGCAAACAACCTACATGAACAAAAAAAAGAGGAAATGTTTTTGGTTGATGCAAGATTGCTCAAAGACCCAAGATGATCTTGCATCACACACTAGGATCCATTAATGTAACCTATGATCCCTTAGGACCACCTATGACACCTAGGACCCCTTAAGACATTCTAGGACTCTTATCCATCCCTCACGACATCTTAAGACACATAGGACCCCTTAGGAACCCCAAGACCCATTAATGTGTCTTAGGATGTCCTAGGACCCATTGATGTATCTTAGGCTCCATTATTACATAGAAGGAGACATTGTCGCACTCAATACCCCTTAAGACATACTAGGATCCATTAATATAACCTAGGATTCCTTAGGACCACTTATGACACCTACAACCCCTTAAGCCATTCTAGAACCCTTATCCATCCCTTACGACATCTTAAGACATATAGGACCCCTTAGGACATAGTTAGATCATTAAAAAAAAAAGTGTACGAGTAAATTAAAAATGTATAATTTTAGATTTTAATATTAGTTTCTATTTTACATGCACTTGTAATTGGTACTCAAGAACTTAATTTTTACTATTTAGTTCACATGTTACCCCTAGACAGTCACACATGATAGAGATGATGTACCTTAGGATGTACATGAGGGTGAGGGTGTGGGTTAGGGTAAGGGAACTAATGTTGTTGCACCCCATGTTTACCCTTGCACTCCTGATTTAGCCACTATATTTCAAAGTGATAGAGCAAAGATGGATCGACTTGGAGAGTCCATTAGTAGATCTAATGAGGGGTTATATAGAGATATTTGCACTACCATTTTAAGGAATCTTGATGACCTAGAAATGCGGTTGAGATCATTTTCTTCATTTTTACCATAGGTTATTGAGATGATTTTTGTAGTGTTGAGAGATGAGGTCTTGAAAGACATGTATCCTTAGAGTGGGTTCAGAGCCTTGTCTCTAAGGATGTCATCAAATGAGAGGTCTTCCCATTTTATGAGGTGAAGGCCAAGGTGAGGGGATATTGTGATACATGATGTGTGATTCCAAAGATAGAATGTATGATATACCCTTGATTCCTTACAACACATGGTAATTATCCTAATAACGACCAAATTCCATTGTATTTTGCCTAACAATTGTACAATGAGTTTCATCTGGGGTTCAACATCAACTATTTAGATCTTTTAGGATATTTTGGTTAGGGGCGCGACAAAGTTTCTGATCGCCATGAATACCATAGGGCTGATGGAGTTGTACCTACTCATCGATAGTTGGTGGGGCAGAGAACTCCAATGGTGACACCAGTGATGGCTTCTATTGCTGATAGAGTTGTCATTGATTCTAAAAGGGAAGAAGTTGATAGGATAGGGCAGATTGCATATGTAGCCATAAACATTACTTCTAACACACTGGGAAAATATATTATGACTAGACCCAGTCGACCGAGATCATCTTCTGAGGCATCATCTAGTGTTGTATTAGGACATTGAGCTGAGACCTATAGAGATGCAAGTCTTCCTATGCTGGGTGATATATGTGGGCTTATAAGGAGATTAGAGACACATGGATATGGAACTTTATTTTTTAGATGATCTTTTGTAGTGATATTCCTACATTGTAGACTTGCAGAAGATACTGATATAGAGTGTCAAAGATATCATCAAAGTTGCATATGGCTCTATATTTCTAGTGACCCAGGACATGCCATTGAGTCACGCGTATCAAAGTACACAAAACTCTACAAAACACTCAACTTAGCACTATGCACATCATTCAACTGAAAACTCTGCACAACACTCTACTATAGCTCTAGATGTAGGAATATGAGTTGGAGATTTCTGCATCACCACTTATAGGATGGAGACTTTTGAGGAGTAGCTGTGAGGGTTGAGTCATGTTGATGTTTTTGGGGATATAGGATCATATATGGATATGCTATTGCATCCTTCTAACTCTACACCACTCTCATTTCAGCTACATACCCCTTTGTATTCTTCATTACTAGAGAGGATTGGGACTGTTGGAGATGCAACTTTTGTCAATTACAGCCTAGTGCACAGTGATGACCCTCTTACTCCTGAGGCCCTGGTACCACTTTTAAATTTAGTTTTTACAACAGTGTAAACTTATTTATTTTTTATTTTAATAATGAAAAATTAATTGTAAATTCACACACGTGTACTGATGTTTTTACATGTATAATATTTTGTAGGCACAATTACCAGAGCATACTACTTCCAGTGTGGGCTCAGAGTGTGTTGGAAGGACAAATTTGGTGGATGCAACACCTACTAGTGCTCAGGTAAGTTTTAAATAATCCCAATTGCCTTCCAATGTGCTATCATCGAAAAACATTATCCTCTTAACATATTTTGATATTGTTTTCCTACTAAAACTAATCTGAGATGAAATTGAAGATATTCTTTTATTTTGGGATATAGTGTTACCAACAATGGATGTCAACATAACTCTTCTTGTAATGGTCTTATCTTTAGTTCAAGATTGCTTCCCTATGGATCTCAAAATTTTCCTAAGAATTTCAATAATTTCACTTTGCATGTTAGAAATTTTTTTCTTTTTTGATGTTGTGTCTACACCCAACAATTTTAAGGGCTCTTACAATATTTTTTTATGAGAATTGTTACCCTAATTTTCATGAAGCATGAAAATTTTCACCAATTTCCATCTCAAGGTCTGTATTTTTATCCTTCCAAGCACTCTACAAAATTTCATAGGATTATCTAGCCCCCCTGGTCTCTGCAGCCGTTTCTAGGTCCCTGGCTAGGTGAAAAGTCCTTAAAATTATTCATAAAACTAGCCGTTGTGTTAGAAAACCCTTTGGCCTGTTATGTTTTCATGTTACTTTATTTAGGCACTTAAGTTCCTTCATTTTGCATGTGCATTTTAGAATCCTTCAATTTCCAAATCTCTGATTCCCGACAGTTGACCCCTAAACATTTAGCGATCCCACGAGCGGTTACCGTTTCAGCTGGCGGTCTCGGTTTAGCAGCCAGGTCAAGATTCTAGATCTATGGTTGTCGCATGATCTCATGGCCTTGAAAGATTCCATGAGATCTTGCGATGATTGTCGATATTCCTTTTCCTTTAGCACAGTATCTTATTAGTGGGACCGGTGCCACCTCATCCGATTTGGCAGCTTCTGATTTGTCGGGGTTGGTGATTCAGCTGTTTGTCAGTGGGGCCATTGTCAGGAAATGTGCTACGTATATCCGAGGGGGCAATGTTTGATTGGTTGGTGAGAAGTGCAGTGTGGAGATAGGTCAGTAGGGGCCTAGTGGGCTGCCTTTCCTTTCAATCCAACGACGGTCGCATGATCGCAAGGGCCCAAAATATTCCTTGCGATCATGCGACAACCGTTGATCTTGCTTTATCTCTGGGGTTTGTCAGGTGGGTCCTTGATTTCCAACATGCTCATTCTTCATTGGTTGGCCAGGTGACAAATAGGATCTATCAGTGGGACCGTGTCAGAGGGTCTGTGGATGTGTCAAAAAGACTGAAGATCTACGGTTGTCACTTGATCGCAAGGGATCTTCCAAGCCCTTGTGATCTTGCGATAGCCGTCTGATGCTCTCTCTGAGTCATGGGTCTGATGTGCTACCTAGCATTGATGTGCTCACATTTGATTGGCTACTGTGTGATGAATGGGATTTTTCAGAGGATCTGATGTGTCACGGGGTCCCGGTCTAATAAAGATCTACGACGGGCGTATGATATAAAGGAATATTCGGTGGTCATGTGATCACTCACCCGTTGTTAGATTGGAATCTAAGCTACAGTGGGGCCATGTCAGAACTTGCCGAGGTGTATGCCTACAAAGCAGTCAAGGGAAAATAAAAGAATGACATGTGGCAGTTCTGGACCCAGGGTTAAAGTTATTCCGTGAATTTGGGACTAAAGAGATTTTTTGTGTTCACCAGACTTAACCGGGGTCAACTAAAAGTTTAAATGACTCTGTGACTAAAGGAAAAGGTAACCCGAGGTGGACTTGAGGTTAACTCTGTAGGTGAATGGTTCCCAAGTAAATAAGAAGAGCTAACGGTCATGTTTTAAAAGGAGATTGAGATTTAAACGATGACTGTCGATAAAAGAAAAGGTGTGGCGCCACCCTGTTAGCCATTAATATTCAAATTTTAATTATTTCTCTATAGGGTTTTGCTAGGTTTTGATCCAATGGTCGGTTACAATGAAGTGGGTAGCTAAAAATTTATGTTTCAAGGACGTTTACAATTGGGAAAAATGATGTGAGGTTTGGGCGGCCGCCTTTGGTGATTTCTTGTTTTCTTAGAGTACCAATGAGTGCATTCATGGCAAGACTTTGTGCATGAGAGGTAGATGAGTCTGGGTTGCTTGTCTGCAGGTTGATTGTGAGGTATAGGGATGGACACGTAAACTCAAGTATCTGATCAGCTATGATTTTCTAGAGAATTATTTATGATCAGACTTGATCGAACTAGGGTTTATCATTATTCTAATGCAAAATTTTGTGACCCTAGTTAGGTTTTTGACTCCTGCCTATGTGCAATTGAGTATGTATATATTGTATTTTTGGAGCCTTAGTGCTTAGAGTTGGACAATTGTTGAAGAAATTCATCTTTTCTTAAGGGTCATCTGTGGTATTATTCCTACCCCCTAGCTTATATAGTTGTAAACCTTTCATTGATGATTCAGATATTGCAGAGGTATTTTGTGACAATTCTTCATGTCCCTATGCTTCCTTGTTTTGAGTCTTCTCTTATTGAATCAAAGTATATGATGTTTTAGTGATATCTTAGGGTTCCTGATCCCTCTCTCTTTCTACAACTATTGTGTGTTATAGTGGATGATTGGATATGAATGCTTTTGTGGGTATACTTCAACCCCCTAACAATCTTGTCTCATTCCTATGCTGAGTTGTAGAAGTGAATGTTTGTTTGCAGGTCATAAATTGTGTCTAAATCCTCAGTAATGCTATTGTTTGTGAAATCCTCTTTTTCCCTGAATAGCCTCTTTCTATTACAGACCCTTGTATGAAACACTTATGCAAACCTATTCAGTGAGTTTTGACCTACTAGACCTAAGCCTTTCATTGATTCCATTCCCCTATACTGAGATCCAAACCCTAATTTCAGTGTATGACCTAGTAGGTAGTTTTCTTTCTATCATTTCCCTTTACAAGCACTCCTTCTATCCCTTTCCCTCAAAAGATTTACTTTTCATGTCTAGAAGCAAATTAAGGTGATTATCCAAGAGGAACCAACCTAGAACTTGGAGGTCTCATCTAAGTTAGCATAGGTCCCACAACCTGGAGATGATTCCCATGTTATATTAGGTTATCAAGACTACGAGAGCTTGAGACAAGGGTTCAAACTTAGTGTATAACAAGAACAAGAGAAAGCAATTGGGCTTGTTTAAGTGTTTCAAGATGATCAAATTTAGTCATTATTTCTCTTTCTATCTTATTCAAATTCCTCTTCTTAGAAAGACTTAATGGTTTAATATCAGCAAGTGATCTCAATTTCTACACATCCATTGCAAGTAAATGATCTAAGTTTCTATAATTGATTTTTTTCTTTACAACTTGAGCTAGTTTTATGTGTTCATCCATAACAATAGGAGAAAATGATCCCAACCCTTCTCCAACTTCTATTGTTTGAGCTTCTGTAGGTATTGATCCTAAATCTTCTCCAACATCCATTTGTTCAACTTGGTTTGACCCTCCTACCTAAGCCTCTTCATCTTGTAATTGTTGACTGTTAGCTACATGCACAAAAATGAATCAAATTAGAAAATTAAAGAAAATTATAAATATAGAGACATATAAAACTCACACATGTGAATTTACAAATGCATACCTTGTTTAGATCTGTAATAATATGCTAATGATGCTTCATAATTTTTCTATTCTCTACTAGGTGACCTATTTCTTACAGATTTAGTGTGCCTTCCCTTCTTATTTACCATCTTTGTTCTTCAAAAAAACTTCTTCAAAAAAATTGCAAGATAAAATAAGCTTGCTTCCCTTATAAAATTGTTGTTTTGATGTTTCTATTATAAAAAAATGAATTAAAATAAATTGATTGTTTTAAAAACACAAAAAACTCATTTATTTATACCAAAATTTTAATTTTAATTTTTTTTAAAAAGGGCCAATAGGGGTCCCCCTTGGAAAAAACCGACCACAAAAAATTTTGGCAGATTTTTCCAAGGGGGTTTCATTCAAACCCCCCTTCGGATGAAGGCCTTTGGACCCCTACATTTGAAAGGGCGTTCATTCAAAGGGTCCAAAAATGGAAATTTTGGTGAAGGACATGAAAATTCTACAAAATTATGCCCTTCAGAGGGCTCAATCAAAGGCCAAATAACAATATATTTTGAAACAAAAAATGGTAGACTGTGGTACTCTGAACATGATTTCCAATGACTATACTTTTAGTATATATTGTGTTTATCATGACTTTCTATTTTTAGTTTTATTAAATATAGGTTGTCTGACCATTTCACAACCTCTCTGTTTGATGCTTTAGGAAAAATAGAAAATTAGGGATTTTTTTTGAAAAATATGTATCCAAGAGGTATTTGTGACCTTTCTATAAAAAAAAATTGAATTTCGATCTATACAAATCAAGTTATATCGAACTGAAGAAACCTATGTCTAAATTACGATTAATGTCACTTCATAACTCAATAAAATATAAAATTTTAAACCAAATTGAATAAAACCAATGACATCCTCTAGGTATTGAAGTTAAAATTCTAACCTTGAAAGAATTACGTCATTGTCATTTTTCAAAAAAAAGTTATGTTGAAACAAGTGACTGTCACTCTTTAAAAATGCTGATTTTTCATATAAACTACTTTTCGAAGGAGAAGGAAAGATAGACACAAATAAATTTTGATTCTTTTTTTAAAAATATAGTTAGAAATTAGAAATAAAATTCTAAAAAACACTAGTTTACATCATCTTCAAATTCTTAATGATTTTTTAGTAATATGTGTCCAAAAGTGAAGTTCTTTTTCAGAATAATCATTTCAGTGTCAAAGATGGCCAAAAAGAGGGAACTACTTTTATGCCTTGACATATAGGTGATGCTCATAGAGGTGAAGCACCAGGACTTCCTCAGAGGTCACCCATCCCATTACTACTCCAGCTAGCTCGAGCATGCTTAACTATAGAGTTCCCTCCATCATTAAACCCCCTATGCTTGCAACCCAATTTGAAAAACCTTCGCCAAGTGTTGTGCCTTATGAACCATTCATTAGAAATCCCCTTAGGCTCATTAATTGATAAGTAGGAGATATTTTCCACAAGAAGTCAAATTTTTATTTTGCTATCAAGATTCAACTATGTAGTTTTTTGAGTCAAACTCATTGACCCATGATTCATGAGTAGTGGTTCACACAAACCCATCTCTCATGAGAATGATTGGAACACTTAGCACTCATTGGATTTAGGTGATGCTCATAGAGGTTCAAAGTACCAAGACATCCTGGGAGGTCATCCATCCCAGTACTACTCTAGCTCGAGCATGCTTAACTACAGAGTTCCCTCCATCGTTAAACCCACTCTAATTGTAAACCCATTTGCAAATCCTTCACCAAGTGTTTTTCCTTAAGAACCATTCATTACAAATCCCCTTAAGCTCATCAATTGAAAAATAGGTCGAGATATTTTCCATAGCAAGTCAAATTGTGATATTGCTACCAAGATTAAACTATGTAGTTTTTTGAGTCAAACTCATTGACCCATGATTCATGAGTAGTGGTTCACATGAACCCATATCTCATGAGAATAAATGAAACACTTAGCACTCAATGGATTTAGGTGATGCTCATAGAGGTGAAGCACTGGGACTTCTCGAGAGGTCACCCATCTCAGTACTACTCTAGCTCAAGCGCGCTTAACTATGAAGTTCCCTTAATAGTTAAACCCACTCTTCTTGAAAACCCATTTTCAAAACCTCCACTAAGAATTTTTCCTTATGAAACATTCATTAAAAATCCCCTTAAGCTCATCAATTGATAAGTAGGAGATATTTTCGCCAACAATTCAAATTGTGATATTGCTATCAAGATTCAACTATGTAGTTTTTTGAGTCAAACTCATTGACCCATTATTCATGAGTAGTGGTTCACATGAACCCATTTGTCATGAGAATTAATGGAACACTTAAAGGACTCATTGGATCTAGGTGATTCTCATAGAGGTTAAGCATTGAGACTTATCAAGAGGTCACCCATCCCAATACTACTCCAGCATGAGCACACTTAACTATGAAGTTCCATCCATCATTTTAAACCCACTCTACATGAAAGCCTATTTGGAAAACCTTTACCAAGTGTTGTTCCTAATTATGAACCATTCATTAGAAATATCCCTAAGCTCACCAATTGATAAGTAGGAGATATTTTCCACAACAAGTCAAACTGTGATATTGCTATCAAGAGTCAACTGTGTAGTTTTTTGAGTCAAACTCATTGACCCATGATTCATGAGTAGTGGTTCACACGAACCCATCTCTCATGAGAATGAATGGAACACTTAGCACTCATTAGATCTAGTTGATGCTCACATAGGTGAAGCACCGAGACTTCCCGGGAGGTCACCCATCCTAGTACTACTCCAGCTTGAGCACACTTAACTACAGAGTTCCCTCCATCGTTAAACCCATTCTTCTTGTAACGCCATTTGCAAAACCTTCACCAAGTGTTGTTCCTTCTTACCCATTAAAATGTTAAAAATCCTCTTAAGCTCATCAATTGATAAGTAGGAGATATTTTCCACAACAAGTCAAAGTTGAATCTTGATAGTAATATCACAATTACCAGTCATCTAATCATTCCAATGCATGTTACTCTTGTGATATGCTATGTACTATATTAGCATTTTTGGGGTTGGTGTCATGGTGACCTACAAAATTTGTTTCCTTTGATGTAGACTCTCTCTTACCCTACTTTATGGACCTCCTTTAGGTGCTAGCTATGTAGGAGGAGGATATTTAAGAACTATGTTTGTTCCCATATAAAAAGTGGAATATTTTCCGTACATTCTCCCCTACATGAATTTGTTTGTCCATTTGTTTGACACCTAAGGTCATGTCAAAACTCCAAGGGAATTGGATGCCAAATTTTTTATATTAAAAGTGCTCCACTTGACTAAAATCCAATCATAGAATATATTAATGATAATAGAAAAAATCATAAGCTTCTCAAAGATTTTCTTTGTACCCTATCACTATGCTATTGTCTTTCTTATCATTTGTTTATGCTTGACTCTATTCATAGAAAAGGCCTCTATTCATAAAAAAAAAATAGTTAGCTATTGTAAAATAGTTTGGAATTTAGTATTGAGAGGTTCTTAGTTTTAGCATGCACAAAGATATTTTCTATCCTATCTCATTTTCAATGAACATTGATCTAGAATAATTCTCCTTTCATTGGGAAATGTTTTCTATTATTAAGTTGTTGCTTCATTATTTCTCAAAAATGTATGTAAAATAGTTTTAGGTATGTTTTCTTGTTCATCATTTACTTCTTTCTCCTAGTTATCATTCTTCTAACTTCCTTCATTTTCTCTTGTGCTCTCATCTACATTGATAGTACTTACTTCTATTTTTATGCCTAGGTTTTAGTTTAGTTCTAGATATGTTTTTGGGACATTCTTGGGTTTTACTTGTGTTTCCTTAAGGGAACTTGGGGCGCTTGATCCATAATCACTGAAAACACCCAATATAGTAAAAAATATTTGAAAAGTTACTGAAATACTTAAGAAAGCTAAAAAATGAAAATTTGAAGGTTGATCTAGTTTGTGCCCAATGTGTAGATATGAGTGCATGACAACATTATTGGAAGAACATGGAAAAGTTGTTTACAAAACAAAAAAGGATGGAGTGTGCAAAGGAGAGGATCTTGCAAGTCCTTTTGATACGAGTTAAAAATGTTGGTGCTTGTAAAATAATAATCTTGTAGAAAGCCCTAGCAGTTATAGAGGAAAAAGATGCTAAAACAATAAACATAGTAAACTTTATCCAAAAAATATTGCAACATAGAGTTGCAAAATGCCATGACTCACTAGCAACATACTCTCTAATAAAAATAAAAAATTTGCAAATGTAATTTCTTATAAGCTCTCTCATTTTTTTTATTACTATTGTCATTCAAATCTATGCCTTATAGTCTATTAGGAGCATCCACCTCTTAGCATCATGAAAAATAAATCATACCCTAATTTCCACGTGTTCCTCTTATTCATGTTTAACCTACAACCCATGGTGATGTATAGAACTAATCACTGCGAGACCTGTTTTGTCAACCCTCTCCTCATAAGTTGTGTGTTCTCTTTTGTTGGTTTATGGGAATGCATTGGCCAACCTTCTACAAAGCTAATCATAGATACTTTGCACCAAAATTTTGGATAAGAAAATGGAAATTGTCCAAAACACATTGTCAAATACAAATTTATGAAACAAATCCTCACAATTTGATTGAGTTATTAAGAGGAACTAATCATCATTTAAAATAAAAATAGAAGTTAAAAATACTTATTTAATTCTAAATAACAAAACCATACAAATGCATTTAAGTTACAATATGTTTTTACTTTTTTTTTTGATATCTCAGTGGGTATGCCCACGAGGTGACCCAACATCCAGCCTGCCTTACCTTGGTCTTATGAACTACCAAGTTGGGTGAAGAAGGGGCAGGCAAGGCGAGATTAATCCCACTGGGCCACACAATAACCAACATGGGACCCACCATGTGCATGACAAGGTAAACCGGCTTGGGTATCAAATCAATTCGATGAACAATTTAATAAAACTATAGTTGAATATAGGAAAATTGAAATTAATTATAGTTTAATTAATATAAACTAAACACCTATTTTAAATGTTATTTTAGTCCAATAGTGTTTATAAATTAAAGATTTTGGGTTTTGTCATTCCCTATGACAGCCAGATAAATTAATTTATGGTGATGTTTCCCTTATCTGCGCAGTTAATTCAGTTATTTCACGAGTATGGCATTGAAATATGGTTGTGATTCAATGAATGGCATCTTAATACGCCTTTCTATGTCGAAATCACCCATCCTGTGTATTGACAAAAATGCCCGAATCCTTGTGTGCTAGTTAAGTCTAACTTGTTTAGTATTTAGCCCAATACTAAACTAGTTATTTTAGTCCAATAGTGTTTATAATCTAAACTAAACACCTATTTTAAATGTTATATTCTAAACCAAACAACCAATTTTATTTAAGTAAGCTAGATTTTTTTTGACATGGTTGAAATCCTGTTTTAAAAAAAAAAAAATCAACCGTAACAAATAGAATTTCTAATATAATATTGAAAAACAAAATTGAATCAGATGATCTTGCCTAAACAATGGCAAGTCCATCTCATTAATCTTAGACTCTTAAATCTGGGTCCTCATGGGGTACAGATGTAGGAAGACCTGTCTTCTGACAAAATATATCTTCGAAGTCCATTCATTGATATTGAATTATTATAGAAGATTGTGTAAATAGAAAATGAATATGGTAAAAAAGAACAGATGACTATATTTAGAGTATCAAAGACTGTAGTAAAAAAATGCTATTATGCAGAAGAACTGGGTGTATAGAACCTCTAAGATGTCTTTTTCTAGTGATATATGAAGTAAGACAAATAGGGGTGTTACTAAGTGTGATATAGGAATGATCTCACCATCATCCCTTATGATGTTAGAGTCACCATCATCCCTTATGATGTAAGTGGGTCTATATGTGCATTTGTATCAATTGCCAAAACTTTGTTTCACTAATAGTATCATTCGATTGGCCAAATTATTTCTTTGATTGATGTCATCCGTCAATGGAGGTGTTTTATGTCCAATCTAGTTTGTTTGCACATCTTTAGACCCCTTTTCATATCTAGATCTCATGAATTTTACTGTTAGGTACATGTTCTCAAAATATTTAATTCTCAACTAAAACCTTAAATTCAAAATTCTTAAGCTCCAGTCCTTGTTTTTTTTACAAATTATTAATTTATTTGGCATAAAATATTATATGTAATTAATATGTCATCTTATAAGATTTTATTTTGATTGCTCGATAATTGAGTTTATATGATGGATTTTTTCCCCTTACACTATCACTACTAGATTGTTCCATCTTCACAATTTTGTGCCTATCCCCTACTAGCCATTTATCTTAATTCCTTGAAACATTTCCCCCACCTCTAGTACTTGCATTCACGCCTTTACAACTTTATGTAACTTTCCTATTGCTAGAAAATAATGGTTTAATTTTATATACAAATATTTCCATAATGTTAAATATACCAACCATTGAATTGGATCACTTATTCTTATGATTATTTTTACATAATTTTCTTTTCTTAATATTTAGTCCAAAACTAGCATGCATTCCATTGGGTGCATGAATTGTGTTTATTCTATGTATGGTGTACTTTTATTAGATAAGAGGTGTCTTTTTTTTTTTTTGGTACTTATTATTTGTTGTCCATTGGAACTATTGGGAAGGAGTCACACATTTTTGTCTTGTATCCTTTTACACATTAATCAAAATATTAAGTTAATGAATTTCATTGAATTTTTATTATTTTCACATATTTTCATTATCCTAAGTTTGTCTTGATTTTGCAAACAATTGAAATGAATTTAGTTTAAAGTAAACAATGTTGCATAATTTGTTATATCTACTATAACTTTTATGATAATAGTAACATAGATCATTATAAATCTTTCATTAGATAAAATTTTACATGGACCATTAAAGAATTAATCTACTTATTCATTACACATTCTTTTAACTGTATAATCAAATTAATTGTAATTATACATTTGAAACTAAAGATAACCTATTTTAGCCCAATTGTTGTTTATAACAAAATATTAACATAATCCTATTGTGACACTTATCTTCCTAAAAAAAATAACTTACAATTTAATCTTAATACTTCAGAATTGTGGAGGAGAAAAATAAATTGATGGTCTATGAAAAGGTAATGAGAAGAAATAGGTTAAAGGTGACGGAATCCTTGTGCACAATGGTAGAAACACAAACTCTAATAAGAGTGGCACAAACTACAATAAGGCATGAATCTTTCCCATTGTGCTTATGCTTCAAGCTTATCATTCTTTCCAATATAAACTACTGTCGTTTGTACACATGAGTTTAACAAAAGTTTTACAGACATTTCTCTATATGGATTGTGAGATCCAAAACCATGACCTGTAGTCCATGCTTTAAATTCCCAGGAATCTATGTTAGAGACAAACCTAAGTTGTTTGTTAGGTTAAATGCTCCACAAGGAACATATATTTTTAATTAATCAAAAGATAGTTCAAAACCAATCGAAATAAAGTACAAATTGTGAAGCCCAACAGTGAGAAGAAACAGTGAAATGTTAACAACACAATATATTAAACCAAATATTAACTGAGAGGCAACAGTGAAATGTTCCTGAATTTACCCAACAACACTAGGCAATTCAACATAGAGAAAGGAATCAAGTCGCCTTTTGACCGTCAAAGAAGATCAGATCTGATAACAACTTTTCGTCATGAATATTACTTGTATTTTATAAGAAAAACAAATTGTTAGCCACTCTAATTAAAATCACCATTCTGTCTTTAATCTCCTATATGAGAAAAGTTTTTTTAATTGGAATAATAAAAAGAAAAGAATATCAAATCAGCAGGACTGTGCTATTATTGGCCTATTTCTATTTATGGTAGTAATTTCTCTAAAATAAGGTGAACCAAAATTAATCTCTTACTATCCAAAATTGATTTAAATCATGTGAAAATAAAATAAATTGTGGTATAGTTATTAGGATTCAATCTGTACAGTTTTTGAGTCAAATTATTTGACTCATGTTTCATACTTGTAGTGGTTCACAAGAGCCCATCTCTCTACAGAATGAATGGAACACTTATCACTCATTGCATCTAAGTGAGGCTCATAGAGGTGAAGCACTGGAACTTCTTGGAAGGTCACCCATCCCATTACTAGTTCAGCTCAAATTCATTTATCTTCCTCCTAGATTAAACTCACATTGCTTGCAATCCCATTTGTAAAACCTTCAGCAAATATTGTAAATTATAAACCATTTATTATAAAGCCCAAAAAACTCTTCAATACTAAATTAATAATTTAAATGAGCAAAATTCAAATTTTCACTGCAACTTGCAGTCTGCCTCTCCATATAGCCTTAATTATAAATAGTGATATTGTTATAAAGATTCAACCTGTGTTGTTTTTGAATCAAACTCATTAACCCATTTTTCATGAGTAGTAGTTCATAAGAATCCATCTCTCTAGAGAATGAATGGAACATTTAGCACTCATTGCATCTAGGTGATGCTCAGAGAGGTGAAGCACCGAGACTTCCTGGGAGGTCACCCAACCGAGTACTACTCCAGCTTGATCGAATTTAACCATAAGTTTCCACTGAGATTAAACCCACTTTACTTAAAACTCCATTTCCAAAACCTTCATAAAGGCCCTTAAACTCATCAATACTAAATAAATAATTTAAAGATACATGTATGTTTGTCCATCCTCATGATGATTTTGAATTGAAAAAGAACTCTGAAATAACTTAATTAACTGGGCGGAGATGGAAATAAACACCATCAAGTAGTTTATCTCGGAGACATAGGGAGGCACAGAATCCACAAAAGAGATTATAACGGATATTGTCTGATAAATTTCCGTTATGTGGGCCCGGGAGGGTGTAGAAAGTCATGCTCTTCGAGAAGAAAAAATCACAGGAATCACATGGTGGTCTCTGTAGCTTCACATGGCTGCTTCCGCGACACTTCAATTTTGTGGCTATAAATCCACTGCCATGCTCTCTGCATCCAAGATTGTGGTAAGCTCATTCAAGAGTTAAGAGAAAGAGGATTAAGGAATGGGGGTGCGACTACTAGAAAGAGATTTGCTGTTCTCTTTGTTACACTTATGCTTTAATTTTTCAATTGAAGGTCGTAGTCTCAATAAACGAATGAAAAAGGCGGAAGAAGATATAGTAGAAGGATGAGTGTTTCAATTACCATACTCACTCCTGTAATGGGTATTTCAAACTGTATGGAAGAACTCTCTACGAGCGGGTTGTGCAAAGGTCATCTGTAACAGTGGTGATACATTCATGACTTCTAACTATGACCCTCATGGTAATTATGTATAAGGCCAAAAGCCATACTGAACATCGTATGTTCTGGCTTTTTACATCTGTTTTACAGTATCTCAAATATATTTCAAATAATAACATGTTTTAGAAATCTGGTATGCCGGGTCTTTCCCTAGTAAGAAATTTTTATTGATGGCACACCTTTTACCTGTTAGTTCGTTTCTGTGACAAAAGATCCCATTTAAATACTTGGCAAATCGTGCATGCATTTAGATATCTTTATTTTCTTTTAAAAATCTAATGATCATGATTAATAAATAATTTTATGTTGCTAGGATAGGGGTTTTTCTTCCTGCTTCTTTCTCCCTTGAGTCTTTCTGAAACAGTTTTTTAATAAAAAGTATAATGGCTTTGCCATTTTTGCCAAAAAAAATAAAATAAATAATTTTATGTAAACAAAAAGATCCAAAAGCTTGCTTTTGTGTTGAGTTAAGGATATTGCATCAATACAATTATAAGTTAAATTGCATCAACATGGTATTACATGTTCTATTGTTAGGTCTAATCTTTACTATATGCTAATATTTATTTTATTTCAATTCAAGATTAATTCCTAAAACAGGGGTTTCACCGAGGCAAGCCTGTACCCACCAACAATTTCCTCTTTTCTTGTGTGTAGGAACAAATTCGTAAATTTTCAAATTTTCGGGATTGAATTTGGTAGATTTGGAGTTACAATCTTTCAGCACATATCATAAATTTACAATTTTCAGCCTCTCAGGTATAGGTCGAGGTCAACTTGTACCCCAAGCCAACCTATACCAAGGAAGTTGACTAGTTCTTGAGACCACTAGAATTTCACAGTTTGTAGTTTCCAGCTCCTAGGTTCTTGATCCAGCTCTGTTTCAGTTCGTGATACAATCTGACAGCTCATTTTCTGATCTGAACTTATGTTTTCTACTAGCCCTCAAGGTTAGTACATTTCCCTCTTGGTCATTTCATAGAACTTTTTCTCATAGATTACATATCATTCATGATTCCTTCTCTTAGGGAAAGGAAGAAAATCCAAGGTCCCACATTGAAAAATCATGAATTGGCACTTTACCTTGTGTTAATCAAATTTCCTTTGTTTCAAGGTCTTGGACTCTTCCTGAATATAACATACAATAAACTTAATTTTGGTGAGTGCCCTATCCCATTGGGTTGCTCACCATTTTGTATGTTACAATATATATTTGATCTTCATGTATTTCTTCACGTGGCTCTAAAATGTTTGTTAAGCTACTATTGTGTAACTATGTTAATTTGCATAGCATGTTTATTTTCTTTTTGTATCCATCTTTAGTTAGATTAAAGTCTACCAATATGTGGTTGTACAAAATCAACTTTTATGTTTCTCATTGCTTACAAATGAATAAACATTTGTTTGCTAATATGCGCTTCCTGAAAATGGGATTTTATGTTGCACTATTGTATGAAAGAAAAACCACTATTTTGTGAATTTCTTTACATTGGTTGAGTTAAAGTAGCTTTTTATGTATATTTCCAAGCCACATTTTCTTGTAAGCTACCATTGACAATAAGGATAACTCTAAGAAACCATCACTCTTAGCAAGATATACATTATTGGAAAATCTTTCATTTTTTTATGAAAAATATATATTAATTTATATTAGCTCGAATCTCTCCATTTTTTGAATAAAATATTTGTTGTATTACCAATTTTTTTAAATAATATTTTTTTTTATAGAAAATATTAGAAAATCTTGGACAATTATAAGAAAATACATTAGTTACCATGACAAATCCTTCCATTTGAAAAATAGAATTCTTATATAAAGATGAGGCCTAAAAGTGGAAATAATTGATAAGTTTAAGGGTAGGCTCTATAATATTTGGTTTTTATAACATTCATTTAAAATATAATCTGGCAACCCTTATTATATTCTAGATGAGATAAATGTAACTATATTTTATATTTCCTATGGGGTCCAACTTTTCTTTCATGATTCAAAATCTTATTGTGTAGGTGCTTTCAAGATTGATCTCTATTCCCACGTAGAGTTCTATTGTTTATATTAGTTTTCTATTTTTGATTGGCCTCATTAATATTTTGAATTATTATGTTGTATCCCCTCAAGGGATACTGAATGAAGATAAATATTGGTATGGAAGTTTTCTTTGTAGGGCTTTAGGCATAGTAATATACAAACACTGATATTCATGTACAAGTACTATTTTTTGTGTTTTAGACATGGACTAGTTTTTCATTTTTTTATGTGTGAAGAACCCAACTTGCTATACACGAATTGAATTGAAATCTATAGTCACAACTCAACTTCTCAAGATTTGGGCAAAGCAAACACACCAGCCTTGAGCTTCCTCATAAAATGGACAAAGAATTACCAAATCTATGAAGGAAAATTCTATGGCTAATACATTTGAAACCCTTGCATCAATTGGAAATGTTTAAAGATCCTCCAACATAGTCTCCACAAGAGAAATCCATGGCTTGGAAAAAATATTTGAAAGAGAATACTTCATTAAGACACACTAGGAAGAAAACAAGTAGTTGAAAATGGATTAGAGACTGGAAATGGATAAATATCTTGTGGATTTCTTCCTTCTAAAGATGAAATTGGGGTAGAAGAAACATTAAAATAACCATGAGTAGATGAATGATAAGGCTCTAAATTCTTCTACCAATTAGAATGACTCACCAACTAAGAAGGCAATTTATAAATTTAATTTTAATATGCCCAAATATATTGTGTATAGATGCCATTAGAGACATCTAATGGACTAATACCTAAAGCTTGTATTTTTATAATTTGATTATCCTCTAGTTCTTTAATAGTGTTTTTAACTAAACATTTTGCAATGCCTAATTTAAGCATAAGCTTTTGTCCTTTGAGACATGGAAAATATACTAAATCTAAAACAATAGACATATATAGTAAATTTCTCAAGAAAATACCCTTCTTACATTTATCTTGGTCTCATGCATGGGTACATTTCCACATATCCATCCAAGTGTGGTCACACAAGTACCAAACATTTAATTATCACCATGCATGTTATTCTTGCCATATGCAATGTACTACATTAGCATTTATGGGTTTGGTGTCATGGTGACCTACAAACTTTCTCTTTTGATGTAGACTCTCTCTTACCTTACTTTATGGACCTCCTTTAGGTGCTAGCTATGTAGGAGGATAATATTTAAGTACTATGTTTTTTCCCATATATAAAAAGGGAAATAGTTTCCCAAAATTCTCCCTTACATAAATTTATTTGTCCATTTGTTTGAAAAATAAGGTCATGTCAAAACTTCAAGGGAGTTGGATGCCAAATTTTTTGTATTAAAAGTGCTCCACTTGACTAAAATCCAATCATAAAATATGTTCATGATAATGGAAAAATTCATGAGATTCTCAAAGATTTCTATGTACCCTATCACTATGCTATTATCTTTTTTATCATTTTTTTAATGCTTGACACTATCAATAGTTAACTATTATAAAATGATTTGGAATTAGGCATTGAGAGATTCTTAGTTTTAGTATGCACAAAAATATTTTCTATCATATCTTGTTCTTTAATGAATATTGTTCTAATAATTATCCTTTGATTGGGAAATGTTTTCTATTATTAATTTGTTGCTTCATTATTTATCAAAAATGTATGTAAAGATTCTTTTCTACTTTTTCTAGTTCATGTTATTTACTTCTTTATCCAAATTATCATTCTTCTTTTCCTTCATTTTCTCTTGTTCTCTTGTCTAAATTTCTCGTACTTGTTTCTACTTCGATTCCTAGGTTCTAGTTTATGTCTAGATATGTTTTTGGGACATTTTAGGGTTCTACCCGTGTTTCCCTAAGGGAGCTTGGGGTGGTTGAGCCCTAATCATTTAAAACACCCAATAAAGTAAAAATTATTTGAAAAATTACTAAAATACTTAAGAAAGCCAAAATAATGGATTTTTGAAGGTTGATCCAATTATGCCCAATGTGAAGATATAGGCACATGCAATATTGTTGTAAGAACATGGAAAATTTGTTTATGGAACAACAAAACATGGAGTGTTTAGGGGAGAGGATTTTTCAAGTCCTTTCAATATGAGTTGAAAATGTTGGTGCAAGTAAAATAATAAACTTGCAAAAAATGCTAGCACTAGTAGAGGAATGAGATGGGAAAAAATAAATATAATAAACTTTATTCAAACAAAATTACAACACAAATATGCAAAATGCCATAGATCATCACCGACATACTCCCTAATAAAGACAATTTTTTTGCAAATGTAAATTTTTAAAAGATTTCTTATTTTATTATATTACAAGTATCACTCAAATGTATGCCTTAAAGTCTATTAGGAGCATCGACCTTTTACTAGCACGCGAAATAAATCATGCCCTAATTACCAAATGTTCCTTTGATTCATGTTGAACTATTAGCCTACGATGATGCCTAGAACTAAGCATTTCGAGACTTACTTTGTCAATTCTTTCCTCACGAGTCATGTGTTTGCTTATAGGTATGGATTTGCTAGCCATCTGCAAAGCCAATCATAATTAGGCAAAATTCTTTACAACAAAATTTTGAATAAAAATTATGAATTATTTATAACAAATAATCTAATATAAATTTATGCAACAAATGCTTACAATTTGATTAACTGAAAAAAAAAAGAAAAAAAAAAAAGGAAATTAATCACATTTTATAATAAAAATAGAAACTAATAATACTTATTTATTTCTTAATAACAAAATTATACAAATTAATTTAAGTTACAATATGTCTTTACTTATTATTAAATTTCATCCATTCAATGAACAATTTAATGAAAAAATAAGTTGAATATAGGTAAAAAGAAAATTAATTATATTTTATTTTATGAAATATACGTGTGTCGATTTATGTGAAGAAAAGCTAAATACTAAACAAGACAGACTTAACTACCACCCAAGGATGAACGTATTTTTGTCAATACATATGATGTATGATTTTGACAATAGAAAGGTGTAGTGAGACGCCATTCATTGAATCACAACTATATTTCAACTCCAGACTCGTGAAATAACTGAATTAACTGCGGAGATAAGGGAAACATCGCCATAAATTAATTTATCTGGCCGTCATAGGGAATGACAAAACCCAAAATCTTTGAAAGCAAGCGAAGCATTTTGAATGGGATTTCTACCATCACTATTAAAAAAACATTACAAAAATAAATAAACACTAAGGAAACCATTTCAAAAGAGATCCTGAGATTTTGTCTGTCACAAATTTCTGTTATGTAGGCCCGCGAGGTTGCAGAAAAGTCAAGTTCTCTGGAAAAAAAAAAGCAGTAATCACGAGAAGCTCTCTGTAGCTTCACATGGCTGGTTGCATTACTCTCTAATTCCTGGCTATAAATCCACAACTCTTCTCTCTGCATTCAATCCAAGTTTAGCACAAGTTTATTCAAGAGTTGAGAGAAAGAGAGTTGATAAAATGGGGTTGCGGCCATTGGAAAGAGCTATCTTTTTCTTTTTGTTATTGTCATGCTTTAGTGTTTTAACCAAGAGCAGAAGTCTGAAGAAATACAATGAAAGTGAAGGAGAAGAAGATGTAGTGGCAGAATTCCTAGTGCCGCAAAATGAAGCACGAGCCAAGGTGGGAGATCCTCCTCTTGTGTGGGACGCCAAAGTCGCCCACTATGCAGAGTGGTACGCCCATCAAAGACAAAGTGACTGCGCTTTACAGCATTCATCTGGTCCTTATGGTGAGAACATATTCTGGGGTGGTGGAAGCGCTTGGAAGCCCAAAGATGCAGTTAATGCTTGGGTTGGAGAGGATGAGAATTTCAATTACCATACTCACTCCTGTAATGGGTATGAGGAATGTGGGCATTACACTCAAATTGTATGGAAGAATTGTCTACGAGTGGGGTGTGCAAAGGTCATCTGTAACAGTGGTGATACATTCATGACTTGTAACTGTGACCCCCCCGGTAATTATGTTGGCCAAAAGCCGTACTAAATATCATCTGTTCCAGTATTTTGTATCCAAAATATATTTCACATAATAAAATGTTTTAGATTTTAGAATGTCGGGCGTGTCGTAGGTAAGAAATTTTACAGCTGGTACATTCTTTTCACGTACTGTTTGTTCGTTTCTGTGTAAACGAATACTATTAAGGGGGTTGGCAGATCGAGAATGCATTAATGATATATCTTCAAGATTATTTTTCTTTTATTTTTAAAATATAATGATTATCATTTATATAGTGTTATTTTTGGAATATCTCTCAATGAGCCCACCAGGAATCAAGTCTTGCCGAGTGCAATGCTCCGACATCATAAGGGATGAGGCTGGGATCATGCCCCAGGCGAATTTGGCAGTGTGGATACTCCTCAGTCCGCGGCTTTAAGCCAAAGAGATTTCAGGCACGAGTGGGCCCGTATCGGGTTCCTAAAACGTCTATGGTAGCCTTCGCTGGTTGGTGGTTCACAGACTCTGTGCCTCGCAGGACTACCTCGCAAGTCCGAACCCTCCATCCAAAAAAAAAGAACCTGTACCTAATGAATCTACATGCAGTTAAACAAAGTGCACTAGAACACATCACTCTTGCTGTTTACTTTTAGAGGAATTTGCCACAATTTGATACATTTGGAAGAAAGTATGCATCCATTTAAATAGTTGGAAAATAGACCATGCATTTAGATATCTGTATGTTATGATTTTGAAATGAGCATGCACCTGTCATGAGCATTTTTAACATTTTTTTTAATCTAAAACATGTGCGTGTTAGACTAGAATACAGTTACCATATAAAGTTAATTGGAAAATTACATTCACCGTCAATATTCTACCTTGTTATTTTAGTCTAACATTGTTTATAATCTAAACCAATAACCTATTTTAAATGTTATATTCTAAACCAAACACCCTTTTAAATGTTATATTCTAAACCAAACAGCCATTTTGATTAATGTAATTTGGATTTTTCGACACGGTTGAAATCCTGTTAGAAAACCCAAAAAAAATTAACCATAATAAATAAAATTTCTAATAAAATATTGGAAAACAAAATTGAATGAGATGATCTTACCTAAACAATGGCATGGGGTACAGACGTAGGAAGACCTTCTGGCTTTGATTAACTGTCCAAAAAATATTTCTTCCAAGTCCATTAACTTAGCAACTCACGCCAAAGTAAATTATAAAAATTAGATAAACGTTTTCTTATATGAAGTTGATTACTATAATATATTATTGAACAGATCAAACTCACGTCAAAGTAAATTATAATTTTTTTCCCTATTTTTGGGCTATGCTCATATTTTCAATGGTTTCCAGTTAGCAGCGCAACCTGTTAGACATTTCTGAGGATTGATTTTTAATCCTCCAAACATTTGATTTTTTAATTATATATTAACCTTTTTTATTAATGGTTAACCATATTTCATCCAAAAATAAAAAAATTTAGAGTGAGTAATTAAATGGAAGTCATATAAAAAATATAATTAATATGGATTTAAGTTAATGAAAAATTTAATTTATAAGTTAAAATAGAAATGAGAGGGATATGAATCATGTATTTTAAGATGCAAATTCTAATTGATATTGAATTATTGTAGAAGATTGTCTAGAAAATGAATATGATAAAAAATAAAATATGATTGTATTTAGAGTATCAAAGATTAAGAAAAAAAATGCTATTACTTTTTTTTATAGAAAAATTCAGTATATAGTACCTCTAAGATGTCTTTTCCTAATGATATATGAAGTAAGTCAAATAAGGGTGTTATTAAGTGCTACTATATATATTTTTTCTATCTTGTGTCTGAAGTTTAGGACTTCCTTGCACCTCAGTCAAGCTCTATGATCTAATTAGAAAGAAAATATAAAGAGTATTCCTTCATGGTATGTTTACTATATGTAACTGATTTTACATTTTATTAATTTTCTCTATTGTCTTAGCATGTAAGTGGGTCTATGTATGTATTTGTATCATTTGCCAAAACTTTGATTTGCTAATTATTCTTCAATTGGCAAATTATTTCTTCGATTGATATCATCCCTCAATGGCGAGGATGCTGTTTTATGTCCAATCTAGTTTGTGTGCACGTCTTTAGACACCTTTTCATATCTAGATTTCATGAATTTTACTGTTAGGTACATGTTCTGAAAATATATAATTCTCAACTAAAACTTTGAACTCTAAATTCCTAAGCTTCGGTACTTTTATTTTTTTACAAATTTTTAATTTATTTATTGTAAAATATTATATATAATTCATATGTCATCTTATAAGCTTTTATTTTGGTTGCTTGATAATTGACTATATATGTTGAATTTTTTTTATCTTTTTTCCTTACACTATCACTATTAGATTGTTCCATCTTCACAATTTTCTGCCTATCGCCTACTAGCCCCTTTATCTTAATTTCTTGAAACTTTTCCCCCATCACTAGTACTATGCATTCATGCCTTTACAAATTTATGCAACTTCCTTATTGCTAGAAAATAATGGCTTAATTTTATAGACAAATTTTTTCATAATGTTAAATATACCGATTATTTAATCCGATCCCTTACTCTTATGATCATTTTATCATAATTTTCTTTTCTTAATATTTAGTCCAAAACTATCATGTATTTTATTCAGTGTATAAAGTATGTTTATTCTATGTATGGCCTGCTTTTATTAGATTAGAGGTGCTTTTTTGTACTCATTTTTTTCTTAATAAAAAGTCAAATTAAATGGCTTGGGAATGAGCTTAAGTATTGTATAAATTCAATCTTAAAAATCAAATATATGTATTTATTTCAATTGTAATTTCTAAACCTCCACCTATTGATAAAATAACTCAAAGAATTCTCACACTATATTTTAATTACTTTAATGCTTAGAATGCTTAGAATTACTATCATTTACATTACAAGGTGAGGGGTTTCTATCCTCAAAATCTCATAGATTACTCAAAATTCAAATGCTTCACATAGAGTATTTCCATCTAGATTGGGGGTAAGCATCTCATTATAACTAGATTTGATTTTTTCTTTTTCCATACTCTAGACAACTATTTTCTATGGGGCTATCACAATGAACCCACCCATAGTCTACTTATATTTATACACTATGAAGGGTGCATTTTGGTGGCTCTATAGAAGATGCCGTCTAGACATCTTTTTTTTTTTTTGCTTTCTGTAGTAATTTTCAAAATTATTAAGATTATTTGTTGTCAATTGGAGCTATTTGGAAGGATCCACACAAATATGTATTGTATCCTCTTACATGCTAATCAAAATATTTAGTTAATGAATTTTATTGAATTTTCATTATTTTCACATGTTTCATTTATCCTAAATTTGTCTTGATTTTGCAAGTAATTGAAACAAATTTAGTTTAAAGTAAAAAATGTCGTATAATTTAATATATATCTACTATAACTAAATTATGATAATAATAATAACATGGATCATTATAACATATTTATTGGATAAATTTTGACATCGATCGTTAGAAAATTAATCCACTTGTTCATAAAACATTCTTTTAATTGTATCATCAAATTAATTTTATATTATTAGAGTCCATAAGAACCTACCACATTATTTTAATTCTATTTTCAAATTAAACAAGCTGTCCATTAAGAATAAGATATGAGAACTATATTTGCTAATGGGCTCCATTATAGTTATACATTTGAAACCAATGATAACCTATTTCAGCCCAATTATTGATTATAACAAAATTCTCATATAACCCCATTGTGACACTTCTCTTCCTAAAGAATAACATACAATTAATCTGTATACTTTGTATTTGTGGGGGAGAAAAAATTGACGATCTATGAAAAGGTAATGGGAAGAAATAGGTTGAAGGTGACGGCATCCTTTCACACAATGGTAGACGCACCAACACTAATAAGAGTGGCACAAACTACAATAAGGCCTACATCTTTCCCATTGTGCTTATTCTTTACGCTTATTATTCTTTCCAATAAAAATTATTGTGGTTTGTAAACATGAGTTTAACAAAATTTGTACAGACAAACATATGTTTTTAACTGATCAAAATAAAGTGCAAATTGTGAAGCCCAACAAGCATGTAATAACTACATGCACTTGAAAGTATGACTTGCAAGTTATCTTGGGGTTTGAGTCCTTTCACCATCATAAAACCAAACATTAACTAAGAGACAATAGTGAAATGTTCCTAGATTTACCCAACAATAGTGGGTAGTTCAACATAGAGAAAGGAATCAAGTCACCTTTTGACTATCAAAGAGGATTAGATCTAATAACAACCTTTCGTCATGAAAATTACTTGTATTTTATAAGAATAAAATTTATTAGCCATCCTATGCTAGGAGTAGGTAAAGCATGAATACTGTTATTGTATTCTTTGCCAATTTCTACCTATGGTGGTATTTTCTCTAAAATAAGATGAATGATTTCACTTACATTTCTCAATTTAAAAGTAAACAATGTTGTATAGTTTAATATATATCAACTATTAATTTTATGATAGTAATAATAACATGGATCATTATAAAATATTTATTTGATAAAATTTGACATCGATCATTAGAAAATTAGTCCACTTGTTCATAACACATTCTTTTAATTGTATCATCAAATTAATTTTATATAAATAGATTCCATAAGAACTTAACATATTGTTTTAATTCAATTTTCAAATTAAATAAAACATCCATGATGAATAAGATATGAGAACTATATTTGCTGATGGGTCCATTGTAGTAATACATTTGAAGCCAGAGATAACCTATTTTAGCCCAGTTATTGTTTATAACAGAATATTCATATAACCCTATTGTGACACTTCTCTTCCTAAAGAATCATACAATTTAATCTTTATACTTTGTAATTGTGGAGGAGAAAAACACATTGGCGGTCTATGAAAAAGGTAATGGGAAGAAATAGGTTGAACATGAGGGCATCCTTGTACACAATGGTAGACACACCAACACTAATAAGAGCAACACAAACTAAAATCAAGCCTACATCTTCTTTCCCATTGTACTTATGCTTCACGCTTATCATTATTCCCAATATAAACTATTGTCGTTTATAAATATATGAGTTTAACAAAAGTTGTACATAAATTTCTCTATATGAATTGCGAGATCCAAAACCATGACCTGCAGTCCATGCTTTAAACTCATAGGAATCTATGTTAAGGAAAAACCTAACTTGTTTATTAGCTTAAACATTCCACAAAAAACATATATTTTTAATTGATCGAAATAAAGTGCAAATTGTGAAGTTCAACTAGCAAGTGATAACTAGACACAATTGAAAGTACCACTTGCAACTTGGCTTGGGGTTTGAGAAATTTCACCAGCATAAACCCAAATACTAAAGTTAAGAGGCAACAATGAAACATTTTTAGTTTTAATAATATCAGATTTCCACAATTCATTATAACTGTATGTGCGTTTCTAGATTTGATTGTGTGTGATTTTTGGTATCAACGTTCTGGATCACACTCTGTGATCCATCATCGGGAAGAGAGAGTGCAAGAATTGTAAAAAAGAGTGTGATTTTTAGTTTTACCCAACAGCAGTGGGTAATTCAACATAGAGAAAGGAATCAAGTCACCTTTTTTCTGTCAAATAAGATCAGAGCTGATAACAACCTTTCGTAATGAAAATTACTTGTACTTTTATATAAGAAAAACAAATTGTTAGCCTCTCCAATTAAAATCCCCATTCTCTCATTAATCTCCTATATGAGAATTTTTTTAATTAAAAAAATAAAAATCAAACCAGCATCATTGTTCTTGGAGTGGATAAAGAGTGAACAATCTTATTATATTCTTGGCTAATTTCTAGATATGGTAGTATTTTCTATGAAATGAGACGAATCAAAATTAATCTCCTACAACCCAAAATTGATTTCTACCAAGGATGGCCACGCGTGAAAATAAAAGAAATACTAAATAAATAAAATAAGGATACATGGACGTTTATCCATCCTCACAATGATTTTGACCGAAAGGTGTATAAGACGCCATTTACTGAATTACAACAGCACAACGTGAATTAACTGTGTGGACAGGGGAAGCATCTCCATAAATTAGTTTATCTCGGAGACATACGGAAGCACAAAATCCACAGAAGAGATTATAACTGATTTTGTCAAACAAATTTCCGCTATATGGGCCCGGGAGGTTGCAGGAAGTCAAGTTCTTCGAGAAAAAGAAACAGGAAGCACATGGTGGTCTCTGTAGCTTCACATGGCTATTTCCCCATCTCATTAATTTTGTGGCTATAAATCCACTGCTCCGCTCTCTGCATCCAATCCAAGATTGTCCTCCGCTCATTCAAGAGTTGAGAGAAAAAGCTGTGTTGTTCTTTTCGTTATTATTGTTCTTATGCTTTATTTTTTTAACTGAAGGTTATAGTCTTAATAAATGAATGAAAAGGTTGAAGACGATATAGTAGCAGAATTCCGAGTGCCCCATAATGAAGCGTGGGCGAAGGTGGGAAATGCTCCTCTGGTCTCATTCATATTTTCTATCATGTCTTGTTTCTTAATGAACATTGTTTAAATAATTCTCCTTTCATTGGAAAAGGTTTTCTATTATTAATTTGCTGCTTCATTATTTCTCAAAAATGTATGTAAAGAGTGTTTTCAATGTTTTCTTTTTCATTTTTTACTTCTTTCTTCAAGTTATCATTCTTATTTTCCTTCATTTTCTCTTGTGCTCTTGTCTATATTACTAGTGCTTTCTTCTACTTTCATGCACAGGTTCCAATTCAGTTCTAGATATGTTTATGGGACATTCTTGGGTTTTACTTGTGTTTCTTTAAGGGAACTTGGGATGCTTGAACCCTAATCACTGAAAACACCCAATACAATAAATAAAATTTGAAAAATTGCTGAAATACTTAAGAAAGCTAAAAAATGAATTTTTAAAGGACAATCTAGTTTGTGAGAAATATGTAGATATGGGTGCATGAAAACATTGTTGCAAGAACATGGAAAATTTGTTTGCAAAACAATAAAGCACGAAGTGTGCAAAGGAGATGATCTTGCAAGTCCTTTCGATATGAGTTGAAAATATTGGTTCCTATAAAATAATAAACTTGCAGAAAGCCCTAGCACTTGTAGAGGAATGAGATGGAAAAATAGTAAACATAATAAACTTTATCCAAAAAATCTTGCAACATAGAGATTCAAAATACCACAACTCACCACCAACATACTCTCTAATAAAAACAAAACATTTACAAATGTAATTTTTTATAAGCTCTTTCAATTTTTTAATTACTATTGTCACTCAAATCTATTCCTTATAGTCTATTAGGAGCATCGACCTCTTAGCATCATGAAAAATAAATCATACCCTAATTTCCATTTGTTACTCTATTTCATGTTTAACCTAGAGCCCGTGGTGATGTGTAGAACTAATAACTTTGCAACTTGTTTTGTCAATCCTCTCCTCACAAGTTGTGTGTTCTCTTGTGTTGGTTTCTAGGAATTCATCTACCAAACTTCTACAAAGCTAATCATAGTTGGACAAAATACTTTACACCAAAATTTTGGATAAAAAAATGAAAATTATTCATAAAAAATAGTCGAATACAGATTTATGTAACAAATCCTCACAATTTGATTGAGTGACTAAGAGAGACTAATCACCATTTATAATAAAAATAGAAAATAAAAATACTTATTTAATTATAAATAACAAAACCATACAAATGCATTTAAGTTACAATATGTTTTTAATTATTATTAAAGCTCATCAATTTGATGAACAATTTAATGAAATTATACTTGAATATAGGAATATTGAAATTAATTATAGTTTATAAGTAGGAGATATTTTCCACATCAAGTCAAATTGTGATATTGCTATCAAGATTCAACTATGTAGTTTTTTTGAGTCAAACTCATTGACCCATGATTCATGGGTAGTGGTTCACATGAATCCATATCTCATGAAAATGAATAGAATACTTATCACTCATTGGATCTAGGTGATGCTCACAGACGTGAAGTACTGGGACTTCTTGGGAGGTCACCCATCTTAGTACTATCCCAGCTTGAGCATGCTTAACTACACACTTCCCTCCATCGTTAAACCCACTCTTCTTGCAACCCCATTTGCAAAACTTTCACCAACTATTGTGCCTTATGAACCATTCATTAGAAATCCCCTTTAGCTCATTAATTGGTAAGTAGTAGATATTTTCCATAGCAAGTCAAATTGTGATATTGCTATCAAGATTCAACTGTGTAGTTTTTTGAGTCAAACTCATTGACACATGATTCATGAGTAGTGGTTCACATGAACCCATCTCTCATGAGAATGAATCTAACACTTAACACTCATTGGATCTAGGTGATTCTCATAGAGGTGAAGCAATGGGACTTCCCCAGAGGTCACCCATCCCAATACTACTCCAGCTCAAGCGCGCTTAATTATGGAGTTATCTCCATCGTTAAACCCATTCTTCTTGAAACCCCATTTACAAAACCTTCACCAAGTGTTGTTACTTATGAACCATTCATTAGTAATCCCCTTAATCTCATCAATTGATAAGTAGGAGATATTTTCCACAACAAGTCAAATTATGATATTGCTATCAAGATTCAACTGTGTAGCTTTTTGAGTCAAACTCATTGACCCATGATTCATGAGTAGTGGTTCACATACACCCATCTCTCATGAGAATGAATGGAACACTTAGCACTCATTGGATCTAGGTGATTCTCACAAAGGTAAAGCACTGCGACTTCCCTAGGTTTCATCCATCCAAGTACTACTCTAGCTCAAGTGTGCTTAACTACAAAGTTCCCTCCATCGTTAAACCCACTCCACTTGTAACCTCATTTGTGAAACATTCACTTGGTGTTACGCCTTATGAAACATTCATTAGAAATCCCCTTAAGATCATCAATGATAAGTAGAAGATATTTTCCAAAATATGTCAAATTGTTATATTTCTATCAATATTCAACTATATAGTTTTTTGAGTGAAAGTCATTGATCCATGATTTATGAGTAGTGGTGCACATGAACCCATATCTTATGAGAATGAATGAAACACTTAGCATTCATTAGAGGGTTTTCCCACAAAAGTGGTTCCCACTTTATTCCACAAAGAGAATTCAAGAATTAAAAAAATCATTTTGACCCCTTCGAACAAACTGCGGTCTTCGTTCAAAGGTCCCCAGGGGGTTTGTTTGAACATATCTATGTGGCATGTTCAAATGAAACCCCCCTTTGTTCAAACATGACCGCATACCATGTTCAAATGAGAAGGGGGGGGTGGGGGTTGTTTGAACCCCCTGGATGAAATTTTTAATAAATTACGGTGACAGGGGTCATTTTCACAGTTATTTTGTTTTTGAGCTTGTGGACCCCCGTGTGTTAGACTAAACCCAATGATGTCCTAGTGTGACTTCAACATTATGTGAGAATTTTCGGCCTCTTCCATCCATCTTTCATATTAGGTACGCGTTATTCTTCCTTTCTTTTTTCTTTCTTAAATTGTAAATTATTTGTTTTTCATATATCTTAGTCATTTTTGTGTTTTTAGTAGTTTTTTTGTATTCTGTTAGATAGTTTTACAATTAAATAATTACAAAACGTTAAAAAACCCTATTTAGAAATTTTTACAAAGCCCTAGTTAAAAAAAACAAGCTAGAAAACCCTAGTTAGAAAAACCAAACTACAAAACCCTAGTTAGAAAAACCAAAATAGAAAACCCTAGAGTTAGAAAACCTTAGCTAGAAAATCCTAGCTAGAAAACATTGAAAAAATGTTTCTTAAATATTTGTTTTTAATTTTTTAAGTTAGATATATCTAAAAATTTTAGTTTATAAAGCTGTAGAAAATGTTATGTACACATGTATAGTTAGATATATAAATGTTTGAAGTTATTTTTATATACTGAACTATTATGTACATATATTTAAGATTTTTTGTTTAAATATACTTTTACAAACATGCTAGTTAAACTAATGTTTAAAAATCCTAGTTAGAAAATGTTAAAAAATCTTAGTTAGAAAACCCTAGCTAGAAAAATTTAGCTAGAAAAGCCTAGTTAGGCAATCCTAGTTAGAAAATGTTAGAATATCTTAGTTTAATAACTATACAGAAAATGTTTATTTTTAAAAATTTAGAATTTTTTTTTATGTACATATGCGTATTTTAGATGTTTAAATATTTAGATTTCTTTTTGATATGTTGAAATTTTATGTATATGTTCTAGATGTTTCTATTTTACATGTAAAGTTGTTATACATTGTATAGTTAGACATGTTAACATATTATCTTAGGACCCCTTAAGTATGTATCCTAAAATCTTATAAGATACCCAGGTCCCCTTAAGACACCGAGAACCCTTAGTAGGATATTTTATTCAACATTATATAAATTCCTTAACGACCTCTAGATTATGACATAAAACCCTTTATGAACCCTTAGCAGGACCTATTATTGACATAAAAGGACATAATAAACATTACTTGATGACATATAATAACATAAGACTAATTATGACATAAAAGCCTTTAAGAACCATTACCAAGACCTATTATGACATAAGACCCATTATGACATAAAGTGAGCTTTAAGAACCCTTAGTAGGACCTCTTAAAACACATAGGACCACTTAGACCCATTAATGTATCTTAGGATCCATTAATACATATAAGGACCTATTGTCGCATTCAAGACCCCTTAAGACACACTAGGATCCATTAATGTAACCTAGGATCCCTTAGGACCCCCAAAACTAATTAATGTATCTTAGGACCACTGATGAAACCTACAACCCCTTAAGACATTCTAGGACCCTTATCCATCGCTTATGACATGTTAAGACATAGAGGACCCCTTAGGACCTCCAAGACCCATTAATGTATCTTAGGATGTCTTAGGACCCATTAATGTATTTTAGGTTTCATTAATACATATGAGGATCTATTGTCACACTCAAGACCCCTTAAGACATACTATGATCCATTAATGTAACCTAGGATCCCTTAGGACCACTTATGAAACCTACGACCCCTTAAGACATTCTAGGACCCTTATCCATCCCTCACGACATGTTAAGACATCTAGGACCCCTTAGGAAACCCAAGACCCATTAATGTACCTTAGGATGTCCTATGACCCATTGATGTATCTTAGGTTCCTTTAATACATAAGAGGACTTATTGTCACACTCAAGACCCCTTAAGACATACTAGGATCCATTAATGTAACCTAGGATCCCTTAGGACCACTTATGACACCTACAACCCCTTAAGACATTCTAGGACCCTTATCCATCCCTTACGACATCTTGAGACACATAAGACCCCTTATGAACCCCAAGACCCATTAATGTGTCTTAGGATCCATTAATACATATGAGGACCCATTGTCACACACAATACCCATTAAGACATAATAGGATCCATTAATGTAACCTAGGATCCCTTAGGACCACTTATGACACCTACGATCCCTTAAGAAGTTTTAGGACCCTTATCCATCCCTTATGACATCTTAAGACACATAGGATCCCTTAGGACCCCCAAGACCAATTAATGTTTCTTAGGATGTCCTAGGACTCATTGATGTATCTTAGGTTCGATTAATACATATGAGGACCCATTGTTGCAGTCAAGACCCCTTAAGACATACTAACACAGGGGCAAGGAAAGTTAAAGCAGAATTGACTCAACTTAAACCTACAAACATGCCCTGCTCATAGTTACACACAAAAGAAATACATAATTCACGTGAAATAATGAAAACAAAACATAAAATAAGGCAAGGCAACTAGCCACCACACTGGTGCAATTATTAAAAATCATTCAACATGCCCGGCTGTGAGGCCTTCCGGGTTTCGGCCTTATACAAAGAGAATTAAGAAATTAGAGTCTTAACTCACACCTTATCTTCTTCTCTAATGATCTATATCATGTTCTCATACTCTTCTATATTCTACTTACTTATCCTAAACCAACCTAAGCTCCTTATATAGCCAGCTAAGCTACAAGTCAGCCAATCAGGCGTTTAATTACATTATAGGTCCACTTAGGAAGAGAAAACCAAAAATATTGAAAGAATGAACAAAACATGATGAGAAGTAACATTTAGGTCCACACATGATCCAAGAACAAATCCCCAACTTCGCAAGGTCCCATTTTATCATACGAATCTGCACAAGGCAAAGAGCTTCCACGTTTCATGCGAAACTGGCTGGAAAATTGATACCCGAGGAAAATGGAAAAAAATCCCAACTCAAGATGAATTAGGATATGATCTCATAGGGTAAGGTTAAAAAATGGGTCCACATCCTTGCATTAACTTCTCATAACAAGAAACCAATAGCTGCAATGACTACAAAGCAAACAACCTATAGGAGCATAAACAAAAGACATGAAATGTTTTTGGTTGATGCAAGATTGCTCAAAGACCCAAGATGCTCCTGCATCAAACACTTGGGGTAAATAAAGAAATGATGTCCCCATCAGGCACTCCTCATATTCTGACTTGAATCATAAAGATCCAACTCAGCTGGTGTAATCCATGAACTGTCTTCAAGTGGCTTGTCTTTCCACTGAACTAGGTATTCCATGTAGTCCTTTCCTCTTGTACTCTTGCTCACTCTACTATTTAAGATCTTCTCAATGCTATCTTTATTCTTCTTAGGATAATCTAGATCATCTTCCATCTCATCATTTGATTCAATTTACTCAAATATATCAGCAATGTTGAATATAGGTGATATATCCATGTCCTTTGGTAATTCTACTTCATTGGCATTTCCACTCTCAAATTTCTTGAGAATCTTACAAGGTCCAAACTTCTTCATTTTTTAATTTGTTGTAGGTTCCAACTAGAAATATATTCTTCTTCAAATGAATCATAACCTCATCTCCAACTTCAAAAGATTTATGTCTCCTTCTCTGATCCACTCTCTGTTTATATTTTAGATTATTGTCTTCCAAATTCTTTTGACTTCATCATGTAAAGTTCTCATGAAGATTGCAAAATCCTCAGCTTCAATACTTCTTCTTGTCCCAGTAGGAAAATCTCTCAACTCTGTGGTTCTCTTAGGATGAAATCCAGTAACAATCTCAAATTGTGTCATCTTAGTACTTCTATTCACAGAATTATTATATGCAAACTCTGCTTGTGCCAAAACTAAATCCCGATTAGTAGGCTTATCTCCAACTAAAAATCTCAACAAGTTTCTGAAACTTCTATTCACAACTTCAATCTGTCCATCTGTCTGAGGGTGAAATGTAGAACTAAACTTTAACTCTATATTCATCTTCTTCCAAAGTGTTTTCCAAAAGTAACCAGTAAACTTAGTATCTCTATCTGAAACAATAGATATAGGCAAACCATGCAATCTTACCACTTCCTTGAAAAATAATTCAGCTACATGTAATGCATCAGATGTCTTCTTACAAGGTATGAAATGAGACATCTTAGAAAATCTGTCAACCACTACCAAAATAGAATCATTACCCCTCTGAGTTTTAGGAAATCCAAGAATAAAGTCCATACTCACATCTTCCCAAGGTCTATCAGGTATAGACAAAGGTGAATACAATCCCAAATTTTGACTAGTTCCTTTTACTATTTGGCAAATTCTGCAACCTCTAACCATTCTCTGCACATCTCTATAAATCTTTGGCCAAAAGTATCTTTCTAAAATTAGTTTCACAGTCTTATCAATCCCAAAATGTACAACAAGTCCACCACTATGCTTCTCCTTTATTATGTTCTCCCTCATAGATCCTCTAGGTATGCACAACTGAACTCCCTTAAACACCATGTCTTCTTGAATTGAATAATTAGTCCACTTATCACTCACTATTTGTTCCTTATAAGCTTTCCAAGGCTCTGAAAAATCAAGGTCAGTTTCATAAAAAACACTTCAAATCATCAAAACCAAGTACCTCAACTCTCATTTCTTCCAACAAATTTCTTCTTTGGCTCAAGGCATCAACAACTTTTCTTAGCTGTCCACTTTTATGCTTCAATGAAAAGGAAAAATTCTGCAAGAACTCAACCCACTTCATATGTCTTTGATTCAATTTATTCTGACTTCCCAAATACTATAAAGCTTGATGGTTAGTATACAACACAAAATAATGTCTCCATTTATTCAAAGCTTGAACAATTGCATATAATTCCTGGTCATAACTAAATATTTTCTCTTAGCATCTTTCAATTTCTCACTAAAGAAAGCTATAGGTCTTCCTTCTTGACTCAAAACAACTCCTATTGCACTTCCACTAGCATCACATTCAACTAGAAAAATGTTACTAAAATCAGGAAAAGCAATTGTAGGTAACTCTGCAATTCTTTGTTTCAATGTTTCAAAACTCTTTTGTGCTCCATGTGTCCATTTGAAATCCCTTTTATATCCACTCATAGTTTTAGTCATAGCATTACAAATAGAACTGAAATTTTTGATGAACTTCCTATAAAAACTTGCCAGTCCATGAAATGATCTTACCTCTCCAACATTCTTTGGTGTAGGCCAATCAATTATAAATCTCAATTTCTTAGGATCCATCTTCAATCCATCAGCTAAAATTACAAAACCAAGGTACACAATCTCTTCTTTCATAAATGAACATTTCTTCAAATTAATCATCAACTTTTCTTCCTTCAATCTCTGCAATACTTGTCTGATATGCTCAAGATGTTCTTCCTTACTCTTACTGAATATCAAGATGTCATCAAGATATATGATCAAAAACTTACCCAAGAATCTTTTCAAAACTTCATTCATCAGCCTCATGAAAGTACTACGTGCATTAGTCAAACCAAAAGGCATAACCAACCATTCATGCAAACCTTCATTAGTCTTAAAAGTAGTTTTCCATTCATCCCCTTCTCCAATCCTAATTTGATGATAACCAATTTTCAAATCAATCTTTGTGAAATACTTTACTCCACTCAAACTATCCATTATGTCATCCATCCTAGGCAAATTAAATTTGTACTTTACTGTTATCTTGTTTATAGCTCTAGAATCAGTGCACATTCTCCATTCTCCATTATTTTTTAGTGCTAACACAACAAGTACAACACAAGGACTCAAAATTTCCCTAATCAAACCTCTCTCAAGAAATTCTTGCACTTGTCTATTCAACTTAGTCTTTTCATTAGGTGTTAACCTATGTGGTGCTTTATTAGGAAAACTAGCTCCAGATATCAAATCCATACAATGAATTATACTTCTCATAGGAGGCAAACCATCAGGTACATTATCAAAAATTATGTCATGAAATTCAGTCAACAAAGGTTTAATCTTAGATGCATGTTCTAACTCATCTTATTTTTTAGTTTTCCTTGGACTTAAAGAAAAGTAAATATTCTGTTCTTTCATTTATCTTGCAAACGTTTTACCATCAACCAAGCATACTCTGACCGCAGTACAATGACCTTCATCAAACTTCTATACTAAAGGAAATAATACTTGTTTCTTCCCATCCATCCAAATAGTATATTGATTCAATCTACCATCATGAAAAGCTTTCCTATCATACTGCCAAGGTCTACCCAAAAGAATATAACAACAATCCATAGGCATAATATCACACAACACTTCATCATGATAATTCCCAATTTTGAATTTAACAAGGCATTGTTCACTTACAAGATCCTTCTTAGCATCAAGTTCTCACCATGTTCAGGTTCATTAGATAATTCCTCAACTTCTTCACAAGACAAATTGTTTTTTCCATTACCTCCGGTCTTCTTTCCAGAGTTAGTACATTCAAAAGCTTTATGTCCTTCTTCACCACATTTGTAACAAGTACCTTTAAACTAAGATTTCTCTTCTCTTTTCCCACTATTGTTATTCCTTGAGTAACTAGTATAGCTACCTCTAGAGTAATTACCTCTTCTACCAGTGGGTTCATCTTTCCATCCTTTATCTTGCACTGTATTGTCAGATCTACTACTTTCCCCATAAGTTCTGCCTCTACTTCTTTGAAATTTTCCACCTCTTCCTCTCTATCTTTGATCGTGTCTTTTTTCCAATCATTCTTCGGCATTCAAAGCAAATTGATATGCTTCTTCCACACTATCTATTTTAACATAGCTGATTTCATCTTGAATCAATGTCCTCATGCCATTCAGGTATTTAGCCACCTTCTCAACTTCATCATCCACATGTCTAGATCTGATATCCAATTTGTAAAATTCCTCAGTATATTCCTTCACACTCAAGTCCATTTTTCTGAAATTTTTCATTTTCCTCATCAAACTAACTTGGTAATTAGATGAAAGAAACTTCTTCTTCATCTTTCCAAGCATCTTCATCCATGTCTTGATCTTTTCATTTCCTCTCTTTTGTCTCTCAGTTTGCAAATGATCCCACCAAAGAGATGCATGACCTTTCAACTTTGTGACTGCTATCTTAACCTTCTTATTATCAGGAGTACCTTCATACTCAAAGTATTTATCCATCTCATAGATCCAATCCAAAAGTGCATTGGTCTCAAGTCTTCTATCATAGAAATAAATTTCAACCATAGGTCTGGAGTTAGCCTTAGAAAAAATATCAAAAGTCTTTCCTCATCTTGCTCAACTTTAGGTCCAAGATTAGGTGTTGCCTCTTCTTCATCACTAACATCTTCAAGATGTGTGCCTCTTCTCTGGGCTATCTCTACAGCTTCAAGCCTAGTTGCAATCTTCCTTAACATGCCCTGCTAAGAGTTACTCAGGGAAGAAATACATAATTCACATGAAACAATGAAAACACAACATAAAATAAGGCAAGGCAACTGACAACCACACTAGTGCAATTATTGAAAATCATTCAACGTTCCCAGTTGAGGCCTTCCGAGTTTCAGCCCTATACAAAGAGAATTAAGAAATCAGAGTCTCATCTCACACCTTATCTTCTTCTCTAATGATCTATATCATGTTCTCATACTCTTCTATCTTCTACTTATCCTAAACCAACCTAAGATCCTTATATAGCCAACTAAGCCACAAGTCGGCTAGACCGACATTTAATTACATTATAGGTCCACTTAGGAAGAGAAAATGAAAACTACTAAAAGAATGAACAAAACATGATGAGAAGTAACATTTAGGTCCACACATGATCCAAGAACAAATCCCCAAATTTTCAAGGTCCCATTTCCTCATATGAATCTGCGCAAGGCAAAGAGCTTCCATGTTTACTGCGAAACTGCTTGGAAAATTGATACCCGAGGAAAATGGTGAAAACTCACAACTCAAGATGAATTAGGATATACGCTCATAGGGTAAGGTTAAAAAATAGGTCCACATCCTCACATTAACTTTGCATAACAAGAAACCAACATTTGCAATGACTACAAAGAAAACAACCTACATGAACAAAAAAAAAAGGAAATGTTTTTGGTTGATGCAAGATTTCTCAAAGACCCAAGATGATCTTGCATCACACACTAGGATCCATTAATGTAACCTATGATCCCTTAGGACCACCTATGACACCTAGGACTCCTTAAGACATTCTAAGACTCTTATCCATCCCTCACGACATCTTAAGACACATAGGACCCCTTAGGAACCCCAAGACCCATTAATGTGTCTTAGGATGTCCTAGGACCCATTGATGTATCTTAGGCTCCATTATTACATAGAAGGAGACATTGTCGCACTCAATACCCCTTAAGACATACTAGGATCCATTAATATAACCTAGGATTCCTTAGGACCACTTATGACACCTACAACCCCTTAAGCCATTCTAGAACCCTTATCCATCCCTTACGACATCTTAAGACATATAGGACCCCTTAGGACATAGTTAGATCATTAAAAAAAAAAGTGTATGAGTAAATTAAAAATGTATAATTTTAGATTTTAATATTAGTTTCTATTTTACATGCACTTGTAATTGGTACTCAAGAACTTAATTTTTACTATTTAGTTCACATGTTACCCCTTGACAGTCACACACGATAGAGATGATGTACCTTAGGATGTACATGAGGGTGAGGGTGAGGGTGAGGGTGAGGGTGTGGGTTAGGGTAAGGGAACTAATGTTGTTGCACCCCATGTTTACCCTTGCACTCTTGATTTAGCCACTATATTTCAAAGTGATAGAGCAAAGATGGATCGACTTGGAGAGTCCATTAGTAGATCTAATGAGGGGTTATATAGAGATATTTGCACTACCATTTTCAGGAATCTTGATGACCTAGAAATGCGGTTGAGATCATTTTCTTCATTTTTACCATAGGTTATTGAGATGATTTTTGTAGTGTTGAGAGATGAGGTCTTGAAAGACATGTATCCTTAGAGTGGGTTCAGAGCCTTGTCTCTAAGGATGTCATCAAATGAGAGGTCTTCCCATTTTATGAGGTGAAGGCCAAGGTGAGGGGATATTGTGATACATGATGTGTGATTCCAAAGATAGAATGTATGATATACCCTTGATTCCTTACAACACATGGTAATTATCCTAATAACGACCAAATTCCATTGTATTTTGCCTAACAATTGTACAATGAGTTTCATCTGGGGTTCAACATCAACTATTTAGATCTTTTAGGATATTTTGGTTAGGGGTGCGATAAAGTTTCTGATCGCCATGAATACCGTAGGGCTGATTGAGTTGCACCTAGTCATCGATAGTTGGTGGGGCAGAGAACTCCAATAGTGACACCAGTGATGGCTTCTATTGCTGATAGAGTTGTCATTGATTCTAAAAGGGAAGAAGTTGATAGGATAGGGTAGATTGCATATGTAGCCAGAAACATTACTTCTAACGCACTGGGAAAATATATTATGACTAGACCATAGTTGACCGAGATCATCTTCTGAGGCATCATCTAGTGTTGTATTAGGACATTGAGCTGAGACCTATAGAGATGCAAGTCTTCCTATGCTGGGTGATATATGTGGGCTTATAAGGAGATTAGAGACACATGGATATGGCACTTTATTTTTTAGATGATCTTTTGCAGTGATATTCCTACATTGTAGACGATACTAATATAGAGTGTCAAAGATATCATCAAAGTTGCATATGGCTCTATATTTCTAGTGACCCAAGACATGCCATTGAGTCACGCATATCAAAGTACACAAAACTCTGCAAAACACTCAACTTAGCACTATGCACATCATTCAACTAAACACTCTACACAACACTCTACTATAGCTCGAGATGTAGAAATATGAGTTGGAGATTTCTGCATCACCACTTATAGGATGGAGACTTTTGAGGAGTAGCTGTGAGGGTTGAGTCATGTTGATGTTTTTGGGGATATAGGATCATATATGGATATGCTATTGCCTCCTTCTAACTCTACACCACTCCCATTTCAGCTACATACCCCTTTGTATTCTTCATTACTAGAGAGGATTGGGACTGTTGGAGATGCAACTTTTGTCAATGACACCCTAGTGCATAGTGATGACCCTCTTACTCTTGAGGCCCTGGTACCACTTTTAAATTTAGTTTTTACAATAGTGTAAACTTATTTATTTTTTATTTTAATAATGAAAAATTAATTATAAATTCACGCACGTGTATTGATGTTTTTACATGTATAATATTTTGTAGGCACAATTACCAGAGCATACTACTTCCAGTGTGGGCTCAAAGTGTGTTGGAAGGACAAATCTGGTGGATGCAACACCTACTAGTGCTCAGGTAAGTTTTAAATCATCCCAATTTCCTTCCAATGTGCTATCATCGAAAAACATTATCCTCTTGACATATTTTGATATTGTTTTCCTACTAAAACTAATCTGAGATGAAATTGAAGATATTCTTTTATTTCGGGATATAGTGTTACCAACAATGGATGTCAACATAACTCTTCTTGTAATGGTCTTATCTTTAGTTCAAGATTGCTTCCCTATGGATCTCAAACCTTTCCTAAGAATTTCAATAATTTCAGTTTGCATGTTAGAAATTTTTTTCTTTTCTGATGTTGTGTCTACACCCAACAATTTTAACGGCTCTTACAATATTTTTTTATGAGAATTGTTACCCTAATTTTCATGAAGCATGAAAATTTTCACCAATTTCCATCTCAAGGTCTGCATTTTTATCCTTCCAAGCACTCTTCAAAATTTCATAGGATTATCTATCCCCCCTGGTCTCTGCAGCTATTTCTAGGTCCCTGGCTAGGTGAAAAGTCCTTAAAAATATTCATAAAACTAGCCATTGTGTTAGAAAACCCTTTGGCCTGTTATGTTTTCATGTTACTTTATTCAGGCACTTAAGTTCCTTCATTTTGCATGTGCATTTTAGAATCCTTCAATTGCCAAATCTCTGATTCCTGGCAGTTGACCCCTTAACATTTAGCGATCCCGCGAGCGGTTACCGTTTCAGCTGGCGGTCTCAGTTTAGCAGCCAGGTCAAGATTCTAGATCTATGGTTGTCGCATGATCTCATGGCCTTGAAAGATTCCATGAGATCTTGTGACGATCGTCGATCTTCCTTTTCATTTAGCACAGTATCTTATTAGTGGGACTGGTGCCACCTCATCTGATTTGGCAGCTTCTGATTTGTCGGGGTTGGTGATTCAGCTGTTTGTCAGTGGGGCCATTGTCAGGAAATGTGCTACGTATATCCAAGGGGGCAATGTTTGATTGGGTTGTGAGAAGTACAGCATGGAGATAGGTCAGCAGGGGCCCAGTGGGCTGCCTTTCCTTTCAATCCAACGATGGTTGCATGATCGCAAGGGCCCAAAATATTCCTTGTGATCATGCGATAACCGTTGATCTTGCTTTATCTCCAGGCTTTGTCAGGTGGGTCCTCGATTTCCAACATGCTCATTCTTCATTGGTTGGCCAGGTGACAAATAGGATCTTTCAGTGGGACCATGTCAGAGGGTCTGCGGATGTGTTAGAAAGACTGAAGATCTACGGTTGTTGCTTGATCGCAAGGGATCTTCCAAGCCCTTGCGATCTTGCGATAGCGGTCCGATGCTCTCTTTGAGTCGTGGGTCTGATGTGCTACCTAGCGCTGATGTGCTCACATTTGATTGGCTACTGTGTGATGAATGGGATTTTTCAGAGGATTTGATGTGTCACGGGGTCCCCGTCTAATAAAGATCTACGACGGGCGTATGATATGAAGGAATATTCGGTGGTCATGAGATCACTCGCCCACCATTAGATTGGAATCTAAGCTATAGTGGGGCCGTGTCAGAACTTGCTGAGGTGTATGCCTACAAAGCAGTCAAGGGAAAATAAAAGAATGACATGTGGCGGTTCTGGACCCAGGGTTAAAGGTATTCCGTGAGTTTGGTTCTAAAGAGATTTTTTGTGTTCACCAGACTTAACTGGGGTCAACTAAAAGTTTAAATGACTCTGTGACTAAAGGAAAAGGTAACCCGAGGTGGACTTGAGGTTAACTCTGTAGGTGAATGGTTCTCGGGTAAATAAGAAGATCTAACGGTCATGTTTTAAAAGGAGATTGAGATTTAAACGATGACTGTCGATAAAAGAAAAGGTGTGGTGCCACCTAGTTATCCGTTAATATTCAAATTTTAATTATTTCTCTGTAGGGTTTTGCTAGGTTTTGATCCAATGGTCGGTTACAATGAAGTGGGTAGCTAAAAATTTATGTTTCAAGGACGTTTGCAGTTGGGAAAAATGATGTGAGGTCTGGACGACCGCCTTTGGTCATTTCTTGTTTTCTGAGAGTACCAATCAGTGCATTCATGGCAAGACTTTGTGCATGAGAGGTAGATGAGTCTAGGTTGCTTGTCTGCAGGTTGATTGTGAGGTATAGGGATGGACACGTAAACTCAAGTATCTGATCAGCTATGATTTTATAGAGAATTATTTATGATCAGACTTGATCGAACTAGGGTTTATCATTATTCTAATGCAAAATTCTGTGACCCTAGTTAGGTTTTTGACTCTTGCCTATGTGCAATTGAGTATGTATATATTGTATTTTTGGAGCCTTAGTGCTTAGAGTTGGACAATTGTAGAAGAAATTCATCTTTTCTTAAGGGTCATCTGTGGTATTATTCCTACCCCCTAGCTTATATAGTTGTAAACCTTTCATTGATGATTTAGATATTGCAGAGGTATTTTGTGACAATTCTTCATGTCCCTATGCTTCCTTGTTTTGAGTCTTCTCTTATTGAATCAAAGTATATGATGTTTCAGTGATATCTTAGGGTTCCTGATCCCTCTCTCTTTCTACAACTATTGTGTGTTATAGTGAATGATTGGATATGAATGCTTTTGTGGGTATACTTCAACCCCCTAACAATATTGTCTCATTCCTATGCTGAGTTGTAGAAGTGAATGTTTGTTTGCAGGTCATAAATTGTGTCTAAATCCTTAGTAATGCTATTGTTTGTGAAATCCTCTTTTTCCTTGAATAGCCTCTTTCTATTACAGACCCTTCTATGAAACACTTATGCAAACCTATTCAGTGAGTTTTGACCTACTAGACCTAAGCCTTTCATTGATTCCATTCCCCTATACTGAGATCCAAACCCTAATTTCGGTGTATCACCTAGTAGGTAGTTTTATTTCTGTCATTTCCCTTTACAAGCACTCCTTCTATCCCTTTCCCTCAAAAGATTTACTTTTCATGTCTAGAAGAAAATTAAGGTGATTATCCAAGAGGAACCAACCTAGAACTTGGAGGTCTCATCTCAGTTAGCATAGGTCCCACAACCTGGAGATGATTCCCATGTTATATTAGGTTATCAAGACTACGAGAGCTTGAGACAAGGGTTCAAACTTAGTGTATAACAAGAACAAGAGAAAGCAATTGGGCTTGTTTAAGTGTTTCAAGATTATCAAATTTAGTCATTATTTCTCTTTCTATCTTATTCGAATTCCTCTTCTTAGAAAGACTTAATGGTTTAATATTAGCAAGTGATCTCAATTTCTACACATCCATTGCAAGTAAATGATCTAAGTTTCTATAATTGATTTTTTTCTTTACAACTTGAGCTAGTTTTATGTGTTCATCCATAACAATAGGAGAAAATGATCCCAACCCTTCTCCAACTTCTATTGTTTGAGCTTCTGTAGGTATTGATCCTAAATCTTCTCCAACATCCATTTGTTCAACTTGGTTTGACCCTCCTACCTAAGCCTCTTCATCTTGTAATTGTTGACTGTTAGCTACATGCACAAAAATGAATCAAATTAGAACAAATTAAAGAAAATTATAAATATAGAGACATATAAAACTCACACATGTGAATTTACAAATGCATACCTTGTTTAGATCTGTAATAATATGTTAATGATGCTTCATAATTTTTCTATTCTCTACTAGGTGACCTATTTCTTATAGATTTAGTGTGCCTTCCCTTCGTATTGACCATCTTTGTTCTTCAAAAAAACTTCTTCAAAAAAATTGCAAGATAAAATAAGCTTGCTTCCCTTATAAAATTGTTGTTTTGATGTTTCTATTATAAAAAAATGAATTAAAATGAATTGATTGTTTTAAAAACACAAAAAACTCATTTATTTATACCAAAATTTTAATTTTAATTTTTTTTTTAAATGGCCAATAGGGGTCCCCCTTGGAAAATACTGACCACGAAAAATTTTGGCAGATTTTTCCAAGGGGGTTTCATTCGAACCCCCCTTCGCATGAAGGCCTTTGGACCCCTACATTCGAAAGGGCATTCATTCAAAGGGTCCAAAAATGGAAATTTTGGTGGACATGAAAATTCTACAAAATTATGCCCTTCAGAGGGCTCAATCAAAGGCCAAATAAGACTATGTTTTGAAACAAAAAATGGTAGACTGTGGTACTCTGAACATGATTTCCAATGACTATACTGTTAGTATATATTGTGTTTATCACGACTTTCTATTTTTAGTTTTATTAAATATAGGTTGTCTGACCATTTCACAACCTCTTTGTTTGATGCTTTAGGAAAAATAGAAAATTAGGGATTTTTTTTGAAAAATATGTATCCAAGAGGTATTTGTGACCTTTCTATAGAAAAAAATTGAATTTCGATCTATACAAATCAAGTTATATCGAACTGAAGAAACCTATGTCTAAATTACGATTAATGTCACTTCATAACTCAATAAAATATAAAATTTTAAACCAAATTGAATAAAACCAATGACATCCTCTAGGTATTGAAGTTAAAATTCTAACCTTGAAAGAATTACGTCATTGTCATTTTTCAAAAAAAAGTTATGTTGAAACAAGTGACTGTCACTCTTTAAAAATGTTGATTTGTCATATAAACTACTTTTCGAAGGAGAAGGAAAGATAGACACAAATAAATTCCATTTCTTTTTTAAAAAATATAGTTAGAAATTAGAAATAAAATGCTAAAAAACACTAGTTTACATCATCTTCAAATTCTTAATGATTTTGTAGTAATATGTGTCCAAAAGTGAAGTTCTTTTTCATAATAATCATTTCAGTGTCAAAGATGGACAAAAAGAGGGAACTACTTTTATGCCTTGACATATAGGTGATGCTCATAGAGGTGAAGCACCAGGACTTCCTCAGAGGTCACCCATCCCATTACTACTCCAGCCAGCTCGAGCATGCTTAACTATAGAGTTCCCTCCATCGTTAAACCCACTATGCTTGCAACCCAATTTGAAAAACCTTCACCAAGTGTTGTGCCTTATGAACCATTCATTAGAAATCCCCTTAAGCTCATTAATTGATAAGTAGGAGATATTTTCCACAAGAAGTCAAATTTTTATTTTTCTATCAAGATTCAACTATGTAGTTTTTTGAGTCAAACTCATTGACCCATGATTCATGAGTAGTGGTTCACACAAACCCATCTCTCATGAGAATGATTGGAACACTTAGCACTCATTGGATTTAGGTGATGCTCATAGAGGTTCAAAGTACCAAGACATCCTGGGAGGTCATCCATCCCAGTACTACTCTAGCTCGAGCATGCTTAACTACAGAGTTCCCTCCATCGTTAAACCCACTCTAATTGAAAACCCATTTGAAAATCCTTCACCAAGTGTTTTTCCTTAAGAACCATTCATTACAAAGCCCCTTAAGCTCATCAATTGATAAATAGGAGATATTTTCCATAGCAAGTCAAATTGTGATATTGCTACCAAGATTAAACTATGTAGTTTTTTGAGTCAAAAAACTCATTGACCCATGATTCATGAGTAGTGGTTCACATGAACCCATATCTCATGAGAATAAAGGAAACACTTAGCACTCAATGGATTTAGGTGATGCTCATAGAGGTGAAGCACTGGGACTTCTCGAGAGGTCACCCATCTCAGTACTACTCCAGCTCAAGCGCGCTTAACTATGAAGTTCCCTTAATAGTTAAACCCACTCTTCTTGAAACCCCATTTTCAAAACCTCCACTAAGAATTTTTCCTTATGAAACATTCATTAAAAATCCCCTTAAGCTCATCAATTGATAAGTGGGAGATATTTTCGCCAACAATTCAAATTGTGATATTGCTATCAAGATTCAACTATGTAGTTTTTTGAGTCAAACTCATTGACCCATTATTCATGAGTAGTGGTTCACATGAACCCATTTGTCATGAGAATTAATGGAACACTTAAAGGACTCATTGGATCTAGGCGATTCTCATAGAGGTTAAGCATTGAGACTTATCAGGAGGTCACCCATCCCAATACTACTCCAGCATGAGCACACTTAACTATGAAGTTCCATCCATCATTTTAAACCCACTCTACATGAAAACCTATTTGGAAAACCTTTACCAAGTGTTGTTCCTAATTATGAACCATTCATTAGGAATATCCCTAAGCTCACCAATTGATAAGTAGGAGATATTTTCCACAACAAGTCAAACTGTGATATTGCTATCAACAGTCAACTGTGTAGTTTTTTGAGTCAAACTCATCGACCCATGATTCATGAGTAGTGGTTCACACGAACCCATCTCTCATGAGAATGAATGGAACACTTAGCACTCATTAGATCTAGTTGATGCTCACATAGGTGAAGCACCGAGACTTCCCGGGAGGTCACCCATCCTAGTACTGCTCCAGCTTGAGCACACTTAACTACAGAGTTCCCTCCATCGTTAAACCCATTCTTCTTGTAACCCCATTTACAAAACCTTCACCAAGTGTTGTTCCTTCTTACCCATTAAAATGTTAAAAATCCTCTTAAGCTCATCAATTGATAAGTAGGAGATATTTTCCACAACAAGTCAAAGTTGAATCTTGATAGTAATATCACAATTACCAGTCATCTAATCATTCCAATGCATGTTACTCTTGTGATATGCTATGTACTATATTAGCATTTTTAGGGTTGGTGTCATGGTGACCTACAAAATTTGTTTCCTTTGATGTAGACTCTCTCTTACCCTACTTTATGGACCTCCTTTAGGTGCTAGCTATGTAGGAGGAGGATATTTAAGAACTATGTTTGTTCCCATATAAAAAGTGGAATATTTTCCATACATTCTCCCATACATGAATTTGTTTGTCCATTTGTTTGACACCTAAGGTCATGTCAAAACTCCAAGGGAATTGGATGCCAAATTTTTTATATTAAAAGTGCTCCACTTGACTAAAATCCAATCATAGAATATATTAATGATAATAGAAAAAATCATAAGCTTCTCAAAGATTTTCTTTGTACCCTATCACTATGCTATAGTCTTTCTTATCATTTGTTTATGCTTGACTCTATTCATAGAAAAGGCCTGTATTCATAAAAAAAAAATAGTTAGCTATTGTAAAATAGTTTGGAATTTAGTATTGAGAGGTTCTTAGTTTTAGCATGCACAAAGATATTTTCTATCCTATCTCATTTTCAATGAACATTGATCTAGAATAATTCTCCTTTCATTGGGAAATGTTTTCTATTATTAAGTTGTTGCTTCATTATTTCTCAAAAATGTATATAAAATAGTTTTAGGTATGTTTTCTTGTTCATCATTTACTTCTTTCTCCAAGTTATCATTCTTCTAACTTTCTTCATTTTCTCTTATGCTCTCATCTACATTGATAGTACTTTCTTCTATTTTTATGCCTAGGTTTTAGTTTAGTTCTAGATATGTTTTTGGGACATTCTTGGGTTTTACTTGTGTTTCCCTAAGGGAACTTGGGGCGCTTGATCCATAATCACTGAAAACACCCAATATAGTAAACAATATTTGAAAAATTACTGAAATACTTAAGAAAGATAAAAAATGAAAATTTGAAGGTTGATCTAGTTTGTGCCCAATGTGTAGATATGAGTGCATGACAACATTATTGCAAGAACATGGAAAAGTTGTTTACAAAACAAAAAAGGATGGAGTGTGCAAAGGAGAGGATCTTGCAAGTCCTTTTGATATGAGTTAAAAATGTTGGTGCTTGTAAAATAATAATCTTGTAGAAAGCCCTAGCACTTATAGAGGAAAAAGATGCTAAAACAATAAACATAGTAAACTTTATCCAAAAAAGCTTGCAACATAAAGTTGCAAAATGCCATGACTCACTAGCAACATACTCTCTAATAAAAATAAAAAATTTGCAAATGTAATTTGTTATAAGCTCTCTCATTTTTTTTATTACTATTGTCATTCAAATCTATGCCTTATAGTCTATTAGGAGCATCCACCTCTTAGCATCATGAAAAATAAATCATACCCTAATTTCCATGTGTTCCTCTTATTCATGTTTAACCTACAACCCATGGTGATGTATAGAACTAATCACTACGAGACCTGTTTTGTCAACCCTCTCCTCATAAGTTGTGTGTTCTCTTTTGTTGGTTTATGGGAATGCATTGGCCAACCTTCTACAAAGCTAATCATAGATACTTTGCACCAAAATTTTGGATAAGAAAATGGAAATTGTCCAAAACACATTGTCAAATACAAATTTATGAAACAAATCCTCACAATTTGATTGAGTTATTAAGAGGAACTAATCATCATTTAAAATAAAAATAGAAGTTAAAAATACTTATTTAATTCTAAATAACAAAACCATACAAATGCATTTAAGTTACAATATGTTTTTACTTTTTTTATTGATATCTCAGTGGGTATGCCCATGACCTGACCCAACGTCCAGCCTGCCTTACCTTGGTCTTATGAACTACCAAGTTGGGAGAAGAAGGGGCAAGCAAGGCGAGATTAATCCCACTAGGCCACACAATAACCAACATGGGACCCACCATGTGCATGACAAGGTAAACCGGCTTGGGTATCAAATCAATTCGATGAACACTTTAATAAAACTATAGTTGAATATAGGAAAATTGAAATTAATTATAGTTTAATTAATATAAACTAAACACCTATTTTAAATGTTATTTTAGTCCAATAGTGTTTATAAATTAAAGATTTTGGGTTTTGTCATTCCCTATGACAGCCAGATAAATTAATTTATGGCGATGTTTCCCTTGTTTGCACAGTTAATTCAGTTATTTCACGAGTATGGCATTGAAATATGGTTGTGATTCAATGAATGGCGTCTTAATACGCCTTTCTATGTCGAAATCACCCATTGTGTGTATTGACAAAAATGCCCAAATCCTTGTGTGCTAGTTAAGTCCAACTTGTTTAGTATTTAGCCCAATACTAAACTAGTTATTTTAGTGCAATAGTGTTTATAATCTAAACTAAACACCTATTTTAAATGTTATATTCTAAACCAAACAACCAATTTTATTTAAGTAAGCTGGATTTTTTTTTACATGGTTGAAATCCTGTTTTTAAAAAAAAAATCAACCGTAACAAATAGAATTTCTAATATAATATTGAAAAACAAAATTGAATCAGATGATCTTGCCTAAACAATGGCAGGTCCATCTCATTAATCTTAGACTCTTAAATCTGGGTCCTCATGGGGTACAGACGTAGGAAGACCTGTCTTCTGACAAAATATATCTTCGAAGTCCATTAACATAGCAACTGACGTAAACACAAATTATAAAAATTAGATAAACATTTTCTTATACGAAGTTGACTACTATAATATATTATTGAACATATAAAACTCGCATCAAAGTAAATTATAAAAATTACATAAACTTTTTCTTATATAAAGTTGAGTACTATAATATATTATTGAAATAAAACAAACTTCTTTTTATGAAATTTTTAGAGTGAGTAATTAAATGGAAGTAATATAAAAAATGGAATTAATATGGATTTAAATTAAGGAGAAATTAAAATTAAATGTTAAAATTGAAATGAATGGGAATGAAATCATATATTTTAAGATGTGAATTCTGCAAATTAATTGATATTGAATTATTATAGAAGATTGTGTAAATAGAAAATGAATATGATAAAAAAGAAAAGATGACTATATTTAGAGTATCAAAGACTGTAGTAAAAAAATGCTATTATGCAGAAGAACTGGGTGTATAGAACCTCTAAGATGTCTTTTTCTAGTGATATATGAAGTAAGACAAATAGGGGTGTTACTAAGTGTGATATAGGAACGATCTCACCATCATCCCTTATGATGTTAGAGTCACCATCATCTCTTATGATGTAAGTGGGTCTATGTGTGCATTTGTATCAATTGCCAAAACTTTGTTTCACTAATAGTATCATTCGATTGGCCAAATTATTTCTTTGATTGATGTCATCCCTCAATGGAGGTGTTTTATGTCCAATCTAGTTTGTTTGCACATCTTTAGACACCTTTTCATATCTAGATCTCATGAATTTTACTGTTAGGTACATGTTCTCAAAATATTTAATTCTCAACTAAAACCTTAAATTCAAAATTCTTAAGCTCCAATCCTTGTTTTTTTTACAAATTATTAATTTATTTGGCATAAAATATTATATGTAATTAATATGTCATCTTATAAGATTTTATTTTGATTGCTCGATAATTGAGTTTATATGATGGATTTTTTCCCCGTACACTATCACTACTAGATTGTTCCATCTTCACAATTTTGTGTCTATCCCCTACTAGCCATTTATCTTAATTCCTTGAAACATTTCCCCCACCTCTAGTACTTGCATTCACGCCTTTACAACTTTATGTAACTTTCCTATTGCTAGAAAATAATGGTTTAATTTTATATACAAATTTTTCCATAATGTTAAATATACCAACCATTGAATTGGATCACTTATTCTTATGATTATTTTTACATAATTTTCTTTTCTTAATATTTAGTCCAAAACTAGCATGCATTCCATTCGGTGCATGAATTGTGTTTATTCTATGTATGGTGTACTTTTATTAGATAAGAGGTGTCTTTTTTTTGTTTTGGTACTTATTATTTGTTGTCCATTGGAACTATTGGGAAGGAGTCACACATTTTTGTCTTGTATCCTTTTACACGTTAATCAAAATATTAAGTTAATGAATTTCATTGAATTTTTATTATTTTCACATATTTTAATTATCCTAAGTTTGTCTTGATTTTGCAAACAATTGAAATGAATTTAGTTTAAAGTAAACAATGTTGCATAATTTGTTATATCTACTATAACTTTTATGATAATAGTAACATAGATCATTATAAATCTTTCATTAGATAAAATTTTACATGGACCATTAAAGAATTAATCTACTTATTCATTACACATTCTTTTAACTGTATAATCAAATTAATTGTAATTATACATTTGAAACTAAAGATAACCTATTTTAGCCCAATTGTTGTTTATAACAAAATATTAACATAATCCTATTGTGACACTTATCTTCCTAAAAAAAATAACTTACAATTTAATCTTAATACTTCAGAATTGTGGAGGAGAAAAATAAATTGATGGTCTATGAAAAGGTAATGAGAAGAAATAGGTTAAAGGTGACGGAATCCTTGCGCACAATGGTAGAAACACAAACTCTAATAAGAGTGGCACAAACTACAATAAGGCATGAATCTTTCCCATTGTGCTTATGCTTCAAGCTTATCATTCTTTCCAATATAAATTACTGTCATTTGTATACATGAGTTTAACAAAAGTTGTACAGACATTTCTCTATATGAATTGTGAGATCCAAAACCATGACCTGTAGTCCATGCTTTAAATTCCCAGGAATCTATGTTAGAGACAAACCTAAGTTGTTTGTTAGGTTAAATGCTCCACAAGGAACATATATTTTTAATTGATCAAAAGATAGTGCAAAACCAATCGAAATAAAGTACAAATTGTGAAGCCCAACAGTGAGAAGAAACAGTGAAATGTTAACAACACAATAGATTAAACCAAATATTAACTGAGAGGCAATAGTGAAATGTTCCTGAATTTACCCAACAACACTAGGCAATTCAACATAGAGAAAGGAATCAAGTCGCCTTTTGACCGTCAAAGAAGATCGGATCTGATAACAACTTTTCGTCATGAATATTACTTGTATTTTATAAGAAAAACAAATTGTTAGCCACTCCAATTAAAATCACCATTCTGTCTTTAATCTCCTATATGAGAAAAGTTTTTTTAATTGGAATAATAAAAAGAAAAGAATATAAAATCAGCAGGACTGTGCTATTATTGGCCTATTTCTATTTATGGTAGTAATTTCTCTAAAATAAGGTGAACCAAAATTAATCTCTTACTATCCAAAATTGATTTAAATCATGTGAACATAAAATAAATTGTGGTATAGTTATCAGGATTCAATCTGTGCAGTTTTTGAGTCAAATTATTTGACTCATGTTTCATAAGTAGTGGTTCACAAGAGCCCATCTTTCTACAGAATGAATGCAACACTTATCACTCATTGCATCTAAGTGAGGCTCATAGAGGTGAAGCACTGGAACTTCTTGGAAGGTCACCCATCCCAGTACTAGTTTAGCTCAAATTCATTTATCTTCCTCCTAGATTAAACTCACATTGCTTGCAATCCCATTTGTAAAACCTTCAGCAAATATTGTAAATTATAAACCATTTATTATAAAGCCCAAAAAACTCTTCAATACTAAATTAATAATTTAAATGAGCAAAATTCAAATTTTCACTGCAACTTGCAGTCTGCCTCTCCATATAGCCTTAATTATAAATAGTGATATTGTTATAAAGATTCAACTTGTGTTGTTTTTGAATCAAACTCATTAACCCATTTTTCATGAGTAGTAGTTCATAAGAATCCATCTCTCTAGAGAATGAATGGAACATTTAGCACTCATTGCATCTAGGTGATGCTCACAGAGGTGAAGCACTGAGACTTCCCGGGAGGTCACCCATCCGAGTACTACTCCAGCTTGATCGCATTTAACCATAAGTTTCCACTAAGATTAAACCCACTTTACTTAAAACTCCATTTCGAAAACCTTCATAAAGGCCCTTAAACTCATCAATACTAAATAAATAATTTAAAGAGACATGTATGTTTGTCCATCCTCATGATGATTTTGAATTGAAAAAGAACTCTGAAATAACTTAATTAACTGGGCGGAGATGGAAATAAACACCATCAAGTAGTTTATCTCGGAGACATAGGGAGGCACAGAATCCACAAAAGAGATTATAACTGATATTGTCTGATAAATTTCCGTTATGTGGGCCCGGGAGGGTGTAGAAAGTCATGCTCTTCGAGAAGAAAAAATCACAGGAATCACATGGTGGTCTCTGTAGCTTCACATGGCTGCTTCCTCGACACTTCAATTTTGTGGCTATAAATCCACTGCCATGCTCTCTGCATCCAAGATTGTGGTAAGCTCATTCAAGAGTTAAGAGAAAGAGGATTAAGGAATGGGGGTGCGACTACTGGAAAGAGATTTGATGTTCTCTTTGTTACACTTATGCTTTAATTTTTCAATTGAAGGTCGTAGTCTCAATAAACGAATGAAAAAGGCGGAAGAAGATATAGTAGAAGGATAAGTGTTTCAATTACCATACTCACTCCTGTAATGGGTATTTCAAACTGTATGGAAGAACTCTCTACGAGCGGGTTGTGCAAAGGTCATCTGTAACAGTGGTGATACATTCATGACTTCTAACTATGACCCTCCTGGTAATTATGTATAAGGCCAAAAGCCATACTGAACATCGTCTGTTCTGGCTTTTTACATCTGTTTTACAGTATCTCAAATATATTTCAAATAATAACACGTTTTAGAAATCTGGTATGCCGGGTCTTTCCCTAGTAAGAAATTTTTATTGATGGCACACCTTTTACCTGTTAGTTCGTTTCTGTGACAAAAGATCCCATTTAAATACTTGGCAAATCGTGCATGCATTTAGATATCTTTATTTTCTTTTTAAAATCTAATGATCATGATTAATAAATAATTTTATGTTGCTAGGATAGGGGTTTTTCTTCCTGCTTCTTTCTCCCTTGAGTCTTTCTGAAACAGTTTTTTAATAAAAAGTATAATGGCTTTGCCATTTTTTCCAAAAAAATAAAAATAAATAATTTTATGTAAACAAAAAGATCCAAAAGCTTGCTTTTGTGTTGAGTTAAGGATATTGCATCAATACAATTATAAGTTAAATTGCATCAACATGGTATTACATGTTCTATTGTTAGATCTAATCTTTACTATATGCTAATATTTATTTTATTTCAATTGAAGATTAATTCCTAAAATAGGGGTTTCACCGAGGCAAGCCTGTACCCACCAACAATTTCCTCTTTTCTTGTGTGTAGGAACAAATTCGTAAATTTTCAGATTTTCGGGATTGAATTTGGTAGATCTGGAGTTACAATCTTTCAGCACATATCATAAATTTACAATTTTCAGCCTCTCAGGTATAGGTCGAGGTCAACTTGTACCCCAAGCCAACCTATACCAAGGAAGTTGACTAGTTCTTGAGACCACTAGAATTTCACAGTTTGTAGTTTCCAGCTCCTAGGTTCTTGATCCAGCTCTGTTTCAGTTCGTGATACAATCTGACAGCTCATTTTCTGATCTGAACTTATGTTTTCTACTAGCCCTCAAGGTTAGTACATTTCCCTCTTGGTCATTTCATAGAACTTTTTCTCATAGATTACATATCATTCATGATTCCTTCTCTTAGGGAAAGGAAGAAAATCCAAGGTCCCACATTGAAAAATCATGAATTGGCACTTTACCTTGTGTTAATCAAATTTCCTTTGTTTCAAGGTCTTGGACTCTTCCTGAATATAACATACAATAAACTTAATTTTGGTGAGTGCCCTATCCCATTGGGTTGCTCACCATTTTGTATGTTACAATATATATTTGATCTTCATGTATTTCTTCACGTGGCTCTAAAATGTTTGTTAAGCTACTATTGTGTAACTATGTTAATTTGCATAGCATGTTTATTTTCTTTTTGTATCCATCTTTAGTTAGATTAAAGTCTACCAATATGTGGTTGTACAAAATCAACTTTTATGTTTCTCATTGCTTACAAATGAATAAACATTTGTTCGCTAATATGCGCTTCCTGAAAATGGGATTTTATGTTGCACTATTGTATGAAAGAAAAACCACTATTTTGTGAATTTCTTTACATTGGTTGAGTTAAAGTAGCTTTTTATGTATATTTCCAAGCCACATTTTCTTGTAAGCTACCATTGACAATAAGGATAACTCTAAGAAACCATCACTCTTAGCAAGATATACATTATTGGAAAATCTTTCATTTTTTTATGAAAAATATATATTAATTTATATTAGCTCGAATCTCTCCATTTTTTGAATAAAATATTTGTTGTATTACCAATTTTTTTAAATAATATTTTTTTTATAGAAAATATTAGAAAATCTTGGACAATTATAAGAAAATACATTAGTTACCATGACAAATCCTTCCATTTGAAAAATAGAATTCTTATATAAAGATGAGGCCTAAAAGTGGAAATAATTGATAAGTTTAAGGGTAGGCTCTATAATATTAGGTTTTTATAACATTCATTTAAAATATAATCTAGCAACCCTTATTATATTCTAGATGAGATAAATGTAACTATATTTTATATTTCCTATGGGGTCCAAATTTTCTTTCATGATTCAAAATCTTATTGTGTAGGTGCTTTCAAGATTGATCTCTATTCCCACGTAGAGTTCTATTGTTTATATTAGTTTTCTATTTTATGATTGGCCTCATTAACATTTTGAATTATTATGTTGTATCCCCTCAAGGGATATTGAATGAAGATAAATATTGGTATGGAAGTTTTCTTTGTAGGGCTTTAGGCATAGTAATATACAAACACTGATATTCATGTACAAGTACTATTTTTTGTGTTTTAGACATGGACTAGTTTTTCATTTTTTTATGTGTGAAGAACCCAACTTGCTATACACGAATTGAATTGAAATCTATAGTCACAACTCAACTTCTCAAGATTTGGGCAAAGCAAACACACCAGCCTTGAGCTTCCTCATAAAATGGACAAAGAATTACCAAATCTATGAAGGAAAATTCTATGGCTAATACATTTGAAACCCTTGCATCAATTGGAAATGTTTAAAGATCCTCCAACATAGTCTCCACAAGAGAAATCCATGGCTTGGAAAAAATATTTGAAAGAGAATACTTCATTAAGACACACTAGGAAGAAAACAAGTAGTTGAAAATGGATTAGAGACTGGAAATGGATAAATATCTTGTGGATTTCTTCCTTCTAAAGATGAAATTGGGGTAGAAGAAACATTAAAATAACCATGAGTAGATGAATGATAAGGCTCTAAATTCTTCTACCAATTAGAATGACTCACCAACTAAGAAGGCAATTTATAAATTTAATTTTAATATGCCCAAATATATTGTGTATAGATGCCATTAGAGACATCTAATGGACTAATACCTAAAGCTTGTATTGTTATAATTTGATTATCCTCTAGTTCTTTAATAGTGTTTTTAACTAAACATTTTGCAATGCCTAATTTAAGCATAAGCTTCTGTCCTTTGAGACATGGAAAATATACTAAATCTAAAACAATAGACATATATAGTAAATTTCTCAAGAAAATACCCTTCTTACATTTATCTTGGTCTCATGCATGGGTACATTTCCACATATCCATCCAAGTGTGGTCACACAAGTACCAAACATTTAATTATCACCATGCATGTTATTCTTGCCATATGCAATGTACTACGTTAGCATTTATGGGTTTGGTGTCATGGTGACCTACAAACTTTCTCTTTTGATGTAGACTCTCTCTTACCTTACTTTATGGACCTCCTTTAGGTGCTAGCTATGTAGGAGGATAATATTTAAGTACTATGTTTTTTCCCATATATAAAAAGGGAAATAGTTTCCCAAAATTCTCCCTTACATAAATTTATTTGTCCATGTGTTTGAAAAATAAGGTCATGTCAAAACTTCAAGGGAGTTGGATGCCAAATTTTTTGTATTAAAAGTGCTCCACTTGACTAAAATCCAATCATAAAATATGTTCATGATAATGGAAAAATTCATGAGCTTCTCTAAGATTTCTATGTACCCTATCACTATGCTATTATCTTTTTTATCATTTTTTTTATGCTTGACACTATCAATAGTTAACTATTATAAAATGATTTGGAATTAGGCATTGAGAGATTCTTAGTTTTAGTATGCACAAAAATATTTTCTATCATATCTTGTTCTTTAATGAATATTGTTCTAATAATTATCCTTTGATTGGGAAATGTTTTCTATTATTAATTTGTTGCTTCATTATTTATCAAAAATGTATGTAAAGATTCTTTTCTACTTTTTCTAGTTCATGTTATTTACTTCTTTATCCAAATTATCATTCTTCTTTTCCTTCATTTTCTCTTGTTCTCTTGTCTAAATTTCTCGTACTTGTTTCTACTTCGATTCCTAGGTTCTAGTTTATGTCTAGATATGTTTTTGGGACATTTTAGGGTTCTACCCGTGTTTCCCTAAGGGAGCTTGGGGTGGTTGAGCCCTAATCATTTAAAACACCCAATAAAGTAAAAATTATTTGAAAAATTACTAAAATACTTAAGAAAGCCAAAATAATGGATTTTTGAAGGTTGATCCAATTATGCCCAATGTGAAGATATAGGCACATGCAATATTGTTGTAAGAACATGGAAAATTTGTTTATGGAACAACAAAACATGGAGTGTTTAGGGGAGAGGATTTTTCAAGTCCTTTCAATATGAGTTGAAAATGTTGGTGCAAGTAAAATAATAAACTTGCAAAAAATGCTAGCACTAGTAGAGGAATGAGATGGGAAAAAATAAATATAATAAACTTTATTCAAACAAAATTACAACACAAATATGCAAAATGCCATAGATCATCACCGACATACTCCCTAATAAAGACAATTTTTTTGCAAATGTAAATTTTTAAAAGATTTCTTATTTTATTATATTACAAGTATCACTCAAATGTATGCCTTAAAGTCTATTAGGAGCATCGACCTTTTACTAGCACGCGAAATAAATCATGCCCTAATTACCAAATGTTCCTTTGATTCATGTTGAACTATTAGCCTGCGATGATGCCTAGAACTAAGCATTTCGAGACTTACTTTGTCAATTCTTTCCTCACGAGTCATGTGTTTGCTTATAGGTATGGATTTGCTAGCCATCTGCAAAGCCAATCATAATTAGGCAAAATTCTTTACAACAAAATTTTGAATAAAAATTATGAATTATTTATAACAAATAATCTAATATAAATTTATGCAACAAATGCTTACAATTTGATTAACTGAAAAAAAAAAGAAAAAAAAAAAAGGAAATTAATCACATTTTATAATAAAAATAGAAACTAATAATACTTATTTATTTCTTAATAACAAAATTATACAAATTAATTTAAGTTACAATATGTCTTTACTTATTATTAAATTTCATCCATTCAATGAACAATTTAATGAAAAAATAAGTTGAATATAGGTAAAAAGAAAATTAATTATATTTTATTTTATGAAATATACGTGTGTCGATTTATGTGAAGAAAAGCTAAATACTAAACAAGACAGACTTAACTACCACCCAAGGATGAACGTATTTTTGTCAATACATATGATGTATGATTTTGACAATAGAAAGGTGTAGTGAGACGCCATTCATTGAATCACAACTATATTTCAACTCCAGACTCGTGAAATAACTGAATTAACTGCGGAGATAAGGGAAACATCGCCATAAATTAATTTATCTGGCCGTCATAGGGAATGACAAAACCCAAAATCTTTGAAAGCAAGCGAAGCATTTTGAATGGGATTTCTACCATCACTATTAAAAAAACATTACAAAAATAAATAAACACTAAGGAAACCATTTCAAAAGAGATCCTGAGATTTTGTCTGTCACAAATTTCTGTTATGTAGGCCCGCGAGGTTGCAGAAAAGTCAAGTTCTCTGGAAAAAAAAAAGCAGTAATCACGAGAAGCTCTCTGTAGCTTCACATGGCTGGTTGCATTACTCTCTAATTCCTGGCTATAAATCCACAACTCTTCTCTCTGCATTCAATCCAAGTTTAGCACAAGTTTATTCAAGAGTTGAGAGAAAGAGAGTTGATAAAATGGGGTTGCGGCCATTGGAAAGAGCTATCTTTTTCTTTTTGTTATTGTCATGCTTTAGTGTTTTAACCAAGAGCAGAAGTCTGAAGAAATACAATGAAAGTGAAGGAGAAGAAGATGTAGTGGCAGAATTCCTAGTGCCGCAAAATGAAGCACGAGCCAAGGTGGGAGATCCTCCTCTTGTGTGGGACGCCAAAGTCGCCCACTATGCAGAGTGGTACGCCCATCAAAGACAAAGTGACTGCGCTTTACAGCATTCATCTGGTCCTTATGGTGAGAACATATTCTGGGGTGGTGGAAGCGCTTGGAAGCCCAAAGATGCAGTTAATGCTTGGGTTGGAGAGGATGAGAATTTCAATTACCATACTCACTCCTGTAATGGGTATGAGGAATGTGGGCATTACACTCAAATTGTATGGAAGAATTGTCTACGAGTGGGGTGTGCAAAGGTCATCTGTAACAGTGGTGATACATTCATGACTTGTAACTGTGACCCCCCCGGTAATTATGTTGGCCAAAAGCCGTACTAAATATCATCTGTTCCAGTATTTTGTATCCAAAATATATTTCACATAATAAAATGTTTTAGATTTTAGAATGTCGGGCGTGTCGTAGGTAAGAAATTTTACAGCTGGTACATTCTTTTCACGTACTGTTTGTTCGTTTCTGTGTAAACGAATACTATTAAGGGGGTTGGCAGATCGAGAATGCATTAATGATATATCTTCAAGATTATTTTTCTTTTATTTTTAAAATATAATGATTATCATTTATATAGTGTTATTTTTGGAATATCTCTCAATGAGCCCACCAGGAATCAAGTCTTGCCGAGTGCAATGCTCCGACATCATAAGGGATGAGGCTGGGATCATGCCCCAGGCGAATTTGGCAGTGTGGATACTCCTCAGTCCGCGGCTTTAAGCCAAAGAGATTTCAGGCACGAGTGGGCCCGTATCGGGTTCCTAAAACGTCTATGGTAGCCTTCGCTGGTTGGTGGTTCACAGACTCTGTGCCTCGCAGGACTACCTCGCAAGTCCGAACCCTCCATCCAAAAAAAAAGAACCTGTACCTAATGAATCTACATGCAGTTAAACAAAGTGCACTAGAACACATCACTCTTGCTGTTTACTTTTAGAGGAATTTGCCACAATTTGATACATTTGGAAGAAAGTATGCATCCATTTAAATAGTTGGAAAATAGACCATGCATTTAGATATCTGTATGTTATGATTTTGAAATGAGCATGCACCTGTCATGAGCATTTTTAACATTTTTTTTAATCTAAAACATGTGCGTGTTAGACTAGAATACAGTTACCATATAAAGTTAATTGGAAAATTACATTCACCGTCAATATTCTACCTTGTTATTTTAGTCTAACATTGTTTATAATCTAAACCAATAACCTATTTTAAATGTTATATTCTAAACCAAACACCCTTTTAAATGTTATATTCTAAACCAAACAGCCATTTTGATTAATGTAATTTGGATTTTTCGACACGGTTGAAATCCTGTTAGAAAACCCAAAAAAAATTAACCATAATAAATAAAATTTCTAATAAAATATTGGAAAACAAAATTGAATGAGATGATCTTACCTAAACAATGGCATGGGGTACAGACGTAGGAAGACCTTCTGGCTTTGATTAACTGTCCAAAAAATATTTCTTCCAAGTCCATTAACTTAGCAACTCACGCCAAAGTAAATTATAAAAATTAGATAAACGTTTTCTTATATGAAGTTGATTACTATAATATATTATTGAACAGATCAAACTCACGTCAAAGTAAATTATAATTTTTTTCCCTATTTTTGGGCTATGCTCATATTTTCAATGGTTTCCAGTTAGCAGCGCAACCTGTTAGACATTTCTGAGGATTGATTTTTAATCCTCCAAACATTTGATTTTTTAATTATATATTAACCTTTTTTATTAATGGTTAACCATATTTCATCCAAAAATAAAAAAATTTAGAGTGAGTAATTAAATGGAAGTCATATAAAAAATATAATTAATATGGATTTAAGTTAATGAAAAATTTAATTTATAAGTTAAAATAGAAATGAGAGGGATATGAATCATGTATTTTAAGATGCAAATTCTAATTGATATTGAATTATTGTAGAAGATTGTCTAGAAAATGAATATGATAAAAAATAAAATATGATTGTATTTAGAGTATCAAAGATTAAGAAAAAAAATGCTATTACTTTTTTTTATAGAAAAATTCAGTATATAGTACCTCTAAGATGTCTTTTCCTAATGATATATGAAGTAAGTCAAATAAGGGTGTTATTAAGTGCTACTATATATATTTTTTCTATCTTGTGTCTGAAGTTTAGGACTTCCTTGCACCTCAGTCAAGCTCTATGATCTAATTAGAAAGAAAATATAAAGAGTATTCCTTCATGGTATGTTTACTATATGTAACTGATTTTACATTTTATTAATTTTCTCTATTGTCTTAGCATGTAAGTGGGTCTATGTATGTATTTGTATCATTTGCCAAAACTTTGATTTGCTAATTATTCTTCAATTGGCAAATTATTTCTTCGATTGATATCATCCCTCAATGGCGAGGATGCTGTTTTATGTCCAATCTAGTTTGTGTGCACGTCTTTAGACACCTTTTCATATCTAGATTTCATGAATTTTACTGTTAGGTACATGTTCTGAAAATATATAATTCTCAACTAAAACTTTGAACTCTAAATTCCTAAGCTTCGGTACTTTTATTTTTTTACAAATTTTTAATTTATTTATTGTAAAATATTATATATAATTCATATGTCATCTTATAAGCTTTTATTTTGGTTGCTTGATAATTGACTATATATGTTGAATTTTTTTTATCTTTTTTCCTTACACTATCACTATTAGATTGTTCCATCTTCACAATTTTCTGCCTATCGCCTACTAGCCCCTTTATCTTAATTTCTTGAAACTTTTCCCCCATCACTAGTACTATGCATTCATGCCTTTACAAATTTATGCAACTTCCTTATTGCTAGAAAATAATGGCTTAATTTTATAGACAAATTTTTTCATAATGTTAAATATACCGATTATTTAATCCGATCCCTTACTCTTATGATCATTTTATCATAATTTTCTTTTCTTAATATTTAGTCCAAAACTATCATGTATTTTATTCAGTGTATAAAGTATGTTTATTCTATGTATGGCCTGCTTTTATTAGATTAGAGGTGCTTTTTTGTACTCATTTTTTTCTTAATAAAAAGTCAAATTAAATGGCTTGGGAATGAGCTTAAGTATTGTATAAATTCAATCTTAAAAATCAAATATATGTATTTATTTCAATTGTAATTTCTAAACCTCCACCTATTGATAAAATAACTCAAAGAATTCTCACACTATATTTTAATTACTTTAATGCTTAGAATGCTTAGAATTACTATCATTTACATTACAAGGTGAGGGGTTTCTATCCTCAAAATCTCATAGATTACTCAAAATTCAAATGCTTCACATAGAGTATTTCCATCTAGATTGGGGGTAAGCATCTCATTATAACTAGATTTGATTTTTTCTTTTTCCATACTCTAGACAACTATTTTCTATGGGGCTATCACAATGAACCCACCCATAGTCTACTTATATTTATACACTATGAAGGGTGCATTTTGGTGGCTCTATAGAAGATGCCGTCTAGACATCTTTTTTTTTTTTTGCTTTCTGTAGTAATTTTCAAAATTATTAAGATTATTTGTTGTCAATTGGAGCTATTTGGAAGGATCCACACAAATATGTATTGTATCCTCTTACATGCTAATCAAAATATTTAGTTAATGAATTTTATTGAATTTTCATTATTTTCACATGTTTCATTTATCCTAAATTTGTCTTGATTTTGCAAGTAATTGAAACAAATTTAGTTTAAAGTAAAAAATGTCGTATAATTTAATATATATCTACTATAACTAAATTATGATAATAATAATAACATGGATCATTATAACATATTTATTGGATAAATTTTGACATCGATCGTTAGAAAATTAATCCACTTGTTCATAAAACATTCTTTTAATTGTATCATCAAATTAATTTTATATTATTAGAGTCCATAAGAACCTACCACATTATTTTAATTCTATTTTCAAATTAAACAAGCTGTCCATTAAGAATAAGATATGAGAACTATATTTGCTAATGGGCTCCATTATAGTTATACATTTGAAACCAATGATAACCTATTTCAGCCCAATTATTGATTATAACAAAATTCTCATATAACCCCATTGTGACACTTCTCTTCCTAAAGAATAACATACAATTAATCTGTATACTTTGTATTTGTGGGGGAGAAAAAATTGACGATCTATGAAAAGGTAATGGGAAGAAATAGGTTGAAGGTGACGGCATCCTTTCACACAATGGTAGACGCACCAACACTAATAAGAGTGGCACAAACTACAATAAGGCCTACATCTTTCCCATTGTGCTTATTCTTTACGCTTATTATTCTTTCCAATAAAAATTATTGTGGTTTGTAAACATGAGTTTAACAAAATTTGTACAGACAAACATATGTTTTTAACTGATCAAAATAAAGTGCAAATTGTGAAGCCCAACAAGCATGTAATAACTACATGCACTTGAAAGTATGACTTGCAAGTTATCTTGGGGTTTGAGTCCTTTCACCATCATAAAACCAAACATTAACTAAGAGACAATAGTGAAATGTTCCTAGATTTACCCAACAATAGTGGGTAGTTCAACATAGAGAAAGGAATCAAGTCACCTTTTGACTATCAAAGAGGATTAGATCTAATAACAACCTTTCGTCATGAAAATTACTTGTATTTTATAAGAATAAAATTTATTAGCCATCCTATGCTAGGAGTAGGTAAAGCATGAATACTGTTATTGTATTCTTTGCCAATTTCTACCTATGGTGGTATTTTCTCTAAAATAAGATGAATGATTTCACTTACATTTCTCAATTTAAAAGTAAACAATGTTGTATAGTTTAATATATATCAACTATTAATTTTATGATAGTAATAATAACATGGATCATTATAAAATATTTATTTGATAAAATTTGACATCGATCATTAGAAAATTAGTCCACTTGTTCATAACACATTCTTTTAATTGTATCATCAAATTAATTTTATATAAATAGATTCCATAAGAACTTAACATATTGTTTTAATTCAATTTTCAAATTAAATAAAACATCCATGATGAATAAGATATGAGAACTATATTTGCTGATGGGTCCATTGTAGTAATACATTTGAAGCCAGAGATAACCTATTTTAGCCCAGTTATTGTTTATAACAGAATATTCATATAACCCTATTGTGACACTTCTCTTCCTAAAGAATCATACAATTTAATCTTTATACTTTGTAATTGTGGAGGAGAAAAACACATTGGCGGTCTATGAAAAAGGTAATGGGAAGAAATAGGTTGAACATGAGGGCATCCTTGTACACAATGGTAGACACACCAACACTAATAAGAGCAACACAAACTAAAATCAAGCCTACATCTTCTTTCCCATTGTACTTATGCTTCACGCTTATCATTATTCCCAATATAAACTATTGTCGTTTATAAATATATGAGTTTAACAAAAGTTGTACATAAATTTCTCTATATGAATTGCGAGATCCAAAACCATGACCTGCAGTCCATGCTTTAAACTCATAGGAATCTATGTTAAGGAAAAACCTAACTTGTTTATTAGCTTAAACATTCCACAAAAAACATATATTTTTAATTGATCGAAATAAAGTGCAAATTGTGAAGTTCAACTAGCAAGTGATAACTAGACACAATTGAAAGTACCACTTGCAACTTGGCTTGGGGTTTGAGAAATTTCACCAGCATAAACCCAAATACTAAAGTTAAGAGGCAACAATGAAACATTTTTAGTTTTAATAATATCAGATTTCCACAATTCATTATAACTGTATGTGCGTTTCTAGATTTGATTGTGTGTGATTTTTGGTATCAACGTTCTGGATCACACTCTGTGATCCATCATCGGGAAGAGAGAGTGCAAGAATTGTAAAAAAGAGTGTGATTTTTAGTTTTACCCAACAGCAGTGGGTAATTCAACATAGAGAAAGGAATCAAGTCACCTTTTTTCTGTCAAATAAGATCAGAGCTGATAACAACCTTTCGTAATGAAAATTACTTGTACTTTTATATAAGAAAAACAAATTGTTAGCCTCTCCAATTAAAATCCCCATTCTCTCATTAATCTCCTATATGAGAATTTTTTTAATTAAAAAAATAAAAATCAAACCAGCATCATTGTTCTTGGAGTGGATAAAGAGTGAACAATCTTATTATATTCTTGGCTAATTTCTAGATATGGTAGTATTTTCTATGAAATGAGACGAATCAAAATTAATCTCCTACAACCCAAAATTGATTTCTACCAAGGATGGCCACGCGTGAAAATAAAAGAAATACTAAATAAATAAAATAAGGATACATGGACGTTTATCCATCCTCACAATGATTTTGACCGAAAGGTGTATAAGACGCCATTTACTGAATTACAACAGCACAACGTGAATTAACTGTGTGGACAGGGGAAGCATCTCCATAAATTAGTTTATCTCGGAGACATACGGAAGCACAAAATCCACAGAAGAGATTATAACTGATTTTGTCAAACAAATTTCCGCTATATGGGCCCGGGAGGTTGCAGGAAGTCAAGTTCTTCGAGAAAAAGAAACAGGAAGCACATGGTGGTCTCTGTAGCTTCACATGGCTATTTCCCCATCTCATTAATTTTGTGGCTATAAATCCACTGCTCCGCTCTCTGCATCCAATCCAAGATTGTCCTCCGCTCATTCAAGAGTTGAGAGAAAAAGCTGTGTTGTTCTTTTCGTTATTATTGTTCTTATGCTTTATTTTTTTAACTGAAGGTTATAGTCTTAATAAATGAATGAAAAGGTTGAAGACGATATAGTAGCAGAATTCCGAGTGCCCCATAATGAAGCGTGGGCGAAGGTGGGAAATCCTCCTCTGGTCTCATTCATATTTTCTATCATGTCTTGTTTCTTAATGAACATTGTTTAAATAATTCTCCTTTCATTGGAAAAGGTTTTCTATTATTAATTTGCTGCTTCATTATTTCTCAAAAATGTATGTAAAGAGTGTTTTCAATGTTTTCTTTTTCATTTTTTACTTCTTTCTTCAAGTTATCATTCTTATTTTCCTTCATTTTCTCTTGTGCTCTTGTCTATATTACTAGTGCTTTCTTCTACTTTCATGCACAGGTTCCAATTCAGTTCTAGATATGTTTATGGGACATTCTTGGGTTTTACTTGTGTTTCTTTAAGGGAACTTGGGATGCTTGAACCCTAATCACTGAAAACACCCAATACAATAAATAAAATTTGAAAAATTGCTGAAATACTTAAGAAAGCTAAAAAATGAATTTTTAAAGGACAATCTAGTTTGTGAGAAATATGTAGATATGGGTGCATGAAAACATTGTTGCAAGAACATGGAAAATTTGTTTGCAAAACAATAAAGCACGAAGTGTGCAAAGGAGATGATCTTGCAAGTCCTTTCGATATGAGTTGAAAATATTGGTTCCTATAAAATAATAAACTTGCAGAAAGCCCTAGCACTTGTAGAGGAATGAGATGGAAAAATAGTAAACATAATAAACTTTATCCAAAAAATCTTGCAACATAGAGATTCAAAATACCACAACTCACCACCAACATACTCTCTAATAAAAACAAAACATTTACAAATGTAATTTTTTATAAGCTCTTTCAATTTTTTAATTACTATTGTCACTCAAATCTATTCCTTATAGTCTATTAGGAGCATCGACCTCTTAGCATCATGAAAAATAAATCATACCCTAATTTCCATTTGTTACTCTATTTCATGTTTAACCTAGAGCCCGTGGTGATGTGTAGAACTAATAACTTTGCAACTTGTTTTGTCAATCCTCTCCTCACAAGTTGTGTGTTCTCTTGTGTTGGTTTCTAGGAATTCATCTACCAAACTTCTACAAAGCTAATCATAGTTGGACAAAATACTTTACACCAAAATTTTGGATAAAAAAATGAAAATTATTCATAAAAAATAGTCGAATACAGATTTATGTAACAAATCCTCACAATTTGATTGAGTGACTAAGAGAGACTAATCACCATTTATAATAAAAATAGAAAATAAAAATACTTATTTAATTATAAATAACAAAACCATACAAATGCATTTAAGTTACAATATGTTTTTAATTATTATTAAAGCTCATCAATTTGATGAACAATTTAATGAAATTATACTTGAATATAGGAATATTGAAATTAATTATAGTTTATAAGTAGGAGATATTTTCCACATCAAGTCAAATTGTGATATTGCTATCAAGATTCAACTATGTAGTTTTTTTGAGTCAAACTCATTGACCCATGATTCATGGGTAGTGGTTCACATGAATCCATATCTCATGAAAATGAATAGAATACTTATCACTCATTGGATCTAGGTGATGCTCACAGACGTGAAGTACTGGGACTTCTTGGGAGGTCACCCATCTTAGTACTATCCCAACTTGAGCATGCTTAACTACACACTTCCCTCCATCGTTAAACCCACTCTTCTTGCAACCCCATTTGCAAAACTTTCACCAACTATTGTGCCTTATGAACCATTCATTAGAAATCCCCTTTAGCTCATTAATTGGTAAGTAGTAGATATTTTCCATAGCAAGTCAAATTGTGATATTGCTATCAAGATTCAACTGTGTAGTTTTTTGAGTCAAACTCATTGACACATGATTCATGAGTAGTGGTTCACATGAACCCATCTCTCATGAGAATGAATCTAACACTTAACACTCATTGGATCTAGGTGATTCTCATAGAGGTGAAGCAATGGGACTTCCCCAGAGGTCACCCATCCCAATACTACTCCAGCTCAAGCGCGCTTAATTATGGAGTTATCTCCATCGTTAAACCCATTCTTCTTGAAACCCCATTTACAAAACCTTCACCAAGTGTTGTTACTTATGAACCATTCATTAGTAATCCCCTTAATCTCATCAATTGATAAGTAGGAGATATTTTCCACAACAAGTCAAATTATGATATTGCTATCAAGATTCAACTGTGTAGCTTTTTGAGTCAAACTCATTGACCCATGATTCATGAGTAGTGGTTCACATACACCCATCTCTCATGAGAATGAATGGAACACTTAGCACTCATTGGATCTAGGTGATTCTCACAAAGGTAAAGCACTGCGACTTCCCTAGGTTTCATCCATCCAAGTACTACTCTAGCTCAAGTGTGCTTAACTACAAAGTTCCCTCCATCGTTAAACCCACTCCACTTGTAACCTCATTTGTGAAACATTCACTTGGTGTTACGCCTTATGAAACATTCATTAGAAATCCCCTTAAGATCATCAATGATAAGTAGAAGATATTTTCCAAAATATGTCAAATTGTTATATTTCTATCAATATTCAACTATATAGTTTTTTGAGTGAAAGTCATTGATCCATGATTTATGAGTAGTGGTGCACATGAACCCATATCTTATGAGAATGAATGAAACACTTAGCATTCATTAGAGGGTTTTCCCACAAAAGTGGTTCCCACTTTATTCCACAAAGAGAATTCAAGAATTAAAAAAATCATTTTGACCCCTTCGAACAAACTGCGGTCTTCGTTCAAAGGTCCCCAGGGGGTTTGTTTGAACATATCTATGTGGCATGTTCAAATGAAACCCCCCTTTGTTCAAACATGACCGCATACCATGTTCAAATGAGAAGGGGGGGGTGGGGGTTGTTTGAACCCCCTGGATGAAATTTTTAATAAATTACGGTGACAGGGGTCATTTTCACAGTTATTTTGTTTTTGAGCTTGTGGACCCCCGTGTGTTAGACTAAACCCAATGATGTCCTAGTGTGACTTCAACATTATGTGAGAATTTTCGGCCTCTTCCATCCATCTTTCATATTAGGTACGCGTTATTCTTCCTTTCTTTTTTCTTTCTTAAATTGTAAATTATTTGTTTTTCATATATCTTAGTCATTTTTGTGTTTTTAGTAGTTTTTTTGTATTCTGTTAGATAGTTTTACAATTAAATAATTACAAAACGTTAAAAAACCCTATTTAGAAATTTTTACAAAGCCCTAGTTAAAAAAAACAAGCTAGAAAACCCTAGTTAGAAAAACCAAACTACAAAACCCTAGTTAGAAAAACCAAAATAGAAAACCCTAGAGTTAGAAAACCTTAGCTAGAAAATCCTAGCTAGAAAACATTGAAAAAATGTTTCTTAAATATTTGTTTTTAATTTTTTAAGTTAGATATATCTAAAAATTTTAGTTTATAAAGCTGTAGAAAATGTTATGTACACATGTATAGTTAGATATATAAATGTTTGAAGTTATTTTTATATACTGAACTATTATGTACATATATTTAAGATTTTTTGTTTAAATATACTTTTACAAACATGCTAGTTAAACTAATGTTTAAAAATCCTAGTTAGAAAATGTTAAAAAATCTTAGTTAGAAAACCCTAGCTAGAAAAATTTAGCTAGAAAAGCCTAGTTAGGCAATCCTAGTTAGAAAATGTTAGAATATCTTAGTTTAATAACTATACAGAAAATGTTTATTTTTAAAAATTTAGAATTTTTTTTTATGTACATATGCGTATTTTAGATGTTTAAATATTTAGATTTCTTTTTGATATGTTGAAATTTTATGTATATGTTCTAGATGTTTCTATTTTACATGTAAAGTTGTTATACATTGTATAGTTAGACATGTTAACATATTATCTTAGGACCCCTTAAGTATGTATCCTAAAATCTTATAAGATACCCAGGTCCCCTTAAGACACCGAGAACCCTTAGTAGGATATTTTATTCAACATTATATAAATTCCTTAACGACCTCTAGATTATGACATAAAACCCTTTATGAACCCTTAGCAGGACCTATTATTGACATAAAAGGACATAATAAACATTACTTGATGACATATAATAACATAAGACTAATTATGACATAAAAGCCTTTAAGAACCATTACCAAGACCTATTATGACATAAGACCCATTATGACATAAAGTGAGCTTTAAGAACCCTTAGTAGGACCTCTTAAAACACATAGGACCACTTAGACCCATTAATGTATCTTAGGATCCATTAATACATATAAGGACCTATTGTCGCATTCAAGACCCCTTAAGACACACTAGGATCCATTAATGTAACCTAGGATCCCTTAGGACCCCCAAAACTAATTAATGTATCTTAGGACCACTGATGAAACCTACAACCCCTTAAGACATTCTAGGACCCTTATCCATCGCTTATGACATGTTAAGACATAGAGGACCCCTTAGGACCTCCAAGACCCATTAATGTATCTTAGGATGTCTTAGGACCCATTAATGTATTTTAGGTTTCATTAATACATATGAGGATCTATTGTCACACTCAAGACCCCTTAAGACATACTATGATCCATTAATGTAACCTAGGATCCCTTAGGACCACTTATGAAACCTACGACCCCTTAAGACATTCTAGGACCCTTATCCATCCCTCACGACATGTTAAGACATCTAGGACCCCTTAGGAAACCCAAGACCCATTAATGTACCTTAGGATGTCCTATGACCCATTGATGTATCTTAGGTTCCTTTAATACATAAGAGGACTTATTGTCACACTCAAGACCCCTTAAGACATACTAGGATCCATTAATGTAACCTAGGATCCCTTAGGACCACTTATGACACCTACAACCCCTTAAGACATTCTAGGACCCTTATCCATCCCTTACGACATCTTGAGACACATAAGACCCCTTATGAACCCCAAGACCCATTAATGTGTCTTAGGATCCATTAATACATATGAGGACCCATTGTCACACACAATACCCCTTAAGACATAATAGGATCCATTAATGTAACCTAGGATCCCTTAGGACCACTTATGACACCTACGATCCCTTAAGAAGTTTTAGGACCCTTATCCATCCCTTATGACATCTTAAGACACATAGGATCCCTTAGGACCCCCAAGACCAATTAATGTTTCTTAGGATGTCCTAGGACTCATTGATGTATCTTAGGTTCGATTAATACATATGAGGACCCATTGTTGCAGTCAAGACCCCTTAAGACATACTAACACAGGGGCAAGGAAAGTTAAAGCAGAATTGACTCAACTTAAACCTACAAACATGCCCTGCTCATAGTTACACACAAAAGAAATACATAATTCACGTGAAATAATGAAAACAAAACATAAAATAAGGCAAGGCAACTAGCCACCACACTGGTGCAATTATTAAAAATCATTCAACATGCCCGGCTGTGAGGCCTTCCGGGTTTCGGCCTTATACAAAGAGAATTAAGAAATTAGAGTCTTAACTCACACCTTATCTTCTTCTCTAATGATCTATATCATGTTCTCATACTCTTCTATATTCTACTTACTTATCCTAAACCAACCTAAGCTCCTTATATAGCCAGCTAAGCTACAAGTCAGCCAATCAGGCGTTTAATTACATTATAGGTCCACTTAGGAAGAGAAAACCAAAAATATTGAAAGAATGAACAAAACATGATGAGAAGTAACATTTAGGTCCACACATGATCCAAGAACAAATCCCCAACTTCGCAAGGTCCCATTTTATCATACGAATCTGCACAAGGCAAAGAGCTTCCACGTTTCATGCGAAACTGGCTGGAAAATTGATACCCGAGGAAAATGGAAAAAAATCCCAACTCAAGATGAATTAGGATATGATCTCATAGGGTAAGGTTAAAAAATGGGTCCACATCCTTGCATTAACTTCTCATAACAAGAAACCAATAGCTGCAATGACTACAAAGCAAACAACCTATAGGAGCATAAACAAAAGACATGAAATGTTTTTGGTTGATGCAAGATTGCTCAAAGACCCAAGATGCTCCTGCATCAAACACTTGGGGTAAATAAAGAAATGATGTCCCCATCAGGCACTCCTCATATTCTGACTTGAATCATAAAGATCCAACTCAGCTGGTGTAATCCATGAACTGTCTTCAAGTGGCTTGTCTTTCCACTGAACTAGGTATTCCATGTAGTCCTTTCCTCTTGTACTCTTGCTCACTCTACTATTTAAGATCTTCTCAATGCTATCTTTATTCTTCTTAGGATAATCTAGATCATCTTCCATCTCATCATTTGATTCAATTTACTCAAATATATCAGCAATGTTGAATATAGGTGATATATCCATGTCCTTTGGTAATTCTACTTCATTGGCATTTCCACTCTCAAATTTCTTGAGAATCTTACAAGGTCCAAACTTCTTCATTTTTTAATTTGTTGTAGGTTCCAACTAGAAATATATTCTTCTTCAAATGAATCATAACCTCATCTCCAACTTCAAAAGATTTATGTCTCCTTCTCTGATCCACTCTCTGTTTATATTTTAGATTATTGTCTTCCAAATTCTTTTGACTTCATCATGTAAAGTTCTCATGAAGATTGCAAAATCCTCAGCTTCAATACTTCTTCTTGTCCCAGTAGGAAAATCTCTCAACTCTGTGGTTCTCTTAGGATGAAATCCAGTAACAATCTCAAATTGTGTCATCTTAGTACTTCTATTCACAGAATTATTATATGCAAACTCTGCTTGTGCCAAAACTAAATCCCGATTAGTAGGCTTATCTCCAACTAAAAATCTCAACAAGTTTCTGAAACTTCTATTCACAACTTCAATCTGTCCATCTGTCTGAGGGTGAAATGTAGAACTAAACTTTAACTCTATATTCATCTTCTTCCAAAGTGTTTTCCAAAAGTAACCAGTAAACTTAGTATCTCTATCTGAAACAATAGATATAGGCAAACCATGCAATCTTACCACTTCCTTGAAAAATAATTCAGCTACATGTAATGCATCAGATGTCTTCTTACAAGGTATGAAATGAGACATCTTAGAAAATCTGTCAACCACTACCAAAATAGAATCATTACCCCTCTGAGTTTTAGGAAATCCAAGAATAAAGTCCATACTCACATCTTCCCAAGGTCTATCAGGTATAGACAAAGGTGAATACAATCCCAAATTTTGACTAGTTCCTTTTACTATTTGGCAAATTTTGCAACCTCTAACCATTCTCTGCACATCTCTATAAATCTTTGGCCAAAAGTATCTTTCTAAAATTAGTTTCACAGTCTTATCAATCCCAAAATGTACAACAAGTCCACCACTATGCTTCTCCTTTATTATGTTCTCCCTCATAGATCCTCTAGGTATGCACAACTGAACTCCCTTAAACACCATGTCTTCTTGAATTGAATAATTAGTCCACTTATCACTCACTATTTGTTCCTTATAAGCTTTCCAAGGCTCTGAAAAATCAAGGTCAGTTTCATAAAAAACACTTCAAATCATCAAAACCAAGTACCTCAACTCTCATTTCTTCCAACAAATTTCTTCTTTGGCTCAAGGCATCAACAACTTTTCTTAGCTGTCCACTTTTATGCTTCAATGAAAAGGAAAAATTCTGCAAGAACTCAACCCACTTCATATGTCTTTGATTCAATTTATTCTGACTTCCCAAATACTATAAAGCTTGATGGTTAGTATACAACACAAAATAATGTCTCCATTTATTCAAAGCTTGAACAATTGCATATAATTCCTGGTCATAACTAAATATTTTCTCTTAGCATCTTTCAATTTCTCACTAAAGAAAGCTATAGGTCTTCCTTCTTGACTCAAAACAACTCCTATTGCACTTCCACTAGCATCACATTCAACTAGAAAAATGTTACTAAAATCAGGAAAAGCAATTGTAGGTAACTCTGCAATTCTTTGTTTCAATGTTTCAAAACTCTTTTGTGCTCCATGTGTCCATTTGAAATCCCTTTTATATCCACTCATAGTTTTAGTCATAGCATTACAAATAGAACTGAAATTTTTGATGAACTTCCTATAAAAACTTGCCAGTCCATGAAATGATCTTACCTCTCCAACATTCTTTGGTGTAGGCCAATCAATTATAAATCTCAATTTCTTAGGATCCATCTTCAATCCATCAGCTAAAATTACAAAACCAAGGTACACAATCTCTTCTTTCATAAATGAACATTTCTTCAAATTAATCATCAACTTTTCTTCCTTCAATCTCTGCAATACTTGTCTGATATGCTCAAGATGTTCTTCCTTACTCTTACTGAATATCAAGATGTCATCAAGATATATGATCAAAAACTTACCCAAGAATCTTTTCAAAACTTCATTCATCAGCCTCATGAAAGTACTACGTGCATTAGTCAAACCAAAAGGCATAACCAACCATTCATGCAAACCTTCATTAGTCTTAAAAGTAGTTTTCCATTCATCCCCTTCTCCAATCCTAATTTGATGATAACCAATTTTCAAATCAATCTTTGTGAAATACTTTACTCCACTCAAACTATCCATTATGTCATCCATCCTAGGCAAATTAAATTTGTACTTTACTGTTATCTTGTTTATAGCTCTAGAATCAGTGCACATTCTCCATTCTCCATTATTTTTTAGTGCTAACACAACAAGTACAACACAAGGACTCAAAATTTCCCTAATCAAACCTCTCTCAAGAAATTCTTGCACTTGTCTATTCAACTTAGTCTTTTCATTAGGTGTTAACCTATGTGGTGCTTTATTAGGAAAACTAGCTCCAGATATCAAATCCATACAATGAATTATACTTCTCATAGGAGGCAAACCATCAGGTACATTATCAAAAATTATGTCATGAAATTCAGTCAACAAAGGTTTAATCTTAGATGCATGTTCTAACTCATCTTATTTTTTAGTTTTCCTTGGACTTAAAGAAAAGTAAATATTCTGTTCTTTCATTTATCTTGCAAACGTTTTACCATCAACCAAGCATACTCTGACCGCAGTACAATGACCTTCATCAAACTTCTATACTAAAGGAAATAATACTTGTTTCTTCCCATCCATCCAAATAGTATATTGATTCAATCTACCATCATGAAAAGCTTTCCTATCATACTGCCAAGGTCTACCCAAAAGAATATAACAACAATCCATAGGCATAATATCACACAACACTTCATCATGATAATTCCCAATTTTGAATTTAACAAGGCATTGTTCACTTACAAGATCCTTCTTAGCATCAAGTTCTCACCATGTTCAGGTTCATTAGATAATTCCTCAACTTCTTCACAAGACAAATTGTTTTTTCCATTACCTCCGGTCTTCTTTCCAGAGTTAGTACATTCAAAAGCTTTATGTCCTTCTTCACCACATTTGTAACAAGTACCTTTAAACTAAGATTTCTCTTCTCTTTTCCCACTATTGTTATTCCTTGAGTAACTAGTATAGCTACCTCTAGAGTAATTACCTCTTCTACCAGTGGGTTCATCTTTCCATCCTTTATCTTGCACTGTATTGTCAGATCTACTACTTTCCCCATAAGTTCTGCCTCTACTTCTTTGAAATTTTCCACCTCTTCCTCTCTATCTTTGATCGTGTCTTTTTTCCAATCATTCTTCGGCATTCAAAGCAAATTGATATGCTTCTTCCACACTATCTATTTTAACATAGCTGATTTCATCTTGAATCAATGTCCTCATGCCATTCAGGTATTTAGCCACCTTCTCAACTTCATCATCCACATGTCTAGATCTGATATCCAATTTGTAAAATTCCTCAGTATATTCCTTCACACTCAAGTCCATTTTTCTGAAATTTTTCATTTTCCTCATCAAACTAACTTGGTAATTAGATGAAAGAAACTTCTTCTTCATCTTTCCAAGCATCTTCATCCATGTCTTGATCTTTTCATTTCCTCTCTTTTGTCTCTCAGTTTGCAAATGATCCCACCAAAGAGATGCATGACCTTTCAACTTTGTGACTGCTATCTTAACCTTCTTATTATCAGGAGTACCTTCATACTCAAAGTATTTATCCATCTCATAGATCCAATCCAAAAGTGCATTGGTCTCAAGTCTTCTATCATAGAAATAAATTTCAACCATAGGTCTGGAGTTAGCCTTAGAAAAAATATCAAAAGTCTTTCCTCATCTTGCTCAACTTTAGGTCCAAGATTAGGTGTTGCCTCTTCTTCATCACTAACATCTTCAAGATGTGTGCCTCTTCTCTGGGCTATCTCTACAGCTTCAAGCCTAGTTGCAATCTTCCTTAACATGCCCTGCTAAGAGTTACTCAGGGAAGAAATACATAATTCACATGAAACAATGAAAACACAACATAAAATAAGGCAAGGCAACTGACAACCACACTAGTGCAATTATTGAAAATCATTCAACGTTCCCAGTTGAGGCCTTCCGAGTTTCAGCCCTATACAAAGAGAATTAAGAAATCAGAGTCTCATCTCACACCTTATCTTCTTCTCTAATGATCTATATCATGTTCTCATACTCTTCTATCTTCTACTTATCCTAAACCAACCTAAGATCCTTATATAGCCAACTAAGCCACAAGTCGGCTAGACCGACATTTAATTACATTATAGGTCCACTTAGGAAGAGAAAATGAAAACTACTAAAAGAATGAACAAAACATGATGAGAAGTAACATTTAGGTCCACACATGATCCAAGAACAAATCCCCAAATTTTCAAGGTCCCATTTCCTCATATGAATCTGCGCAAGGCAAAGAGCTTCCATGTTTACTGCGAAACTGCTTGGAAAATTGATACCCGAGGAAAATGGTGAAAACTCACAACTCAAGATGAATTAGGATATACGCTCATAGGGTAAGGTTAAAAAATAGGTCCACATCCTCACATTAACTTTGCATAACAAGAAACCAACATTTGCAATGACTACAAAGAAAACAACCTACATGAACAAAAAAAAAAGGAAATGTTTTTGGTTGATGCAAGATTTCTCAAAGACCCAAGATGATCTTGCATCACACACTAGGATCCATTAATGTAACCTATGATCCCTTAGGACCACCTATGACACCTAGGACTCCTTAAGACATTCTAAGACTCTTATCCATCCCTCACGACATCTTAAGACACATAGGACCCCTTAGGAACCCCAAGACCCATTAATGTGTCTTAGGATGTCCTAGGACCCATTGATGTATCTTAGGCTCCATTATTACATAGAAGGAGACATTGTCGCACTCAATACCCCTTAAGACATACTAGGATCCATTAATATAACCTAGGATTCCTTAGGACCACTTATGACACCTACAACCCCTTAAGCCATTCTAGAACCCTTATCCATCCCTTACGACATCTTAAGACATATAGGACCCCTTAGGACATAGTTAGATCATTAAAAAAAAAAGTGTATGAGTAAATTAAAAATGTATAATTTTAGATTTTAATATTAGTTTCTATTTTACATGCACTTGTAATTGGTACTCAAGAACTTAATTTTTACTATTTAGTTCACATGTTACCCCTTGACAGTCACACACGATAGAGATGATGTACCTTAGGATGTACATGAGGGTGAGGGTGAGGGTGAGGGTGAGGGTGTGGGTTAGGGTAAGGGAACTAATGTTGTTGCACCCCATGTTTACCCTTGCACTCTTGATTTAGCCACTATATTTCAAAGTGATAGAGCAAAGATGGATCGACTTGGAGAGTCCATTAGTAGATCTAATGAGGGGTTATATAGAGATATTTGCACTACCATTTTCAGGAATCTTGATGACCTAGAAATGCGGTTGAGATCATTTTCTTCATTTTTACCATAGGTTATTGAGATGATTTTTGTAGTGTTGAGAGATGAGGTCTTGAAAGACATGTATCCTTAGAGTGGGTTCAGAGCCTTGTCTCTAAGGATGTCATCAAATGAGAGGTCTTCCCATTTTATGAGGTGAAGGCCAAGGTGAGGGGATATTGTGATACATGATGTGTGATTCCAAAGATAGAATGTATGATATACCCTTGATTCCTTACAACACATGGTAATTATCCTAATAACGACCAAATTCCATTGTATTTTGCCTAACAATTGTACAATGAGTTTCATCTGGGGTTCAACATCAACTATTTAGATCTTTTAGGATATTTTGGTTAGGGGTGCGATAAAGTTTCTGATCGCCATGAATACCGTAGGGCTGATTGAGTTGCACCTAGTCATCGATAGTTGGTGGGGCAGAGAACTCCAATAGTGACACCAGTGATGGCTTCTATTGCTGATAGAGTTGTCATTGATTCTAAAAGGGAAGAAGTTGATAGGATAGGGTAGATTGCATATGTAGCCAGAAACATTACTTCTAACGCACTGGGAAAATATATTATGACTAGACCATAGTTGACCGAGATCATCTTCTGAGGCATCATCTAGTGTTGTATTAGGACATTGAGCTGAGACCTATAGAGATGCAAGTCTTCCTATGCTGGGTGATATATGTGGGCTTATAAGGAGATTAGAGACACATGGATATGGCACTTTATTTTTTAGATGATCTTTTGCAGTGATATTCCTACATTGTAGACGATACTAATATAGAGTGTCAAAGATATCATCAAAGTTGCATATGGCTCTATATTTCTAGTGACCCAAGACATGCCATTGAGTCACGCATATCAAAGTACACAAAACTCTGCAAAACACTCAACTTAGCACTATGCACATCATTCAACTAAACACTCTACACAACACTCTACTATAGCTCGAGATGTAGAAATATGAGTTGGAGATTTCTGCATCACCACTTATAGGATGGAGACTTTTGAGGAGTAGCTGTGAGGGTTGAGTCATGTTGATGTTTTTGGGGATATAGGATCATATATGGATATGCTATTGCCTCCTTCTAACTCTACACCACTCCCATTTCAGCTACATACCCCTTTGTATTCTTCATTACTAGAGAGGATTGGGACTGTTGGAGATGCAACTTTTGTCAATGACACCCTAGTGCATAGTGATGACCCTCTTACTCTTGAGGCCCTGGTACCACTTTTAAATTTAGTTTTTACAATAGTGTAAACTTATTTATTTTTTATTTTAATAATGAAAAATTAATTATAAATTCACGCACGTGTATTGATGTTTTTACATGTATAATATTTTGTAGGCACAATTACCAGAGCATACTACTTCCAGTGTGGGCTCAAAGTGTGTTGGAAGGACAAATCTGGTGGATGCAACACCTACTAGTGCTCAGGTAAGTTTTAAATCATCCCAATTTCCTTCCAATGTGCTATCATCGAAAAACATTATCCTCTTGACATATTTTGATATTGTTTTCCTACTAAAACTAATCTGAGATGAAATTGAAGATATTCTTTTATTTCGGGATATAGTGTTACCAACAATGGATGTCAACATAACTCTTCTTGTAATGGTCTTATCTTTAGTTCAAGATTGCTTCCCTATGGATCTCAAACCTTTCCTAAGAATTTCAATAATTTCAGTTTGCATGTTAGAAATTTTTTTCTTTTCTGATGTTGTGTCTACACCCAACAATTTTAACGGCTCTTACAATATTTTTTTATGAGAATTGTTACCCTAATTTTCATGAAGCATGAAAATTTTCACCAATTTCCATCTCAAGGTCTGCATTTTTATCCTTCCAAGCACTCTTCAAAATTTCATAGGATTATCTATCCCCCCTGGTCTCTGCAGCTATTTCTAGGTCCCTGGCTAGGTGAAAAGTCCTTAAAAATATTCATAAAACTAGCCATTGTGTTAGAAAACCCTTTGGCCTGTTATGTTTTCATGTTACTTTATTCAGGCACTTAAGTTCCTTCATTTTGCATGTGCATTTTAGAATCCTTCAATTGCCAAATCTCTGATTCCTGGCAGTTGACCCCTTAACATTTAGCGATCCCGCGAGCGGTTACCGTTTCAGCTGGCGGTCTCAGTTTAGCAGCCAGGTCAAGATTCTAGATCTATGGTTGTCGCATGATCTCATGGCCTTGAAAGATTCCATGAGATCTTGTGACGATCGTCGATCTTCCTTTTCATTTAGCACAGTATCTTATTAGTGGGACTGGTGCCACCTCATCTGATTTGGCAGCTTCTGATTTGTCGGGGTTGGTGATTCAGCTGTTTGTCAGTGGGGCCATTGTCAGGAAATGTGCTACGTATATCCAAGGGGGCAATGTTTGATTGGGTTGTGAGAAGTACAGCATGGAGATAGGTCAGCAGGGGCCCAGTGGGCTGCCTTTCCTTTCAATCCAACGATGGTTGCATGATCGCAAGGGCCCAAAATATTCCTTGTGATCATGCGATAACCGTTGATCTTGCTTTATCTCCAGGCTTTGTCAGGTGGGTCCTCGATTTCCAACATGCTCATTCTTCATTGGTTGGCCAGGTGACAAATAGGATCTTTCAGTGGGACCATGTCAGAGGGTCTGCGGATGTGTTAGAAAGACTGAAGATCTACGGTTGTTGCTTGATCGCAAGGGATCTTCCAAGCCCTTGCGATCTTGCGATAGCGGTCCGATGCTCTCTTTGAGTCGTGGGTCTGATGTGCTACCTAGCGCTGATGTGCTCACATTTGATTGGCTACTGTGTGATGAATGGGATTTTTCAGAGGATTTGATGTGTCACGGGGTCCCCGTCTAATAAAGATCTACGACGGGCGTATGATATGAAGGAATATTCGGTGGTCATGAGATCACTCGCCCACCATTAGATTGGAATCTAAGCTATAGTGGGGCCGTGTCAGAACTTGCTGAGGTGTATGCCTACAAAGCAGTCAAGGGAAAATAAAAGAATGACATGTGGCGGTTCTGGACCCAGGGTTAAAGGTATTCCGTGAGTTTGGTTCTAAAGAGATTTTTTGTGTTCACCAGACTTAACTGGGGTCAACTAAAAGTTTAAATGACTCTGTGACTAAAGGAAAAGGTAACCCGAGGTGGACTTGAGGTTAACTCTGTAGGTGAATGGTTCTCGGGTAAATAAGAAGATCTAACGGTCATGTTTTAAAAGGAGATTGAGATTTAAACGATGACTGTCGATAAAAGAAAAGGTGTGGTGCCACCTAGTTAGCCGTTAATATTCAAATTTTAATTATTTCTCTGTAGGGTTTTGCTAGGTTTTGATCCAATGGTCGGTTACAATGAAGTGGGTAGCTAAAAATTTATGTTTCAAGGACGTTTGCAGTTGGGAAAAATGATGTGAGGTCTGGACGACCGCCTTTGGTCATTTCTTGTTTTCTGAGAGTACCAATCAGTGCATTCATGGCAAGACTTTGTGCATGAGAGGTAGATGAGTCTAGGTTGCTTGTCTGCAGGTTGATTGTGAGGTATAGGGATGGACACGTAAACTCAAGTATCTGATCAGCTATGATTTTATAGAGAATTATTTATGATCAGACTTGATCGAACTAGGGTTTATCATTATTCTAATGCAAAATTCTGTGACCCTAGTTAGGTTTTTGACTCTTGCCTATGTGCAATTGAGTATGTATATATTGTATTTTTGGAGCCTTAGTGCTTAGAGTTGGACAATTGTAGAAGAAATTCATCTTTTCTTAAGGGTCATCTGTGGTATTATTCCTACCCCCTAGCTTATATAGTTGTAAACCTTTCATTGATGATTTAGATATTGCAGAGGTATTTTGTGACAATTCTTCATGTCCCTATGCTTCCTTGTTTTGAGTCTTCTCTTATTGAATCAAAGTATATGATGTTTCAGTGATATCTTAGGGTTCCTGATCCCTCTCTCTTTCTACAACTATTGTGTGTTATAGTGAATGATTGGATATGAATGCTTTTGTGGGTATACTTCAACCCCCTAACAATATTGTCTCATTCCTATGCTGAGTTGTAGAAGTGAATGTTTGTTTGCAGGTCATAAATTGTGTCTAAATCCTTAGTAATGCTATTGTTTGTGAAATCCTCTTTTTCCTTGAATAGCCTCTTTCTATTACAGACCCTTCTATGAAACACTTATGCAAACCTATTCAGTGAGTTTTGACCTACTAGACCTAAGCCTTTCATTGATTCCATTCCCCTATACTGAGATCCAAACCCTAATTTCGGTGTATCACCTAGTAGGTAGTTTTATTTCTGTCATTTCCCTTTACAAGCACTCCTTCTATCCCTTTCCCTCAAAAGATTTACTTTTCATGTCTAGAAGAAAATTAAGGTGATTATCCAAGAGGAACCAACCTAGAACTTGGAGGTCTCATCTCAGTTAGCATAGGTCCCACAACCTGGAGATGATTCCCATGTTATATTAGGTTATCAAGACTACGAGAGCTTGAGACAAGGGTTCAAACTTAGTGTATAACAAGAACAAGAGAAAGCAATTGGGCTTGTTTAAGTGTTTCAAGATTATCAAATTTAGTCATTATTTCTCTTTCTATCTTATTCGAATTCCTCTTCTTAGAAAGACTTAATGGTTTAATATTAGCAAGTGATCTCAATTTCTACACATCCATTGCAAGTAAATGATCTAAGTTTCTATAATTGATTTTTTTCTTTACAACTTGAGCTAGTTTTATGTGTTCATCCATAACAATAGGAGAAAATGATCCCAACCCTTCTCCAACTTCTATTGTTTGAGCTTCTGTAGGTATTGATCCTAAATCTTCTCCAACATCCATTTGTTCAACTTGGTTTGACCCTCCTACCTAAGCCTCTTCATCTTGTAATTGTTGACTGTTAGCTACATGCACAAAAATGAATCAAATTAGAACAAATTAAAGAAAATTATAAATATAGAGACATATAAAACTCACACATGTGAATTTACAAATGCATACCTTGTTTAGATCTGTAATAATATGTTAATGATGCTTCATAATTTTTCTATTCTCTACTAGGTGACCTATTTCTTATAGATTTAGTGTGCCTTCCCTTCGTATTGACCATCTTTGTTCTTCAAAAAAACTTCTTCAAAAAAATTGCAAGATAAAATAAGCTTGCTTCCCTTATAAAATTGTTGTTTTGATGTTTCTATTATAAAAAAATGAATTAAAATGAATTGATTGTTTTAAAAACACAAAAAACTCATTTATTTATACCAAAATTTTAATTTTAATTTTTTTTTTAAATGGCCAATAGGGGTCCCCCTTGGAAAATACTGACCACGAAAAATTTTGGCAGATTTTTCCAAGGGGGTTTCATTCGAACCCCCCTTCGCATGAAGGCCTTTGGACCCCTACATTCGAAAGGGCATTCATTCAAAGGGTCCAAAAATGGAAATTTTGGTGGACATGAAAATTCTACAAAATTATGCCCTTCAGAGGGCTCAATCAAAGGCCAAATAAGACTATGTTTTGAAACAAAAAATGGTAGACTGTGGTACTCTGAACATGATTTCCAATGACTATACTGTTAGTATATATTGTGTTTATCACGACTTTCTATTTTTAGTTTTATTAAATATAGGTTGTCTGACCATTTCACAACCTCTTTGTTTGATGCTTTAGGAAAAATAGAAAATTAGGGATTTTTTTTGAAAAATATGTATCCAAGAGGTATTTGTGACCTTTCTATAGAAAAAAATTGAATTTCGATCTATACAAATCAAGTTATATCGAACTGAAGAAACCTATGTCTAAATTACGATTAATGTCACTTCATAACTCAATAAAATATAAAATTTTAAACCAAATTGAATAAAACCAATGACATCCTCTAGGTATTGAAGTTAAAATTCTAACCTTGAAAGAATTACGTCATTGTCATTTTTCAAAAAAAAGTTATGTTGAAACAAGTGACTGTCACTCTTTAAAAATGTTGATTTGTCATATAAACTATTTTTCGAAGGAGAAGGAAAGATAGACACAAATAAATTCCATTTCTTTTTTAAAAAATATAGTTAGAAATTAGAAATAAAATGCTAAAAAACACTAGTTTACATCATCTTCAAATTCTTAATGATTTTGTAGTAATATGTGTCCAAAAGTGAAGTTCTTTTTCATAATAATCATTTCAGTGTCAAAGATGGACAAAAAGAGGGAACTACTTTTATGCCTTGACATATAGGTGATGCTCATAGAGGTGAAGCACCAGGACTTCCTCAGAGGTCACCCATCCCATTACTACTCCAGCCAGCTCGAGCATGCTTAACTATAGAGTTCCCTCCATCGTTAAACCCACTATGCTTGCAACCCAATTTGAAAAACCTTCACCAAGTGTTGTGCCTTATGAACCATTCATTAGAAATCCCCTTAAGCTCATTAATTGATAAGTAGGAGATATTTTCCACAAGAAGTCAAATTTTTATTTTTCTATCAAGATTCAACTATGTAGTTTTTTGAGTCAAACTCATTGACCCATGATTCATGAGTAGTGGTTCACACAAACCCATCTCTCATGAGAATGATTGGAACACTTAGCACTCATTGGATTTAGGTGATGCTCATAGAGGTTCAAAGTACCAAGACATCCTGGGAGGTCATCCATCCCAGTACTACTCTAGCTCGAGCATGCTTAACTACAGAGTTCCCTCCATCGTTAAACCCACTCTAATTGAAAACCCATTTGAAAATCCTTCACCAAGTGTTTTTCCTTAAGAACCATTCATTACAAAGCCCCTTAAGCTCATCAATTGATAAATAGGAGATATTTTCCATAGCAAGTCAAATTGTGATATTGCTACCAAGATTAAACTATGTAGTTTTTTGAGTCAAAAAACTCATTGACCCATGATTCATGAGTAGTGGTTCACATGAACCCATATCTCATGAGAATAAAGGAAACACTTAGCACTCAATGGATTTAGGTGATGCTCATAGAGGTGAAGCACTGGGACTTCTCGAGAGGTCACCCATCTCAGTACTACTCCAGCTCAAGCGCGCTTAACTATGAAGTTCCCTTAATAGTTAAACCCACTCTTCTTGAAACCCCATTTTCAAAACCTCCACTAAGAATTTTTCCTTATGAAACATTCATTAAAAATCCCCTTAAGCTCATCAATTGATAAGTGGGAGATATTTTCGCCAACAATTCAAATTGTGATATTGCTATCAAGATTCAACTATGTAGTTTTTTGAGTCAAACTCATTGACCCATTATTCATGAGTAGTGGTTCACATGAACCCATTTGTCATGAGAATTAATGGAACACTTAAAGGACTCATTGGATCTAGGCGATTCTCATAGAGGTTAAGCATTGAGACTTATCAGGAGGTCACCCATCCCAATACTACTCCAGCATGAGCACACTTAACTATGAAGTTCCATCCATCATTTTAAACCCACTCTACATGAAAACCTATTTGGAAAACCTTTACCAAGTGTTGTTCCTAATTATGAACCATTCATTAGGAATATCCCTAAGCTCACCAATTGATAAGTAGGAGATATTTTCCACAACAAGTCAAACTGTGATATTGCTATCAACAGTCAACTGTGTAGTTTTTTGAGTCAAACTCATCGACCCATGATTCATGAGTAGTGGTTCACACGAACCCATCTCTCATGAGAATGAATGGAACACTTAGCACTCATTAGATCTAGTTGATGCTCACATAGGTGAAGCACCGAGACTTCCCGGGAGGTCACCCATCCTAGTACTGCTCCAGCTTGAGCACACTTAACTACAGAGTTCCCTCCATCGTTAAACCCATTCTTCTTGTAACCCCATTTACAAAACCTTCACCAAGTGTTGTTCCTTCTTACCCATTAAAATGTTAAAAATCCTCTTAAGCTCATCAATTGATAAGTAGGAGATATTTTCCACAACAAGTCAAAGTTGAATCTTGATAGTAATATCACAATTACCAGTCATCTAATCATTCCAATGCATGTTACTCTTGTGATATGCTATGTACTATATTAGCATTTTTAGGGTTGGTGTCATGGTGACCTACAAAATTTGTTTCCTTTGATGTAGACTCTCTCTTACCCTACTTTATGGACCTCCTTTAGGTGCTAGCTATGTAGGAGGAGGATATTTAAGAACTATGTTTGTTCCCATATAAAAAGTGGAATATTTTCCATACATTCTCCCATACATGAATTTGTTTGTCCATTTGTTTGACACCTAAGGTCATGTCAAAACTCCAAGGGAATTGGATGCCAAATTTTTTATATTAAAAGTGCTCCACTTGACTAAAATCCAATCATAGAATATATTAATGATAATAGAAAAAATCATAAGCTTCTCAAAGATTTTCTTTGTACCCTATCACTATGCTATAGTCTTTCTTATCATTTGTTTATGCTTGACTCTATTCATAGAAAAGGCCTGTATTCATAAAAAAAAAATAGTTAGCTATTGTAAAATAGTTTGGAATTTAGTATTGAGAGGTTCTTAGTTTTAGCATGCACAAAGATATTTTCTATCCTATCTCATTTTCAATGAACATTGATCTAGAATAATTCTCCTTTCATTGGGAAATGTTTTCTATTATTAAGTTGTTGCTTCATTATTTCTCAAAAATGTATATAAAATAGTTTTAGGTATGTTTTCTTGTTCATCATTTACTTCTTTCTCCAAGTTATCATTCTTCTAACTTTCTTCTTTTTCTCTTATGCTCTCATCTACATTGATAGTACTTTCTTCTATTTTTATGCCTAGGTTTTAGTTTAGTTCTAGATATGTTTTTGGGACATTCTTGGGTTTTACTTGTGTTTCCCTAAGGGAACTTGGGGCGCTTGATCCATAATCACTGAAAACACCCAATATAGTAAACAATATTTGAAAAATTACTGAAATACTTAAGAAAGATAAAAAATGAAAATTTGAAGGTTGATCTAGTTTGTGCCCAATGTGTAGATATGAGTGCATGACAACATTATTGCAAGAACATGGAAAAGTTGTTTACAAAACAAAAAAGGATGGAGTGTGCAAAGGAGAGGATCTTGCAAGTCCTTTTGATATGAGTTAAAAATGTTGGTGCTTGTAAAATAATAATCTTGTAGAAAGCCCTAGCACTTATAGAGGAAAAAGATGCTAAAACAATAAACATAGTAAACTTTATCCAAAAAAGCTTGCAACATAAAGTTGCAAAATGCCATGACTCACTAGCAACATACTCTCTAATAAAAATAAAAAATTTGCAAATGTAATTTGTTATAAGCTCTCTCATTTTTTTTATTACTATTGTCATTCAAATCTATGCCTTATAGTCTATTAGGAGCATCCACCTCTTAGCATCATGAAAAATAAATCATACCCTAATTTCCATGTGTTCCTCTTATTCATGTTTAACCTACAACCCATGGTGATGTATAGAACTAATCACTACGAGACCTGTTTTGTCAACCCTCTCCTCATAAGTTGTGTGTTCTCTTTTGTTGGTTTATGGGAATGCATTGGCCAACCTTCTACAAAGCTAATCATAGATACTTTGCACCAAAATTTTGGATAAGAAAATGGAAATTGTCCAAAACACATTGTCAAATACAAATTTATGAAACAAATCCTCACAATTTGATTGAGTTATTAAGAGGAACTAATCATCATTTAAAATAAAAATAGAAGTTAAAAATACTTATTTAATTCTAAATAACAAAACCATACAAATGCATTTAAGTTACAATATGTTTTTACTTTTTTTATTGATATCTCAGTGGGTATGCCCATGACCTGACCCAACGTCCAGCCTGCCTTACCTTGGTCTTATGAACTACCAAGTTGGGAGAAGAAGGGGCAAGCAAGGCGAGATTAATCCCACTAGGCCACACAATAACCAACATGGGACCCACCATGTGCATGACAAGGTAAACCGGCTTGGGTATCAAATCAATTCGATGAACACTTTAATAAAACTATAGTTGAATATAGGAAAATTGAAATTAATTATAGTTTAATTAATATAAACTAAACACCTATTTTAAATGTTATTTTAGTCCAATAGTGTTTATAAATTAAAGATTTTGGGTTTTGTCATTCCCTATGACAGCCAGATAAATTAATTTATGGCGATGTTTCCCTTGTTTGCACAGTTAATTCAGTTATTTCACGAGTATGGCATTGAAATATGGTTGTGATTCAATGAATGGCGTCTTAATACGCCTTTCTATGTCGAAATCACCCATTGTGTGTATTGACAAAAATGCCCAAATCCTTGTGTGCTAGTTAAGTCCAACTTGTTTAGTATTTAGCCCAATACTAAACTAGTTATTTTAGTGCAATAGTGTTTATAATCTAAACTAAACACCTATTTTAAATGTTATATTCTAAACCAAACAACCAATTTTATTTAAGTAAGCTGGATTTTTTTTTACATGGTTGAAATCCTGTTTTTAAAAAAAAAATCAACCGTAACAAATAGAATTTCTAATATAATATTGAAAAACAAAATTGAATCAGATGATCTTGCCTAAACAATGGCAGGTCCATCTCATTAATCTTAGACTCTTAAATCTGGGTCCTCATGGGGTACAGACGTAGGAAGACCTGTCTTCTGACAAAATATATCTTCGAAGTCCATTAACATAGCAACTGACGTAAACACAAATTATAAAAATTAGATAAACATTTTCTTATACGAAGTTGACTACTATAATATATTATTGAACATATAAAACTCGCATCAAAGTAAATTATAAAAATTACATAAACTTTTTCTTATATAAAGTTGAGTACTATAATATATTATTGAAATAAAACAAACTTCTTTTTATGAAATTTTTAGAGTGAGTAATTAAATGGAAGTAATATAAAAAATGGAATTAATATGGATTTAAATTAAGGAGAAATTAAAATTAAATGTTAAAATTGAAATGAATGGGAATGAAATCATATATTTTAAGATGTGAATTCTGCAAATTAATTGATATTGAATTATTATAGAAGATTGTGTAAATAGAAAATGAATATGATAAAAAAGAAAAGATGACTATATTTAGAGTATCAAAGACTGTAGTAAAAAAATGCTATTATGCAGAAGAACTGGGTGTATAGAACCTCTAAGATGTCTTTTTCTAGTGATATATGAAGTAAGACAAATAGGGGTGTTACTAAGTGTGATATAGGAACGATCTCACCATCATCCCTTATGATGTTAGAGTCACCATCATCTCTTATGATGTAAGTGGGTCTATGTGTGCATTTGTATCAATTGCCAAAACTTTGTTTCACTAATAGTATCATTCGATTGGCCAAATTATTTCTTTGATTGATGTCATCCCTCAATGGAGGTGTTTTATGTCCAATCTAGTTTGTTTGCACATCTTTAGACACCTTTTCATATCTAGATCTCATGAATTTTACTGTTAGGTACATGTTCTCAAAATATTTAATTCTCAACTAAAACCTTAAATTCAAAATTCTTAAGCTCCAATCCTTGTTTTTTTTACAAATTATTAATTTATTTGGCATAAAATATTATATGTAATTAATATGTCATCTTATAAGATTTTATTTTGATTGCTCGATAATTGAGTTTATATGATGGATTTTTTCCCCGTACACTATCACTACTAGATTGTTCCATCTTCACAATTTTGTGTCTATCCCCTACTAGCCATTTATCTTAATTCCTTGAAACATTTCCCCCACCTCTAGTACTTGCATTCACGCCTTTACAACTTTATGTAACTTTCCTATTGCTAGAAAATAATGGTTTAATTTTATATACAAATTTTTCCATAATGTTAAATATACCAACCATTGAATTGGATCACTTATTCTTATGATTATTTTTACATAATTTTCTTTTCTTAATATTTAGTCCAAAACTAGCATGCATTCCATTCGGTGCATGAATTGTGTTTATTCTATGTATGGTGTACTTTTATTAGATAAGAGGTGTCTTTTTTTTGTTTTGGTACTTATTATTTGTTGTCCATTGGAACTATTGGGAAGGAGTCACACATTTTTGTCTTGTATCCTTTTACACGTTAATCAAAATATTAAGTTAATGAATTTCATTGAATTTTTATTATTTTCACATATTTTAATTATCCTAAGTTTGTCTTGATTTTGCAAACAATTGAAATGAATTTAGTTTAAAGTAAACAATGTTGCATAATTTGTTATATCTACTATAACTTTTATGATAATAGTAACATAGATCATTATAAATCTTTCATTAGATAAAATTTTACATGGACCATTAAAGAATTAATCTACTTATTCATTACACATTCTTTTAATTGTATAATCAAATTAATTGTAATTATACATTTGAAACTAAAGATAACCTATTTTAGCCCAATTGTTGTTTATAACAAAATATTAACATAATCCTATTGTGACACTTATCTTCCTAAAAAAAATAACTTACAATTTAATCTTAATACTTCAGAATTGTGGAGGAGAAAAATAAATTGATGGTCTATGAAAAGGTAATGAGAAGAAATAGGTTAAAGGTGATGGAATCCTTGCGCACAATGGTAGAAACACAAACTCTAATAAGAGTGGCACAAACTACAATAAGGCATGAATCTTTCCCATTGTGCTTATGCTTCAAGCTTATCATTCTTTCCAATATAAATTACTGTCATTTGTACACATGAGTTTAACAAAAGTTGTACAGACATTTCTCTATATGAATTGTGAGATCCAAAACCATGACCTGTAGTCCATGCTTTAAATTCCTAGGAATCTATGTTAGAGACAAACCTAAGTTGTTTGTTAGGTTAAATGCTCCACAAGGAACATATATTTTTAATTGATCAAAAGATAGTGCAAAACCAATCGAAATAAAGTACAAATTGTGAAGCCCAACAGTGAGAAGAAACAGTGAAATGTTAACAACACAATAGATTAAACCAAATATTAACTAAGAGGCAATAGTGAAATGTTCCTGAATTTACCCAACAACACTAGGCAATTCAACATAGAGAAAGGAATCAAGTCGCCTTTTGACCGTCAAAGAAGATCGGATCTGATAACAACTTTTCGTCATGAATATTACTTGTATTTTATAAGAAAAACAAATTGTTAGCCACTCCAATTAAAATCACCATTCTGTCTTTAATCTCCTATATGAGAAAAGTTTTTTTAATTGGAATAATAAAAAGAAAAGAATATAAAATCAGCAGGACTGTGCTATTATTGGCCTATTTCTATTTATGGTAGTAATTTCTCTAAAATAAGGTGAACCAAAATTAATCTCTTACTATCCAAAATTGATTTAAATCATGTGAACATAAAATAAATTGTGGTATAGTTATCAGGATTCAATCTGTGCAGTTTTTGAGTCAAATTATTTGACTCATGTTTCATAAGTAGTGGTTCACAAGAGCCCATCTTTCTACAGAATGAATGCAACACTTATCACTCATTGCATCTAAGTGAGGCTCATAGAGGTGAAGCACTGGAACTTCTTGGAAGGTCACCCATCCCAGTACTAGTTCAGCTCAAATTCATTTATCTTCCTCCTAGATTAAACTCACATTGCTTGCAATCCCATTTGTAAAACCTTCAGCAAATATTGTAAATTATAAACCATTTATTATAAAGCCCAAAAAACTCTTCAATACTAAATTAATAATTTAAATTAGCAAAATTCAAATTTTCACTGCAACTTGCAGTCTGCCTCTCCATATAGCCTTAATTATAAATAGTGATATTGTTATAAAGATTCAACTTGTGTTGTTTTTGAATCAAACTCATTAACCCATTTTTCATGAGTAGTAGTTCATAAGAATCCATCTCTCTAGAGAATGAATGGAACATTTAGCACTCATTGCATCTAGGTGATGCTCACAGAGGTGAAGCATTGAGACTTCCCGGGAGGTCACCCATCCGAGTACTACTCCAGCTTGATCGCATTTAACCATAAGTTTCCACTAAGATTAAACCCACTTTACTTAAAACTCCATTTCGAAAACCTTCATAAAGGCCCTTAAACTCATCAATACTAAATAAATAATTTAAAGATACATGTATGTTTGTCCATCCTCATGATGATTTTGAATTGAAAAAGAACTCTGAAATAAGTTAATTAACTGGGCGGAGATGGAAATAAACACCATCAAGTAGTTTATCTCGGAGACATAGGGAGGCACAGAATCCACAAAAGAGATTATAACTGATATTGTCTGATAAATTTCCGTTATGTGGGCCCGGGAGGGTGTAGAAAGTCATGCTCTTCGAGAAGAAAAAATCACAGGAATCACATGGTGGTCTGTGTAGCTTCACATGGCTGCTTCCTCGACACTTCAATTTTGTGGCTATAAATCCACTGCCATGCTCTCTGCATCCAAGATTGTGGTAAGCTCATTCAAGAGTTAAGAGAAAGAGGATTAAGGAATGGGGGTGCGACTACTGGAAAGAGATTTGCTGTTCTCTTTGTTACACTTATGCTTTAATTTTTCAATTGAAGGTCGTAGTCTCAATAAACGAATGAAAAAGGCGGAAGAAGATATAGTAGAAGGATGAGTGTTTCAATTACCATACTCACTCCTGTAATGGGTATTTCAAACTGTATGGAAGAACTCTCTACGGGCGGGTTGTGCAAAGGTCATCTGTAACAGTGGTGATACATTCATGACTTCTAACTATGACCCTCCTGGTAATTATGTATAAGGCCAAAAGCCATACTGAACATCGTCTGTTCTGGCTTTTTACATCTGTTTTACAGTATCTCAAATATATTTCAAATAATAACATGTTTTAGAAATCTGGTATGCCGGGTCTTTCCCTAGTAAGAAATTTTTATTGATGGCACACCTTTTACCTGTTAGTTCGTTTCTGTGACAAAAGATCCCATTTAAATACTTGGCAAATCGTGCATGCATTTAGATATCTTTATTTTCTTTTAAAAATCTAATGATCATGATTAATAAATAATTTTATGTTGCTAGGATAGGGGTTTTTCTTCCTGCTTCTTTCTCCCTTGAGTCTTTCTGAAACAGTTTTTTAATAAAAAGTATAATGGCTTTGCCATTTTTGCCAAAAAAATAAAAATAAATAATTTTATGTAAACAAAAAGATCCAAAAGCTTGCTTTTGTGTTGAGTTAAGGATATTGCATCAATACAATTATAAGTTAAATTGTATCAACATGGTATTACATGTTCTATTGTTAGATCTAATCTTTACTATATGCTAATATTTATTTTATTTCAATTCAAGATTAATTCCTAAAACAGGGGTTTCACCGAGGCAAGCCTGTACCCACCAACAATTTCCTCTTTTCTTGTGTGTAGGATCAAATTCGTAAATTTTTAGATTTTCGGGATTGAATTTGGTAGATCTGGAGTTACAATCTTTCAACACATATCATAAATTTACAATTTTCAGCCTCTCAGGTATAGGTCGAGGTCAACTTGTACCCCAAGCCAACCTATACCAAGGAAGTTGACTAGTTCTTGAGACCACTAGAATTTCACAGTTTGTAGTTTCCAGCTCCTAGGTTCTTGATCCAGCTCTGTTTCAGTTCATGATACAATCTGACAGCTCATTTTCTGATGTGAACTTATGTTTTCTACTAGCCCTCAAGGTTAGTACATTTCCCTCTTGGTCATTTCATAGAACTTTTTCTCATAGATTACATATCATTCATGATTCCTTCTCTTAGGGAAAGGAAGAAAATCCAAGGTCCCACATTGAAAAATCATGAATTGGCACTTTACCTTGTGTTAATCAAATTTCCTTTATTTCAAGGTCTTGGACTCTTCCTGAATATAACATACAATAAACTTAATTTTGGTGAGTGCCCTATCCCATTGGGTTGCTCACCATTTTGTATGTTACAATATATATTTGATCTTCATGTATTTCTTCACGTGGCTCTAAAATGTTTGTTAAGCTACTATTGTGTAACTATGTTAATTTGCATAGCATGTTTATTTTCTTTTTGTATCCATCTTTAGTTAGATTAAAGTCTACCAATATGTGGTTGTACAAAATCAACTTTTATGTTTCTCATTGCTTACAAATGAATAAACATTTGTTTGCTAATATGCGCTTCCTGAAAATGGGATTTTATGTTGCACTATTGTATGAAAGAAAAACCACTATTTTGTGAATTTCTTTACATTGGTTGAGTTAAAGTAGCTTTTTATGTATATTTCCAAGCCACATTTTCTTGTAAGCTACCATTGACAATAAGGATAACTCGAAGAAACCATCACTCTTAGCAAGATATACATTATTGGAAAATCTTTCATTTTTTTATGAAAAATATATATTAATTTATATTAGCTCGAATCTCTCCATTTTTTGAATAAAATATTTGTTGTATTACCAATTTTTTTAAATAATATTTTTTTTTATAGAAAATATTAGAAAATCTTGGACAATTATAAGAAAATACATTAGTTACCATGACAAATCCTTCCATTTGAAAAATAGAATTCTTATATAAAGATGAGGCCTAAAAGTGGAAATAATTGATAAGTTTAAGGGTAGGCTCTATAATATTTGGTTTTTATAACATTCATTTAAAATATAATCTCGCAACCCTTATTATATTCTAGATGAGATAAATGTAACTATATTTTATATTTCCTATGGGGTCCAAATTTTCTTTCATGATTCAAAATCTTATTGTGTAGGTGCTTTCAAGATTGATCTCTATTCCCACGTAGAGTTCTATTGTTTATATTAGTTTTCTATTTTTGATTGGCCTCATTAATATTTTGAATTATTATGTTGTATCCCCTCAAGGGATACTGAATGAAGATAAATATTGGTATGGAAGTTTTCTTTGTAGGGCTTTAGGCATAGTAATATACAAACACTGATATTCATGTACAAGTACTATTTTTTGTGTTTTAGACATGGACTAGTTTTTCATTTTTTTATGTGTGAAGAACCCAACTTGCTATACACGAATTGAATTGAAATCTATAGTCACAACTCAACTTCTGAAGATTTGGGCAAAGCAAACACACCAGCCTTGAGCTTCCTCATAAAATGGACAAAGAATTACCAAATCTATGAAGGAAAATTCTATGGCTAATACATTTGAAACCCTTGCATCAATTGGAAATGTTTAAAGATCCTCCAACATAGTCTCCACAAGAGAAATCCATGGCTTGGAAAAAATATTTGAAAGAGAATACTTCATTAAGACACACTAGGAAGAAAACAAGTAGTTGAAAATGGATAAGAGACTGGAAATGGATAAATATCTTGTGGATTTCTTCCTTCTAAAGATGAAATTGGGGTAGAAGAAACATTAAAGTAACCATGAGTAGATGAATGATAAGGCTCTAAATTCTTCTACCAATTAGAATGACTCACCAACTAAGAAGGCAATTTATAAATTTAATTTTAATATGCCCAAATATATTGTGTATAGATGCCATTAGAGACATTTAATGGACTAATACCTAAAGCTTGTATTGTTATAATTTGATTATCCTCTAGTTCTTTAATAGTGTTTTTAACTAAACATTTTGCAATGCCTAATTTAAGCATAAGCTTTTGTCCTTTGAGACATGGAAAATATACTAAATCTAAAACAATAGACATATATAGTAAATTTCTCAAGAAAAGACCCTTCTTACATTTATCTTGGTCTCATGCATGGGTACATTTCCACATATCCATCCAAGTGTGGTCACACAAGTACCAAACATTTAATTATCACCATGCATGTTATTCTTGCCATATGCAATGTACTACATTAGCATTTATGGGTTTGGTGTCATGGTGAGCTACAAACTTTCTCTTTTGATGTAGACTCTCTCTTACCTTACTTTATGGACCTCCTTTAGGTGCTAGCTATGTAGGAGGATAATATTTAAGTACTATGTTTTTTCCCATATATAAAAGGGAAATAGTTTCCCAAAATTCTCCCTTACATAAATTTATTTGTCCATCTGTTTGAAAAATAAGGTCATGTCAAAACTTCAAGGGAGTTGGATGCCAAATTTTTTGTATTAAAAGTGCTCCACTTGACTAAAATCCAATCATAAAATATGTTCATGATAATGGAAAAATTCATGAGCTTCTCAAAGATTTCTATGTACCCTATCACTATGCTATTATCTTTTTTATCATTTTTTTTATGCTTGACACTATCAATAGTTAACTATTATAAAATGATTTGGAATTAGGCATTGAGAGATTCTTAGTTTTAGTATGCGCAAAAATATTTTCTATCATATCTTATTCTTTAATGAATATTGTTCTAATAATTATCCTTTGATTGGGAAATGTTTTCTATTATTAATTTGTTGCTTCATTATTTATCAAAAATATATGTAAAGATTCTTTTCTACTTTTTCTAGTTCATGTTATTTATTTCTTTATCCAAATTATCATTCTTCTTTTCCTTCATTTTCTCTTGTTCTCTTGTCTAAATTTCTCGTAGTTGTTTCTACTTCGATTCCTAGGTTCTAGTTTATGTCTAGATATGTTTTTGGGACATTTTAGGGTTGTACCCGTGTTTCCCTAAGGGAGCTTGGGGTGGTTGAGCCCTAATCATTTAAAACACCCAATAAAGTAAAAATTATTTGAAAAATTACTAAAATACTTAAGAAAGCCAAAATAATGGATTTTTGAAGGTTGATCCAATTATGCCCAAAGTGCAGATATAGACACATGCAATATTGTTGTAAGAACATGGAAAATTTGTTTATGGAACAACAAAACATGGAGTGTTTAGGGGAGAGGATTTTTCAAGTCCTTTCAATATGAGTTGAAAATGTTGGTGCAAGTAAAATAATAAACTTGCAAAAAATGCTAGCACTAGTAGAGGAATGAGATGGGAAAAAATAAATATAATAAACTTTATTCAAACAAAATTACAACACAAATATGCAAAATGCCATAGATCATCACCGACATACTCCCTAATAAAGACAATTTTTTTGCAAATGTAAATTTTTTAAAGATTTCTTATTTTATTATATTACAAGTATCACTCAAATGTATGCCTTAAAGTCTATTAGGAGCATCGACCTTTTACTAGCACGCGAAAGAAATCATGCCCTAATTACCAAATGTTCCTTTGATTCATGTTGAACTATTAGCCTACGATGATGCCTAGAACTAAGCATTTCGAGACTTACTTTGTCAATTCTTTCCTCATGAGTCATGTGTTTGCTTATAGGTATGGATTTGCTAGCCATCTGCAAAGCCAATCATAATTAGGCAAAATACTTCACACCAAAATTTTGAATAAAAATTATGAATTATTTATAACAAATAATCTAATATAAATTTATGCAACAAATGCTTACAATTTGATTAACTGAAAAAAAAAAAAAAGGGAGACTAATCACATTTTATAATAAAAATAGAAACTAATAATACTTATTTATTTCTTAATAACAAAATTATACAAATTAATTTAAGTTACAATATGTCTTTACTTATTATTAAATTTCATCCATTCAATGAACAATTTAATGTAAAATAAGTTGAATATAGGTAAAAAGAAAATTAATTATATTTTATTTTATGAAATATACGTGTGTCGATTTATGTGAAGAAAAGCTAAATACTAAACAAGACAGACTTAACTACCACCCAAGGATGAACGTATTTTTGTCAATACATATGATGTATGATTTTGACAATAGAAAGGTGTAGTGAGACGCCATTCATTGAATCACAACTATATTTCAACTCCAGACTCGTGAAATAACTGAATTAACTGCGGAGATAAGGGAAACATCGCCATAAATTAATTTATCTGGCCGTCATAGGGAATGACAAAACCCAAAATCTTTGAAAGCAAGCGAAGCATTTTGAATGGGATTTCTACCATCACTATTAAAAAAACATTACAAAAATAAATAAACACTAAGGAAACCATTTCAAAAGAGATCCTGAGATTTTGTCTGTCACAAATTTCTGTTATGTAGGCCCGCGAGGTTGCAGAAAAGTCAAGTTCTCTGGAAAAAAAAAAGCAGTAATCACGAGAAGCTCTCTGTAGCTTCACATGGCTGCTTGCATTACTCTCTAGTTCCTGGCTATAAATCCACAACTCTTCTCTCTGCATTCAATCCAAGTTTAGCACAAGTTTATTCAAGAGTTGAGAGAAAGAGAGTTGATAAAATGGGGTTGCGGCCATTGGAAAGAGCTATCTTTTTCTTTTTGTTATTGTCATGCTTTAGTGTTTTAACCGAGAGCAGAAGTCTGAAGAAATACAATGAAAGTGAAGGAGAAGAAGATGTAGTGGCAGAATTCCTAGTGCGGCAAAATGAAGCACGAGCCAAGGTGGGAGATCCTCCTCTTGTGTGGGACGCCAAAGTCGCTCACTATGCAGAGTGGTACGCCCATCAAAGACAAAGTGACTGCGCTTTACAGCATTCATCTGGTCCTTATGGTGAGAACATATTCTGGGGTGGTGGAAGCGCTTGGAAGCCCAAAGATGCAGTTAATGCTTGGGTTGGAGAGGATGAGAATTTCAATTACCATACTCACTCCTGTAATGGGTATGAGGAATGTGGGCATTACACTCAAATTGTATGGAAGAATTCTCTACGAGTGGGGTGTGCAAAGGTCATCTGTAACAGTGGTGATACATTCATGACTTGTAACTATGACCCCCCCGGTAATTATGTTGGCCAAAAGCCGTACTAAATATCATCTGTTCCAGTATTTTGTATCCAAAATATATTTCACATAATAAAATGTTTTAGATTTTAGAATGTCGGGCGTGTCGTTGGTAAGAAATTTTACAGCTGGTACATTCTTTTCACGTACTGTTTGTTCGTTTCTGTGTAAACGAATACTATTAAGGGGGTTGGCAGATCGAGAATGCATTAATGATATATCTTCAAGATTATTTTTCTTTTATTTTTAAAATATAATGATTATCATTTATATAGTGTTATTTTTGGAATGGCTCTTAATGAGTCCACCAGGAATCAAGTCTTGCCGAGTGCAATGCTCCGACATCATAAGGGATGAGGCTGGGATCATGCCCCAGGCAAATTTGGCAGTGTGGATACTCCTCAGTCCGTGGCTTTAAGCCAAAGAGGTTTCAGGCACGAGTGGGCCCTTATCGGGTTCCTAAAACGTCTATGGTAGCCTTCGCTGGTTGGTGGTTCACAGACTCTGTGCCTTGCAGGACTACCTCGCAAGTCTGAACCCTCCATCCAAAAAAAAAGAACCTGTACCTAATGAATCTACATGCAGTTAAACAAAGTGCACTAGAACACATCACTCTTGCTGTTTACTTTTAGAGGAATTTGCCAATATTTGATACATTTGGAAGAAAGTATGCATCCATTTAAATAGTTGGAAAATAGACCATGCATTTAGATATCTGTATGTTATGATTTCGAAATGAGCATGCACCTGTCATGAGCATTTTTAACATTTTTTTTAATCTAAAAGATGTGCGTGTTAGACTAGAATACAGTTACCATATAAAGTTAATTGGAAAATTACATTCATCGTCAATATTCTACCTTGTTATTTTAGTCTAACATTGTTTATAATCTAAACCAAACACCTATTTTAAATGTTATATTATAAACCAAACACCCTTTTAAATGTTATATTCTAAACCAAACAGCCATTTTGATTAATGTAATTTGGATTTTTCGACATGGTTGAAATCCTGTTAGAAAACCCAAAAATAATTAACCATAATAAATAAAATTTCTAATAAAATATTGGAAAACAAAATTGAATGAGATGATCTTACCTAAACAATGGCATGGGGTACAGATGTAGGAAGACCTTCTGGCTTTGATTAACTGTCCACAAAATATTTCTTCCAAGTCCATTAACTTAGCAACTCACGCCAAAGTAAATTATAAAAATTAGATAAACGTTTTCTTATATGAAGTTGATTACTATAATATATTATTGAACAGATCAAACTCACGTCAAAGTAAATTATAATTTTTTTCCCTATTTTTGGGCTATGCTCATATTTTCAATGGTTTCTAGTTAGCAGCGCAACCTGTTAGACATTTCCGAGGATTGATTTTTAATCCTCCAAACATTTGATTTTTTAATTATATATTAACCTTTTTTATTAATGGTTAACCATATTTCATCCAAAAATAAAAAAATTTACAGTGAGTAATTAAATGGAAGTCATATAAAAAATATAATTAATATGGATTTAAGTTAATGAGAAATTTAATTTATAAGTTAAAATAGAAATGAGAGGGATATGAATCATGTATTTTAAGATGCAAATTCTAATTGATATTGAATTATTGTAGAAGATTGTCTAGAAAATGAAAATGATAAAAAATAAAATATGATTGTATTTACAGTATCAAAGATTAAGAAAAAAATTGCTATTACTTTTTTTTATAGAAAAATTCAATATATAGTACCTCTAAGATGTCTTTTCCTAATGATATATGAAGTATGTCAAATAGGGGGGTTATTAAGTGCTACTATATATATTTTTTCTATCTTGTGTCTGAAGTTTAGGACTTCCTTGCACCTCAGTCAAGCTCTATGATCTAATTAGAAAGAAAATATAAAGAGTATTCCTTCATGGTATGTTTACTATATGTAATTGATTTTACATTTTATTAATTTTCTCTATTGTCTTAGCATGTAAGTGGGTCTATGTATGTATTTGTATCATTTGCCAAAACTTTGATTCGCTAATTATTCTTCAATTGGCAAATTATTTCTTCGATTGATATCATCCCTCAATGGCGAGGATGTTGTTTTATGTCCAATCTAGTTTGTTTGCACGTCTTTAGACACCTTTTCATATCTAGATTTCATGAATTTTACTCTTAGGTACATGTTCTGAAAATATATAATTCTCAACTAAAACTTTGAACTCTAAATTCCTAAGCTTCGGTACTTTTATTTTTTTACAAATTTTTAATTTATTTATTGTAAAATATTATATATAATTCATATGTCATCTTATAAGCTTTTATTTTGGTTGCTTGATAATTGACTATATATGTTGAATTTTTTTTATCTTTTTTCCTTACATTATCACTATTAGATTGTTCCATCTTCACAATTTTCTGCCTATCGCCTACTAGCCCCTTTATCTTAATTTCTTTAAACTTTTCCCCCATCACTAGTACTATGCATTCATGCCTTTACAAATTTATGCAACTTCCTTATTGCTAGAAAATAATGGCTTAATTTTATAGACAAATTTTTTCATAATGTTAAATATACCGATTATTTAATTCGATCCCTTACTCTTAAGATCATTTTATCATAATTTTCTTTTCTTAATATTTAGTCCAAAACTATCATGTATTTTATTTAGTGTATAAAGTATGTTTATTCTATGTATGGCCTGCTTTTATTAGATTAGAGGTGCTTTTTTTTACTCATTTTTTTCTTAATAAAAGTCAAATTAAATGGCTTGGGAATGAGCTTAAGTATTGTATAAATTCAATATTAAAAATCAAATATATGTATTTATTTCAATTGTAATTTCTAAACCTCCACCTATTGATAAAATAACTCAAAGAATTCTCACACTATATTTTAATTACTTTAATGCTTAGAATGCTTAGAATTACTATCATTTACATTACAAGGTGAGGGTTTTCTATCCTCAAAATCTCATAGATTACTCAAAATTCAAATGCTTCACATAGAGTATTTCCATCTAGATTGGGGGTAAGCATCTCATTATAACTAGATTTGATTTTTTCTTTTTCCATACTCTAGACAACTATTTTCTATGGGGCTATCACAATGAACCCACCCATAGTCTACTTTATATTTATACACTATGAAGGGTGCATTTTGGTGGCTCTATAGAAGATGCCATCTAGACATCTTTTTTTTTTTTTCTTTCTGTAGTAATTTTCAAAATTATTAAGATTATTTGTTGTCAATTGGAGCTATTTGGAAGGATCCACACAAATATGTATTGTATCCTCTTACATGCTAATCAAAATATTTAGTTAATGAATTTTATTGAATTTTCATTATTTTCACATGTTTCATTTATCCTAAATTTGTCTTGATTTTGCAAGTAATTGAAACAAATTTAGTTTAAAGTAAAAAATGTCGTATAATTTAATATATATCTACTATAACTAAATTATGATAATAATAATAACATGGATCATTATAACATATTTATTGGATAAATTTTGACATCGATCGTTAGAAAATTAATCCACTTGTTCATAAAACATTCTTTTAATTGTATCATCAAATTAGTTTTATATTATTAGAGTCCATAAGAACCTACCACATTATTTTAATTCTATTTTCAAATTAAACAAGCCGTCCATTAAGAATAAGATATGAGAACTATATTTGCTAATGGGCTCCATTATAGTTATACATTTGAAACCAATGATAACCTATTTTAGCCCAATTATTGATTATAACAAAATTCTCATATAACCCCATTGTGACACTTCTCTTCCTAAAGAATAACATACAATTAATCTGTATACTTTGTATTTGCGGGGGAGAAAAAATTGACGGTCTATGAAAAGGTAATGGGAAGAAATAGGTTGAAGGTGACGGCATCCTTTCACACAATGGTAGACGCACCAACACTAATAAGAGTGGCACAAACTACAATAAGGCCTACATTTTTCCCATTGTGCTTATTCTTTACGCTTATTATTCTTTCCAATGAAAATTATTGTGGTTTGTACACATGAGTTTAACAAAATTTGTACAGACAAACATATGTTTTTAACTGATCAAAATAAAGTGCAAATTGTGAAGCCCAACAAGCATGTAATAACTACATGCACTTGAAAGTATGACTTGCAAGTTATCTTGGGGTTTGAGTCCTTTCACCATCATAAAACCAAACATTAACTAAGAGACAATAGTGAAATGTTCCTAGATTTACCCAACAATAGTGGGTAGTTCAACATAGAGAAAGGAATCAAGTCACCTTTTGACTATCAAAGAGGATTAGATCTAATAACAACCTTTCGTCATGAAAATTACTTGTATTTTATAAGAATAAAATTTATTAGCCATCCTATGCTAGGAGTAGGTAAAGCATGAATACTGTTATTGTATTCTTGGCCAATTTCTACCTATGGTGGTATTTTCTCTAAAATAAGATGAATGATTTCACTTACATTTCTCAATTTAAAAGTAAACAATGTTGTATAGTTTAATATATATCAACTATTAATTTTATGATAGTAATAATAACATGGATCATTATAAAATATTTATTTGATAAAATTTGACATCGATCATTAGAAAATTAGTCCACTTGTTCATAACACATTCTTTTAATTGTATCATCAAATTAATTTTATATAAATAGATTCCATAAGAACTTAACATATTGTTTTAATTCAATTTTCAAATTAAATAAAACATCCATAATGAATAAGATATGAGAACTATATTTGTTGATGGGTCCATTGTAGTAATACATTTGAAGCCAGAGATAACCTATTTTAGCCCAGTTATTGTTTATAACAGAATATTCATATAACCCTATTGTGACACTTCTCTTCCTAAAGAATCATGCAATTTAATCTTTATACTTTGTAATTGTGGAGGAGAAAAACACATTGGCGGTCTATGAAAAAGGTAATGGGAAGAAATAGGTTGAACATGAGGGCATCCTTGTACACAATGGTAGACACACCAACACTAATAAGAGCAACACAAACTACAATCAAGCCTACATCTTCTTTCCCATTGTACTTATGCTTCACGCTTATCATTATTCCCAATATAAACTATTGTCGTTTATAAATATATGAGTTTAACAAAAGTTGTACATAAATTTCTCTATATGAATTGCGAGATCCAAAACCATGACCTGCAGTCCATGCTTTAAACTCATAGGAATCTATGTTAAGGAAAAACCTAACTTGTTTATTAGCTTAAACATTCCACAAAAAACATATATTTTTAATTGATCGAAATAAAGTGCAAATTGTGAAGTTCAACTAGCAAGTGATAACTAGACACAATTGAAAGTACCACTTGCAACTTGGCTTGGGGTTTGAGAAATTTCACCAGCATAAACCCAAATACTAAAGTTAAGAGGCAACAATGAAACATTTTTAGTTTTAATAATATCAGATTTCCACAATTCATTATAACTGTATGTGCATTTCTAGATTTGATTGTGTGTGATTTTTGGTATCAACGTTCTGGATCACACTTTGTGATCCATCATCAGGAAGAGAGAGTGCAAGAATTGTAAAAAAGAGTGTGATTTTTAGTTTTACCCAACAGCAGTGGGTAATTCAACATAGAGAAAGAAATCGAGTCACCTTTTTTTCTGTCAAATAAGATCAGAGCTGATAACAACCTTTTGTAATGAAAATTACTTGTACTTTTATATAAGAAAAACAAATTGTTAGCCGCTCCAATTAAAATCCCCATTCTCTCATTAATCTCCTATATAAGAATTTTTTTAATTAAAAAAATAAAAATCAAACCAGCATCATTGTTCTTGGAGTGGATAAAGAGTGAACAATCTTATTATATTCTTGGCTAATTTCTAGATATGGTAGTATTTTCTATGAAATGAGACGAATCAAAATTAATCTCCTACAACCCAAAATTGATTTCTACCAAGGATGGCCACGCGTGAAAATAAAAGAAATACTAAATAAATAAAATAAGGATACATGGACGTTTATCCATCCTCACAATGATTTTGACCGAAAGGTGTATAAGACGCCATTCGCTGAATTACATCAGCACAACGTGAATTAACTGCGTGGACAGGGGAAGCATCTCCATAAATTAGTTTATCTCGGAGACATACGGAAGCACAAAATCCACAGAAGAGATTATAACTGATTTTGTCAAACAAATTTCCGCTATATGGGCCCGGGAGGTTGCAGGAAGTCAAGTTCTTCGAGAAAAAGAAACAGGAAGCACATGGTGGTCTCTGTAGCTTCACATGGCTATTTCCCCATCTCATTAATTTTGTGGCTATAAATCCACTGCTCCGCTCTCTGCATCCAATCCAAGATTGTCCTCCGCTCATTCAAGAATTGAGAGAAAAAGCTGTGTTGTTCTTTTCGTTATTATTGTTCTTATGCTTTATTTTTTTAACTGAAGGTTATAGTCTTAATAAATGAACGAAAAGGTTGAAGACGATATAGTAGCAGAATTCCGAGTGCCCCATAATGAAGCGTGGGCGAAGGTGGGAAATCCTCCTCTGGTCTCATTCATATGGTGAGAACATATGCAGTTAACTCTGTGACAGATGATCCCATTTAAATGGCTGGCAAATTGAGAACACATTTTGATGTATTCAGTTTCTTTTTAAAAAATAATGATTATATAAATTATCCTTAGAAAGGAAAGGATACTAATTCTGCCATCATGATTTTTTTTTACTATTTTAAAATACTAATCTACATATATTTAAGCAAAGTGCACTAAACACAACATTGCTGCAGCTTACTTTGAGTGAAATATCCTCAAAATTGGTGTACTTGGAAGAAAGCATGCACTCACATATTCTAGCATGGATATTTCTAAGAATTTTTAAGAAAAAGGCGTCCGACATAGAATATAATATTGTTATTACATAAGTAATTGGGATATTACTTTCACCATCAAATTTTCTATCTTGTTGTTTTTAGTATTTTCATTTTCTTCTTTAAAACATAATAAGGTTGCAATAACCATTAAACAAATATTATTAATGAAATAAGAGTAGAAAATACATATTGAAGAATTGAGAAAGCTATATCAAATTGTGAGGAAGCCTTCTAACCACCCTTTTAAATATTTTAACAATATAGAATCATAGGTCTTGTTGTCATATTTTTACACACCTTGGAGGCCTAGTTACTAGATGAGCTACATGTACCCTAGTTTGCATTATTAAGTGGTCTTGCTTAATATTTGCATTCATTTCATTTGCAAAGTACATGAATGGGAAAAGAGATAATTACTACATCTAAGATTACATGTGTCAATATTCTCAATATGTTGTACAGAAAGAAAGAACTGAAAAGGAAAATTATCTGAGCTCACACATGCCGTGAGCATAGCCAATACAAGAATTGCATAAATGAGTGCAAATATACATTATAAGGAGCATAGATGCAGGGGTACCGGACATTGCTTGGTAAGGAGTCTATCTCCACTGTGTTCCCGGCGTGCTCCTGTGATCTTGAACCTACAAAGAGAGAGAAAAGAAAGTGGGTTAGATCCAACGGATCTAAGCAATGCCTGGTATCACAGAATCTATCTACAACATGCATACGTGCACTCAACTATACACCTCTGGCACGGGCTATGCTCAAGACAGGTGCATGAGAGAGGCTCTAGAAATAAAGGAAGTACCATTCTTTTCACTAATATGTTTGTTCCATGTGTAGAGATAGAAGAAGCTGATTCATAAAAGATAGTAGAATACCGAGATCCAGATGAATGATGATGCCCTGTGATGTGGGCTCTATCGAGAGGATCTCAAATTTCCTGGAGAGAGACCACATCATAGGCCAAGAACACCCATGCCCAAAAGTGTAACATTCAGTGGGTAGTACAGTATCAGTAGGACACTAAAGAACCATAGATTAGAAAGCAAGTGAAGCATGGTTGAAGCACAAATAATAGAGCACTGGCACATGGAGGGCTTGCAAAACACATGCATTCAAGTCAGAACAGAGAAGTGAGAAAGTTCAAATCTGCATATTGTTGGCGTGAACATCAACAAATGAATCTGCATCATGAATCAGATAATGAAGGGGCTGCAAATGATCAAACCCATAGTTTCAAGAAGATAGAATAGTGCATCAATAAAGGCATCAATCTTAAGAGAATGAGAAGGGAAATAATGGAGGTTTGCAGGCCTCAATAAAGTACATAATAGTTAAACAGTGAATCCACATGGAGAGATCAATAGTCCTGATGAGAAGGAATCAATCAAAGCAGGATGCCAAAGAAAAGGCATAGCATGGCTTAGTAATCCAAATAATGAATAAATCTGCAATACAATATGTCTATGCCTGCAATCATAAACCACATAGAACCAGAGTACCAAGTAACAGGGTATTAGCCATGTTCAAAATAGTGAGTATGTTCACGGGCTGTTGAAACAATGTGATGCCCTAATTCAAACATTAACAGCAAAAAACATCAGATGTGATGCCCTTGTTTTAACAATGCAATGAAACCTAAGCACCAACAGTAGATACAACCCCCTAGTATGCTCTCAGGTTATATACAATAAGAGAAACAACAATGATACAGATACATCGGGCTGTCAGAACAATTGACAAAGGCCCCAGTTTCAAATATATCAGAATGATGGAACAGTAAATGTGTTAATAACAGTCAACATGCAATGCCAATCAAAGTGGCAAATGTTCATCAACAGAGCCCAAAGAACAGTGAGGAATTAAAGCACATGCATACAATGTTGTATGCCACAACAAATGCAAAATTTTGATGCCTTAAAACCCCCCTCTACGGTCATAGAGCACCAAGCATCAAGCCATGATAGCGGGCACCCTAGTCACAAGTTATAATCGACAGTCATAGCAAATTCACGGGCACCATGAAATTAAAACAACAAGTTCAAATGCCCTTGCCACAATACGGGCTATAATGAATACATCATAAACAGTGAGATAGTATATGTTCATGGATAATGCCATAGCAACTTGATGCCAAGCTTATAAAACCACATTGCCCTCAAGGAATTGACAGCGATATAATACATTCATTCTCAGCCGAAATACATGATACAATAAAATGCTTCATCAGTGCCCTCGAGAATGCAAAGATACAAAAATAAAAAATAAAAATTCAACAGAACTCGTACCCTAGTTATGCAGAGATGGAAAGGAATTCAAATTGCAGAGATTCACAGTGCCCTCAACCAAGCAGCAGAGCATGATTAAAACCAGTGATAAGGTAATATTATCAAATGAACATTATTGCAGTACACAGCATGGGAAAGTGGTGAATGCATCAAATACAGAGCAATGTAAGCTAGATCAAATGCAATGAATAACCTACCTCAATTTCATGATGCCGTGAAGAGATATATGTTTCCCAAATGGAAAATCAAAGACTGCAGTGAAAGTGGCAACTTGCCATTTGTCGAAGATGGAAGTCACAGTGCCGGCGGCTTCCTCATTTTCAGGGAAGGGTTTTGGCATGAATATGAATTAATTTCATTTCTCCCCTTCTAGGGTTGAGGTCTTAAACTTTAGGTTATGAATGATATTTTATTTTTATGGATATTCTCCTCATGTTGTGGGTTGAGAATATTTGATATTCGCTTGTAACCTATAGTTGTGTCTAGGGCTCAGGGAGGAAATTTTTATTTTCAATGTTATTATGTTTTTTTGAAATGTGTCTCCCTTTTAGTTGAGGTCTTTAAAAAAAAAAAACATAATTATATCTATTTGATGGTAGGGGGATTAAAATTCAAATGTAAAAAAGGTCATTGCTCTTGTTATTGTAGATATCGACAAGTGGTATTCTTATAAACCCTTGTCAGATATCATTTATAAAGCATGACTTATTAGTGGAGTAGTCTTCCTTTTGATTACCTATTTTAGGGACCCCACTTTTTTCGCCCCCCTAGATTCTCAAGAATTGGGCATCCGAATTTCAGAGTGGCATGATCATGGTCCTAGTGGCAGAATTTTCTAATTTTGGTGAAGTAGTGGACTTCAATGCAGATTCTACATATTTCCTATATATGCCTCTCACCTTTGGTGACTGAAGGCTAGTTCTTCTTTCCCTCATTTTCACGAGGTGAATGTTGTAGCTCCAGGAGAAGCAAATTGATATTTTGACTCCTTTTATTCTAGTTAATAGCAATTGTCCTTTTTCTACAGCTTTGTGAGTTGATTTGATGGATTTAATGTCATTTATTGTGATTGAAATTTGATCCTTTACTTGATATTTTGTTCATTTTGGTGTTTACAAGCACTGATTTTTTCTTAAAGTTTCAATCTGTGTGCGTTTATATGTGTTTGAGTTGTGGAATCTATTTTCCCTTCTCATTTACAACCAACACCTGATTATTTTCTAAGGGAAGAATCAGATTTGGGAAGAGTTGTGATGTTCAGGTTATATGCTGGATTACATTATGAGTCTATTTTCAGTTTGTGGATCTATCCAGTTTGCTGAATCGCCTAAGTTAAATTTTAGTTATTTCAATTTCCTGCAATCTCTCTCCCTTTCCCTTCAAGTTCAGTTCAGTTTCAGGTGATACAAATGGGGAAGCCGACCCTTAATCCAGAAGTTTATTCTTAGTGAAGTAGTCCCACATCCTGAGAGTATTCCCATGTTTCATGGGATTGCTAGGTTTCATACTTAGCCATCATGGGTGCAATCCCTAGTGACAATAGGTCTAATGCCCATTTCTTCTAGAAGAGTCTTAATATCAGCTATATAAGCTCTTTTGCAAAAAATACATAGCTAAGAAGACATAAGTAGTGAACATTGCCTTCAATAAAATAACAAAAAGAGAAGGAACTAAAACTAAGTGTGTTAGGAATAGTCCCAAGAGATAATTGAAAGGAGGTGAGTTGGGGGGGGGGGGGGGGGGGGTGAGGTGAATCAACTATCTAAAAGATTCAATTCTTTATCTAATTTAGCACAGAAGAACATTAAGCACATACACATAAAGATAACACTTAAACGCAACACCACAATTTTGGTTACGGGGAAACCAAATAGGTAAAAACCCCGATGGGAATTAGCACCCATTATAAATTGCACTAGAGTATAATGATACTTGTTAGAAGATCTTACAACCCTGTTAGGAGTTGACCTTTACAATGCTTGAAGTATAGTAACTTGGTCAAGGGTCGGACCTTGTTAGGACTATCTACAAATAACCTTGTTAGAGGTGAGGACACATTGTCCGAGAGCACACTACTCAATGGTGAAGGCTGCAACCTTCTGCACAATAGATACACACTATATCTGGCTCTTGGTGAATTAGGAATTAGACCTACTATCTTGATTAGTTCCAATGAATAGCATACACTCTCTCATTATTCACATAGATCTTCTACTAATAACACTGCTTCCTCAATACATTCGCATCTTTTGCTCTTTACTCAATCACACTTAGTGATCACAACTGACCGGCTATAAGTATCCTTTTCCAAATGATATATTCAAGTCAGCCTTTTAGAACCTTCTTGAAATCATAATAGAGAAACAATATAACTCTCCAAAAACATCTCCAATAGCTATATTAAGTACACAACACAAATAGGACCGTGCAACCCAATATGAGTAGACATGTCACTTCACATAGTCAGCCTCACCAAATTAACTGAAACTTTACTCTCAAGCTGAAATGCGTTATGCACTCTTAATCAAACAATCTTAACTCATAACCAAACATGAAACCAAACACACATACCATAATGATATGCACAACTACCAAAATAATATAAACAATATTGGCTCCACCAGATAGACTTTAGAAATTGTAACTGGTTAATAGAGACATCATAATTCAACTTGTACTACAAAACTAACTCTCTGTTCATGAACATAGCTTCACTATTATGTCTACAACACAAATATAAATGCACAAGGCTCCGTGATAACCATACTAAGAATTACATATAAAATTTTCCTTGCAACATTGTCAGGAACACTGCTGTTACAAATAACTGCACAATTTTCTGTACTCAGAATCAAACTTTACATCTATGATATCATGCTAATAACATATCCATACAACAAATTATCAAGGCTCTCTACATAGAACTACAACACATGCTGCTTACCATATGTTGTCATCAATGACAAACATATAGTCAACACTGGCTTGCTGGAAAATCTCCAACAATCTCCCCCTTTGGCATCGATGGCAACATATAGAATGAAAAACACCACCAATCCAAACTTACAATTATTTTATAACATTCTCCATTTCCTCAAAAAAACTCCCCCAAGGATAAATTCTCCAATTGCTGCATCTTTTTATTGTGTACTCCCCTTTTCTAGAATAAATCATCTGTTTTATTTTTCATGACTATATACTCCCCCTTTAACATTAATGGAAAAGGGTTCCAAAAAAAATAAGCATAGGTACTACTCCTGAAGTATAAGAGTCGACCATTCATCAGTCATTAAGGACGGATGCACTACTGCAACTCTAATCAGATCCAAGGAAGGAAATTACTCCCAACTTCTCCCTGAGATACTCAAATGTATCCTTCGGTAAAGACTTTATGAAAATGTCTGCTAACTGTTCTTTTGTACTCACATAATCCAATTTTACTTCTTTCTCTACAACTTTCTCTCTTAGGAAGTGATATTTTATCTTAATGTGTTTTTTCTTTGCATGCATCATAGAGTTCTTTGACATATTGATAGTGCTAGTGTTATCACAGTGAATAACAATAGGATAATCAATCTGAATTAAAAATTCCTTTATCATTTGCTTGATCCACACAATTGTAAAATAATTTAATGCTGCTGCTACATATTTTGCTTCTACTATGGACTGAGAAATTCAATTTTTCTTCTTGCTTGTCCAAGTAACTAGTATATCTCCAAGAAATACTGCTCCTCTTGAGGTGCTCTTTCTATCATCAATGTAACCTACCCAATCTGCATCTGTATACACATGAAGTTCTACATTCTCTGAATTAGGATACCATAAACCATAGTCTATAGTTCCTTTCAAATATCTGAATATCCTCTTTACTACCATAAGATGACTTTTTTTAGGTTTAGCTACAAATCTTCCAACAATACCAACTACATTAGAAATGTCTGGTCTATATTGAGTAAGATATAGGAGTTTACCAATCATAGACTTATATAGAGTCTTGTCAACTGTTGTAGAAACATCATCTTTTGAAAGCTTTCTTCCTATTATCATAGGGGTGCTTACTGGCTTGCAATCATCCATCTTGAATTTCTTCAATATCTCTTTCACATACTTAGAATGATTAATGAATATACCTTTGTCTGTCTGCTTCATATTCAATCCCAAAAAGTACTTAATAGGTCCAATCATGCTCATTTCAAACTCGCTCTGCATCTCTTTAGAAAAATCTGCACTAATCTTGTTATTACCACCAAAAATAATGTTATCATAAAAAATAGCAACTAACAATAGTCCTTCAGATGTCTCTCTTATAAATAAATTACAATCTGTTGTTCCTTTCTTGATTCCGATCTTTGTTAAGTAACCATTAGTCTTTCATACCATGCTCTAGGGGCTTGTTTAAGTCCATAGAGGGCTTTCTAATTCAGTCTACAAACCATGTCTGGTTTGTCTGATAAACTAAATCCTTCATGCTGCTCTATGAAAACTTCTTCTTTCAATTCTCCATTCAGGAATGCTGACTTAACATCCATTTGATATACCTTAAAGTCTTTGTATGTTGCATAGGCTAGAAATAGCTTTATAGCTTCCAATCTTCTTACAGGGGAAAATGTATCAGAGTAATCAATTCCTTCTCTCTACACATATCCTTTACATACTAGTCTAGCTTTGTTTCTTACCATTGTACCATCTTCATTCAGCTTGTTTCTGAATATCCACTTGGTTCCAATTATATTTTTGTCACTAGGTCTGCGGGCCAATTCCCATGTATCATTCTTAACTATCTGATCTAATTCTTCTTTCATTTCTTCATGTCAATCTGAATCATTACATGCATCTTCAACACTTAAAGGTTCAATTTGTGAAAGTAAACATACCACTTCACTAACTATTTTTGCTTTTGATCTTGTCATGACTTTGTTATTCTGATCTCCAATGATATATTCTTTTTAATGGCATCTAGATGTGAATTTTGGAACATTAGTTGTGACTCTCCCATTTGTATTTTGTGATTCTTCTTCACTTGTTTCGAGCTCACAGATTAATACATCAATGGTCTCAAACATTTCTTCAACATCCGCTTCTTTACTGATAGGTCTAGGTTCTTCTTCAATCATAGGTGCATAATCACATGATATCTTTCTTGAATCATCAACTTTTCATCAATCTTTACATGTGTACTTTCTATGATCTTCTTCAATCTCAAGTTAAAACATCTATAAGCTTTGCTTTTAGTAGAGTAACCAATAAAAATACATTCATCGCTTCTTGCATTAAACTTGCTAATAGCTTCATCTCTCTTGATGTAACACTTGCTTCCAAATATTCTGAACTATTTTACTGTAGGTACATTCCCAAACCATAGCTCATAAGGTGTCTTGTTTGTGCTTGGCCTTAATTAAATTCTATTGATAGTATAGACTGCAGTATTGATTGCTTCTCTCCAATAGGTATGTGCAACTTTTCATTCAATCATGATAGTGCATGCTGTGTCAAGTATGATTCTTTCCTCCTTTTCGCTATTCCATTCTACTAAGGGTTTCTAGGTGCACTTAGCTGTCTCTTTATCCCATGTTCTTTAGAATACTCATAAAATTTATCCAAAGTGAATTCTCCACCTCTATCTGATCTTAGACACTTTATTTTTAATCCAGATTCATTTTCAACTTTATCTTTGAATATTTTGAACTTCTCAAATGCTTCAAATTTTTCTTTTAAGAATGCAACCCACATCATTCTATAATAGTCATCAACAAACAAAATAAAATACCTTTCACCATAGTATGATCTTGTTTGAGTTGGCCCACATAGGTCTGTATGCACTAGATCCAATTTGTTCTTTGCTGAATTATGCTTGCTTCTGAATAAGTTCCTTACATGATTTCCCATCACACATTCCTTGCATATTGTATCAACTAGTCTTGCAATACCAGGGAGATCTCTTACTGCCTTTACATTGCTTACTTTTACTATATTGTCAAAATTAATGTGACATAGTTTTTTGTGCCATAACCAAATGTCATCTACTTTTGCAATAAAACAACTTGCTTCAAAATTAAGCTGAAAAACATTACCTTTTGTCTTTGAACCTGATGCAATCATTACTCCTTTGTTGTTAATGATGCACTTATTGTCTTTGAATTCCAACTGATATCCTTTGTCAAGCAACTGTCCAACACTTAGTAAGTTATTCTACAAACCATCAACATATAGAACATCATCGGTGTTATTCTTTCCATCCAAAGTGATATCTCCTCTATGATTGATAGGTGCAGGAGTGTTGTCTCCAAATCTAACCATGCTACCTTTGTACTTATCCAGATGCACAAATCTATCTTTGTCTCCAATCATATGATGTGAACAACCAATGTCAATGATCTAGTCTATCCTGATGTCTGCTTGTGAAATTAATGCTTGCTCTTCTCTTTTCTCATCTTCAAGATCCATTTCATCAAACATTTTCTCCAGATCTTCAATAGCAATGAATCCAATTTCATCTTCTACTCAATCTTCATTTGTCACTCCATCATCAGCATAGTAACTTTTTTTTGTATACTTAGGCTTGTAATTTTATACTTCTTGACTCTTGTAGGACACTTAGATGCAAAATGACCAATCTTGTTATGTATGAAAAACATTTAAATGGTAACTGACCTTCATATTTTCCTTTTCCTTTTCTTTCTTTCTTAGAAATCATAGTAATGAATTCTTCTAGTTCTTTATGATCATCTTCATCATCAAAGTTACCAGAAGTGATCAAGGATTTCTTACCATGGACTGAGGCTTTGAATGCTGTATCACTTTTGCACTATGTCTTCAATCTTGATATCTCCAATGTTGAAATCTTGCTGATTAAGGTCTCTCTCTTGAATTCTTTTAAAAATTGCATAGTCTCATATAGGATGTTTATTTTGCTCTCATAATCTATTGTTAGAGTAGTCATCAATTTGTCCATTATCTCCTCTTCTGAAATCTCTCCACCATTGTTTCTAATTCTTGCAATGCTTCATTAATCCTTTGATTATAAGCTCTGATGTTCTCTTCAGGTAGCATCTCCAAATTTTTGTATCTTTTCTTTCATGTCTTTATGCGCACATTCTTAGCTTGGATATCTCCTTAAAAAATGTCTTCTAGGTACTTCCAAATAATGTAGTCTCTTTCTTCTTTCTTGATCTTTGAAAACTCACTGTTGTATGCACCCTAAAATGGTCGTCTAGAATTTGGGCCCCATTTGTTCAATTTAACAACATCAATTTTCTGAATCAATGTGTTGCAATATTCAAATCAAATTCTTTGATCAAATCGTAACCATTTCAAATATCTCAATTCTTCCTAAGGTTTGAATATTTCATTAATTTTATTTAATTAATCGAAAGAAATAAATTCCTTTTAAATAAATAAAATAATATTATTTAATTGAAATTAATATTCCTTAAATGAAATAATGTTATTTAATTAAAATCTATTTTTAATTAAATGATTTTATTTTATTTAATTAATATTCATCTCTAAATTATATAATCTAATTTTATTTAATTAAGAGAGATATTATTCTTTTAAATTAAATAAATAAAATATTCTCTCAAGATCTTTTGTGATGGAAAAGGAAACAAGCTAAATAAAAATAAAAGAAATAAATAAAAATTCCTTTTCCTACAAACTTGCTAAAATTGGATTTGTTTCCTCTTTTTCATTTATCCCACATTGCTTCTAGATTTGGATTCAAATCCACATTTTATTATAAAATGAGCCCTCTCGTTCTTAGTTGAGAATCCCGAATTTTTCACATCATTATTATGCTACAAATTTTCTTGAGCTTTATCATTTGAGATTGCACATTAGTTAATTTCACAAGCATTTTAGTTTAATAGCATATAGTTTAATCTCATTGCATTGTAGCTTAATCCACTTCATTGCTTTAGTTTGATTTTCACATATATTAATTAGCAAAGTAGTTGCATTGTAATCATATAGTTTAAATTAGTTTATTTTGCATCTACCATCATTTAGAATAGCTTTTCATTTGCATGCATGAACAGGATTCATGGAGATTAACATGTTTGCTATTCATCTTTGAATCTCTTGTTCCAGGGTGTACTTGCATGGGTTAACCAGGTCGATCTGAGGGCCTTATAATCAATCCCTGTACATACTTGGATAGAGAGTTGTGAGTTGATTTGTGAGGGCTCATTCTTGAGTCTCCTTGCATATAAGGATTCACAGAAGTGTCACAATTTCGTGATACATTTTGGCACCCACCATTTACTAGAAGCTCAATTCGGATTCATATTGCATTGGGTTTAGATCAGTTAAATCAATTGAATGGTGTTTATTCCTTTCTGGTTAATTTATCAGTGAGTTTTTGTGTACTGTTGTACTATCAACATGTATCTATTTTCTGAAACTGAATCGTATGTCAAGTGTATCAAACTGAATCGTATATACTTGAATGAGAAAACTAAATCACATTTTTTTTTTACAAAAAAAGGAACTGGGGATATACAACAGTGACTGTTAACTATCAAGAACATAAACATTTTACAATCTTAATGAGCATTGTGACAATGTTATTTTATTTTTTCATGGATGTCGCACATTGACCTTATATTCCTTATCATTGTGGCTTTGAATAATCGCTTGCGGGTGTTATGAAGTCGATGCATATACCAGTGTGCTTTCAATTCTAAATGATAATTTTTGAGTTCCAAGTCTTTGTTGAGGTTGTTACCAGTGTGCTTCGTCCCTGCCGAATACCGATCCAAAGCTGTCTTTCACAATCTTGTGATTAACGTTTTCTGTTGCTGTTAATGTATCACTTTAATACGGTTCGTATTAACATTTTCACTTTAGACGCTTATGGTATTTCCAAGCTTGTGGATAATAATTGACAGTGAGAAGCTCTAACAGCCACAAGCCATTGTTATCATAGATAAGGCTCTACATTCCTCTCCACACATATTAAAAATATACAGTCATGGGTGGTACTTTTTTTTGAATTTAATCCATTACCAAAACCTTATACTATAAGCTATCACCAACTCATTTTTATGGATGCTTAACAGAGAAATCACTTGTTGTCGACAAAAACTTAAGCTCGAAAATGTTTTTTTAGTTTTGAAGTAATTAATTTCTTCTTCCATACCAACATGTCTAGTCCTTAAAACTTCAAAAGGAAACTTTCTTAGTTTTTTAAGTTTTGGCTTACGTAGCTTTAGATTTTTTCTTTATTGTTTTTAATTAGATTTGGTTAAAACTTAGATTTAGATTAGAATTTTTTTTAAAAATTTTGTTTTTTAATTAGATTTTTTAATTTTATTAAATAAGATTAGATTTTTTTTAGAATTTTGTTTTTTAGATTAGATTTTTTAAATTTTATTAGATTTAGATTAGATTTTTTTAAAAAATTTATTTTTTTAGATTAGATTTTTTTTAATTTTATTAAATTAGATTAGCTTTTTAAAATTTTGTTAAATTAAATTAGATTTTTTTTTAATCTTGTTTAATTAGAGTAGATTTTTTTTAACTTTGTTAATTTAAATTAGATTTTTTTTTTAATTTAGGTTAGATTTTTTTAATCTTGTTAATTTAGATTAATTTTTAGTTTTTAAAAATTTTTAGATTAGTTTTTTTTAATTAGATTAATTTAATTTAATTTTAGTTTTGTTAATTAATCTTTTTAGATTAAACTTTGTTAGATTAAATTAGTTTCTTAGGTACTCTTTTTGTTTGTCTTGTGTGGGGAGTTTTTTTTTTTTTTCTTATGGGCATTTGCAGGTGCTAAATTTTGGATTGTAGATCTTTGGACCTAAGGTACATTCTTAAAATCCCTATAACATTTGGTTTGGGCATTAAAATTAATCTCTTGTGTTTGGCTTGAGTGTTACACGCTTTCCTACAATATCTTTTTTATGCTCTTAATGGGAAATGAATGAACTTAGATTTGCTTTCATTCAAATTTGTGTTTAAGTGAATGCTTGTCTTTTAAACTGTAAATAATTCTTGGTTTCAAATATCAAAACATCTCATTGAGTAATCTAGGGCATGGATTCATTCCTAGTTTACATGAAGAGTTAAATGCACCACTTTGTGGACTCACTTCATGTTTACTTGAAAAGTTAAATATTCCATGATTCAAACCCTCTTGCACTTATGAGTAGTATTGACTAGCAGTCTTAGATTACTTGTGATTGATCTAGATTGCTATCTTGGGTTATTGGACTCACTCATCTACTAGCCCCTCATTCCACCCTATGATTGCAAGGTCAGTGCCACATTAAAGGGGAGGGGTCTACATAGAAAGAAATGTTAATTGTTCCACCAGGCAACTCTTTTGTGCTTTTTGGAACTCACTTGTTTTCTAGGTTGTGGACTCGTTTGTAGCTTGTGTGAGGTGTTAAGTGTTCCACCTTGTGGACTCACCTCATATTTGCTCTAAGTGTAAAGTGTTCCACCTTTAGTGCTTTTCAATACTTTTTGATTATGAATTACTTACCTTTTCATTTTTTAGAAGGCCTACTTGGGGATTTCATCACCTCAAGGGATGACCTTAACTCCTGTGTTCCACTGGAATATAAATATCAGGAGGTGAATCCAAAGACACCTCTCTTGGGAATGAGTTAGATTTCACTCTTGGCTAAGCCTCAAAGAACTTTATACCTTTGAGAAGTGAAGGAGGAGATTTGGGTTACCGTCTCCCCCCAGCTGTGTGATTTTTGATTCTTCTCATCTACAGATTTGGGCCTCACGTACCTTGCATATATCGAGGACTCCCTTTAGAAAAGCTATGTATATCCTTGTAGATAGCTTGCTAGGATGTTGTTGTGTTCTACGTGCCTGCTAAAACATCTTCAAGAACATACACAAGTAGAATCTTTAAGGAGTAGCATACTAAGTCACTATTCTTGTTCATGTGTAAGGTTGCTTTGCCCCTTGCTCATTGTTTGAAGACAATTGCTTGCTTGAACTCCTTGATTGTTGTCTTATGTGCTTGATCAATGATGAAAATTTGTTGATGTATTTATGTGATCTTTTAAAACAAACAAATCTGAGTTCCTGAGTGATAAAAACTTCAAAGATCTCCCCAAAAGTGCTATGACATGTTGCTCAACATCCAAATGAACTTCAATGGTATCAATTTGCACAAGATGATTCTTGGCTTCTTTCTTCTATATCTCTCATGTCTTCCTAGTCTCCCATTTTCATTCTTCCTCTTCTTCCTAAACTCTTCATGTCTTCTTGATTCTTTTCCTCTTATTATCTAGTCTACCTTCTTCTATTCATCTCTTCTATTCATTTCTTCCATGCTTGATTCTTCTTCTTCCAGAACCATGAATTTTAACTATCTTGCTATGGAACCTATCTTGAAAATAGATGATCTTGAACTCATTGCTCAATTTGAAGAGTATCATTCTTCCAAAACTCTCATGGATGGTAAATTTATGAAAAAAATACAAGAGCAATCAAGTAAATCATAGGCCTTTTCTAGAATCATACTCATGATCATGTCATGACCCCCTACTTTCAAACATTCTTCATCTTTGAAGTCTTATCATGAATCTTCTAAACATTATCTATCTTCCTCACCTTCCAAGTCTTGCCATGAATCTTCTAGAAACTATTCGCATTCATCATCTTCCAAGTCTTCTTCCTCCACTAGGTCTTCACTTTCCTCTTTTTTATGATCTTGTTCCTCTTCTACTTCTCCCAAGAGTCTTACTCCTTGTCTCAAGACATACCATGATGAGCAATATGATAGCCCTTGTGATACCTCTCCCATGAAGAGTGACACACCCATCTTTGATGACTATGATGACTACGATGACTATGATGATGGACAATGTAATGATACCTATGAAACCCCTATTCCTAAGAGTCCTTCTCATCATGTGCTCGTGCTTACTGGAAAAGGGTCATCACATTGGATAGATTGTGATGGTGATCCATATGACTCTAATTTTGAAAGAGACTTTGATGATTTCTATGAACAATACCTAGATGATACATCTACTTCACTTGAGGAAGAGAAAGCTTAGCGCGCTGATTATAAACGTAAATACTATAAGAATGTATCCTCTAAGAACTCTCATGCTGAAAATAAAGATTATACTCTCAAGCAAGATCATGTTAATGATGGACCTTTGTCTTGTGATGTTTCCCTTGCATCCCCTACTTCCTCCAATACCCACACATTTCCTAAAGCTTTCGAGTCTTCCAAATCTTTCACAAATTCTTCATCCAACAAAGATCCTAATGCTTTCCATGCAGTTCCCTATAGTTATCCTCAAGGGCCACCTCTTAAAGATACTCAAGCTAACCTTCACTTGGCTGCAAATACCTTCAATAATGTTAAACCTAAAGAGCCTAAACCTTTATGCGCTATAATGCCTACTTTAGCTAATCCTTCACCATCTATTCCAAAGTCTTCCATACAATTCCAACATGTTTCCTTGTCTTTAGAAGTGGCTTTATGTCAAGAGGACTCTAAAAATAAAAAAGAAAAAATATAAAGAAAGATCAAGATCAAGGACCCTCCATGTCATCCAATCCTTTTCATGATGTCTCTCCTCTACTTCATGGTTCTTTTGATCCTTTACACCCTTCCTCATTCATTGCATCATGTCCTAAGCAAGATCAAGCTACTACTCATACCATTTAGCTTATTGACAATAGAGATGACTTTACTTCCATTGAGGTTATTGAAAATGGTGTTGTTAAGCCTATTAAAAATCAAGAGAAAAATTGTACGCTTGTGCTTGTACACACTAAAATGGTGCACTTCTATGAACCATTACATGCAAGTTTGTTCAAGAATGAGGCCTCACAAAGCGGCTCATAGCTCTCTATGCATGGAGTTGCAAGGGACTATGATAAATTTGCTCTCAGCTAGAGCTACAAACTTGTGACCTTGCTAGTCAACCATACAATGAGAGATTCAAATAAAGACAAAGGCAACAATGCCAATATCTCCAAGAATCAAATATGCAATGTAATGCAAATCTAAATGAGAATGCAATCTAAGCTATGAAAAGAAAGTACAATGCAACTAATCTATGAAAGAAAATAACAAGTGTTACAATGCCTCCTATTTAGATTATGTGAGCTTATTCTATTGCATAAAAGGAAACTAAGCTAATATGCCATGATCATGCAAACTAAGCAAAGGAAATATGCAACTAAGTGATGTAATGAAATGAAGCACGTCTTCAATATCTTCAAAAGCTCCAAATGCACCTAAAACCTGCAGCATAACATTAGCATAAAAATATGGTATGCAAATGAAGGAGAGAGCTCTCCTTTTATAAGAAATGAGGTGAAATGGACCATTGAGATTAAGAGGCAAAAAGTCTTAATCAGCGGTGGAGGTTGAAAGAGGAGCAATCCATGTGCACAAGTATCCTCCAATAGGAAAATAAGAGTTGACTTTATGTCCATATGAGACAAAAAGTGCTTTTCTCCTTTTTATAAAATATGAATAATGCTTTATTTGTGCAACTTAGGATAAGAGGAAAAGTGGGGCTTTTTATTTAATCAAAAGGGGAGGAAATATTCCTTTTGAATAAATAAAGACTTAGGATAAATGGTTAGCCCAAAGGAAAAAAATCCAATATATGATCGAAATTAAGACTTGATCAAGAAATTAATATTGTTGAAAATATTGATTATTGATAAAATTGATTCAGGATTGATAAATTGAATAAATGGGGCCCAAAGTCTAGGTGACCATTTTAGGGTGCATACATTTGCCCTTCTTTGACTAATGTATGATCGATTTGGGAGCACATGTAGTCAAAGAATGAAGTTGAAATGTGAGATCAATTTGGGATCACAAAACAACTCAGATATGAGGTCGATTCAGGATCACATCTGGACAAAGCATAAACAAAGGCCCTTGAACATGAGGTCGATTCGGGATCACATTCAAAGTAAGAGATAAGAATCTCAAATTTGAGCAAAAGCTCACAAAAGATGTCTGAATCAGGAAAATCAAGGAATCGGAGATGAGAATCCCATAAATACTACCCCCTCAGAGTCAAAATCAAAATCATAGAGAGGAGAATAGTGAATTGATAAAGATTTGATCAAATCAGCATGAAATCACAATCGAATGCAAAGGTCAATAGGTTAACCATTAAAACATGCCCCGGCCTGACTGAGAAAGATGCAGTCAAACGTGAGAAAGGAGAGAATGGAATGAAGATGAATGAAAGACTAGAAGTTTAGAAGACATGGAAATGAAGAAATGTTGATGCCCCAACAAAGATCGAAGGATTAGGCCTCAAAAGATCAGTCAACTGCGCAGAAGAAGGGAAGATTTTGAAACATGATTTTGGATATCAAGATGACCTTGGATTTTGATTTCAAGTCTAAAAATGGATCCAGGATGTCATAATTAGCTAGGGGTGTAATTTTCACGCAATTCTATGGTGTTTTGAAAATGAGGTCAAAAAGTCAAAAGGCTATAAAAGGGGTCAAAATGTCATTTTTAAAAATCATTTGTCTTTTAATGATTCAAGAATCTTGAGAGCTTTAGAGAGAGAAAATGACCCAGCAAGCAGGAGTTCCAGTTCACAGGCATCGATTTGAGTGCGCCCGATTGTACAACCAGCCACCACACTATCCTGCCCCGGTATGTTTTCGAAAAACTTGAGCTTTTTGAGGCATTTTTCGCATTTAATACCTTTTTTAGCACGTTTTTCAAATTTTTAAAATTTCAAAATTTTTTGTTGAGCGAAATATCGCACAATACTTTAGAAGTATCGTGCCCTTTGGGGAGAAGTGTCGCACGATACTTCGCGGGTCCCCAAAGTATCGCGCGACCATAGGCACCAGTATCGCATGATACTGGGTGAAAGATCACACGATACCGGGTGAAGTATCACGTGGCATAAGGTATATCACCCTGCTATAGGGAGAAGTATCACGCGATATTTCTCCAAAAAAAACAATATCGCCCAAGTTAAAAATTTGATTTTTGACGCATTTTTGAGCAAAAATGACATGGGTCTAGACAATGTTACATTTTAGAGATGTTTTATACTAATTTGTAGACATCCATCATGATATGTGCTAACAACTGGCTTGGTTTTTAGCTTGTAGGAGGTCTTTTCAGCGCTGATCATCAGAGCACCGAAGGTGACTAGGTTGCGGTGTGTCTGAAATCTGGATGATCCGGGCAATGCCGATATTAGGGCCATGGGATTCTGGTATTTGTTGAGGTTTCCATATATCAGAGCTGGCCATGGGTTGTTGACTGCTCCTGCTGAGAGATGGCATAGTGAGCACAACACCTTCCACCTACCGACTGGAGAGGCATCCATTACTCTGGAGGATGTCTACAGGATCCTACGAGTGTCATGCCATGGTGAGCCTATGAGTATAATCATGTTTTGAGATATAATCATAAATGTAATATTTCCATATGATGAAAACTGACATGACTTGTTTGTTGGCATAGGTGTACTATGATCAGGATGCCACTGAGGGGCACCGATTGGTCTAGGAGATGTTCCATGATGTTACTATTCTAGATAGGCATGTCAGCTGGGAGAGGCTGATAGATGACTTTGGCAAAGATTATCCAGTACCATGCATAGTGGCGTTTATCATCTCTCAGATCCTGATGAATGACCGCAGTCAGAAGGGTTTCCTGATTGGATGGGTGAGATTACTGGTGGATTTGGTAGGCAGGCCTCGTCAGATGGCATGGGGTCCTGCCATATTGGTAGAGATGTATCACGAGTTACATGAGATTTTCTACAGGGACGGTTAGACCTGGGCATGTGGTGCCATCCTGGCACAGGTGTGGGCTTGGGAGCACATTACTGTGGTGCACCCCAGAGTTCAGCCAAGGGAGAGGAGGTACCCCTTTATCTACAGGTACCTAAGATTCATATCACATGCCCATACTAGGGATGTGACATATTACAGGAGCATTTTGGATGAGATAGCCTCTTTCACATGGAGGCCATACAGGGAGGTGGAGGTCTGGGGAGATGCAGCCGATGAGCTGAGCTACATGATGTGCACTCGGCCACTGGTAGGTCAGTATGCTGAGATAGTGGAGAGGTTTTGTATCACTCGGGTGTGGCGGTAGTTTGGGAGGTAGCAGCGAGTCTCGACAGAGACTACAACATATGCTAGGGCTAGGGATGAGGAGGGTCATGGGTGGCTACCCATGTTGAATTATCAGTAGGCTATCACAGAGATAGCGAGTATTAGGAGCGAGCCCTGGGAGTATTTCCCAGATGTGGCAGATGCAGGGGCCGATGCGGCATACAGGGCAGAGTGGCAGAGGGTACCATTCCCTTGATTTATGATACCAGATGCATAGGTACTAGTGCAGGGGGGATGGAGGAGATGACGGGGGGGATGGAGGAAACGGAGGGGATGGAGAGGATGGAGGAGATGGAGGAGATGGTGGGAGGGGGAGAGGGAGGAGGATGGAGAGAGGAGAGGGATCAAGATTAGGTGGCTGGAAATGGTCACGGGGATAGAGATCATCGACACCCGAGGATGAGGTGAGACGAGCTCGCCAGCAAGCAGAGGCACAACAGGACCAGCCTGTGGGTGGAGATGAGCTGAGAATGAGGATACAGGCTCTCGAGGCTGAGATGCAGCAGCTCTGAATCACCATAGCAGTGAGAGACCAGTAGCTACTAGATCTGAGAGTGGAGCAAGATCAGCAGATAGTCGATCTTAGGGCAGAGATAGCATGCCATGAGGTGATGGCATAGGCGGATGAACTAGAGATCCGATGGGAGTCAGCGAGAGTAGCCTATTATCATGGACTCTACCTGCAGGCTATTCCAGAGGGTGAGAGAGCACCATCATACTCTCACAGGGCAGGGGTATCAGATGTGGTACTCGATAGGAGAGCTGTGCCAACTCCACCACCACGAGCTCCTCACGAGGGTGGTAGTGAGTCCTAGGGTTAGGTCTTAGGTTGATAGATGTTTTATACATATCTTGAGACATTGATCCAGATTATGGGATCCCATTTGTATATTGTATCATGACATTGATGTATATATGAGATTACTAGATGTTTGATTGTATCATGTGTTTATGTCTCTCTTGTGATGGATGTATCAGTTTATGTATATTATCTTGTCATTTTGCTCAAAAATACTTATTTACATGCTTATGTATGTTCTCTCTCATAGATGTATGTTTAATTCTCATGTGTATGATATAGACTCATGTTTCATGAAAATGACAATTTTGATATAGATATGATGATATGATTAACCCCTTGTGATGAACAAGAATAGGTTCGAGATGAAAAGGACAAGGAGTGAAAGATATGATCAAGAAGAAGGAAAGGTGAGCGCAGTCGACTGACAGGTCCATGCAAGATGAAAAGGAGAGCTCTCTCCATATGCAAGAAATGTAAAACTAGACTATCATGACCCTAAAAATGCAAGCTACTATGAAAGTGGTTGACTTGCAAGGTCACAACGCTTATAGACATCTAATTATCATCATCGAGCATTATTGGTAGCATTGTAAGATCATACAATGCACACTAGCATAACTATGTGGATATGAATATGATCTTTATCAGATAGAAATGTGGGAATCTCACCTAGGCATCAAAGACATGTAGGTCCAGATGACTAATGCAGTGAGATTACCTAAGTTTGATATGGCGGGATTATGCTTGTATCAAGACACATGAAAGTCAGGATAACTAGAAACATGCACTTGCGAAACAGTCTAGGATAATACCCTGTCAATCCATAGTGTCAGCAAAAATGCTCATGATAGTTAGGATCAACAAAATATACCCACAAGTAGATAAAGAAATAAAACATGTTCTCATACCCTCAGTCTTCTAGCTATGCATTGTCGAGAACTTCTCAGGGAGAGACCACTCATTAAAGAAATCCTTATAGACAGCACACAAAGAAAAATAAGGTCATCATATCGCCAGCGAGTTGATTTTTTAAGTGTGTGTGTAGGTCATAGAGTCAAACTTTGAGTATCCCACCTGTGGAGTGAGAGATATCACATCATACACGACTGTTGGGTAAGACACCTGATAAGTGTTAAGAAACACTCGATGTAAGGGTAGTGTTGAAAAACACTATTTGGGGTGGTGTTGAAAAACACCTATTGTGAAATGACCCAAGAGATAAATGCACCTAAAAGACCAATGCTAACAGTTATTCCCCCTAGACAAAGATAAAGACCAATTCCAGACCAAGTCAAATAAGGTCAAGGTAGGACAGAAAGGTTCAGTGTCGAGGACACATGCTAACAAAGAGGAGTGCAAAGGCCTCAAGTAGCGCCTGTTTCCAAGTTTTCACCACTTGGATTCTTTTTTCATTTTTTTGGATTTTTGCTACCAAGGCGCCTGTTTCCAGGTTTTCACCAAGGCACTTTTTCTATTTTTTTTTGTATTTTTTGAATTTTTTGATTTTTTTGTATTTTTTCAAGATTTTTTATACTTTTTAGAATTTTTTCAACATCATATATCAATTTTTTTGGTATTTTTTCAGGACCAATAAGATATATACAAAGGATGCCCCCAGACAGAAACAGACATCAATGATAGAACTTCTTGAGGTGCAGAATGTTGATGGGATCAGGGAGCTATTCTCCATCGGGATCTGACAGTAAATATGCACCAGTACCAAAAGTAGCTGTGATGACATATGGTCCAAGCCAGTTAGGTTCAAACTTGCCCTTTTGTTCTCTATTCTGTTGGTTCTTAGGGTTCTCTCGCAAAACAAGATCACCTATTTGAAATTCTCTAGGGCGAACCTTCTTGTTGAATGCCTTGGACATACGCTTTTGATACACTCTCATATGATCAAAGGAAGCCTTACGCTTCTCATCTAGAAGTTCTAGTTCCTGTAACCTCATGGCGTGGTAATCCTCATCTGTAATCAAACCTTTGAGTGAGACTCTAAGTGATGGTATCTCTACTTCTAAAGGTAATACCACTTCAGCACCATAGGTAAGGGAAAAAGGCGTGGCTCTTGTAGGTGTGCGAATGCTTGTTCTATAAGCCCATAGTGCTAGATTGATTTGCAAGTGCCAATCCCTACCATTCTTGTGCACTGTCCTATGAAGAATCTTAAGGATGGTTTTATTGGAAGCCTCTACCTATCCATTTCCCTGTGGAAAGTAAATGGAGGACCAATGTTGCTTGATTTTAAACTTGTTGCATAAATGCTTTAGGTCCTTATTCTTGAATTGACCTCCGTTATTAGTGATGATCTCAGAAGGCACTTTGAATTGGCAAATAATATGATTCAAGATGAATAAAGAGATAGTCTTCCCTGAAGCAACAGAAAGTGGCACAACTTCCACCCATTTTGTGAAGTAGTCAGTGGCAGTAATAATGAACTTATGTCCACCTGATGAGTTGGGATGAATCTTCCCAACCAAATCAAAGACCTAGCGCTGAAATGGCCAATGAGAAACAGAAGGGATCAGCTCCCTACCTGGAGCATGAATCAGGTTTCCATGTTTCTGACATTTTTCACATGACTTAGCAAAGGTGACTGCATCTATCTGCATTGTGGGCCAATAATATCCCGCCCTAAGCAACCTTTGAGCCATGGCAAGACAATTAGAATGTCCACCACAAATGCCCTCGTATATGTCGACTAACGCTTGGTTGGATTCCTCCTTTTCCAAGCACCTAAGGAGTGTCCCATCTAAACCCCTCCTATATAAATCACCAGATATAAGGGTGTGGCGAGAGGTGTTACGGATGAGGTTTCAGTGTTTAGAGTGGTTGAACGTGTCGGGGATGATGCCATCATGAAGATATGAATAGATAGCACCATATCGGGAAGACTCGTGTGTGACAATGGTACAAATGACATGGCTTTCAAATGAGTCAAAGATGGGATGGTGTAGCTCTTCCACCAGGAATTCAAATCTTGATTCATGTGTCTCCAACTAAAGAAGTGAAGCTAATGTGGCCATGGCATCTGCAGCTTTGTTCTCTGTCCTAGGGATCTGTTGAAATGTCACAAAAGTGAAATAGCATCTCAAAGAATCAACCATCTTCTTATAGGGTATTAACTTGTCATCTTTGGTTTGATACTCTTCATTGACTTGGTTGATGATTAACTGGGAATCCCCAAAGACATGTAACTCTGTGATAATCCATTCTATAGCCATTCTCAAGCCATTGGTTAAAGCTTCATATTCTGCAATATTATTTGTACATAGGAATAAAAGTTTGTAAGACTTTGGAATATTGTACCCATGTGGAGAAACAAATAATACTCCAGCACCTGATCCATTTTGCATGCAGGAACCATCAAAGAACATTGTCCAAGTGCGAGTAGTCGTATACAAGAGGTGTTCATCTGGGAATTCCACTTGAACAAGCATACTATCCTAAATTGGGAAATCAGCCAATTGGTCAGCAATAGCTTGCCCTTTTATGGCCTTTCTTTCAATATACTCTATGCCAAATTCAGTTAAGACCATCATCCATTTAGCAAGTCTACCCGTGAGGGCAGCCTTACTAAGCAAGTACTTAAGAGGATCAATTTTTGCAACCAAATGTATGGTATGAGCAAGCATATAGTGTCACAACTTTTGAGAGGCAAACACCACTGCAAGATAAGACTTTTCAATGTTATTGTAATTGACCTCATAGGAGACTAGAGTATGGCTGATATAGTATATGGCCCATTCTTTCCCAGTATCATCTAATTGAGCCAACAATGCCCCCAGGGAAGTGTCTATAGCTAAAATATATAGGATCAATGGCTTCCCTGGAATAGGAGGCATTAGGATCGGAGGATTAGCCAAGTATTGTTTGATCTGATCTAGGCTCTTTTGACAATCCTCATTCTAAACACAAGAAGCACCCTTATGCAATGTCTTGTTAAAGGGTTGCACTCTATCTGCAAGCTGAGAAATAAACCTCCTAATCGATTGAAGACATCCCTGAAGACTTCTCATTTGGCTGATATTTTGAGGAGGTGGCATATCTAGAATTGCTTGGACCTTTTCGGGATCAACCTCGATACCTTTTTCTCATATTATGAATCCTAAAAGTTTGCCTAAGGTGACACCAAATGTGCACTTTTTTGGATTCAATCTGAGTTGAAATTGTTCCATGCAATCTAGAATTACTTCCAGATCATCGAGGTGTGTGTCCCATTTTCTTGATTTTGCCAAGGTATCATCCACATAATCTTCCATGTTTTTGTGCATCATATCATGAAAGATAGTGGTCATAGCTCTTTGGTAGGTTGCTCCTGCATTCTTTAATCCAAATGGCATGACGTTCCAGTAATAGGTTCCCCATGCACATGTGAACACTATTTTTTCTTGGTCTTCGAGAGCTATTTTAATTTGATTATATCCTGAGAAACCATCCATTAGAGAGTATATTTCATAGCCCGCTATCATGTCCACTATCATGTCAATGTTTGGAAGTGGAAAATCATCCTTTGGGCATGCTTTGTTTAAATCCCTAAAATCTGTGCATACACGAATGGACCCATCATGTTTGGAAACTGGTACTATGTTTGAGATCCATTCTGCATAATCGATGGCTCTGATGAATCCAGCTCTCAAAAGTTTTTCTAATTCTTCTTTGACAAGGAGAGCTACATGTGGATGCATTTTTCTGAGTCTCTGTTTCACTGGTTTGACTCTTGGAGCTATGGATAAGTGATGCATTATAAGATTTGTGTCAAGCCCTGGCATGTTTGAATAAGTCCATGCAAAATTAATTTTCTTCTTTTGTAAGAATTGTATATATGCCTTGGTCTCTTCTTCTGATAAAAACTGAGCAAGATGAACTATTTGAGGAGTTTCTTCTGTGTTCAAATTGACTAGCTTTGTTGGCTCAATCAATACTAATGATCTATCTTGGAAATAACTCGGCAAGTTATTAAGTACCCCATCCTTAGGTGCCTCAAAGAGGTTTTCACCCTCGGATACGTCATTTCTTTTTACTATTTTTGGTTCTGATACCGCCACAAAGTGATTTTCACCATCAGACCTATTTTTCTTTTTTTCTTTCTCTTTTATTTTTAGACTGAGGTACTTAATATCAGGCTCTGTCATGCTGGTTGTTGCTTCACTGGTGGAAGAAGCCACGGGTTCAAGAGCATTCAGATAGCAGGCAATTTTGTAATCATTCTGAAAAGTGAGGAATATAGGCTCTTGATGGCACTGAGACCAGTCAATTAGGTTATAGTGAACAAGGGGTAGGTCAATGATTAGTTCAATGTTATTTATGCAAAAGGTGTCATCACTGGTGACCATACAATTGGGATTCATCAAGTCTTCTCCTAAGATACCTGAATTAGGACTCATCCTACCAAACGAAGCATCATCCACTAAGGTAATTTGAGGAGTGCAATCCTCTAGTCCTACACTAAGCTCGTTGGCCACATCGGGTTGGGTATTATAAGCATGGACAATATCTATGTCCAAATCAACTATTGCATCTGAAAGTGAGTCCCATTCATATTCATGGGAGTCTGTGTCTAAGTCATCATTTGGGCCTCGTGATGTAGAAGCCTCAAGGTTAGGAAGGGTTTCCCCCTCTCTAGTGCTATCATTGGTACTATCCATCGTAGCTAGGATAGCAACACTTTCCATTATTGATCTAGCAGTCATATAGTCACTATCCATCGTAGCTGGGATAGTAGGACTGTCAAGTATCAAATCTATGGAATCTCCCCAAAGGAGATTTGTTGAGGGCACCCAATCATCAGACACATCTTGTTGATTAGAAAGATCAGGCATATAGTCTGAGTTACTGTCACTATCCATCGTAGCTGGGACAGGGACACCTTTCTTCTTCTTATTTTCAAAACCTAAACTAACCGTGGACTTATTCTTTCATCCAAAAAGAGCATGATCAAGAGGCTCAGCTTTAGCATCCAACCTATGGCTAAGGGGACCATATCCTGGATAACCCATATTTTTAACCAGTGTATACCCTCTCCCATAAGCTTCAGGTGAAGGAGCAAAATTCTCATTGTGTTTGTATTTTTCCTTGTGATAGATCCAGTCCCTTACGGCAACTTCCTCTTTCTCTTCCTGAATGGGGATGAAAGACTCAACAAATTTTCCAAATAATGTCATTGTTGATGACGAACGTTTCATATTTGGTGATGGTCTCCCATAAGACCTAGGAGAGATTGACATTTTTGTAAAAGAATCAATTTTATAATCTCCCATCCCAAGATCTATGGTCTTAAACTTCTTCTTGCATTGTTCAAGTGAACTACTAGGACTGTTAGCTTCCCTATTCAAAGGTACATGTGATCCAGCAGAAATGTTATTAACTGACAAAGCACTATCTTCAGGTATGCAAATTTCTACACCGTTATGGGGAAACTTAACACACTGGTGATACGTTGATGGGACTGCTTGCATTTCATGAATCCATGGCCTACCTAGCAAAATGTTGTAGGCTAGAGGTCCAACATCAACAATTTGAAATAAGATATCCTTTTCTACTGGACCAATGCGAATAGGCAAAATGGCCAATCCCTTAGAACTTCTTTTTGCTTCATCATATGCCTTGATTGTGATATTTTTCCTTGTGTCAATGATGTTCTCAGAATATTCTAGAGCTAGCAACAAACTCATGGTACAAATATTGAGCCCCGCACCCCCATCTATCAGTACACGCCTGACACGGGTTTTATGAATCATGACTTTGATGTGTAAGGCCAAGTTATGTGGGTGACTGATGGATTTGTCATCTTCTTTTGAGAAGGTGAGGTAATGAGGGCTAGCCAAATGGTTGACCATATTCTGGAATTGATCAATATCTAAGTTGTTAGGGAGACTGGCTGCTCGCAAAGTGTCTTCAAGGACACGCTTATGCTTAGGGGACAATTTTAAAAGCTCAAAAATGGATATCTGCATGGGTGTACGTTGTAATTGGTCAATAAGATTATAATTGGAATTAGGACCAATGACAGATTTAGGAGGAACGCCCTTGGACATGGGCTATTTAGACTTGCTAGTGCTAGGACCTCTGATAATAATGGGGGCTTGGGCCTGACCCCTAGTGACAGCATTGAGGGATTGGGGCATTCTTCATGAGTGAGGACCTCTTATCACCACAGCGGGTCTTTCATCAGTCATAGGAGTTGAGTCCACATCATATCCATAAGGATCTTTCCCTCTCATCATGTTGATGTTATCGTTAGCCACTTCAAGCATGTTAATCACATTTTTAGCATTTGTGTATGTATAGTTGATAGCAGCCTTACCATGCTTGTTGTTAGAATTTTCCCCTTTTTCATATTTAGGCAAGGGCTCTTTAAAGGCTTTATGATCCACATTAGTGGTTAAACCATCAACTTGTAATTGTCCTTTTTCAATAAGGTCTTGGACAAGATGCTTGAGTTTAAAACAATTTTCTATGTCATGTCCGATCCCATTATGGAAAATGTAAAAAGCCTTCGCATCCCACCAATGAGGTAAAGGATCCGGTATATGATGTTTTGTAGGATCCTGTGGGTGTGCCAAATTATGAGAAACTAATGTCTTAAAAACATTTGCATAAGATTCTCCCAATTTGGTAAATTGTCTCTTCTTTGTTTTAGATCTCCTTTGATACTTTGGTTTGTCTTGTTGTGTTGAAGACGTTTGCAGCTTCATAGCTTGAACTGCATGAGAGAGGTTAAGAACTCATTCATTTTTGGGTTGAGATGAGTCAACAACTCTGTCATTGACCACTTGCTTGTTTTTGTTCCAATAGGAGTTCTTTTTGTCCTTGTTACCATTAGTATTGTTATTTTGGCTATTGTTGTTATTTGTTGGTTTAGCCAAAATTCCTTGTTCTTTTAAGACATCCTCAATGTGACATGCCACCTCTACCATAGTATCAAAGGAATTAAACGAGATTTTCTTAACTTCTTATCTTAGTTTTGGTATTAGATTGCTCACAATGATATCAATTCTCTCCTCCTCAGGAATTGTCCTTGGGTATTTTGAACACAATCGCCTCCATCGTTGTAAAAATGTGACAAAAGATTCCCCTTGATTTTGCTTGAGTTTGCACAAATCAAGCATTGTGACCGACCTTGATAAGTTGAAAGAAAAATGCTGAACAAACCTTTGGACAAGTTCTTTAAATGTCTTTAATAGAGGGGAAAGGTTGGTGAACCACTCCATGGCTTGAACTTTTAAACTCCTTGGGAATAATCTCATCAAGTAGGAGTCTTCATGGTGAAAGGAAAAGCTCATTATGTAGAACTGTCGAACATGGTCGTGAGGGTCACCAGTGCCATCATATTTGTCATATGTTTGGAACTCAACTTTCTTAGGGAATTCTACCATCACCACACTTTTGTCAATGGGGTTAAGACATATGGAGTCCAAATGTAACGTGCTCTTGGGAGCCTTCATCCTATCTATATCCTTTTGCATTTGTAAGATCACCTCATCAGTTGAAGGGCTCTATTTCTTGATCTTTTGGTGAACATCAAAACTATATGGAACTTTAGCACCTTTGTTAATAAGACTTTCCAAGAATTGATCTTTGTTTTGTTCCACATATTGCTCCACATATGCTTGAAAGGATGGTTCTTGTTGCATAGTCATGAAATCCATATAATCAAATTTACAATAACTTCCTCCATGTTGTGAGCCATGATGTGCTCATTGGGAGGGTTGCTTTGAATGTCTATGAGATGACTGTCTCCTATGATGGTCATATCTTGAAACCCTTCTTCCTCTAGGGCTTGGGGATCGTGAGGGTGTCCTTGATCTTCTTCTAGGACTTGGAAAAGGGGTAGATGGGGGTGAGTTGGTCCCACTATTGGTTCCCCTCCCATTGAATCGGCTTTGGAGTTGTTGTGCGTAGAGTCTATCTTCTTCTTCTTGGGTGACTCTTTTCTTTATATCTAACAACGCACGTTCCTCTTCTTCTAGTAGTCTAAATTTTTCCTTTTTAGTAGCTTGTTCATCCAAATAGGCTTGCTTCTCTCTCTCAATGCTTCTCAATCTTGTATTTGCATATCGAGAGGTGTCTTTAAGTGGGGAGGATGGTCTCAAATGCCTTATTGCATTGGCTGCATTTATGTGGTAATCACTAGATTTGTTATTCTGGTCCTCATTTTGTGACCCTAAATCTGAGTGAGTTTGCTTATGATGTCTCTCAGCTCATTAGTGAGCATCAAAATACCTCACGTTGTTGGGAGGTGACTTGGGTGGACTAGCATGAGAAGAACCACCGTACTCTCTTCTATGTCATTGGAAGATATCCTCAAGAGTTTGAGTCATGGCTTCTCTTTGTTGTCGGGTGAAAGTGTAACTCATATCCATACTTGATGAAAGTGGTACAAAAGAGGTTCTCACTTCACTAGGATTAGCTCCCGGATTAAAACAAACCTCAGATTCACTCTTAGGAGATTGATAAAAAAGGGGTCCTTTTCCCTTATGTTGTCGATGAGTCTTAACGGGTGGTAACTGGCTAAAGGCAACAGGGGGTCACTTCCCTTGATTGACTTGGTACCTTGTCATAACTGACATGAAAGAAAGATACTCTCAATGATAAGGTGACCTCTCAAAGTGTCAGTGCCAAACTAGGATAATCAGAGTCCTCTATTATCCAAAGAGAAATGAGAAGATAAAAAAAAAGGCTTTACCAACATTGTCAAAGAGGTGATTCAAATCAAAGGGTGACTACCCTTGCACGTTTGAACCAGGAGATTGGACTAGGCCAAAGTATGATTGAAATTGAGATTTAAATGAAAGAAATTTGGACAATAAGAGTACTAAAATTTTCCAAGAATGTAGCTAACAATCTTAGAGATGAACCTTGGCACCAAGAATGACCTTCTAACTTGACAATTATTCCAAAGTGAATCAAATGATGCTATCCCAGAGGACTAAAACTGGAAATTTAGAGTCAAGACAGGTCTCAAACGTCAGAGCAAGAAGCCTTCTCTAAGACCTAACCTGATTAACAGCAACTGAAACTGACCAAATTGTAAGCATGGTAGAAATTAACTAGGTGATATACTCTAGGCTACTGGGGTGATATACCTAACCGTGTGATAATTCGCACGACGCTAGGCAATATACCTCAGTACTGGTGGGCGATATACTCCAGGTAGGTCGGGTGATAGTCTATCAAGGGCAAACTATCATGCGATATTTCTCTTCAAAGTAGGTGATATTTTTAGCAAGTGCGAAGTATCACATGATATTTCACTTTACAGAGTGCGATACTATTGCAGAATTGTTCAAATCTTGACCAAAATTGTGTAAAATTTGCATTTTTGGGTCTACTTGGTCAAAATTTTCAGTTTGAGGGTTGATGTTTTCGATTTCAGTCACAATATCAGTAGAATTTTGGCAGGTTTGCAAATAGTGAGGGATCAAACATGTCTCAAACACTTGAAACAAGGGCAAAATCAACCTTGCCAAGACAAACACTTGTGATATCAGAATTGAAAAAGCATCTTATGAATGCTACCGATTGTTTGTATGTAAGAACGTTTGCACTGGCATCACACAACTGAAGACAATTCAAGCAAATCTATCCTAAAAATTCAAGGCTCAATGCTTACCAACTTAGCCCACAACTTGATGCCCCCTCACCTCACACCAAGTGGTTACCCACAAGAGATGTTGGCTTTGTCGTGGAAGTGTCAAATGACACAACCAAAGGGACACATATGGTGAGTATCTTAAGGTGATTCGGGTAAACCACTTGGATCAATCCTTGCACTAAGAAGATAAGCGGCTAAACAAGGTGGCTTCTATCTAATGGTTCTTAATAAGAATTTCCATTCACAACACCCCTCTTGCTCCTCATAAAGGACTAGGACCTTGCGGCCTCAAGAGTACCTTAAGCATTCTTGTTCAATGTTTTCCCCATGGTCGCAATCCCATGAGCTACTCACATCAAATGAAGATAAGTGTTATGTCTACCAAGGTTTTTGGTGTTCTTGATAGCCTTGAGATTATAGTGAGTTGGAATCACTTGCCACCAAGGAAAATGATGACAAGGTTGTCCCCACTTGGGTCGTTCCTCTTGATTTCTCAAGAGTAGGCCCACTAAAGGATCCTTAAACTAAATAAAAATAGATAATTTATGAGGTTCAAGGTTTTTGGTTCACCTCAAGGGTGAAGAGCATACTCCCCTATCTCAAAAACTTCTCTCAAACACACCAAGCAAAGAGATTCAATTACTCCCTTGCTTCCAAAACCTTAAGATGGGTCAAGATTTTGTGATTCACCTAAAGGTGAAGAGCATATTTCTCCTACCACCTCAAAATCTCTTTCACAAGGTTTTAAAGATTCCTAATACAATTAGTGAGTGCCACACTTGAAAGAAAATCAAATAAATAAGCAAGATTTTTTTTTTGTTTTTATGCTTGGGCAACCCTGCAAAAACTGTTAGTAGCCCTCTTTGACATGCATTTTTAGCAAATTTCAAGCAATGAGAGCGCCTACAAACACAACTTGTTAGACCAACAAGGTTAGCAAAATCAAAATCCAAATGTAAATATGCAATAACTGATAGATTCAAGCTAAAAGATGCAAGTTAGACCTATCCAAATACAGTATAATAAACCAGCAAACTAAAATGATCAAATTTAGATGATAAAACTAGAAATGCAGGTCTTTGTCAGATCAGGCGATATACTTCAGACTTCACCGGTATCGTGCGACACAGTTTCCTATAGTCGGGCGATATACCTCGATCTGGGTGATACTCCGCACTATGGGCGGGTGATACTTCGCACGATGCCAGGCGATATACCTCAGTACTGGTGGGCGATTCTTCTCTCACGTGAAGTGTCGCACCACTATACAAAGGTATATCACACGATATTCCTGAGAAGTATCGCGCGATACTCTGAGACAGAAAACTAGAACTGCAAAATTTCTAAGAAATAATCCGAAAAATGATGAAAATGCAAATGAAACAAAGGACAAAGCCTATCTACTCTGCCCCACGGTGGGCACCAAAAATGTACACACTAAAATGGTGCACTTCTATGAACCATTACATGCAAGGTTGCTCAAGAATGAGGCCTCACAAAGTGGCTCATAGCTCTCTATGCATGGAGTTGCAAGGGACTATGATAAATTTTCTCTCAGTTAGAGCTACAAACTTGTGACCTTGCTAGTCAACCATACAATGAGAGATTCAAATGAAGACAAGGGCAACAATGCCAATATCTCCAAGAATCAAATATGCAATGCAATGCAAATCTAAATGAGAATGCAATCTAAGCTATGAAAAGAAAGTACAATGCAACTAATCTATGAAAGGAAATAACAAGTGTTACAATGCCTCCTATTTAGATTATGTGAGCTTATTCTATTGCATAAAAGGAAACTAAGCTAATATGCCATGATCATGAACTAAGCAAAGGAAATATGCAACTAAGTGATGTAATGAAATGAAGTGAGTCTTCAATATCTTCAAAAGCTCCAAATGCACCTAAAACCTGCAGCATAACATTAGCATAAAAACATGGTATGCAAATGAAGGAGAGAGCTCTCCTTTTATAAGAAATGAGGTGAAATGGACCATTGAGATTAAGAGGCAAAAATTCTTAATCAGCGGTGGAGGTTGAAAGAGGAGCAATCCATGTGCACAAGTATCCTCCAATAGAAAAATAAGAGTTGACTTTATGTCCATATGAGACAAAAAGTTCTTTTCTCCGTTTTATAAAATATGAATAATGCTTTATTTGTGCAACTTAGGATAAGAGGAAAAGTGGGGCTTTTTATTTAATCAAAAGGGGAGGAAATATTCCTTTTGAATAAATAAAGACTTAGGATAAATGGTTAGCCCAAGGATAAAAATCTAATATATGATCGAAATTAAGACTTGATCAAGAAATTAATATTGTTGAAAATATTGATTATTGATAAAATTGATTCAGGATTGATAAATTGAATAAATGGGGCCCAAAGTCTAGGCAACCATTTTAGGGTGCATACAGTGCTATCCAAAGATCCTTGTCAAGATCAAAGTCTTTCATCTTCTTATTCTACCACTCCATGTTCACTTCCGCTTTCTACTCTTCCTACGTCTTTGCAAGCTTTGAATGATCTTATCAAAGAAAATTCTTTTATTCAAGATGTCCAGGATCCTATTGAAAATTCTAATGCTTGCTTTGAAGATGCTGATATCCTTGGTTGTCATATAGATGCTTATGAATTGGTTGATTATCCTTTTGCATCTTCCGCATCCATCCTTAGACTTCCTCCACCAATACCAAAGGCTTCATGTCTTCCTTCCATCTTGGGCCCTTATGTCCCTTCACTTTCCCCTCCTAACTCTCCTAATTTGTCATCCATCTTGGGTCCTTACATCCCTCTATCTCCTATCTTTCCTCAAGATCAATATAGATGCATACCCTCGAATCCTTTTCATTCATCCACTCATCTAAACCAGTCATATCCTCCTTCTTCCTCCACAAGTCCCAAGTCTTTTGGAAGTAACTTGAATGTTCAATATAAGAAAAAGAAGCGATACAAGAATCCATTAAAAAAAGATGATCACCATGTCTCCTCTAATCAATATGGGGGCATAAAGTCAAAAGAGATATCTAAGAAGAAAACTACAAGACAAGTACGGGTTCCAAAATCTATCATTGAAGATATTCTCTCTAAATCATCAAAAGGAAATAAAAAGCCTAAGGCTTTATGGATTCCAAAGTCTCTCTTGAAAGAGTCTAAAATTGAACAAAAAGTGAAGTTGACATTCAAGCTTCCAAAGGCTTCCACTTCATCTTCTTCCAAAAATAGTCTTCCATTCCATGTGCCTGAACCGCAACCTCTGCTAAACATTCACCATATTCCTTCTTGTATTCCTTCATTCACATTTCTTCCATCCTCTCACCACCCTTCAAGGTGTGTGTTGATGTTGATCTTGCCTTCCTTTCCATCTACCCTTTCACAATCATTCCATTCATTATCCTTCTACCTTCTATCATTTTTCCTTATTTGCCTATTCCTCCTATCTTTCGGCCTCACTCGCTTTACATAAAACCTTATCCTCCATTTCTCTCTTCCATCTTCTTTTCCCTATCAGCATCTTTGAGCATATAATTTTGAATCCTTGGCATATCATGGTTTATCCTTTTAAGGAGCATTATCTAAAAGCTTGCCTTCTTCCAAAAATTATAAATTAAAAAAAATAAAAAAAATAAAAGAGAAAAAAAATAAAAATTGAAGATGTGCTTTGGTGAAAACCTGAAAATAGGCACCTTGGTAGCAAAAGTAAAGAGAAATAAATTCATCCTATGGTGAAAACCACTCTCTTGTGGCACCTTGGATGAGTACCATGATGAAAACCTGGCAATCAGGCATCATGCGTAGTTCTTCTACATATTTCATCCATTCCGTCTTCTCTCTTTGATCTTGACAAGGTTGACCTATACATGAACATTTGGCTATCTTGTGAGCTATCTTATGATGATCTTGCTTTTCTTCCATTCATGTTTAGCCTTCATATCTATTCTCCTCTATTCATTCTATCCTTTCGCTATTTTTTTCCTCTTTGGTCTTGATCTATTTAAAAAAAGAGAGTAAAACACGATGCTATGAAGCCTCTTCACATGTCTACTCCTTTGGACTGCATCCTTCTTTCGCATTACACCTTTCTGACTTATCCTATATTGGCCTTCTATCGCTTGTCCAGATGTGCTTTACATGATAATTTTTTCCCTAGCTTGGGTACTCTTGAGGAGTTTTCCTTTGAGGATTTCTTCCATTCATTCTCCTTCATTCTCTTGTCTTCCATCTCTTCCACCAGCTTGCTACTCCCTCTTGTCCTCCACCTTGCTAGACTTTGGGACTACATGATGTGATCTTGCTTGGGAGTTTGATGCCCATTCTATCTGGGGGCATCCTTTGTATATACCTTATTGATCCTGAAAAAATTCTTTAAAAATTGATATATGATCTTGGAAAAATCCAAAAAAAAATTTATATATTCTCTAAAAAATTTTTTAAAAAAAATCATATATAATGCTGAAAAAATACAAAAACAAAAAAAATCAAAAAAAAAAGTGCCTTGGTGAAAACTTGGAAACAGACGCCTTGGTAGCAAAAATACAAAAAAATTATAAAAAGTCATGAAAAAATTCTTCCAAGTGGTGAAAACCTAGAAATGGGCGCTACTTGAGGCCTTCACCCCCCTATTTCTTAGCATGCATCCTCGACACTTAGCCTTTCTCCATCATGCCTTGTCCTTGTCACCTTGGTTTGGAATTGGTATTTGTCTTTGTCTAGGGGGCATCACTGTGTTAGCTTTGGTCTCTTGGATATGCTTGTCTTTAGGACACCTCGCAAATGGCATTTTTCAACACCAACCCAACTTTATTTTTCAACACCAACCCAACTTTATTTTTCAACACAACCCCCGACATCGAGTGTTTTTCAACACTTATCAGTTTGGTCTTATCCAGTTTGGTCATGTGATCTTACCTACTAGCAAGCATTCAATCCTTATCCTCGGAACTCAGTATCAATTTACACACTTAAAATTTTTAAACTCAACACTTAATGCTTGAGCTATGTCATGATTTTTTTTCTTTGTGTGCTAACTGATATTAATTTTCGTTGAGTGTCCTTGTCTAATAAGTCTCTCCATGATGCATCGCTAGAAGACTTGGGGCATGGGGCATGTTTTTCTTTGCTTTCTGCTTGTGGGTGTTGTCTTGAACCTCTTGAGTGTCTCTTGTTGTCTCCTTGACACACTTAGGAGATTTAAGGCATCATCCTTGACATTTTTTGCACAACCGTTCTTATGGTCATCCTGACATTTATGCCTTGATGCGAGTGTGGTTTTGCTACATTAAATTGGGTAAGCTAACATTGCCGTCATCTTGACCTTTATGTCCTTGATGCTCATGTTAGAATCTTTCCACATTCCAATCTGATATAAATCACATTCATATCTCCATAGTTGCGTTTGTGACTAGTGATGATTGTGTGATCGTTCGATGTTTGGTAATAATGGCCCTATGATGAAAATAAGTTCTTTTACATTCTCTAATTAATGATGAACACAAAAATCTTATGTTACCCTATTGCAAGTACACCTTTGCATTTTCATGTAGCTTGCATTATTTAGACTTCATGTTAAATTTGCACTTTTAGGCTGCATTATGAGTTTGAGAGGGTTTTCCTTCATCTTTCTTGTGGACTTTTAATCAACTGTGATCATGTTCTGATCTTCATTTCCTTATCTTCTTTTGTGATCTCAATCAAAATTTCCTATCTTAAACAGTTGATTGATTTTGGGGCATGCTCTTTCTTGAGACAAATCCTCTTTCTTCTTCCCATTTCTTTTCATTTCTTCCAAACTTTTGTCTTCCATTCATTTTCACCCCACTTCTTTTCTTCTAATTCAACCTTGGGGCATAATCTTTCTTGATGATCTACCTTGGCTCTATGATTCTTATATCTTTCATCTTACGTCAAGAACCTTACATTTAGTTCGATTTGATCAAATTTATCAATTTACTATTTCTCCTCTATCTCATTTTGATTTCGATCACGAGGGGACAGTACCTACCAAACTTCAATGATTGATTCAGATTTATCAAATTTATCAATTGCTTCTCTTGGGGAAACCTTGCTTGAGATTCTTATCTCTTATTTGAGACTTGACAATTACCTATTCACAAGTGTTGGCCTTGTCTTTTTCAGTCTGCTTATCTATGTCTTGATGTGTTCCCATCCGTCAAACACACATCTGGGTTGTTTTGTGATCCCAAATTGATCTCACACTTCAATTCCATTCTTTGACTGCATGTGATCCTGAGTCGACCTCACATTAGTCAAAGAGGGGAAAATGTATGCACCCTAAAATGGTCACCTAGAATTTGGGCCCCATTTGTTCAATTTAACAACATCAATTTTCTGAATCAATGTGTTGCAATATTCAAATCAAATTCTTTGATCAAATCGTAACCACAAATATCTCAATTCTTCCTAAAGTTTGAATATTTCATTAATTTTATTTAATTAATCGAAAGAAATAAATTCCTTTTAAATAGATAAAATAATGTTATTTAATTGAAATTAATATTCCTTAAATGAAATAATGTTATTTAATTAAAATCTATTTTTAATTAAATGATTTTATTTTATTTAATTAATATTCATCTCTAAATTATATAATCTAATTTTAGTTAATTAAGAGAGATATTATTCTTTTAAATTAAATAAATAAAATATTCTCTCAAGATCTTTTGTGATGGAAAAGGAAACACGCTAAATAAAAATAAAAGAAATAAATAAAAATTTCTTTTCCTACAAACTTGCTAAAATCGGATTTGTTTCCTCTTTTTCATTTATCCCACATTGCTTCTAGATTTGGATTCAAATCCACATTTTACTATAAAATGAGCCCTCTCGTTTTTAGTTGAGAATCCCAAATTTTTCACATCATTATTATGCTACAGATTTTCTTGAGCTTTATCATTTGAGATTGCACATTAGTTAATTTCATAAGCATTTTAGTTTAATAGCATATAGTTTAATCTCATTGCATTGTAGCTTAATCCATTTCATTGCTTTAGTTTGATTTTTACATATATTAATTAGCAAAGTAGTTGCATTGTAATCATATAGTTTAAATTAGTTTATTTTGCATCTACCATCATTTAGAATAGCTTTTCATTTGCATGCATGAACAGGATTCATGGAGATTAGCATGTTTTCTATTCATCTTTGAATCTCTCGTTCCAGGGTGTACTTGCATGGGTTGACCAGGTCGATCTGAGGGTCTTATAATCAATCCCTGCACATACTTGGATAGAGAGCTGTGAGTCGATTTGTGAGGGCTCATTCTTGAGTCTCCTTGCATATAAGGATTCACAGAAGTGTCACATTTTTTGTGATACAACTATTAGATAAGGCACTGATAAGGGATTATTTGGAAATTGCATTTTGAGTGAACATCTCTTTCTGTCTATTTGTTACATCCTCTTTGTCAAGGTCTGTTAGAGAGGGAACATGAACATCCCTAGTAGTTACTTCAAAAATTTCAAAACCTACACACTAAAAATGTGTTATCATTTTGTTCTTCCAGTCTAGATAATTCTCACCATCAAAATTAGACTCTTTTTTCTAAAGAATTCCATCTGATCAACCTCACGTTGTTAAAATTTCTCTCCGAGGCACTTGGCTCTGATACCAATTGTTAGGAATAGTCCCAAGAGATAACTTAGAGGGGGGAGGGGTGAATCAATTATCTACAAGATTCAATTCTTTATCCAATTTTAAAAAAAAGAACATTAAGCACATACCCATAAAGATAACACTTAAACACAACACCACAATTTCGGTTGTGGGGAAACCAAATAGGTAAAAACCCTGGTGGGAATTAGCACCCACTATAAACTGCACTAGAGTATAATGATCCTTGTTAGAAGATCTTACAACCCTGTTAGGAGTTGATCTTTATAATACTTGAAGTATAATGACCTGGTCAAGGGTTGGACCTTGTTAGGAGTCTTTACAAATGACCTTGTTAGAGGTGAGGACACACTATCCGAGAGCACACTGCTCAATGGTGAAGGCTGCAACCTTCTACACAACAGATACACACTATATCTGGATCTTGGTGAACTGGGAATTAGACCTACTATCTTGATCATTTTCAATGAATATCATACACTCTCTAATTCTTCACATAGATCTTAAACTAATAACACTGTTTCCTCAATACATTTGCATCTTTCACTCTTTACTCAATCATATTTAGCAATCACAACTAACTAGCTATAAGTATCCTTTTCCAAATGATATAATCAAGTTGGCCTATTAGAACCTTCTTGAATTCATAATAGAGAAACAATATAAATCTCCAACAACATCTCCAATGGCTATGTTAAGCACGTAACACAAATAGGACCACACAACCCAATATGAGTAGACGTGTTGCTTCACACAGTTGGCTTCACCAAATTAACTGAAACTTTACTCTTAAGATGAAATGTGTTATGCACTCTTAACCAAACAATATTAAATCATAATAAAAAATGAAACCAAACACGCATACCATAATGATAGGCGTAACTACCAAAATAATATAAACAATGTCGACTCCACCAGATAAACTTTAAAAACTGTAACTAGCTAATAGAAACATCATAACTCAACTTGTACTACATAATTGACTCTACATTCATAAACATAGCTTCACTATTATGTCTACAACACAAATATAAATGCGCAAGGTTCCATCATAACCATACTGATAATTACATATAAAATTTCGCTTGCAACACTGTTAGGAACACTATTGTTACAAACAACTGCACAACTATTTGTACTCAGAATCAACCTTTGCGTCTATGATATCATGCTGATAACATATCCATAAAAAAAATTCTCAAGGCTCTCTGTATAGAACTACAATGCACACTGCTTATCATATGTTGTCATCAATGACAAACATACAGTCAACACTGGCTTGTTGGAAAATCTCCAACAAAGTGATCTCTATTGCATTTCAATACTATCCTAAAATATTTATGATGCTTCAACATCTTTAATAGTGTCATATTCTAGCCACCAAGTGATAGAGGTAATTTTTGGAGGGGTGCAAAGGACTAAAGTTGTCAAAAGAGGAGGTTCTTATTCTTGTTTCTATAAGGTTTCGAAATGAAAAATCCCTTGGTAATGCTCACAACTATTGTCATGACGAGAAATACTTCATGCAAAAGTAGCTTTTGAATTCTTGTTACAGTTGTCTCATGGTGGTTGCAAACAATTCTATACCATATTTTTCTACAAATGCATTTGTGCCAAACTTCTAATCATGTCATAATCTAGAAAAAAATCATGCATTTTTTTAGAAAATGAGAATCTGATTCAGAAGAGTGCAAGGGTTACCTTTGACCCAATCTATAGCATTGTAAATTGTGCACACTTCCTAAGGCATCAAACTCCATGCCTAGTTTACAATCATCTTAGTGTATGTTCATTCTTCTATGCATCATTGAACTTTTCTGTGTATTTAATTAATAAATTTTTAAATATGAGTCTCCTTTTTAAATATGAGTCTCCTCTTAATTTGACTTCTATGATGGCACTTAATTATAAGTGTTCCCCTTTAATTATTCATTCATTCATCACCAATTTCATGCATAGGACCTACCTTATTATGGATTGGTTTTTGTATTTATCTCGATATCAAACTATGATTTCATGCATGTTTTGGGTATCCCCATATCCAAATCGAACCCCAACTCAAATCTAAGTTTGAATTGGGAGGTATAGGGAAAGTGGGTAGGTGTAGGATGAGTTAACTTGCCCCATACTTACGAATCAACCCATAACATTTTATTTAGGCCCAAATTTTAGAGGCCTAAAGGTCTTAATGTTTGGATGGGATCTACAAGTCCATGTCAACCCGATTTGAGTTTTGAGCCCAAAAATGGATAGTTGAGGTATATATGTAAGACTACCTCTCTCATTTTGGTAAGCTATCAACTCAAGGAGATCTCAAGCATTGGAATCAAATTAGGAAAGAAATCACGCATTCAAGAACTTAAATAATTTCAAGTATTCAAGTATTCAATGCATTTCATTCTCTTTCATTGTGGAAAGCTTCAAAAATCTTCATGGAAATATGTTCTTTACGATTTCCTATCAAATTTTTGTGGAGTCATACTATTACATCAACACTTGTGATAACATTTCAAGAGAATTTTCATTATCAAAGTATAAGACATCTTGTTTCTCAATTTCCTTTGAAGAATTTTGATTTTAATTTCATGGTTGATTCCAAATTACAGGTTTGACTTAGGAAAATTGGCTTGCCACAACATTCCTCCCCCTTTTTCCATGTGTAGGAGATAAGTGGTGCCACTATGGTAGGAGCTATAAATAGGATTGATTTTGGGCTTTAGTTTGACACTATTTTTAGAAAAAAATTATAGGGTCTAATGTGGGTTGACTTGACCTTGACCTCTTACTCACCTTTGACAATTAGAAGTACCCTAGACCTTCCCTTTTATAGTAAAATTTTATTCACGGGTTAGTCTTTGTCTCCTTTTTCTAGATTAAGTATTAAAATTTTGTTCATGGTCTATTACATGTTGTCTATGTATGTAGAAAGATTCTTTCTCCCTTTACCTAGCCCTATATCTCACATTCTTCATTATCATTGCACAATTATCTTCTATACTAGCTAAGGATCACTACATCCACTTAATGTTTTTTCCTCTTTGAGACTAGTGGATCATCCTCCTTCTAATGTAAGAGGAGAATGACCTAAACTTCTTAGTTTGTTCATACATCCTAGTAAACAATATTTCCTTCATTACATTTTGGTGAATGTGATATATTCCATGCTTATTTTTCATTTTCAATTTTAAATTTGATCCATATATTCTTAGTTCACATTTGCAATCATTTCTAAGGTATATCATTTATGCATTCATATTATGTCTTGTTCACCAACCTTAAATTTTGGTGAGCTCGAATTCTTATAACTCATTTTTTATTTGGATGTCTAGATCTAATTTTTATGCACCTAAAAAGTAATCATTTAATTTGTTTTGTTATATTTCATGCATGTATATATTCTTTCATGTGTTTGCATCAATGAAAAAAAATATAAAGATTCCATATTGTTCCATGCACTCAACATATTTTTAGATTAGTTTAAAATGCATATATTTCATAGAGGTTATAGCGGCCTAGCCTTGCTTTCATCACTATATCCATCTCCTTAGGACCCTCTTATTTATGAGGATCATGTTTTACCACAAGAAGAGTTTATCAAGAGTTCTTCCAAAATTCCTCCTAGAGATGAGCCCTTGAAGAATAATATTGAAGTTTCTCCTAAAATGTGTCTCCCTTATGAATATATTTTGGAGCAAGAGGATAATAACTTATAAAAACCTTTCTTAATGTCACTTTATCTTTATTTGGTGCCTAAATTACATTATTTATATAGTGATAAAGTATAGATGGGAATCCCTTCTCCTAAAGCTTATCCATCTTAAAGGATACCTTGGAAGAAGAAGATAATATCATTACCAATTTTCTTGATGTTCTCCCTTATAGGTATGAAATATTTGACAGTAAAGAACTTAATAAATTCAATTTTGTAAATGTTTTGGGTTGTGAGAAGCCTAATATCGCTATCCACCTTTGTTAAGATGTCATTTATCCTAAAAAAAATTAGTGATTGTGGTAAAAATTTCAAAAAAGTTTGATTATCATGTGGTGGCTCACACTTATAATACTCAAACCAAAAATAAGAATTCTAATGTTCTTATCCCATCTCAACATTTTCTTCCTCCCCCACCTTATCCTTCACAACAAGTTGGTAAGGAATATAATATTTTTAGAATAACTTCATGCTATTATATCTAAAATATTCATTTGGGACTTGATTCAACTTTCACCCAAACAACATATTATGTGTGAAGATGCTTTACATATCTTCTTATATCTAAAGATTTGGACACCTTATTTGGATGTATGAATACTATTAGAGTATTTAAATATTCACTAATTATAATTTAATTAAGTTTACTTAGGATAATGTATTTGCATATTAGTTGTCATGTAGACACATAGGAGTTTACATTTCATTTTAGGACATGTTGTAGGAGACTTCCACATTATGTGGAGTTAGTTGTTATCTCATTCCACTTTATGTGTGAGATCTGCCTTTAGTGCTCTTATCACATTATCATCATCTCATTGTTGCACATGTTGCTCATTGTTTGTTATACAATGGAGGATGATCCACCTTTTGTGGACATGTGATTCCACCTTGTGTTGAGAGGTTATCTTTGCATCACTCCAAGTTATCATGCCTTGCCTATATATTCAGGCATATATATATTATAAATCAATGGGCATTTTATTCATTATATTTCATTGTTGATCATTATTGAATCAATAAATTAATCATAACATTTTTCCTATCTGTCTTGTTCTATCAATTAAGCTTCTAGATCTTGGGAATTCATTCTTTACCATATGAAAATTCTTACAAATACAACTAAAATTAAAATCGACAATGTGTTCTCCCAAGATGAGTTTCCAATGCATCAAACGGTTCATAATTTGAAGCTAGGATGAGAAAGTTATGCCTTCTCCAAGCGGACCTAAATTTTATATCTAGTTTTTTGATAAATTTTGATAGCTTTAATAGTTTAATTTTAATAAACATTATGATGACTCTTCATTTTGATTCCAAGGGATTTTTGTGACCCTTGGGATCCATCCAAAATGTATAAACCCCAGTTTTGAATGGAATGGAGACACTTTTTGGCTTGCAATCCAGTTGTTAGTCTTTTAAGCTTTATGTCAAATTTCACAATACTGCAGGTTTCACACTAGGTATTGTAATTTGATTCATAATTCAGATCACATTGGAATGCTCAAGTGTGTCCTAAAGAGTTGTAGGACCCCTTAGGACACACTTGAGCCTTCAAATGTGTTGAAAGGGGTCATGAGGACTTCCTAGGGGTCCTAACATGTGATAGGGAATACTAGGACCCCTAAGAAGTCCCCATGACCCCTCTCAACACATTTGAATGCTCAAGTGTGTCCTAAAGAGTCGTAGGACCCCTTAGGAGACACTTGAGCATTCAAATGTGTCGAAAGGGGTCATGAGGAATTCCTAAGGGTCCTAACGCATGATAAGGCATACTAGGACCCCTAGGAAGTCCCCATGACCCTTTTTGAAATGCTTGAATGCTCAAGTGTGTCCTAAAGAGTTGTAGGACCCCTTAGGACACACTTGAGCATTAAAATGTATCGAAAGGGGTCATGAGGACTTCCTAGGGGGTCCTAACACATGACTAGGTGTACTAGGACCCCTAGGAAGTCCCCATGACCCCTTTCGACACATTTGAATGCTAAAGTGTGTCCTAAAGAGTAGTAGGACCCCTTAGGACACACTTGAGCATTCAAATGTGTCAAAAGGGGTCATGGGGACTTCCTAGGGGTCCTAACATGTGATAAGGCATAATAGGACCCCAAGGAAGTCCCCATGACCTCTTTTGACACATTTCAATGCTCAAGTTTGTCCTAAAGAGTCGTAGGACCCCTTAGGACACACTTGAGTGTTCAAATGGGTCAAAAGGGGTCATGAGGACATCCTAGGGGTCCTAACATGTGATAAGGCATACTAGGACCCCTAGGAAGTCCCCATGACCCCTTGTGATAGATTTAAATGCTTAAGTGTGTGCTAAAGAGTCATAGGACCCCTTAGGACACACTTGAGCATTCAAATATGTCGAAAGGGGTCATGGGGACTTCCTAGGGGTCTTAACATGTGATAAGGTGTACTAAGACCCCTAGGAAGTCCCCATGACCCCTTTCGACATATTTGAATGCTCAAGTCTATCCTAAAGATTCGTAGGACCCCTTAGGACACACTTGAGGGTTCAAATGTGTCGAAAGGGGTCATGAGGACTTCCTAGGGGTCCTAACGCGTGATAAGGCATACTACGACCCCTAGGAAGTCCCCATGACCCCTTTCGACACATTTTAATGCTTAAGTGTGTCCTAAAGAGTTGTAGGACCCCTTAGGACACACTTGAGCATTCAAATGTGTCGAAAGGGGTCATGTGAACTTCCTAGGGGTCCTGACGCATTATAAGGCATAGTAGGACCCCTAGGAAGTCCCCATGATCCCTTTCAACACATTTGATTGCTCAAGTGTGTCCTAAAGAGTTGTAGGAGCCCTTAGGACACACTTGAGCATTCAAATGTGTCAAAAGGGGTCATGAGGACTTCTTAGGGGTCCTAACACATGATAAGGTGTACTAGGACCCCTAGGAACTCCCCATGACCCCTTTCGACTCATTTGAATGCTCAAGTGTGTGCTAAAGAGTCATAGGACCCCTTACGACACACTTGAGCATTCAAATGTGTTGAAAGGGGTCATTGGGAGTTCCTAGGGGTCCTAATGCATGATAAGGTGTACTAGGACATTTATGAAGTCCCCATGACCCCTTTTGACACATTTGAATGCTCAAGTGTGTCCTAAAGAGTCGTAGGACCCCATAAGACACACTTGAGCATTCAAATGTGTCGAAAGGGGACATTAGGACATCCTAGGGGTCCTAACACGTGATAAGCCATACTAGGACCCCTAGGAAGTCCCCATGACCCCTTTTGATAGATTTGAATGATCAAGTGTGTCCTAAAGAGTCGTTGGACCCCTTAGGACACACTTGAGCATTCAAATGTGTCGAAAGGGATCATGGGGACTTCCTAGGGGTCCTAATGTGTGATAAGGTGTACTAGGACCCCTAGGAAGTCCCCATGATGCATTTTGACACATTTGAATGCTCAAGTGTGTCCTAAAGTGTTGTAGGACCCCTTAGGACACACTTGAGCATTCAAATATGTTGAAAGGGGTCATGAGGACTTCCTAGGGTCCTAAGGCATGATAAGTCATACTAAGACACCTAGGAAGTCCCCATGACCCCTTTCGACACATTTGAATGCTCAAGTGTTTCCTAAAGAGTCGTAGGACCCCTTAGGACAAACTTGAGCACTCAAATGTGTCAAAAGGGGTGATGGGGACTTCCTCAAAGGCCTAACATGTGATAAGGCATACTAGGAACCCTAGGAAGTCCCCATGACTCCTTTCGACACATTTAAATGCTCAAGTGTGCCTAAAAGAGTTGTGGGATTCCTTAGGACACACTTGAGCATTCAAATGTGTCCAAAGGGGTCATGGGGACTTCCTAGGGGTCCTAACATGTGATAAGATGTACTAGGACCCCTAGGAAGTCCCCATGACCCCTTTTGACACATTTGAATGCTCAAGTGTGTCCTAAAGAGTTGTATGACCCTTTGGGACATAGTTGAGCATTAAAATATGTCGAAAGGGGTCATGAGGACTTCCTAGGGGTCCTAACATGTGATAAGGCAAACTAAGACCCCTAGGAAGTCCCCATGACCACTTTCAACACACTTGAATGCTCAAGTGTTTCCTAAAGAGTTGTAGGACCCATTAGGACACACTTGAGCACTCAAATGTGTCGAAAGGGGTCATGGGATCTTCCTCAGGGTTCTAACATGTGATAAGGTGTACTAGGACCCCTAGGAAGTCCCCATGACCCCTTTTGACATATTTTAATGCTCAAGTGTGTCCTAAATAGTCGTGGGACCCCTTAGGACACACTTGAGAATTCAAATGTGTCAAAAGGGGTCATGGGGACTTCCTAGGGGTCCTAACGCATGATAAGTCATATTAGGACCCCTAGGAAGTCCCCATGACACCTTTTGACAAATTTGAATGCTCAAGTGTGTCCTAAAGAGTCTTAGTACCCCTTAGGACACACTTGAGCATTCAAATGTGTCGAAAGGGGTCATGGGGACTTCCTCAGTGTCCTAACACATGATAAGGCATACTAGGATGCCTAGGAAGTCCCCATGACCCCTTTTGACACATTTGAATGCTCAAGTGTGTCCCAAAGAGTCATAGGCCCCTTAGGACACACCTGAGCATTCAAATGTGTCGAAAGGGGCATGGGGACTTCTTAGGGGTCCTAACACATGATAAGGCATACTAGGACCCCTAGGAAGTGTCCATGACCCCTTTCGACACATTTGAATGCTCAAGTGTGTCCTAAAGAGTCGTAGGACCCCTTACGACACACTTGAGCATTCAAATGTGTCGAAAGGGGTCATGAGGACTTCCTAGTGGTCCTAACATGTGATAAGGCATACTAGGACTCCTAGGAAGTCACCATGACCCCTTTTGACACATTTGAATGCTCAAGTGTTCCCTAAAGAGTCCTAGGACCCCTTAGGACACACTTGAGCATTCAAATGTGTTGAAAGGGGTCATGGTGACTTCCTAGTTGTCCTAACACATGAGAAGGCATACTAGGACCCTTAGGAAGTCCCCATGACCCCTTTCAACACATTTGAATGGTCAAGTGTGTCCTAAAGAGTTGTAAGACCCCTTAGGACACACTTGAGTGTTAAAATGTGTCAAAAGGGGTCATGAGGACTTCCTAGATGTCCTAATGCATGATAAGGTGTACTAGGACCCCTAGGAAGTCCCCATGACCCCTTTTGACAAATTTGAATGGTCAAGTATGTCTTAAAGAGTTGCAGGACCCCTTAGTACACACTTGAGCATTCAAATGTGTCGAAAGGGGTCATGGGGGCTTCCTCAGGGTCTTAATGCATGATAAGGCATACAAGGACCCCTAGGAAGTCCCCATGACCCCTTTCGACACATTTGAATGCTCAAGTGTTTCCTAAAGAGTCGTAGGACCCCTTAGGACATACTCGAGAATTCAAATGTGTTGAAAGGGGTCATGGGGACTTCCTAGGGGCTCTAACGTGTGATAAGGCATACTAGGACTCCTAGGAAGTCCCGTGACCCCTTTCGACACACTTGAATGCTCAAGTGTGTCCTAAAGAGTCGTAGGACCTCTTAGGACACACTTGAGCATTCAAATATGTCGAAAGGGGTCATGAGGGCTTCCTAGGGTTCCTAACATGTGATAAGGTGTACTAGGACCCCTAGGAAGTCCCCGTGACCCCTTTCAAGACATTGGAATGCTCAAGTGTGTCTTAAAGAGTTGTAGGACCCCTTAGGACACACTTGAGCATTGAAATATGTCAAAAGGGGTCATGGGGACTTCCTAGGGGTCCTAACGTGTGATAAGGCATACTAGGACCCCTAGGAAGTCCCCATGACCCCTTTCGACACATTTGAATGCTCAAGTGTGTCCTAAAGAGTCATAGGACCCCTTAGAACACACTTGAGCATTCAAATGTGTCGAAAGGGGTCATGAGGACTTTCTAGGGGTCCTAACGCATGATAAGGTGTACTAGGACCCCTAGGAAGTCCCCATTACCTCTTTCGACACATTTGAATGCTCAAATGTGTCCTAAAGAGTCGTAGGACCCCTTAGGACACACTTGAGCATTAAAATGTGTTGAAAGGGGTCATGAGGACTTCCTAGGGGTCCTAGTACACCTTATCACGCGTTAGGACCCCTAAGAAGTCCTCATGGCCTCTCTCTCTCTCTCTCTAGAGAGATCTAGAGCATTCACCTCCCCCTTTTAATGTATCTTTAAAGGTTTCATATACCTTTTTGTGGACAATATACCTTAAATGTTCTTACATAAATTTTTATGCCACTGTTAGTTTCTAGAATAGATGATGAGCGTACGGTGGTTCTACATGTGTGTGAAATTTATTTTCAAGAATTAAAAAATCAATTGATTATATTCAATCGAGGGGAAGTCCATTAACATCTACTTATTCAGTATAGTCAGACTGTCGAAATTACAAGGAGTCTGTAGAAAAATCTTGTGCTGGATACTTTCAAGAGGATTTGGGCTAAAACTGTCTATCCTCAAATCAACTGTGTAGGTATTTTTTTGAAATCATTTTGTATATCAAATAATATAATACATACTAATATAAAAGTTTATATTCTAATATTTATGCTATGCTATTATTATTTAATATTAATATTAACATAAAAAAAATATAATTTAATATGAAACTTGAATTAATATAACATAAAAATAATACAACTTAATTTATAACAGAATTAATATTACTATTAAAAAATACATTTATTATGAAGTTTTAATTTGGGAAAAGAGGGGCAATTGAAATTTTAAAATAGGGGGGCTTTTTTGGATATCCAATAATATCGGATATCTAATTGGATCGGATATCTAATTAGGCTTGGTATTTGCTTCGGCATGACCAAATGTGGGTGGTCAACCCTTTAGGCATGTTTCAGGAGATAGTTTTTGATACTGAGACTTCGACCATGTAGCTGACAACTATTTTTTCACCCAAAATTGATGAAATGAAAAGGGTTTCTTAAAGACATTATCAACTTTCCATCAATATAATTACTGTCAAATTTCAAGTTCGGTAAGTAATTATTACTTATTTTTCAATTGACTTATCTTTAAAGTCATAATTGACATACTGATTGAAAAACAACTATAACTTTCAAACCATTTAACCTTTTTGAAATTTGAAACATGCGTCACATTCTATGCTTCGACTACTATAAGAAAAAAAAAATTTTGAATTTGGTAAAATTTTGAATTAGTTAAGGTGGTCAGACACGAGATTTTTTTTATTCTGAAAAATTTGTAGCAAAAAATTCATAATTAATTATTTATTTGACCAAAAATTACAAAAAAATATGCATCACATCGTGGCATGAGTCTACTACTTATATCTAGAATCTTGGGAAAATACATCATCATTTGATTGTGATTAAGGTGGTCAGACATACATGTACTTTTTATCTTTTCCCTGAAATTTTCATAGTACTGCATTGAAATCTAAAATTTTGAACAAGTAGACAAAAAAAAATTCAAACAAGGGCTAGTAGTTTAGAAACTACATTCAATTTCCTACAGATTCTATTCATACAACTTTTTCACATAAGGTTCATAAGATGTTCAACCTTTTACGTCAAGTTGACTAACCCTGATTTTCAAATTTTTCATTGCCATTTAAGGCCATAGTTTGGTATACCATGATCCTGCACATACCCAATAATGAGAAACATTTTTACAACTCATCTCATTAGGAGCACTGGAGGAAAGAGATGAGCAGAGAAAACCTTCGGTATTGCCCCAAAAAATAGAAGAGAAAGGTTGTCATTAAATCTTTTAAACTTCCCATTATACATACGGGGTAATGCATGAGCAATTTACAGTCCACCCAATTTACATGCTATATAAATTTGATATTACAATATTTTGTATCTCCATTTAGTCCAATGAACCAATTGGATCTACCCTACCCTTGATTGTCTCAATTATTACCTCGTGGTCTAACTCATGAACCTTCCAAAGAGATTTATTATGTGGTCTTCCCCCATATCTGATCAAGTGAACATTTAATGCAATGTCAAGGTTTGAATAATGAAGAATCTTTCTGTGTGTCTCCCAATCCTCTAACAACCACAACCTAGGGTTCTTCATATCATATTGTCTAAGCCATGTACCAATTACAACCACTGCTCCTATAGGGTATTCTAATTCTTCACCATCGATAACTGAGTGATCCAATTTATTTTTTTCCTCAACACAATGAAACAAATAATAATCTATCCCTTCTTCATTGTCTTCATGTGCAATAATAGTAAACACATGGCTTGTAATGATATACACATAATGAGGACACAAATTTTCTGAATATTTATGATAAAGTACTAAATTTGAGATTATTTGTATGTGGAAAATTTACTTGGTTGTACTAGATCAGATAAGTAATCCAAGTCAATGGATGATTCCATTTCTATCAGTTGTAGTGATTTATGGGGATGATAGGAGACAAGTGGACTCAAAATATGTGTATATGATTCATCAACCCATTCCTTTGACTCACACCCATCCTAATCTTCATCTACACATGATGAAAAAAAGAACGCCATATGTCATGTGTGGATACTTCATGAACCTGCATTACAACTTCTAAAAGAGTGTAGCTCAATCGATCCTGTCAATGTACAATAATCCTCATATGGTGCAATGTTAGTTTCATCCCTCAACCAAAAAAATATATGAATCGTAGACTCACCTTCATTACCTGGACCCATTGTAGCATTACACCACTGGACAATACATCCCGCATCTGACAATGTTGTTTTCTCTTTGTACTTTAATTCTTCACGTGCTATGGCTCTTTTATTACATGCACCTGCACTATCATGCTCTCCCTTTCCATGACCGGCCTCTGTGAAATTCCACATATATTGAATTCCAGTAATCTTATGCATCTTGCACAACCAATAAAACATCTGAGAATTCTTGAATTGTGATGCACAATTATCTGACCATATGATATGTCGATGATATTTTATGCCCCTGTTTTCCAAATGACCATAAAATAGTTGAAAGAAACCGTGTACAAACTCTGTAGAATGTGAGTGATCATCTCTAATATAAAAATGATACTCCCTCAAGATCTTCTTGTTCTCCTTTGTATTGTCTGGTGAATGCATGAATTTTATATGAACAAATATAGAAACTTGTTGAGAGCTGTAATACTTTGCTTGCACCTTATTCTGTGGTTGTGGTATGTATTTCTCTACAAAGTCCACAACTGAAACAATGGTATCAAGTGGGAATGTGTCCTTACACAACTTGAATTGCATATCCAACCATCGCGCTCTATGTGTATGCCTTGCATACTCATAAATAATTTTTTTACAAAAAATGTCCATGAACTGATACACTAGAATTTTTTCAATTACTAAATCACATCTTTTAGCCTCTTTTCCATCTTTTATATTGTATGTCACAGTCTTATATTTTCCAAATTCCACTATTTCATTACCGATGGCATGTGTACTCTCCATATGTTGACAAATTGGAAAATGTCGCAAACCTCCACAATCTATGCATGTACCATTCAAGCATGAGAGCTTGTAAAATTGTTGACCATCCACTCTTTCACATAAAATGGTAGCTATTAATTCCCTTGAAGATCTAGTTGGGACATTTATGCTACAATCCTGCAAAACATTGTTAGAGTGCAAATCTACATATATATTCCTATATAAAATTCAAAATGGTTAGAAAATTCAATATGTACCCTACAACAACAAGTTGTGCATGTTTGATTTATCCTCACATAAAAAGGTTTACACATTTCAAAATATCTCTAACTAATTTTAATTTGAGGATACATATGCATAAATTTTGTAAGGAATTGTGTCTGAGTTGAATCCAAAAAATTTTTTGGATGTGGAACACCAATTCGACTACCAATCCTCCTTCTTACAACATATCTTTGATTAGGAGATACCCATGTGTTATTCTTCCAAAATTATTCAATCAAGGATTTCAAAGCTTCAACAATTGCTTTATCTTTTCACGGTAGCCTACCAAAAAATGCCCATAACTCATTTCTATTTGGATCTTCCACTCTTTGACACCTTCCCAAGGCTCTCATTAGAGGCTTTCTACTTATTTTTAATGTTTTTCTTTTCTTTCTAATGAGTCAAGATTTATTCATTTGAGTGCTTACTATCATTGATGTAAGTGCATGTTGTGTGACATTACTATCTTTTGTATGTGATGTAGAACCCACACTGTCATATGCAGTCATTAGATTCTTTACAATAGATTTTTCACTTAACTCATCCATCGTTCTTAGCCCAAGAATATTCATGATGGGCCTAAATTTTAGATTTATCATCATTTCAACAAATAGTTGACATCTTCCTATCATGTTTAAATTCTCAAAAAATGATCTCCAAATACGATTAGCATTTTTTTGACAAGTATGCTTGGGAATCTTGTCAGACATTGCTTGCAAAATGTTAGTATCAATATAAATCAAATATTTTAGCTTTCTATAAATAATTTTAGGAGCATAAAAAATATTATGTGTGAATTGTGTACCATCTTGAGTGTCTTCAACATGAGACGATGTTGTGCCTACACCTTGGGATGTAGACAATGGTGTTCCTTCAACATGATACAAGGGGGTACGTACTGTTGGCTCTTCAAAAGATTTTACACTCCATGAGACACCAATATGCCTATGACTGATGTTAAGGATTGGTTAATTTCAAATATGAGAAATCTCTAGGCAACTAGACCAACTATAGGGACAAGACTGCCCTCTTCACTTCTAGCTTTATAAAAACAAGGCAGGTACACCTGATCCAATAGTTTTAACTCTATTTCTTATCTAATACTGAATCTTACAACAAATGATAGTGAGAAAGTACTAAATAACAACCTATTATTCATTGACTCTCCATCACTGGGTAGAAAAACATATAAAGTAAATAAAATGTAAAAGACTGGTATTGATTTGATGTTTTCAGGATTACAAGATTTCAATCATTCCATACAAAGAAAAAATGGGAAAATATAGGCCAGTGCCCTATCCATTGGGCAAAATGTTAGAAGACAAAATGAATACAATAGTGTTTGAAAGATAACTAGTCTTGAAACATAAATACAAAATATTCCAAATCTTTCCTACTTATAGAGAATCCCTAAATAGATTCAGTAAACATGCATCCCACTCAGAGCAATATTTAATCTAATCCTAGATCAGAACTCAGAGCTAAACACATACATATAAACCTTCGAAAGACTTAAAGATTTACTAAATAAATTCATAGGAGAGACAAAGACTTGAGATTTGTATTAAGTGTAACCTTGAACGTTGCATACATCACACTCTGAATCAATAAGCTTGCAAAATAGCAGCAACAACCTGTATTTCTTTTCTATTTGTTTGATGAAATGATACAAGATTTTACAATCCTTGACTGAGGGTTAGGGTTTCAGAGTTTCTATCTTTTTAACTCCTAGACTCTCAATGCCTAGAATGATTGTGGAAAATCCTTTATATACAAGGAGATGCAACAAGCTACCGATCATTCTAGGGTTTGCAAAATTTCTAACCTAAAAAACCTTTACAACAACCTTAAAAAGTTTACAATAAATACACAAGTCAAGCAGGTGAGATATTTGTAGCTAAGCAACCTTGCTTTATGTCTTCAATACTATCCTTGGCTCCCTTCAGCAAATCTGATTTGCAACATCTTGCTATCCATCCTACAATGAATGTCTTTTTATACCTCAACAACCTTTATGACTCAAAAAATAACTGCCTTTACTTGCTCTAGGAGGCTAGCAGAGTATTAACTTTTTCAACATGAGGTATGTACTGATACCTCCATTTATTGTACACCTCTTCACTTGGGAACTCAAAATTGGCAAACTCAGTCTTCTTACTTGACAATTGTTCCCATTCATTTTCAATCTAAGTAACCTTATGCTAAATATTATCAAACATTGATTTAGCATTTATTAACAACTTGATAACACTGCTAATAGAAAAAGTTTCATTTAGGACACCAGTCAACCTTTGTGACAAAAGTGTGTCCATCTCTTCTCTCCATTGATATGCTTTTGTAAAGTTTCCCTTATTTGTGAATATCGATAAAACCCTAAAAAATCTTCACCCGGCAACACAAATTCCTCACATCTCCTTCACAAAAAACAAGCAATTTCAAACTTAGAAAAGAAACCTACCAAGCACCTACAAATTCTTCGCTTGAAATCACTTCTCGAGGGAAATCCAACTCGCTAGAATGCTTATGAGAATGGTGAAGAGAAACAATGGTTCAATTTTAATGTATAGCATTTCCAACTGCACACAATCCATCTGCACGTAGCATAATAAATCCACCATTACTAAAAGTTGGTGGCCTCAGTGTTCATAGGACGTGAAAAATGTCATTGAGAAAAAATTTGAATTCAGACCGTAGATCTACTTCCTTTTTCGGCACATTAGACGGTTGACAAGTCTAACAACAAAACCCTATATTACTTTTCCCCAAGTTAGTTCTCGACCAATGAGAGCATTTCAATATCACCATGTGAAGAAATAAATAACTTATCTTTACTTTGCACGGAGCAGACATGTGTCTCCCTATCACTAAAGCACTAACCCAAAACTATTAGGAGAACCAACTTAAGATATAACAACAACCATCGATGCAATTTGATTAGACGATCATCACATTTCAATAAAACTTTGGTCGCACAACACGCCTTTGAAACCTTCAACGAATCAAGAAATGCCATGTCGGACAAGTCAGCAGGTGGAAGACCCCACCTTTATCCTCGGTGTCAAACACACTGGCAACTTTGACATGTCATTATTAGCCTCGGCTAATCAGAAATGACCGCATCATCAAAAAACCTGTAGTAAAGGACCCACCAAATGGTCCCCATCTTCAGACAAGATCAACGGTTGTCACTATATCACTGACCCTAAAAAATGTGTATCTTATCCCAGCAGTATAATGAGAGCCACGAGATATTGTCACATCTTAATCATCTAGAGAAGACAAGACCCACTGTGACACATCACTAATCTATCATTGAATCAAAAACTACCACATCGTGAAGAACTGACAAGTGGGACCTCTGACTTTTCATTCCCCATTCAAAAAATTCTGACAACCGCCACATCAAAACTTCTAGTAACCAATGAGAAATGGACATATCGACGTGACCTGGCACCTTCAGGACCCACTTCATACTTCATTCCCTAAAGAGAATCGGATGGTCGTCACTATACCGCAAGCTTAAAATCTTTACATCTCCTATCAACGATATAACGAGAGCCGTGAGATTAACCTATTGTTTAAGCCTCTAAAAAATCTGACCCCACATTTCCTACGTCACAAAAAATAGGTGTCAACCCAGGGGAAATTCCATGGAGACTGACAAGTCAGAACTTGATACTGTTAGTGCAATTTTGATCAGATGATTGTCGCTAAAGCATGATGTTTAAATGGTTATCATCTTGGTTCAACAGTATAGAGACAACCGTTGATCCTCTTCGTTCTTTAAATGCCAGCATACCCTACCACCAGACAAGCCCACTCGGATAGATGGTGCTTCATCGCTAAAGCACATGTCAGACATTATAACATAGGTAGGCTTGCAGTTCAATGACAGCCACATATTTAAAATGTCTCATACTTATTGAAAAATTTATCAGAACTTAGGCTTTGAAAGAAACAATTTAATTAAAAGGCATCCTGATTCAAAAACCTAACCGCATAACACATAAAGCAATGTATAAAGGGGGTCAAAAAATAACACATGCTTTATAAGGGGGATAGTGAGCTAAAAAGGTAATGTGAAAACATAACAGGGCTCAAAACTGGCTAGGGTTTTGTTGAACCTAGGGTTTTTCAACTTGAAATGTTACCATTGGGCTAACAACATATATTATTTTCAAGAATAATAGCATGAAGCTTAAAAAATTTAGTACAGTGATAATAGTAGCTCATGCTTGGGGCTGTGTATCTCCTGCAGATACAACAAGAAAACTAGAATCTCCTGGAAGAGCATACCAAATCAAAAATTTGACTGGAAAAAACAAGGAACAATACATGAAAACCTCAAAACCACACCTGTACAGCGGCTCAAAAAACTCTTAAGAGAATTAAAATTTCAAGAATTGACCATGAACTGGCAATTCCATGAGCTCTCCTGTTAAACTTCTCAGAACATATGAATTTGTTCCCCATTTTTCCTCAATAATATATGGTCCCAACCAGATGGGATCAAATTTCCCATGCTTGCCCTTATCTTCAAGTCTTGCATTCCACATTAGGACCATGTCACCATTTACAAAACTCCTTTGAGTAGTCCTTTTATCATACAGGATTTTGCACTGGGCCTGTAGCCTCTCATTCTTATCATGTGCTTCATTTCTTACCTCATTTAATTGAATCAGATCATTCATTCTGACTATCATATCTTCTTCCACATCATCATCATATGCTGGGTAAAAGCACAAAGCTGTGTCACGTTTCAGGACAACTTATCAGCATAGCTGAATTTGAGTATTTCTAACTAAAATTATTTTTTGTCAAACATATGGTCTAGCTAGATTCATTCTAGCTAAGTTAGATAAGTTCTTCACCTTTTCCAATTGGAAATATCTATTAAATGCATGTTTTATAACAATTACTAAAGAAATAAAATTATTTCAAAAAAATGACATTTCAATAACTCTTACTCTTTTTAATGATATTTTTTTACAAATATAAAAATACCCTTTTTTAGAGCACAGAGTCAAGATTATCATCATATAATTTTTATAGTATTTTAATTAGATCTAATATATTATAATTTCAAAATACTACAAGTAGGTATTTTAACATTCGAGAACAAGATGCTTCAAAAATAGAAAAAAATAGTAAAGCTTATCAAAAAAATTGAAAATTTATATTTAACACTAGAGGAGAGAGTTATCTTCAAGAGTGTGTAATTTATTTTCTGAATGGTGTAGATTTGATAGGGGAAATTTGACATGAGATGAAAATTGTCGATTTCAGGTATGTTCGACTTTGAGTAGTTATAACAGAGAAAATATACATTGAAAACTAATTTTTCTTCTTTTCTGCACTAGCTATACATTTTATCTATGACATATTTTGAAATCAAAGGAAAAAAAGATTATTTGCATATACTTTTTTGGTGCGGACAAGACCCTCATTTTTCAGCATTTTTCAGCAAGTAAAAAATAGACTTAAAAAATTTTAAAACTATGTGAATTCTCGTTCAAAAAAAATTTAAAAAATTATAGCCATAAACTTCATCCACTTTTACACGTTTCATTAGTTTACATCATCTCCAAATTTTAAACATAAATGCCATTTTTATGTCATTAAAGTTAAAATTTTTGTGTGTTGTTGACCTTTTCCTTTATAAAAGTGTGACACAGCTTTGTACTTTTACCCTGCTTGTATGAATTGATACATCTGTAATAAATTATTTTGGGGTAATCTTGCATTAATCCCATATACCAAGTCAAAAGGGGCACACCCTATTGCTTTTTTTATTGTAACCCTATCAGCCCATAGGGCTTGCAACAACTTGGAATCCCAGGCCTTCTTATTTTTATCTAGGACTCTTTTTAGAATTTTAATCAAACTCTTGTTGCTAGATTCTGCCTAGCCATTACCCTGTGGATGATATGGAGAAGAATATGAGATTTTTATACCATTGTTTTGACAAAAATCAACAAATTCCTCTGACCTAAAACACATTGCATTATTAACAACTATGGACTCCAGGAAACCAAATATTGTTAGGATATTTTGCATCATAAAATCTGTCACCATTTTGCTAGTTGCTCTTCTTGTAGGGATAACCTCAACCCACTTGGTGAAATAGTCTATTGCCACTAGGATATAAGAGTGTCCACCATTGGACTTATTAGGAATTTTGCCAATAAAATCCATACCCAATTTTTGGAAAGGGGCCTGAACAGAAATAGGTTTGAGTGGTAAATTTCCAGCAAATTTCAATTTCCCTACAAATCTTTGACAAGGATCACACCTTTTCACAAACTGATGAGTATCTTTGAAAAGTGAAGGCCACTAAAAACCTAATCTGATGATCTTATGGGCTGTTGTCTTCACCATATAATGTCCCCCACAAATCCCATTATGCATTTCATCCATCAGAAGTTTAGCCTTATCTTGATCTACACATCTAAGCAAGACACCCTCATTACTCCTCCACCATAACTCACCATTTATAATTGCATACCTTATAGATTGAAGCTTAATAGTTCTTTTCTTATTGTCATTCAATTTAGGAGGCAAGACCATCTTTTTCAAATATTTGACAATGTCCTTGTACCACTCACAACAATCCATGTTACATACAAAAGATCTCTGATTTTCCTCCAACATGTTTATCTGGTTTGCATTTAGATTACTTTGGGCCATCAACTTTGCTAGGCCTAATCCTCTTACCAGCTTTGTAATGTGGATATCAATATTGAACTCTTGAATCCTATTAATCCACCTACATCTTCTTCCTGAAACCTCTTGTTGGACCAAAATGTCCTTGACTGCAGCACTTGCAACATAGGAAACCACTGTGGCTCCCACCAAATAGCATCTGAATGTTTTAATGGCCTTTACCAAGGCATAAGCTTGCTTTTCAATAATATCATAATTTAATTCTGCTGCCTACAAAGTCTTGCTGAAAAAGGAAATAGGTTGTTCAAAACCATCAGCATTTTTTTGTAATAGCACTACAACAATGGTATGGGCAGATGCAAAAGAGAAGATCTACATTAGTTTGCTATAGTCTAGTGTCTTTAGGACTGGGGCATGCTTGATAGCCCTTTTGATATCACTAAAGGCCTATATTGCCTCCATGTTCCATTCAACCTTTGCCCCTTTCTTCAACATTCTTGATATGGGAATACTGATTTCTACAAAATTTGTGATAAACCTTCTTAAAAAATTGACTTGCCCTAGAAAAGACTGAATCCCTTTGATATTCTTTGGCAAAGAAAATTTATCAATAGCTTGTACCCTTTCAAGATCTATTCTCACCCCATCCTTTGAAACAATATGTCCTAGAAGCTTTCCTTCTACTACACCAAAGGCACACTTCTTTGGGTTCAAAGAAACCCCATACTCCAAAGCTCTAATGAAAATTTTCTCCAGGTGTTGGCAATGTTGTTCCTCCTTGGTTGAGAAAGCTGTCAAGTCATCCTGATACACCACCATAAATCTATCAATGAAATCTGCAAAGGCCACATCCATAGCCCTTTGAAAAGTATCATCGACATTAGTTAACCCAAAAGGCATCCTAACATAAGCATATGTCCCCCATGGGGTTGTGAATGCAATTTTAAATTGCTCTGTGTCCTTAACCATAACTTGGTTGTAACCAGAAAATCCATCCATCATAGACATTAGTTCTGATCCAATGACCTTCTATAACATGTTCTCCATATTTGGCAATCCATAGTTATCCTTCAGAGAGTTTATGTTAAGATTCCTAAAATCTACACATAACCTGATATCACCATTTTTCTTTCTAACAGGCACCAAATTTGAAATCCAATTGGAATGTCTAATAGGCTTGATTATTCTAGCATCCATCATCTTTTTGAGTTCACCCTATAGTTTAGGGGCCAAGGTAGGGTTAATAGGTCTCAACTTCTATCTAAAAGGCTTTGTGCCTTCTTTGAGTGGAATTTCATGTTGGAAGAGGTCCTCTCTATAAGCTTTAAGATCTTCATAGGACCAGGCAAAAACATGCCTGAATTTTCTGAGCAGGTTAATCAAACTTTTCCTAATTCTTGGGGATAGACACTTGCCAATATAAACCTTCTTAGGGACCATTCTTGTTCCTAAGTTTATTTCTTCAAGCTCATTGATCTTATCAGTACCAGCAGAGAATGCCTTGTCCTTATTGTCAAATGCCCTTTCAAGAGAAACTAATCCTTTGGGAACTCTGTTTGATTTTAATTGTAAAACTTTCTTCCCAAAGATAACATCTTTACCATCCACTGTATCAACATAAGTATTGAAATCCATTTCCTTATCACCAAAATGAGATTCACACTGGAGGAACCTCAATATGTCCTGGTCATCAAAGAAAACTTGCCAATTATCTAGATTCTCAGGGATAAAAGGCTTGGCTTGTACCTCTATATTGGAAACATCTGCAAATGTAACATCTTCTGGTCTAAGGGCTATATTAGCCAATAAGTCTGCCATTCTTTTCTGACCTCTTTCCATCCAATAAATATTAAAAGCACTAAAGCTTTGAATCTCATCCCACACTGCATTCCTATACTGCTTTAATCTCTGATTTTTTGAAGTATATTTTGATCTAACTTGTGAGACAACTAACTCATAATCCCCTATTACTTTCAAACATTTTATGCCATGCCTTGATGCTAGTCTTAAACCTATTAATAGAGACTCATATTCTGCAACATTATTTTTTCATGAGAATAGCAAAGAAAAGGAGAATTTGAAAGTTTTACCATTAGGAGAAATGAGTAATATTCCAGCTCCAGACCCCTCCTTGCTATTTGCTCCATCAAAGTAGATGGTCCATAAACTATCAAGGTCAATCCATCCCTCCTAGTTTTCTAACTTGTGGACTAGTTCAACATCCCCCTCTACTTCCTTACCTTGAACTTTGAAAGCATTAATGTCAGTATCAAGGAAACAATTCATGGTATCTTCTTCTTCTTCTTCTTCAATCATGTGTGGAGTTCTAGATTCCCTGGTGACCTTGATATTCTGTCCTTCCAAATTAAAAGTGGCAAATGACAAGTCACACTGTATGCTACCTCCCATGGAAGCACTCCACTTTCTTGATAGTAACATCCCATACTGGGGAGGAATAACACCCATGGTCAATTGTGTATTGTGGTATGCAGCTAATTTGTAAGGGAGGGCCTTGATAGTACCAACAATTGGTACTTCTCTTGAATCCATTGCTTGACACCTACCATGGGGCGTGTCCACCTTCAATCCCAATGACTTTATAACCTCAGTAGGCATAACAGTATTTGATGCTCTAGAATCAATCATGCAATTTTTTAGCAACTTTCCATTTATCTGCAGAGTCAAGAAAAAAGGATCAACTATCCCTGCTGTAGTGCTAACAACATTTGTATCCAAATAAATTTGGGGAATTTCAGAAAAAATCTCCTCACTACAATTTCCATCTTCATCATTCATAGTCGCTATTTGTTTCTCAGTTCCCTCAATTTTTTGGGAATACATGGGCACCACACCATTTACCCAATTCAGAGCCTTTTCCTTATGTTCTTCTATTCTCATCATTTCCAATAATGGAACTTTAACAGTAATCTAAGACAACAATTTTCTCATATCAATTGGGACATATTTTAAATTAGAGACATTAGGTTTTGAATTTGCAACCTCTTTATCAATATCTTGGATGGATATGTCTGTAGTTTTTTTATTATGGACTTCATTCTCTTTCTACTGAATTGGAACAACTTCAGCTATGGGTTTGGGTTTTACCTTATAGACAATGTTGGGTTTGGCATTTTTCTTTATTTTGACCTTATCAACATCATTGGTATCCTTAGGCTTGTCTTGTGATGTTTTTACATCTTTATCTATTTTCTAGATAAAAATCCCAGCAGGCTTTTGACTTGGGCTAGTAACCACCCTATTTCTCAAGTTGTAATTTATTTTAGCTTGAGTAACCATATCTGCTATTATCAAGGCAATTTCTTCATCAGATGGCCTTCTCAAAACAATTGTTTCCTTACTCCTCACAACATTGCACCGGATATTGTCAGGTTCACTATCGTCATTTGAAAAAACTTGTTAATGGTATGATTCAGTTCTAGCCTGAGAATTAAGAAAATCTTGATTTTCATCCTCTTCAATAGAAACAACTTCATCCCACACATGGGAATAAATCATCCCACACCCCTGATCATCATAAGGCAAGTCCTCATTACATTCTTGCTCTTCTTGTGAAGAGATATTCTGAGATATGACACAATAATTAGGATCATGTGGAGATTGACAAGCTATACACCATGGAACCTCCTCCACTACATTCATTGAGTTCCTTTGAAATGGATCAGGGGTTTTATCATTTAGTTTATCCCTTCTATCAGGAAGGATATGTTTCCCATATTTCCATTGAGTATTATATGGGTAGTTCTGCATTCTTGGCAATTTGTTAAAATTATTAAAGGGGGGCTTATATCCTCCTATAATTTTATTGTTTATGTTTTCACCAGGCTTCAAATCTTTTATTGCTTTCAAGATCTATTTTAAACTATCATCATCTTTCGGTTTCACATTTATAGGTTTTCATGGATCCTTTCTATTCAACAATGGTCATTTGTTGTCCTCCCTTCTTCCCAACTTTCCTGAGATTCTTCGGTTGCTCTCTATGTTCACAGCTAGCTTGTAAGCTTGAACAAGACCCCTCAAATTTTTGTCCCTCAAAAGGTAACCCATCGTTGAGTCAAAAGTATTTATATATGTGACAAGACACACCCTATCATCTAGTTTGATAGCTTGTAGGAGCTTATGCATGGCCTTTTGGAATTTGACATTAAACTCAACAACATCCTCATTGAAATTTTTCTTTATGTTATTAAATTCATTCAACATAAAACCCTCATTGATGCAGAGATTGCTCAACTGAATGGTTCCAATAACCCACCAAGTGCCAAATTCCTTAAGATTCAATTTTAGAAGTTGTTTTGGACTGAGGATTTTACTGAACAAGACTAATTTTCTTCTTTACAAACTAATAATATCGAACCACACAAGAAGTTCCAACAACCGGTTCTGTGAATAGCAGGAATTAAGAATAACTTCAATCTACAACTTAACAGTTTATACTGAGACAACCTCAACCAATAGTTTTAACAGAAATGATATTACTTCACACCTGGATTTTGCTATCACAATCAGTTGGATTCTAAATATTCACAACAACGGAGTTATTGGTAATTTGTTTAATATCTACAAGCAATTTTAATTGAACAGTTAATGACTCTGTTCTCCCTTTATCAGTAAGAAACATATTACTTTTGCAATCAACATGAATGTAAGCTCTATTTTTGTTTATGACTAACAATTCCAATAGGCACTCTGTTGTTTAGGCAAACTTTCAACTTTAGATTTTTAATGTCACTCTAACTATGCTTCTCAACATGTATTTCTTCAGTGAGTTCACTAGACATTTTGACTAATAGTGTAATGGCTTTCAACTAACTCCTCTGTTTTGGCTTGTCAACACAACGTAATAGTATCGACTTCAACAATAACTTCGACCATTCACAGGAACTCCTATTCTAGTTGATCAGACTAGGGTAGACTTCAACTGGTTTTACGAATCTTTTGGAATTTGACACTATTCACTATGTTGGCTTTCGATTCTGTTTACACTGGTCTTGAATTCAGTAACTCACCGCTTCCTACTGACTCTTTGGAAAAGGCATACCCAATTTCTTGTTGGTACATTTGTCTATGGTGTTTCTTAACCACACCCACGCAACTGCTAGGGCATCACCGAGTCACCGTCAAAGTACCTGATAACATTTCAATATAGATGCAGTGGTTCCTCAGTTACCATTTGTAACAATACAATGCAGTTTCTGTTGTCTATTCACCAATGTTTTACCCGATTAGGGCATTAACACTTAGAAGCAGCGGCTACCACTTCCATAGTTTGAATGTTAGAACAAATACACTATCGGTCTTACCCCACATCTCGTGCATCAAGATTCCAATGTGAGTATGTGGCTAAGACTGAAATTCCATGACAGCTCGACTATGGATTTTTACCAGTCAACTATCAATGGATTTTGGAATTTGTGGTCGGTTCCAAATCTATGAGGAAGTGCACACAGTTTAACAAAACTTTGTTATATCCAAGATACTTAACAATCGATTCCTATTTTTCCATTTAACCAAGCCAGAAAAACAAACTATGAAAACATTGACTGTCGACAAATGAGTAAAAGTGCTTCAAACAGAACAATAAATAAATTAGATGTTTGCAGAGTAACAATTCGATAACCTATTTCAGACAAGAAATGAGAATACAAAACAAGACATACTCAAACTCTGTGGATTTCTTTTTTTTTATTACTGCTTCAAAAGACCTCTACCCCAATCTCAGATTGGACATACACACATATAGACCTCCATTAACGGGCCCAACAGTTACAAAAACTAGTGGTAACGGCTTGGAACCCAAACTGTTATTTTCCACAATGACCGGCTTGTTAATCTTCCAACATCGTGGTAAAATTTGTAAAGCATAACTTAAGACAAACTAAAATATCTGAAAACAAAACTCCAAAAAGCCCTTGTGGACTAAGGTTCCAAGGTTTATAAACAGACCTATGGAAACCGTGACCACACAAAAGGACTAAAACAAACATGGATATTATAAACCAATTTATTGGATAACAACCAAAACCAAAACATAACCAAGACATAAAATAATTCCATCAGTGACCTGAGTGCCCTGCACCATGCTCCACAGGCTAAAAAAAACTGAAGTCCCTTGAGTTGGGACTGCTGGAATAGAAAACCCGAATTGATTCAGAACTTCTGGAGTAACCCACGTAGCATCCTCTAGGTGTTTATCTTTCCATTGAACCAAATACTCGTAATAAGTGTGCCGCCTTATCTTTCGGGCGACTCGAGTTTCCAAGATATGTTCAATCTCCATGGGTGGTGTCTTAGGAAGTGTCTGAAGTTGTGCATCCACAAGAGAATCAGCAGCACCTGCATTCACATCAGTAGGAACAGTACCCTTATAGATATATAAATCAGCAACATTAAATATAGGAGACAAATGAATATTAGGAGGAAGATCAATATGATAAGCATTAGGACCACTGCATTTCAAAACCTTAAAAAGTCCAATCTTCTTAGCCATTAACTTAGTATATTGGCCCTTAGGCAATCTCTCCATCAAATGTACCATGACCAAATCCCCAACATTGAAAGTCACATCTTTCCTCCTTTTATCTACATGAGCCTTATACTTAGAATTTGAATGTTGAAGCTTTTGTTTAACTTGATCCTGAATATCTTTCATAGAAGTAGCAAAATCATTAGCCAAAGCACTAGGCTTCTCCAAACTACTAACATCTCTCAACTCCAAGATACCCCATGGATGAATACCATAAACAATCTGAAATGGAGTCTTCCCAGTACTACGATTCACTGAATCATTATAGGAAAACTCAGCTTGATCCAAAATTGAATCCCAACTGGTACCATGCTCTTGTGTCAAACACCTCAAAAGATTACCAAGAGACCTATTAATGACCTCAGTATGTCCATCGGATTGAGGATGATACGCTGAAGATAAACAAACATTTGTACCCAACTTCTTCCACAAAGTTCACCAACAATGACCCAAAAACTTAGGATCTCTATCAGATATGATGGACAAAGGTAAACCATGCAAATGAACAACCTCCTTAAAAAACAATCCAGCAACATGAGAGGCATCATGAGTGGTTTTACATGGAATAAAATGAGCCATTTTTGAAAACCGATCCACTACTACAAATATGTTGTCATAACTGGACTTGGTTCTAGGCAAGCCAAGCACAAAATCCATGCTAACAGAATCCCATGGCTTAGATGGAATAGGTAAAGGTGTATAAAGACCAGCATTAGAGGTATGACCTTTAGACTTTTGACAAACCAAACAAGTTTCAACAAACTTCTTGGCATCCGTTTGTAACTTAGGCCAATAATAAAACCTCTTAACTGATTCCAAAGTTTTATCTAAACCAAAATGACCTGCCAAGCTGCCACAATGTTTTTCCTTAATAATATTTTCCCTCATTGATCCCCTTGGAACACAAAGTAAACCACCCTTAAAAAGTAGCCCATTCTGAATCAAATAATCAAAAAATTCAGTATGATACCTTGCTGTCATATCCAAACAAACCTGATAAATATCTTTGAAATCTTCATCCGTGGCATACATGGATGCCATAGCCTCTAAACCAACACTTTCCAACTACATAGACTGAATGGTGAGTGACCTTCTACTCAAAGCATCCACCACTTTATTAGCAACCCCCTTCTTGTGTTTAATGCTAAAAGTATAGGCTTGCAAGAACTCCATCCACTTGACATGTCTATGGTTAAGCTTCTCTTGTCTATTCAGAAAACTAAGTGCATGGTTATCCATAAAAATAATGAATTCTTTTGGTAAAAGATAGTGCCTCCATTTTCTTAATGACTGAACCATAGCATAGAGTTCAAGATCATAAGTAGAATACTTTTGTTTTGCCTCATTTAATTTTTCACTAAAGAAGGCTACAGGTCTACCATCTTGACTAAGAACCCCACCAATAGCCTTATTACTAGCATCACATTCAACAACAAAAACCTTATGAAAATCCGGTAATACAAGCACTGGCTGTTCTGATATTTTCTTTTTCAGCAATTCAAAAGATTCATTGGCCTCTTTAGTCCATTCAAAAACACATTTTCTACCACCCTTAATTGTATTGATAATAGGAACACAAATGCCACTAAAGTTTCTGATAAACTTCCTATAGAAACTGCATAAACCATGAAAACTTTTTACCTCCGTGGCTATAGTAGGTGTTGGCCAATTTAGGATGGCTTCTACCTTTGAAGGATCCATTTTCAGACTACCTCTTGAAATCACAAAGCCCAAGAGCACAAGTTCTTCCTACATGAATGAACACTTCTCAAGGTTAATCCTCAAACCTTCCTCATGAAGCTTCCTCAAGAGCTGATCCAAATGCTGCAAATGCTCCTCCTTGCTACCACTAAAAATCAGAATGTCATCCAAATAAACAACAACAAACTTATGAAGAAAAGGCTTCAACACTTCATTCATTAAACACATAAAAGTGCTAGGAGCATTGGATAAGCCAAATGGCATGACTATCCATTCAAACAAACCCTCATTAGTTTTGAAAGTGATTTTCCATTCATCCCCTTCACATATCTGGATTTGATGATAACCACTTTTAAGATCAATCTTTGAATAGTATTTTGCACCACCTAAACAATACATGAGATCTTCCATTCTAGGCATTGGAAACCAGTAATGAATGGTGATCTTATTAATGGCTCTAGAATCCATGCATAACCTCCAAGTACCTTCTTTTTTTGGAGTAAGGACTGCTGGGATAGCACATGGGCTAATACTCTTCCTTATGTAACCCTTTTCTAGTAACCCTTGAATTTGTCTTGCAACTTCAGCATTTTGTTCGGGAGTGAGTTTATAGGCTGCCTTGTTTGGTAAAGTAGACCCCAAAATTAAATCAATGCAATGACTGATTGACCTCTTAAGTGGAAGGAACTCATTAGTGCTATCAGCTACAACACCATCATATTTATTCAGCAAATCAACTACAACCTTTGGACAAGTACTTTCCTTGGTTTCTAAATTCAATTCCCTATCCCTCATACTAATTTTCTTTAGCTCTGATCACAACAGCAAAACATGGAGTGTTTTCCTCCTTAAGACCTTCTAAAAACTCCTTTTCTTTTACCACCATAACACTACTAGGCAAGACTGAATTATTTGTAACATTCGGTAAAGGTGTCATTATGAAAGTTTCTCCATCTTTTGTTATATTAAACACATTAGTTTTCCCATCATGTTGGGCATTAGTATCATATTGCCATAGTCTTCCTAAAAGAAGATGACATGCATCCATTTCAACTATCTCACACAAAACTTTATCTTTATAATCACCAATTTCAAACTCTACTAAGCATTGTTCATTCACAATAGTTTGCTACTCCTTATTTAACCAAGAAACTTTGTATGGATTAGGATGTGGAATTCTTTTTAGATTTAACTTGGTAACCATTTCCAAAGAAACTAAATTTTTAGTAGAACCGGAATCAACAATTACCTTGCATACTTTACCCTTTGCCTTGCAAGTAGTTTGGAATAAAGATTTCCTTTGTGCTGGCTCCCTAGTGAGTGGTACCAACAGTGATCTATTGAACATGAGAGTTTCTCCTTGCACCGGATCAGCATGTTTGGATGAGGCTGTATGATAAGATGAGTTGCTTTGGTAATCATCTTCTTCATGAATCAATTGCACTCTTCTATCTCCTTGAGTGTTGTTGCCATTCTTTTCAGGACATCTGAAAGATTGATGACCAACTTGATTGCATGAGAAGCACCTTCCTGTGAATAGGTTTGGGCCTCTTCCTCTAGATCTGCCCCTACCATTGTTTGATCCTCTTCCTCTAGATGAACCTCTGCCACTAGCATCATTATCAGCACTTTGATTGCTGCCTTCTCCTTGGGATTTCGGGAAAGTTCCTCTCCCATTGAATCTTCCTCTTCCACGGAATGAGTTTCCTCTTCCCTTACTTTATTCTCCTCTTCTTTTTTGTTTTTCGTCAATCTTGAGGGCAAGTTGAAAACATTTATGGACTGATTCCACATTGACCAATGTTAATTCATCTTGTATACTATACTTCAGCCCATTGATATACCTTGCTATTTTTTGTTTCTCAGTCTCATACATTTTGGCCTTCAAGGTCAAATTGTGAAACTCTTGAGTATAGGTACTCACATCAAGATCTTTTTGTTTCAGATTCTAAAGTTTCTTATGAAGAATCACTTCATAATCTTCTGGTACAAACTACCTTTTCAATTCTGCCTTCATTCTAGTCCAAGTGGAAATGACTTATTTTCCCTCTTCCAATCTCTCATTTTGTAAGAAATTCCACCAACTAAGGGCTGGTCCCCTCAATTTTGATTTTTCCAACATCACCCTTTGGCTAGGAAGTACTACTTCACATTCAAAATAATTCTCCAAGGCTTTTATCCAATCCATGCATTCTTTTGGTTCCAATTTTCCATGAAACAAGGGTATGTCATTCCTATCCTTTACTCCTACCCTCTCTAGGGATGCAAGCATTGCCCTTTGATCCTCTGGTATATTTTCTTGACTGGATGGATCTTGCTCTTCCTCTTCTTCTTCTGACTCCTCTTGGCCTCCTCTCCTCACTTGGCCTTTCAACTTATCTTATCCAACTCTCTCTTCATTGCTCTATTCTCTTCTCTGACAGCCCTACTTTCTGCCATTTGCTCCTTGACTATCTTAGCCAACTCCACATTGGTTATCCTCAATAGAATATCTTCTCCGTCTGACATCTTGACACTCCCAAAAGTATCTTAGTGGCTCTGATACCACTTGATGTAGAGATTGCTCAACGGAATGGTTCCAATAACCCACCAAGTGCCAAATTCCTTAAGATTCAATTTTAGAAGTTGTTTTGGACTAAGGATTTTATTGAACAAGACTAATTTTCTTCTTTACAAACTAACAATATTGAACCACACAAGAAGTTCCAACAACTGGTTCTGTGAATAGCAGGAATTAAGAATAACTTCAATCTATAGCTTAACAATTTATACTGAGACAACCTCAACCAATAGTTTTAACAGAAATGATATTACTTCACACCTTGAGTTTGCTATCACAATCAGTTGGATTCTAAATATTCACAACAATGGAGTTGTTGGTAATTTGTTTAATATCTGCAAGCAATTTTAACTGAACAGTTAATGACTCTGTTCTCCCTTTATCAGTAAGCAACATATTACTTTTGCAATCAACATGAATGTAAGCTCTATTTTTGTTTATAACTAACAATTCCAATAGGCACTCTGTTGTTTAGGCAAACTTTCAACTTTAGATTTTTAATGTCACTCTGACTGTGTTTCTCAACATGTATTTCTTCAGTGAGTTCACCAGAGATTTTGACTAATAATGTAATGGCTTTCAACTAACTCCTCTGTTTCGGCTTGTCAACACAACGTAACAGTATTGACTTCAACAATAACTTCGACCATTCACAGGAACTCCTATTCTAGTTGATCATACTAGGGTAGACTTCAACTAGTTTTAAGAAGCTTTTGGAATTTGACACTATTCACTGTGTTGGCTTCCGATTCTGTTTACACTGGTCTTGAATTCAGTAACTTGCCGCTTCCTACTGACTCTTTGGAAAAGGCATACCCGATTTCTTGTTGGTACATTTGTCTATGGTGTTTCTTAACCACACCCACACAACTGCTAGGGCATCGCTGAGTCACCGTCAAAGTACCTGATAACATTTCAATACAGATGCAGCGGTTCCTCAGTTACCATTTGTAACAATACAATGTAGTTTCTATTGTCTATTCACCAATGTTTTACCCGATTAGGGCATTAACACTTAGAAGCAGCGGCTACCACTTCCACATTCTGAATGTTGGAACAACTACACTATTGGTCTTACCCCACATCTCATGCATTGAGATTCCAATGTGAGTATGTGGCTAAGACCAAAATTCCATGACATCTTGACTATGGGTTTTTACCATTCGACTATCAATGGATTTTGGAATTTGTGGCCAGTTCCAAATCTATGAGGAAGTGCACATGGTTTAACAAAACTTTGTTATATCCAAGATACTTAACAATCGATTCCTATTTTTCCATTTAACCAGGAAAAACAAACTATGAAAATATTGACTATCGACAAATGAGTAAAAGTGCTTCAAATAGAACAATACATAAATTAGATGTTTGCAGAGTAACAATTCGATAACCCATTTCAGACAAGAAATGAGAATACAAAACAAGACATACTCAAACTCTGTGGATTTCTTTTTTTTTTATTACTACTTCCAAAGACCTCTGCCCCAATCTCCAATTGGACATACACACATATAGACCTCCATTAACGGGCCCAACAATTACAAAAACCAGTGGTAACGGCTTGGAACCCAAACTGTTATTTGCCACAATGACTGGCTTGTTAATCTTCCAACAGCACAGTAAAAGTTGTAAAGCATAACTTAAGACAAACTAAAATATCTGAAAACAAAACTCCAAAAAGCCCTTGTGGACTAAGGTTCCAAGGTTTATAAACGGACCTATGGAAACCGTGAGCACACAAAAGGACTAAAACAAACATGGATATTATAAACCCATTTATTGGATAAGACCCAAAACCAAAACATAACATAATTCCATCAGTGACTTGAGTACCCTACACCACTCATGTGTTTTGTCACCATACTTTTCTTTGAAACAATGCCCAAGCTGATCCCATGAACCTATGCTACCATGTGGCAAAGCCCTAAACCAATCTCTTGAATCTTCTGTTAGGGATTGTACAAATAATTTCATGATAACATCATCTGGCATAATGTTATAATCATCAATCACATCAATAAATTTTCTTAAATGCTCCTCACAAGTAACAACATTACTTCCAGTGAATTTAGGGAGCTTCTTCCTAATCTCTTCAGGGATAGGGTTAGGATACCCAGGGATGCCAGTGAAAACCAATTGTTTACATCTTTCATGTACAACCCCTATGTTAAAAATATCAACACCCTGAGATGTGGATGCATTAGTATTTGTAATGGCAGAGATTTTAAGTCCACCTAGTGGGGGAATATTTGCTGTCTGATTTGCTAAATTTGCGGGTATTATAGACCTCCTAAGAAAATCAATATTCCTTTTCATTTCTAATGTCTCAACTTCTAATTTTGCCTTTTCAAGTTCCTTAGCTAGCAATTCCTCTTCCCTTTTGGCCTTTTCAAGGTCTGCCTCCAATCTTAGAGTGGAATCTATGGGAAGTTTTGGGACTTGAGGCTCTGTAATTGAAATGCCCACTGCCTTCTTCTTTCCCTTATCCTTTGGATCCCTTGTTTCAAATATCTGATGGACAAAAGATAGTTCACTTGTTTGTTCAGAAATGGGGACATAATTTATAGCTTCTAAATTTAACAGTTGTCTTCTTAATTGGTCAGCCCTTATCAAGGCATGTCTGACCTTTTCTTCCTTTTCATTCTCTCTCTTCTTCCTAATGGCTACTTGTTCATGAATTCTTCTTTCCAATTCATATACTTCCTCAAATATTTCCTCAGAATCAGGAAAAGTTGTTTCAGATTCAACTTGTTGTGCTTGAGGTTCTTCTTGTTGATCCTGAGACTCATGGAGGCCTTGGGGCAATGATGAACCAAGGGTGAAAGGGGGGAAAAAGTTTTGCCCACCCCTACTTTTACTTCTAGACCTCTCCCCCCCATGCTATCTATTTGGGACTATTTTCCTATTGTGGGGTAATCTTTCACCCTCTCTCTGTGTAGGGGAATAATAATCCTCATATTGGTTTAAACCCAAATCAATCGCCTCCTCATATTATGAGGCATTTCCTTCCTGATCGGGAGGAGAAAGACCCTCCTGTCTTGAGTTTCCCTTCTGTTTCCAGGTAAGAGACATGTCACTGATACTTTTTTCACTCCTAACTTGGCCTCATCTAGATGTGACAGGAAGCTCACCCCGCAAACTTTCCTCTGGGTGTTCCTTCCTCCAAGACCTTGTATTTTTGTAACTCATAGTAATATAGTGATATTTTATTTAGCACTAGTACAGAGATGTTTTAGAGTCGCCACCCAAGCTATATGGGATTTTCTATGATTTTATAAATTAGGAAGGGTAGGCAAAAGAAAGGAGTCAACTCTGTAATCAAATGTAACCAACTGGCTTTGACAATAAGTAGGCCAGGAGTCAAGCTCAACTTGTACCTACATTATTGTATACAAATGTTTACAGCTTAGAGATATCCACTATTTTGAAAATAGGCAGGTCAGGATTCTAGCTCAACTTGAAACCTGCACTATTTTCTTTTGATCACAATCTCTAGTCCCCAACAGAGTCACCATTTTGTTGGTGACTCAGATGGGCTGAATCAATTTGGGTAGTATGATATTAAAAATTTGAAATATAACCAGAGATTCTGAACTGATTTATTTCATTGTTCTATTCTCTTCCCCAGCAGAGTCACCATTTTGTTGGTTCTTCAAAATATTTTACACTCCATGAGACACCAATATGCCTATGACTGATGTTAAGGATTGGTTAATTCCAAATATGAGAAATCTCTAGGCAACTGGACCAACTATAGGGACAAGACTACCCTCTTCACTTCTGGCTCTGCAAAACTAAGGTGGGTACACCTAATCCATTAGTTTTAACTCTGTTTCTTATCTAATACTGGATCTTACAACAGATGACAGTGAGAAAGTACTAAATAACAACCTATTATTCATTGAATCTCCATCACTGGGTAGAACAACATATAAAGTAAATAAAATATAAAAGACTGGTATTGATTTGATGTTTTCAGGATTACAAGATTTCAATCATTCCATACAAAGAAAAAATGGGAAAATATAGGCCAGCGCCCTATCCATTGGGCAAAATGTCAGAAGACAGAATGAATACAATAGTGTTTGAAAGATAACTGGTCTTGAAACATAAATACAAAATATTCCAAATCTTTCCTACTTATAGAGAATCCCTAAATAGATTCAGTAAACATGCATCCCACTCAGAGCAATATTTAATCTTATCCTAGATCAGAACTCAGAGCTAAACACATACATATAAACCTTCGAAAGACTTAAAGATTTACTGAATAAACTCACAGGAGAGACAAAGACTTGAGATTTGTATAAGTGTAACCTTGAACATTGCATACATCACAAGTTCTGAATCAATAAGCTTGCAAAATAGCAGCAACAACTTGTATTTCTTTTCTATATCTTTGATGAAATGATACAACATTTTACAATCCTCGACTGAGGGTTAGGGTTTTAGAGTTTCTATCTTTTTAACTCCTAGACTCTCAATGCCTAGAATGATTGTGGAAAATCTTTTATATACAAGGAGATGCAACAAGCTACTGATCATTCTAGGGTTTGCAAAATTTCTAACCTAAAAAACCTTTACAACAACCTTAAAAAGTTTACAATAAATACACAAGTCAAGCAAGTGAGATATTTGTAGTTGATCGACCTTGCTTTATGTCTTCAATACTATCCTTGGCTCCCTTTAGCAAATTTGATTTGCAACATCTTGTTGTCCATCCTACAATGAACGTCTTTTTATATCTCAACAACCTTTATGACTCAAAAAATAACTGCCTTTACTTGCTCTAGGCTGGCAGAGTATTAACTTTTTCAACCTGAGGTATGTATTGATACCTCCATTTATTGTACACCTCTTCGCTTGGGAACTCAAAATTGGCAAACTCATTCTTCTTACTTGACAACTGTTCCCATTCATTTTCAATTTGAGTAACCTTATGTTGAATATTGTCAAACATTGAGTTAGCATTTATTAACAACTTGATAACACTGCTAATAGAAAAAGTGTCATTTAGGACACCAGTCACCCTTTCTAACAAAAGTGCATCCATCTCTTCTCTCCATTGATATGCTTCTTTAAATTTTCCCTTATCTATGAAAATGGTAGGCACCAGCTCATAGTTTGAAAGCATTAATTCGGCTTTCAACATACTCGATCTTCTAATAAAATTATCCAAAATGATGCCATACTGTACCATTTTCTTGACAATCTGATGTACTGGCTTAATCAATGGATTAGGATCCTCTTGGCCCTTTGATAACATACGAAATAACTTTATACTAGGAGATCTCTCAATCCATTTCTTCAAAATTGGGGACATTTCCATTTTCTCCTTATTCAAGGTTTCAAATTAAAAAAAAAATTTACTGGCATGACTATGGAAAATGGAGGGCTTCAAATCATATGCAAACTGCATGATTGCATCTGTCATTTTCTCTTCATACTTTTGGTTTGCCAAAGCTGTGGCCTTCACATTTTCATCTTTTTCCTTCTCTAGTTGCACTCTTATTTCCCTCAATTTATTAGTTTCTTCTGCTAATCTTTGGTTTTCCCAAGTAACCCTTGCATCCATACTTGTCTCTGGGTAGGGGGATGGTGGTAACTCAACAATTGGGCTTGAAGATGAAGCCACTACAGGCTTGTCAGAGATTACCAATTGAGGAGACCTGTGATCCAAGAGTCCAAACAACTGTGCAATCAATTTGTCTTTTTGAATTAGCTCTATCTTGAGCTCATTGTAAGATTTGAGAATTATTTCAAATTTGAGCCTAAGCTCCTCCTTTTATTGGGCATCCTTTTCTGCCACTTTGACATTGAATTTAGTAGTTTCCAAGATCAAATTTGATTCCTCTACACTAGATGTCTCTCTTACTCTTTGTACCAATAAACTTCCTGCATACCCTGTAGAGAGAGCCTTCCTTTTTCTTTTATCTTCTTCCCTATTTAGGGACCACATTACCAGGGCTGCATGATCCTCTGAGAAAGAAAATCCTCTAGCAGCCTGTTTGGCCTACTCTGCTGTAGCAAGAGTTTTCACTTTTCTCTTTCTAACCTGGTCAAAGATAATTGCATTAGCAATGTCCCATTCTGGTAGAATTAATACCCCTGTAGTATGGACCATGGCCTTTCCCTCCTCAGGAGTAATCTTCTCAAATTGTTTGACCATTTCTACCTTGGTCTCATTTTCTATCTTTGTTATGTCCTTATCAGGGGACTCCTCTTTTTTCTTCTCACATATCTCCTTAAATTGACTTATTTTCATTCTCCAAAGAAATTGGGAGAATGCCCTAGTCTTGACAAATTTTTCATCGGCAATGAAAGAATCAGTGGCCTGTTTCAAAATAGGGTCCATTTGTTTACCCTCAAACTCCTCAACTGTAAGATCCATGGCCACCTCCTTAGGTGCCTCAGGCATCCCCTCCCACAAGTCATCATTGGAAACAAAAATGTTTCTCTCATTTCTCAATTGTACAAGTTGTTATGCCACCCCATGTTCATCTAATTGGATAGGGGATTGGGAAGGAGAATAAGCCCTCTCTCCTGGTCTATCTTCTTATTGCCTCTACCTCTTTGGAGAGGGTCCTTGCATTACTGGATCACTAATGGGCCTTTTCCCTTTAGAATTAGAGGGAATCTCCTCACTCTTTTGTTGTAGTGGCAAGAGAACAGTATATCCACTTCTCTTCTGCATTGTATAGACTCCCCTTGGGGTCAATTTCATATACTTGGGCTGGCTCAGAATCTACCTAGCCCTCTCAGGGTTTGTCTTGCTTACAGTAGCCCTTTTTTCATTAACCACATGGATGATACCCTCAAAATATTCCATTAGGGCATCCACTTTCCTTTCCCATGGCTCAAAGCCTTTCAATGGGTCATAAGCCTTGTCAAAATTCTGAATGAAGTCTAGAGTCTTTTTGTAGATGACCCATTTCTCTTTCTTGATCTCCTGAGTTTGAAGATCAAACTCATTCCTTATCACATCTTCAGGAAAATTAAACTGATGCTCAATAAGAGCACATCTCACCTTATCTCTGAACACTCCTGAAAGGAAACCTTCTGTATCTACACATCTAATAACAGTTGTTGTCATTCTGTAGGGCTATAGCACCTTATTCAAATGGACCCAACCTCCCTTAGTGATCACATACTGATGTGCTATGGTTATATCTCAGAAAAAAGTTCCCCTTCCCTTCCTAGTGAGAGTAGTCTCTTGTAGCTCCCCAATCTACCTCAAGATCTTGGCATATCCTAACTTTAATGGGACCTGATAAGATAAAATGTATGGTGCCTTCTTGCAACCATAAACCCTAAATACTGTAGAAATAGGATATAAGATTATATCCCCAAAATTGTGGACAATAGTGATATCCTAACAATATTCTTTTGGCCTGATTAATCTTAGAAACTCTCTTGGGATCCTTAGATTATCAAAAAATAAAAGAGTTCTAAGCCTTGAGGCAAAATCCCTGTCAAATGCAATATAGCTAGCATCAATTCTATCCCATGACAAGGCTGTAGTCCACAGTTGTACTGGAAGGGTTTCTCCAGTCCTCTCTTTCACAATATTTATTGTTGAGCTGAAAAACTACTCACCTTTGTATAGGAACATGTGCATAAGCATCAAGTACCACCCAAAAGGCCTAGCAACCTTCATGTCCTTAATTCCCATCAATCCCTCATGGATTAAATCAGCTAGATGAGATGAAAAATAAAAAATTAGTGCTAATTAGAGTTGCAGTGATTGTACCATCTTGAACATGTATGGTACCAGCATATGGCTTGCTTCATCATGCCCTAGAATCAAGCTTAATGATTTATAGACCTCTTGTGCTATCTTACTGAACAAATCTAGCCTAAAAGGCTCTGGCGTGCTTGAACCGATAACACACATGGACCCAATTTCATCTAAAAATTGCGTCAGAGGCCTTGCCCTTAAATAGTCTCTTTGTGCCTCATATATTTTTGTAAACTCTGTGAAATCAATCTTCTCTAACCCAACAGAAGGGTCATTCAGTGAAAAAACTTCCCTAATCTCATCCTTTGTGATGCTGATTAGGTCCTTCCCATTTACATCCTTGACACATTTTGTCATAGGATCATAGCATTTAGCAATCTGAATTAATAGCTCAACATCCATGAAAACTCCAGGGACTATCAATCTCCCGATGTCAAATTGCCATATATTGCTCAGGGGGGCACAAGCATTTCTCTATGAATAAGATAATTTAAAAAAAATAAGACCATTATGCTTTTCACCAACCTTAGTATCTCTCATCCAATTCCCTCTATCATGGAGTCTGTCTGCTACAACATCCCTAGGGTTTCTTGGAACCAGCTCTTTTAACCTAGCTGCCCTGTTATTTGAATGTGGTAATAACTGCATTAAATCTTCAAAGATTCCCCTCTTATTGTACTCTATTTGACCAGATAGGTTTCTTTTCAGAGGCATTTTGAAACTAGGGCTTTTATAAAACAATATATGAATATTGAGAAAACCCTAAAAACTCTTCACCCGGCAACACAAATTCCTCATAGCTCCTTCACAGAAAACAAGCAATTTCAAACTCAGAAAAGAAACCTACCGAGCACCTGCAAATTCTTTTCTTGAAATCGCTTCTCGAGGGAAATCCAACTCACTAGAATGCTTATGAGAACAGTGAAGAGAAATAATGGTTCAATTTTAATGTATAGCATTTTCAACTACACATAATCCATCCGCACGTAGCATAATAAATCCACCATTACTGAAAGTTGGCGGCCTCAGTGTTCACAAGATGTGAAAAATGTCATTGAGCAAAAATTTGAATTCAGACCGTAGATCTACTTCCTTTTTCGGTGCATCAGACAGTTGACAAGTCTAACAAAAAAACCCTGTATTACTTTTCCCCGAGTTAGCTCTTGACCAATGAGAACATTTCAATATCACCATGTGAAGAAATAAATAACTTATCTTTACTTTGTATAGAGCAGACAGGTGTCACCCTGTCGCTAAAGTGCTAACCCAAAACTGTTAGGAGAACCAACTCAAGATATAATGACAACCGTCAATACAATTTGATCAAATGATCATCACATTTCAATAAAAATTTGGTCCCACAACACACCTTTGAAACCTTCAATGAATTAGGAAACACGATGTCGAACAAGTCAACAGGCGAAAGACCCCACCTTTATTCTCAGTGTCAAACACACTAGCAACTTTGACATGTCATTATTAGCCTCGGCTAATTAGAAATGACGATGTCATCAAAAAACCCACAGTAAAGGACCCACCAAACGGTGCCCATCTTTAGACAAGATCAACGATTGTCGCTATATTGCTGACCCTAAAAAATGTGCATCTTATCCTAGTGGTATAACGACAACAGCCAAATCTTGTTGCATCTTAATCATCTGGAGAAGACAAGACCCACTGTGACACATCACTAATCTATCATTGAATAAAAAACTGCCACGTCGTGAAGAACCGACAAGTGGGACCTCTAACTTTTCACTCCCTGTTCAAAAAATTCTGACAACTACCACATCAAAACTTCCAACAACCAATGAGAAATAGACATATCAATGTGACCTGGCACCTTCAAGACCCACTTCATACTTCATTCCCTAAAGAGAACTGTCGTCTCTATACCGTAGGCTTAAAATCCTTACATCTCCTATCAATGATATAATGACAGCCGTGAGATTAACCTGTTGTTTAAGCCTCTAAAAAATCTGACCCCACATTTCCTACATCACAAAAAATAGGTGTCAACCCAGAAGAAATGCCACGGAGATTGACAAGTCAGAACTTGATACTGTCAATGCAATTTTGATCGGATGATTGTCACTAAAGCACAATGTTTAAATTGCTATCATCTTGGTTCAACAGTATAGCGACAACCGTTGATCCTCTTCATTCTTTAAATGCCAGCATACCCTACCACCAGACGGGCCCACTTGGACAGATGGCGCTTTGTCGCTAAAGTGCATGTAAGACATTCTGACATAGGTAGGCTTGCGGTTCAATGACAGCCACATATTTAAAAAGTCTGATACTTATTGAAAAATTTATCAGAACTTAGGCTTTGAAAGAAACAATTTAATTAAAAGGCATCCCAATTCAAAAACCTAACCGCATAACACATAAAGCGATGAATAAAGGGGGTCAAAAAATAACACATGCTTTATAAGTGGGATAGTGAGCCAAAAAGGTAACGTGAAAACATAACAAGGATCAAAACTGGCTAGGGTTTTGTTGAACCTAGGGTTTTTCAACTTGAAACATTACCATTGGACCAACAACATAGATTATTTTCAAGAATACTAGCATGAAGCTTAAAAAATTTAGTATAGTGATAACATGCACACCTTGGGATGTAGACAATGGTGTGCCTTCAACATGATACAAGGGTGTTCCTTCAACATGATACAATGGTGTGCCTCCAACATTGGATGATGATGTATCTTCAACTTGGGAACTCATAGATGATGTGCCCACATATTCATAATTCAATTGTCTTGTTGCATGCAAGTTTCTCATTCATTGTCTTTTCATTTCCAATTCCAATTCTCTCTTACTTTGTATTGATGTTTCCTGTTCCTCATCCAAAGAAAAATCTTCTTCTATGGTATCCAATTTTTTTTGTTCACGAAGTTGTCTCATTCTTTCCCTTTTCTTCTCTTTGTCTCTTTCACGCTCTTCCAATATTGAAGTCCTTGCTCATTTCCTTGGCATGATGATGATTTCTGCATATGAATTGATTACAATATAAACCTCTTACAATATGATAAATTATAATATAAATTTATTACAATTATATCAAATTATGTATTGAACAAATCTATATCATACCAATTATAAACCAAAACACCCTTTATTCACATTTAACATGTAAAAAAATAAAAAATTACCTCAATCAATAAATTTTGGTGATAATGATTGACTTTCACAATTCGATGTTGATTTTTAAACAAAAAATGGTGCAAATTGATAGAATATGCTTCTTTGTCACTATCAACACCATGAAAAGAAAATATTTGTCAGATAACACACAAAACTCAGACAACATACAGAAAATGTGAGCCTATTTCACGAGATCTCTAACAAAGAAGACCATTTATTTTAGTCCTCCATAGCATGTGCGCCCTATGAAAAAGTAAAAAGTGTTATGCATACTCTTGCATAGGATGAGCACACTATAGCACGTGTGCCCTATAGCGTGTGAACCCTATAGTGTGTGCACCCTATGTAAAACGAGAGAGAGAGAGAGAGAGAGAGAGAGAGAGAGAGAGAGAGAGGGAGAGAGTAGGAGAGAGAGAGAAGAGGAAGGGGAGAGAGTAGGAGGGAGAGAGAATGGAGAGAGTAGGAGAGAGAGAAGGGGAAGGGGAGAGAGTAGGAGAGAGAGAGAGAGAGAGAGAGAGAGAGATCTTCCTCTCACTCTGACTACTTCTCTTCACAATTGAAATCTATGACTTAAATAGGGACTACGCGCTATAGGGTGCACACCCTATAGCGCACACGCCCTATGGAAGTCATAGATTTCCATATTGCGCATGCCCTATAGCTCACACTCCCTATAGGGCACACACGCTTGGTAAGGCATTTGAATTTACCAATCCTAAGGCTTGGATTTTTTTTTGAGATCCAACCCAAAGGCTTAGAGTATTCAAATAGGCTAGAGACATGTTTTCTAGTAGACATACAAAAAAATGACAACTTTTTTTGTGTGCGTTTCATTAGGTTTACTCATGGTTCAATAACCTAAAAATCAGATGACATGATATTGCAAATCTCTTTGTTAGCTATCTAAGCATATAATTTATTTTGAATTCTGATTATGTTAAGTTTTTCATCTCTAATTTATTTTGTGTGTATGTCTATTTTTTGTAAAAAACCAACTTGTAGTATTTTGGGCATAGATTTTGGCTCGTTCATCAAATTTTGCAACAAGTTACATTTTTAGAAACTAGACTCCATGCTACACACTTAAAACAAAAGAAAATTTGATTGTCAATTATTTTTAAATGATTTCTAGGGGGAGCACATAGAAATTTCATGTTTTTACGATGTGTGCACTTCATAAATTTATCAAAAATTATACATTCATAAAAAAATTAGCAAAAAAATCTGGGATAAACTATGTGGTGTTAGCTAACTTCTCACTAGAGAAATTAAAAAATTTCAAAAAAAAAGTTCACATTTTAGGGGAAGCACACTAGACGGTATGTTATGTTTTTTCATAAAAAATAGGACCACTTTTTGTGCTCCCCCTTTTTGAGGGCCTTAATCTTCACCATTTTCAAAATAAATTAGTAGTTTAGGAACTAGATTCAGAGTATTACAACTCTTGTTCTTGTTGCATCTTAAAATTTTGAGTCTAACTATCTTCAATTTCTTGTTGAAGTTTAGAGTTTGCCGATTTCAAGAAAAAAGTGGCATCTTATACCCCCTTTTTGGTCCCCCATCTTTGTGCACTTACCCAGATTGTATAAATCTTAAAGCTCTTAAGAGGGCAGACCCCTCACATGGTAGATCATATTTTGTGATCAAATTTGTAGCCCTAATGGGAAAACTTTATACTGCGGTAGTGAAGATTTGTGGGTGTCATCCCCACCCTAGTTTTACCTTTCAAGGGTTTCTGGGTAACCAAAATCATGGTATTATGTGTATTTTCTTGAGTGATGTTTAGATTATTAGATCCTTTACATTGTTGAGGTTTATATTAATGCTATGCAATTTTTCATTTATAACGGCTTTTTATAGAAATTATAGGAAAATACATTAGTTACCATGAAAAATCTTCCATTTGAAAAATAAAATTCTTATACAAACATGAGGCTGAAAAGTGGAAATAATTGATGAGCTTAAGGGGCAGGCTCTTTAATATTTAGTTTTTGTACCATTCATTTAAAATATAATCTAAAAACCCCAATTATATTCTATGAGATAAATGTAATTATATTCAAATTTCTTATGGGGACTAAATTTTCTTTAATGATTCAAAATCCTAGTTTATAGGCACTTTAAAGCTTGATCTCTATTCCCACCTAGAATTCTATTGTTTGTATTACTTTTCTATTTTTTGATTGGTCTCATTAATATTTTAAAATATTATTTTGTATCCCCTTAAGGAAGATTGAATGAGGATAGCTATTGGTATGAATTTTTTCTTTGTAGGGTTGCATGCATAATAATATGAAACATTGATATTCATGTGCAAGTACTCTTTTTTGTGTTTTAGACATGAACTAGTTTTTTATTTGTCCATGTGTAAAGCACCCAGCTTAATATACACAATTTCTATTCAAAGCTATAGTCAAAACCCAACTTCTCAAGATTGTGCAAAACAGATACACTAGGAGGAAAATAGGTAGTAGACAAAAATGGATTAGAGACTGAAAATGGAGAAATATCTAGTGGGAATTAGCCTTTTGAAGATGAATTTGAGGTAGAAGAAACATAAGAGTAACCTTGAGTAGATGAATGATAAGGCTCTACATTCTTCCACCAATTATACTAAATAACCAACTAAGCATGCAATTTATAAATTCAAATTTCATATGTCCAAATATATTGTATAGATGGAATTAGAGACTTCTCATGGATTAATACCTAAAGCTTGTGTTGTTAAAAGTTGATTCTTCTATAGTGATTTTGATAGTCTTTTTAACCAAATTTTTTTCAATGTATAAATTAAGCATAATCTTTTCTCCTTCGAGACACATAAAATACAATACATCTCCAAAATTAGATATATATAGTGTATTTATCAAGAAAATATCCTTCTTACAGTTATCTTGGTCTTGTGCATGGGTACATTTCCACATATCCACCCAAGTGTAGCCGCTAAGTACCAGACATCTAATCATTCCCATGCATGTCACTCTTGTCATATGCTATGTACTACATTAGCATTTTTGGGTTTGGTGTCATGGTGACCTACAAACTTTATTTATTTTGATGTAGAATCTCTCTTACCCTACTTTATGGACATCCTTTAAGTGCTAGCTATGTAGGAGGAGGATATTTAACCACTATGTTTGTTCCCATATAAAAATGGGAATATTTTCCCTAAATTGTCCCTTACATGAATTTATTTGTCCATTTGTTTGACAACTAAGGTCATGTCAAAACTTCAAGGGAACTGGATGCCAAATCTTTTATATTCAAAGTGCTCCACTTGACTAAAATCCAATTATAAAATATATTAATGATAAAGGAAAAAGGCATAAGCTTCTCAAAGATTTTCTTGTACCCTATAGATGCTATTATTTTTCTTATCATTTGTTTATGCTTGACACTATCAATATTTAGCTATTGTAAAATAGTTTGGAATTAGGCATTGACAGGTTCTTAGTTTTAGTATGCACAAAAATATTTTCTATCATATCTTATTTTTTAATGAAAACTGTTCTAGTAATTATCCTTTCATTGCAAAAGGTTTCCTAATATTAAGTTTTTGCTTCATTATTTTTCAAAAATATATGTAAAGAGTTTTTTTCTATGTTTTCTTTTTCATTTTTTACTTATTTCTCCAAGTTATCATTCTTATTTTCCTTCATTTTATCTTGTGCTCTTGTCTATATTTCTAGTGCTTGCTTCTACATTTATGCCTGGGTTCTACTTAAGTTCTAGATATGTTTCTAGGACTTTCTTGGGTTTTACTCATGTTTCCCTAAGGGAACTTGGCGTGCTTGATCCCTAATTATTGAAAACACCAAGTACAATAAAAAACATTTGAAAAATTGTTAAAATACTTAAGAAAGCTAAACAAATGAATTATTGAAGGATGATCTAGTTTGTGACCAATGTGTAGATATGAGTGCATGACAACATTATTTCAAGAACATGGAAAAGTTTTTTGTAAAACAACAAAGCATGGAGTGTGCAAAGGAGATGATCTTACAAGTGCTTTTGATATGAGTTGAAAATATTGGTGCCTTTGAATTAATAAACTTGTAGAAAGCTCTAGCACCTATAGAGGAACAAGATGGAAAAAAATAAACACAAAAAAATTTATCCAAAAAAGATTGCAACATAGAGCTACAAAATGCAATGACTCACCAACAACATAGTCTCTAATAAAAACAACAAGTTTGTGAATGTAATCTATTATAATCTCTCTCATATTTTATTACTATTGTCACTCAAATATATGCCTTATAGTCTATTAAGATCATCCACCTCTTATCATGATGAAAAATAAATCATACCCTAATTTCCACTTGTTCCTCTAATTCATGTTTAACCTAAAACCCATGGCGATGTGTAAAACTAATAACTATGAGACTTGTTTGTACACCCTCTCCTCAAAAGTTGTGGGTTCTCTTGTGTTGGTTTCTAGGAATGAATCTTACAACCTTCTACAAAGCTAATCATAGTTGGACAAAATACTTTGCACCAAAACTTTGGATAAAAAATAGAAATTATTCATAACACATAGTCGAATACAAATTTTTACAACAAATCCTCACAATTTGATTGAGTGACTAAGAGGTACTAATCACCATTTATAATAAAAATAGAAAATAAAAATACTTATTTAATTCTAAATAAAAAACCATATAAATGCATTTAAGTCACAATATGTTTTTACTTATTATTAAAGCTCATCAATTCGATGGACAATTAAATTAAATTATATTTGAATATAGGAAAATTAAAATAATTATAGTTTATAAGTAGGAGATATTTTCCACAGCAAGTCAAATTGTGATATTGCTATCAAGATTCAACTATGTAGTTTTTTTGAGTCAAACTCATTGACCCATGATTCATGAGTAGTGGTTCACATGAACCCATCTCTCATGAAAATGAATATAAAACTTAGCACTCATTTGATCTAGGTTATTCTCATAGAGGTGAAGCACTAAGACTTCTCGAGAGGTCACCCATCCCAATACTACTCCTACTCATGCACGCTTAACTACAAAATTCTCTCAATCATTAACCCACTTTTCTTGCAACCCCATTTGAAAAACCTTCACCAAGAGTTAAGCCTTATGAACCATTCATTAGAAATTCCCTTATTCTCATCAATCTATAAGTAGGAGATATTTTCTATAGCAAGTCAAATTGTGATATTTCCATCAAGATTCAATTGTGTAGTTTTTTTAGTCAAACTCATTGACCCATGATTCATGAGTTGTGGTTCACATGAACCCATCTCTCATGAGAATTAATGGAAAAATCAGCACTCATAAGATCTATGTGATGTTCACAGAGGTGAAGCATAGGGACTTCCAAGAGGTCACCCATCCCAGTACTACTCTAGCTTGAGCACGCTTAACTACATATTTCCCTCCATCGTTAAACCCACTCTGCTTGCAACCCCATTTGAAAAACCTTCACCAAGTCTTGTGCCCTATGAAATATTCATTAGAAAGCCCCTTATGCTCATCAATGGATAAGTATGAGATATTTTCCATAGCAAGTCAAATTATGATATTGTGATCAAGATTCAACTGTGTATCTTTTTGAGTCAAACTCATTGACCAATGATTCATGAGTAGTGGTTCAAATGAACCCATCTCTCATGAGAATGAATGCAACACTTATCACTCATTAGATCTATGTGATGCTCATAGAGGTGAAGCACCGGGACTTCCCAAGAGGTCACCCATCCCAGTACTACTCCAACTCAAGCATGCTTAACTATAAAGTTCCATCCATTGTTAAAACTACTTTGCTTACAACCCCATTTGTAAAACCTTTACCAAGTGTTGTGCCTTATAAACCATTAATTAGAAAGCCCCTTAAGCTCACCAATTGATGAATAGAAGAAATTTTCCACAAGTCAAATTTTGATATTTCTATCAAGTTTCAACTGTGTAGTTTTTTTGTGTCAAACTCATTGACACATGATTCATGAGTAGTGGTTCATACAAACCCATCTATCATGAGAATAAATGGAACATTTAACACCCATTGGATCTTGGAGATGCTCACATAGGTGAATCATGAAGAGTTCTTCGGAGGTCACCCATCCTAGCAATACCCTAGTTCAAGTGCGCTTCACTACGAATTTCCTTCCCTCGTTAAACCTACTCTTCTTGCAACCCAATTTTTAAAACCTTCACCAAGTGTTGTGCCTTATGAACTACTCATTAGAAAGCCCCTGAAGCTCATTAATTCATAAGTAGAAGATATTTTCCAAAGCAAGTTGAATTGTGATATTGCTATCAAGATTTAGTTGTGTAGTTTTTTGAGTCAAACTCATTGACCCTTGATTCATGAGTAGTGGCTCACACAAACCCATCTCTCATGAGAATTAATGCAACACTTATCACTCATTAGATATAGGTGATTCTCATAGAGGTGAAGCACTGAGACTTCCTAGGAGGTCACCCATCTCGGTAGTACTCCAACTCAAGCTCACTCAACTATGGAGTTCCCTACATCATTAAACCCACTATGCTTGCAACTCTATTTGCAAAACCTTCACCAAGTGTTATGCCTTACGAACCATTCATTAGAAATCCCCTTAAGCTTTTCAATTGATAAGTAGGAGATATTTTCCACAACAAGTCAAATTATGATATTGCTATCAATACTCATATGTGTAGTTTTTTGAGTCAAACTCATTGACCCATGATTCATGAGTAGTATTTCACACAAAACCATATATCATGAGAATGGATGGAACTCTTAGAACTCATTGAATCTAGGTGCTGCTCATAGACTTGAAGCATCGGGACCTCTTGGGAGGTCATCCATCTGAGTACTACTCTAGGTCGAGTGTGCTTAACTACAAAGTTCCCTCCATCATTAAACCCAATCTAATTGCAACCCCATTTAAAAAACCTTCACCAAGTGTTGTGCCTTATGAACCATTCATTAGAAATCCCCTTAAGCTCATCAATTTATATGTAGGAGATATTTTCCATAGCAAGCCAAATTGTGATATTGCTATCAAGACTCAACTATGTAGTTTTTTGAGTCAAATTAACTGACCCATGATTCATGAGTAGTGGTTCAAATGAACCCATATCTTATAAGAATTAATGGAACACTTAATAATCATTAGATATAGGTGATTCTCATAGAGGTGAAGCATTAGGACTTCTCGGGAGGTCACCCATCCCAGTGCTACTCCAAATCAAGCATGCTTAACTATGGAGTTCCTTAATCATTAAATCCACTCTTCTTTGAAACCCATTTGTAAAACATTCACCAAGTGTTTTTCCTTATGAACCATTCATTATAAATCCCCTTAAGATCATTAATTGATAAGTAGGAGATATTTTTCATAGCAAGTCAAATTGTGATATTGCTATCAAGATTCAACTATGTATTTTTTTGATTCAAACTCATTGACCCATTATTCATGAGTAGTGGTTCACATGAACCCATCTCTCTTGATAATGAATGGAACACTTAGAACTTATTCAATCTAGGTGATGCTCATAGAGGTGAAGCATTGAGACTTCTCAAGAGGTCACCAATCCTAGTACTATTCCAACTTGAGCACACTTAACTACAAAGTTCCCTCCATCCTTAAACCCACTCTTCTTGCAACCCTATTTTAAAAACCTTCACCAAGTGTTATGCCTTATGAAATATTCATTAGAAATCCCCTTAAGATCATCAATTGATAAGTAGGATATATTCTCCACAACAAGTCAAATTGTGTTGCTAGCTATCAAGATTCAATTATGTAGCTTTTTGAGTCAAACTCATTGACCCATGATTCATGAGTAGTGGTTCACATGAACCCATCTCTCATGAGAATGAATGGAACACTTAGCACTCATTGGATCTAGGTGATGCTCATAGAGGTGAAGCACTGAGATTTCCTGAGAGGTCACCCATCCCAGAAATACTCCAGCTCGAGTGCACTTTACTACAGAGTTCCTGTTGGCAAAATGGTCAGCGCTCCCCTCAAGATTCATGACATGGTTTAACAGCCTCCTATGTCTTCTATAAGTCTAGTGGTTGTATCAGGCATTAACAGGTCGATCTTTTGGTGCAACGGAAACCACTACTTGTAACAAGTGGTATCAAAGCTTGGTCACAGGTTTGAATCCCCTCGAGTAACGCTGAGGGGGAGATTGTTGGCAAAATGGTCAGCACTCCTCTCAGGATTTGTGACATGGTTTAACAGCCTCCTATGTCTTCTATAAGTATAGTGGTTGTATCGGGCATTAGCAGGTCGATCTTTTGGTGCAACGGCAACCACTGCTTGTAACAGTTCCCTCCATCATTAAAATCACTATACTTGCAACCCCATTTGCAAAAGCTTCACCAAGTGTTGTTTCTTATGAACCATTCATTAGAAATTCCCTTAAGCTCATCAATTGATAAGTAGGAGATATTTTCTACAGCAAGTCAAAGCTAAATCTTGATATCAATATCACAATTATGAGACATCTAATCATTCCAATGCATGTCACTCTTGTCATATGCTATGTACTATATTAACATTTTTGGGTTTGATGTCATGGTGACCTACAAACTTTTTTTCTTTTGATTTAGACTCTCTCTTACCCTACTTTATGGAGCTTCTTTAGGTGCTAGATATGTAGGAGGAGGATATTTAAGCACTATGTTTGTTCCCATATAAAAAGAGGAATATTTTCCCTAAATTTTCCCCTACATGAATTTATTTGTCCATTTGTTTGACAGCTAAGGTGATGTGAAAACTTCAAGGGAATTGTATGCCAAATTTTTTAAATTAAAATTGCTCCACTTGACTTAAATCCAATCATAAAATATATTAATGATAATGGAAAAAGTCATAAGCTTCTCAATTTTTTTCTTTTTACCCTATCGCTATGCTATTGTCTTTCTTATCATTTATTTATGCTTGACTCTATCAATAGTTAGCTAAATTGTAAAATAGTTTTGAATCAGGCATTAAGAGGCTCTTAGTTTTAGTATGCACAAAAATATTTCTATCACATCTTGTTTTTTAATGAATATTGCATTCTATTCATTATCCTTTCATTAGGAAAGGTTTTCTATTTTACCTTGTTGTTTCATTATTTCTAAAAAAATGTATGTAAAGAGTTTTTTCTATGTTTTCTTTTTCATTTTTGCCTTCTTTCTCCAAGTTATCATTCTTATTTTCCTTCATTTTCTCTTGTGCTCTTGTCTACATTGCTAGTGCTTGCTTCTAATTTTATGCTTAGGTTCTAGTTTAGTTCTAGATATGTTTCTGAGACATTCTTGGGGTTTACTCGTGTTTTCTTAAGGGAACTTGGGGCACTTGAGTCCTAATCAACGAAAACACCCAATACAATAAACAATTTTTAAAAAATTTCCAAAATACTTAAGAAAGATTAAAAAAATGAATTTTTGAAGGATGATCTAGTTTGTGACCAATGTGTAGATACCTGCATGACAATATTATTGCAAGAACACATGGACAAATTGTTTGCAAAACAACAAAGCATGGATTGTGCAAAGGAGAGGATCTTGCAAGTCCTTTCGATATGAGTTGTGTTGGCTTTTAAACTTGTTCCCACATGGTGCCAGGTTTACACTATGATTGACAAACTGGTTAGTCTTCACTCCAAAGTCTGACAAGGGAGAAAGTGCCAATTGATGAGGATAAAAAGAAATCCTCCTTCTTCTTTGAGCTCCACATTCACTCAGGCGGGTATTGCCTCATCTGCACACTCATGACTCTTCTTGAGTTGATGAACAAAAGGCCTGCAGATGTATTATTGTGGAATAGTTTCCAGACCCCTATAGGTATCCTATACCCCAATGAAACCAAATCTGATGCAATAACCTGATCTGCATGCAATGAGTCTGAAAACCAGATGGGACCTCCTACTACTGCTACCAACATGAAGGGAAAGGATTTCATTTCAATGATTGATGTTGGGTTGAATGGACCCCTAAAGTATCCTAAGTCTCTCATAGACCAGTGCCTTATCCAATGGGCAGCAGAGTCAAATACTTCACTGCAATAGAGCTATGAAATAAGAAGACAACACACTCACCCTGACCAGATCATACATCACCAAACCACCTGTGCACCCAAATATGTTATCACTTATCCAAAGGAAGACCTAGGAACAAGTAATACATTAACCAGCATCCACTAGGAGACAAGCATGATGCATCTTTGATACCCCAACCCATACAAATCTGAACACCAATCCTAGACTCAGTTGCTTCTGTGAAAACAACTCTATTGCAGACACTCACTGGAAATGCAAGTAGAAAGAGTACACACCCTTGATGTTGTAATCTATAAGTCTAAAACCCAGATGGAGACAATCTGATACAAGAACAAGTATGCTGTAATCTCATACGTAAGACATCTGTTACAATTTCATTATATTCCCATGGCCAGAAAGGATAGAGGGAACACCCTGTATGCAGAGAAGAAGGAAAATACATTGCAGGAAGAACATTCATGGAACTAGTCCCCACAACTGTGAAAGAAAGGAACCCAGACAAAGACAAAAATTTGACACTTTATACCACTAGCTGCCATGGGAACCCAAAATGGGTTGCAACAAGCTACGGACAGCTAGGGCATAGCCTCCACCCACTAAGCCAATTAGAGACAGCCAAGAAATTTACTGCAGGGGCAGGAAACACAGGCAACCTACAGAAAGAGATCCCAAACAGATCTTACAATCATGACAATCAGTACAAAACACCAAGAAGAACCATGAGAACCAGTCAAATAGGCCACCTACAAACACACTTGTTGAGAACAAAATAGTCCTTCATACGGCACAAAAAGTCTCTACAAATAAGTAACAGGCCTCTGGACCACCTTACAACCACCGGTGCCACCAAACCAATCAAAATCCACCGAAGAAACCATAAATTCTGGTATTTCCTACCGCTGCAACTCTCAGAAATTCAAATTTGAAAAGCAATGGTCACCCTGCACCAATAATGAATCGACGGTCAAAATTTAAACCTTCATCAACTTTATATCCCTGCCGTCTAATCAATCTCCCCTCACGGGCTTTACATCTTAACATTCATCTTCAGTGGCGCAGTCGCGCGGTTACCAACCTCACCGCCACAAGGAACCGGGCTTCATGTTATGTCTTGTTGCATGATCGCAAGGCACCAAACTAACCCTTGCGATCATGCGACGACAGCTTCTTAATTGCGCAATGCCGACCGCAGACCACCCATAGAAATCCTCGGCCCCACCACCAATCGCCGACCAATCAAACCCGAGCACGCCGACAAGACCCGCACAATGGACCTGCCCTAACTCTGCAACCGTGACATCAGATGGTTAGTCGCATGATCGCACAGCCCGGGGACGGGCTATGCAAACATGCAACAACCCGCAGACTTTAACCTTGTCGCAACTGCCACCGCTAAATCCTAACGCAAATGTCAGTCACATGATTGCATAGCCTTGAAAAAGGCTATGTGAACATGCGACTAACCATTAGCATTCACCGCCAAACGTCAAACATGCTCGAGCACTGCAAACACGGGTCCCACCGCAAACCCCCTGCCACCTGGCACACCGGCAACCAATCGGAACTCAGCACAGGGACCGCTGACCCATCCGCAAATAGGCCCACAAAAATGAACGGCGGGCACATGATCACATGGGCCTAAAACCTCCCATGAGATCATGCGCCAACCATAGGATCTGCCATGTCACCCCTGTGGACGCCACACTACCACCTCTGTCAGCGGGAACAAGGACACGCGTTGACCGGTCGCATGATCGCATAGCCAAGGAATGGGCTATGTGATCATGCGAAAGCCAACCAAAAGCTACCACATCACCACCTTTTAAAAGGTTGAAGACCCGGGCCCACCATTTCGCAATCACGCGACTACGGGAAACTAACCGCCAGCTAAGTCGCCAAATGTTAAGGGCTAACCGCCAGGCATGAAACGATCACGCGACTACACAATCACTAGGTCATGAGATGTTAGCCACCTAACTGCTAGAATCAAGAGATCAAAGATAACCGCTAGTCGCCAAGTCACCGAATGAGAAGTAACCGCCAGATAGCCGAACAATGCAAAGAGCTGGGACCACGCAGACAGGTGGTAGGCAGTCGCATGATTGCATGTCAGAAAAGTCTGACATGCGGCCATGCGACAACCAATCAGAGAAGAGCCCTTGAAAACCCAAGCCCACCACCCATCGCACTTGCGCAAATAGGAAATGCTGGCAAATAGGGAACTGTGCAAGGTCGAAAACACACAAGATTTTCGGCACAACGGAAGACTGAAAACACATAGAGTTTCCAACGCCAAAAGATAAGCGCACAAAAGCAGGAAGCACAGGGTCGAAAACAACGAAGGTTTTCACACAAACCGAAAACGTCATGGATTTTCATAAACATTGTGGGTTTTCGACACTGTGGCAGATTTTGAAAATATTTTCAGCAGGCTTTAAACTTTGAATAACTTCCTAGATTTTATGATTCAGCACGTGCAAATTGGACCAGAGCCTGGTAACAGCATGAAGAACACAGGGTAAAGGGCACTTCAAGAAAATTTGCAAGAAAATAGGCCATTTTTATAAGGTTTTGCAATGACAGGAAAATGGACTAACAAGTTGAAAATGTTGGTGCCTGTAAAATACTAAACTTGTAGAAAGCCCTAGCACTTGTCGAGGAATGAGATGGGAAAACAATAAACATAATAAATTTTATCCAAACAAGTTTGCAACATAGAAGTGCAAAATGCCATGACTCACTAGCAACATACTCTACTAAAAACAAAAAGTTTGCAAATGTAATTTGTTATAAGCGCTCTCATTTTTTTATTAATATTGTCACTCAAATCCATGCCTTATAGTCTATTAGGAGCATCCACATCATAGCAACATGAAAATAAATCATAACCTAAGTACCATTTGTTCCTCTAATTCATGTTTAACCTACAACCTATGGTGATGCATAAAACTAATCACTACGAGACCTATTTTGTCAACCCTCTCCTCACAAGTTGTGTGTCCTCTTTTGTTGGTTTATGGGAATGCATTTGCCAACCTTCTACAAAGCTAATCGTAGATACTTTACACAAAAAATTTGGATAAGAAAATGGAAATTGTCCAAAACACATTGTCAAATACAAATTTATGAAACAAATCCTCACAATTTGATTGAGTTATTAAGAGGAACTAATCATCACTTAAATTAAAAATAGAAGTTAAAAATACTTATTTAATTATAAATAACAAAACCATACAAATGCATTTAAGTTAAAATATGTTTTTACTTCTTTTTTTTGATATCTCAGTGGGTATGCCCACGACCTGACCCAACGTCTAGCCTTCCTTACCTTGGTCTTATGAGCTGCCAAGCTGGGTGAAGAAGGGGCGAGCAAGGCAAGACTAATCCCACTAGGCCACACAATAACCAACATGGGACCCACCATGTGCACAACAAGGTAAACCGGCTTGGGTATCAAATCAATTCGATAAACAATTTAATAAAACTATAGTTGAATATAGGAAAATTGAAATTAATTATAGTTTAATTAATATAATGTATGTTGTCGCTTTATGTGAAGAAAAGCTAAATACTAAACAAGTTAGACTTAACTAGCACACAAGGATTCGGGCATTTTTGTCAATACACACGATGGGTGATTTTGACATAGAAAGGCGTATTAAGACGCCATTCATTGAATCACAACCATATTTCAACGCCATACTCGTGAAATAACTGAATTAACTACGCAGATAAGGGAAACATCGCCATAAATTAATTTATCTGGCCGTCATAGGGAATGACAAAACCCAAAATCTTTGAAAGCAGGCGAAGCATATGAATGAGATTTCTATGATCACTATTAAAAAAATATTACAAAAATAAATAAATACTAAGGAAACCATTTCAAAAGAGATCCTGAGATTTTGTGTGTCACAAATTTCTGTTATGTAGGCCCGCGAGGTTGCAGAAAAGTCAAGTTCTCTGGGAAAAAAAAAGCAGTAATCACGAGAAACTCTCTGTAGCTTCACATGGCTGCTTCCCATGCTCTCTAATTTCCTGGCTATAAATCCACAACCCTGCTGTCTGCATTCAATCCAAGTTTAGCACAAGTTCATTCAAGAGTTGAGAGAAAGAGAGTTGAGAAAATGGGGTTGCGGCCATTGGAAAGAGCTATCTTTTTCTTTTTGTTATTGTCATGCTTTAGTATTTTAACCGAGAGCAGAAGTCTCAAGAAATACAATCAAGGTGAAGGTGAAGAAGATATAGTAGCAGAATTCCTAGTTCCGCAAAATGAAGCACGAGCCAAGGTGGGAGATCCTCCTCTTGTGTGGGACGCCAAAGTCGCTCACTATGCAGAGTGGTACGCCCATCAAAGACAAAGTGACTGCGCTTTACAGCATTCATCTGGTCCTTATGGTGAGAACATATTCTGGGGTGGTGGAAGCGCTTGGAAGCCCAAAGATGCAGTTAATGCTTGGGTTGGAGAGGATGAGAATTTCAATTACCATACTCACTCCTGCAATGGGTACGAGGAATGCGGGCATTATACTCAAATTGTGTGGAAGAATTCTCTACGAGTTGGGTGTGCAAAGGTCATCTGTAATAGCGGTGATACATTCATGACTTGTAACTACGATCCCCCTGGTAACTATGTTGGCCAAAAACCATACTAAACATCGTCTGTTTTCTGGGCCTTTGGTACCTGTCTTGCAGTATCCAAAGTTATTTCAAATAATAAAATGTTTGAGATATCTAGAATGTTGGGCTTCTCCTTAGTAATAGCTTTTATAGCTGGTACATTCCTTTTACGTGTTTGTTCGTTTCTGTGAGAGAGCATTCCAGTTAAATCGTTTGCAGATCGAGCATGATTCAGATATCTGAAAGTTTCCATTTATTTTCTTTTCAAAATATGATGGCTATCACTGCTAAACTGATTCTTGGAAACAAACAGATCCAAAATCTGGCCATGATGATTGTTTTTGCATTTTAAAATATGAATCTGCTTATACTTAAACAGAGCTCATTCAACACGATAATCCTGCTGTTTACTTTCAGTGGGGGATCACAAAATTTTATATATTTGTCAGAATGAAAGGCACTCATATACTTTTACATGGATATTCCTAACATTTTTGGCTAAAAAGATGTACGTCTTAGTCTTGGTAGTCATATAAGAAATTGGAATATTACTTTCGACGTCAATGTTTCTGCCATGTTATTTTAGTCTACATTGTTGAAGGTTTAGTCAAGTAAATGTTAAAAATATTAGTGGATTTATTTTAAAATAAATTTTTGAAAATACTTAAAATACGAATATAAGTGTCTTAATTTGTAAGGTTTTGTAGGCTAATGTCAATAAAATAATTTTTAATTTTCATTATAATAGGTAAGTGAATAACATGGGACAAGAGGCCCAACTTTGAACAAAATTATGTCAATTTTTAATATTTCTTGCTATGAAGAACACTTTTCTAAAATAGAGACAAAACCAAATGAAAAATACTTTATCATATTGAAAACTCACATAGTTAGAAAATCAACTTTCTCAATCACACTAAGAACCATTGAAATACTAAGAACAATAAGTTAGAATTCACCATTACATATCTATATAAAATATTGTACTTGATTATCCACAATAAAAACCCAAAACTTTAAAATAAACATAACCTTGTAAACAAATTTATTTAAAAATTAAATTTCTATATAAACAATCTTCCCACCACTAAGCTTGTAAAAATAAATTACAGATATATGTAATTAAAAAACTTTTATCTCGTGAAGTTGAAAAGTTAAGTAATTACTGCAACATCATGATAATGAGATTGGGGGTAAAATTTAGAGATAGATAGTCCAAGAAATTTGAGAATTCTCTTAAAAATTCCATCTATTATATTCAACTTTCCAAGAAAATTACATCAAAAGCTATCAAACACAAAATATTTTGTAGTAACTTTTTGGACTTCTTAAATAGAAAAAACCACTTCTTGTGTTGCTAGGAACTCTTAATATGAGCTACCAAATGTACAAAGAAATGATTTTTCATTGGTATAATTTAGACCAAATACAATAAGATTATAATAGCAATGAATAGTAGTGTGAAATTACAGTTCCAAAATTAAAGCATCATGATTGACAATTTAAGTTAAGTCCCAAAAATTCATCTTTATAAAATCATTTATGTAAAACTTGTTTTATTTTTATTATTCAAATATATTATTTTATATATGAAATTAATTTTATTTCAATTTAAAATTATTAAATAATTAATAACATATTACTTTTTATAATTTATAATATAAATATAAATACATTTACAAAATACAATCTAAAATCATTAATATTCATATTTTAAGAAAATAAATTTATTTATTTTCTTCAATTTAATATTACAAGTTCATTTGTTACAAATAAACATCGATTACATCTTTTAGTTTTCATTATATGAGATATAGGTGATGCCATTAAAATTGTTTGGTTGGATAATAATAAAATATATAAAAATTATTAATCTATGTTGAAAGTTTGCTCAATTATTTTAAGTAACAATAATATTTTTTATACTATCAATGATATTGTATATAGATTTAGAATATTCAATTTTAATAAATATTTATTCTATTTTATAATAAAATATAAATAAATTATAATTTTAAAATTTAATATAAAAGAGTTGTGATGGAGACGTTCTAGTTGTCTGGAAGGGGTATTTCAACCACATAGATGACCTCTCTATCTTTTTGCTTTTCGTGTATTGTTTAATTTATATATTTACATCTTTGTAGTCGGTGTCTAGCACTCAGCTAAGGGCAACAATAATTTCTTATCAATGTAAAATATTCAAAGTAAAAGAAGTCACCCTAGTTGTGATCATATGGCCCATTTGGAATCTCTACCATTGTCCTTAACAATTTCTTTACCAATGGGGTATCCTATGGTTATCCTTCTTCCCCATCAAATTGAGGATGAGGTTGCCTATCCAATTCTAAAAATAGATGAAACTAGGGGATAGATGGTTTGAATGTCCTATGCTCTTGTCCAATTCTGAATAGGTTTTTTTTTTACCGTGCTGTTAGGAATGAATGTCAAGAATATATCCTATGGGGGAGTATTCGCAGCGATTCTGTAGTAGTTGTTGTTGCATTCATGACTGTGATTGTCATTGATGTCAACACAGTGATCTACTGAAGTTTTGTAGAGAAGCAGATAGTGTTTGAGTTAGCGCACATGGGATATTGAAGATAAAGCTATGCAGAGTTGAGGACTTACTCTATGATGTCTTACAAGATCATGGTTAAGAGCGCATACAAAAATTCATCTATTTATGATAGTTATGTGTAAATCAGTGGAAGCAGTATTCAGACAGTGTTCCTGAGTAGCGGTTTGTGGAAATCAGATGATATCTCCTAATTGGGATTGAATCTGAGCATGCCAGGTTGAACAGAAGTTGAAGACATGATGATCCTGATGTGGACGTGACAACAAGGTCAGAGGTCACATGAGTGAAGAGTTATCTTAATTGGAAGCTGACAATTTTGTGTAATTATGGAATTTTCTATGTAACGTGTGGAAGATTTTATTTTGTAATATGTATGTCGACTCATTTGTAATTACTTGAGTGTGGTATAAAGGAAGGAATATTTTCCTTATTGTAGTTTAGATTTTAAATGTAAGATTGTGAAAGTGAATTACGGAATTGTGCAATGCTTGTTGAAAGAGGATATGCGAAGTACATAGATCTGGTATTGAGATCTGATGAGGCAATTGGTGCGGTTTGGCACAGTCAGAGGAGAAGTGATAAGTTGTTGAGATCAGTAATCTTTTGATATTATTCTGTTGAGTAATATAGAGATCAGTTGGACAGTTTGTTTAGTGATCTTTCCATTGAATCTGTTTGGACAGTGGGTCCTTCTATCTTCCGTAACTCCTAACAGGGTTAGAATCTTTTAGCAGGGATTCAAAGTCTCCTAGTAGGGACTAATATGTACTGAATGTATTTCATAAGACTCCTAATGTAGAGTCCATCCTCTCACAAGGAACTTTCATATTAGTGCATCTTTTGTGAGCATCATTCCCACTGGGGTTTACTCTTTGATCAAGAGGTTCCCTATTCAACATATCTTGTGTAATTGTATTATTTTGTATGTATATCTTTCTATGGTTGTTGATTACATTGCTTACATGGTTAAAATCTGTTAAAGGTGATAAAAGTTGTATTTATCTAATAACTGATTCACCCCCCCACCCCGCCCCCCCCCCCCCCCCCCCCCCTCTCAGTTATCTTGGTGGAGTTTACTTTCTAATAACCACACTCATCAAATTCATTCAAGCTTTACTTTTTTTCAACATAATCAGAATTGAAGAAAAGAATCAAATGGAACAATAATGAATAATATTTGAAATCAATTTTTCTAGGGTTGTTTTGAATTGCTATCAACCCCTCATGTAGTGCCCTAACAAGATACCCCGCACAATCATAATCAATATTAACATCTAGGTCCTATATAGCCATTTCCATATACATGATTTTAATTGGCATCCTCTTCTCCACATCAAAGCCTAAAATAGGAAACAACCCATGCACTATGTAAAAAAAGTAGAATACAAACAAACTAAGCTCCAAGGGCTACTAGTCAAAACTAGGAATCAACATAAGCTTTACTTTTGCCTCATTGGGCATATATCTAGGTTCTTCTATCTACCTTTGCTAAGCTTTATCTACTTTATAGCTAGTGATTTCTCTATCAAAGTCAATATCATAACAAGATGCACCTATTATCATAAAGGCCTAGATGTAATTTTTATATCGTAAGGCCAAGCTCTAAAATACAAGAGTAAACAATGTCATATAATTTGATATATATGTACTATAACTTTTATGATAATAATAACATGAACCATTATAAAATATTTATTGGATAAAATTTGACAATAATTATTAGAAAATTAATCCATTTGTTCATAACAAATTCTTTCAATTGTATCATCAAATTAATTTTATATAAATAGAGTCAATAAGAACCTACCACATTATTTTAATTCTATTTTCAAATTAAACAAGCCATCCATTAAAAATAAGATATGAGAACTATATTTGCTAATGGAGTTTATTATAGTTATACATTTGAAACCAAAGACAACCTATTTCAGCCCAATTATTGATTATAACATAATGCTCATATAACCCTATTGTGACACTTCTCTTCCTAAAGAATAGAATACAATTAATCTTTATACTTTACTTTGTAATTGTGGAGGGGAAAAATAAATTGACGGTAATGGGAAGAAATAGGTTGAAGGTGACGGCGTCCTTGCACACAATGGTAGACACAACAACACTAATAAGAGTGGCACAAACTACAATAAGGCCTACATCTTTCCCATTGTGCTTATGCTTCATGCTTATCATTCTCCCCAATGTAAATTACTGTCATTTATAGTCATATGAGTTTAACAAAAGTTGTACAGACATTTCTCTATATGAATCTGAGATCCAAAACCATGACCTGTAGTCCATGCTTTAAACTCCTACGAATCTATGTTAATGACAAACCTAAGCTGTTTGTTAGGTTAAACACTCGACAACGAACATATATTTTTAACTGATCGAAATAAAGTGCAAATTGTGAAGCCCAACAAGATAGTGATAACTACACGCACTTGAAAGTACAACTTGTAAGTTAGCTTGAGGTTTGAGTCCTTTCACCTATGTAAAACCAAACATTAACTAAAAAGCCACAGTGAAATGTTTTTGGATTTAGCCAACATAGAGAAAGGAATCAAGTCGCCTATTGATCGTCAAACAAGATCAGATCTGATAAAAAGCTTTCATCATGAAAATTACTTGTATTTTATAAGAAAAATAAATTGTTAGCCACCCCAATTAAAATCACCATTATGTCTTTAATCTCTTATATGAGAAATGTGTTTTTAATTAGAATAATAAAAAGAAAAAAATATCAAATAGACAGCACTATGCTTGGAATTTCCACCTATGGTAGTATTTTCTCTAAAATAAGACAAACCAAAATTAATTTCTTAGTGTCTAAAATTGATTCCTACTGAACATGTCCTCGTGTAAAAATAAAATAATTTTTAATATTGTTATTGAGATTCAATGTGTGCAGCTTTTGAGTCAAACTCATTGACCCATGTTTCATGAGTAGTGGTTCACAAGAGCCCATCTCTCTACAGAATTAACGGAACACTTAGCACTCATTGCATCTAAGTAAGGCTCATAGAGGTGAAGCCTTGGAGCTTCCTAGAAGGTCACCCATCCCATACTACTCCAACTCAAATGTGTTTAACCACAAATTTCCTCCTAGATTAAACCCACTTTACTTGCAATTATAAATTATAAATTATAAACCATTCATTATAAATCCCCTTAAACTCTTAAATACTAAATAAATAATTTAAATGAACACTAAATAAACAATATAAAGATACTATGCATGTTTTTCCATCCTCGCGACGATTTTGACAGAAGAGCGTATAAGACGCCATTCATTGAATTGCAACAGCACACTCCTGAAATGACTGAATTAACTGCGCGGAGAGGGAAAGCAACACCATAAATTAGCTTATCTGGGAGTCATAGGGAGGCAGAAAATCCACAAAAGAGATTATAACCAATTTTGTCTGACAAATTTCAGTTAGGTGGGCCTGGAAGGGTTCAGAAAGTCAAGTTCTTCGAGAAAAAACAACAGGAAATCACATGGTGTTCTCTGTAGCTTCACATGGCTGCTTCCTCGACGCTTCAATTTTGTGGCTATAAATCCCCTGCCCCGCTCTCTCCGTCCAATCCAAGATTGTGTTAAGCTCATTCAAGAGTTGAGAGAAAGAGGATTATGGAATGGGGGTGCGACTGTTGGAAAGAGCTGTGCTTTTCTCTTCATCTGTTCTGGCCTTTCGTATTTGTTTTATTGTATCTCAAATATATTTCCAATAATAACATGTTTTAGATATCTAGAATGCCGGGTCTCTCCCTAGTAAGAATTTTTTATTGCTGGCACACCTTTTATCTGTTTGTTCGTTTCTGTGACAGAAGATCCCAGTTAAATACTTGGCAAATCGAGCATGCATTTAGATATCTTAATTTTCTTTTAAAATCTAATGATCATCATTAATAAATGTTTTTGTAACCAAAGGATCCAAAAGCTGGCTATGATGAATTTTTTTAACTATTTTAAAGTAAAAATCTGCATATATTTAAGCAAAGTACACTAAACACAACATTCCTGTTGTTTACTTTCCTAATTTTTTATCTACTTGGAAGAAAGAACGCGCTCGTATGCTCTACCATGGATATTCCAAACATTATTTTTGCTAAAAGGACTTTTGCCCTAGACATAAATATCGTTACCATATAAGTAATTGCAATATAACTTTCAATATCAATTTTCGTACCTTGTCGATTTAGTCTAACATTGTTTTGGGTTATCATTGGAACCAAGTCGCCAAAGCTCTGAAGGAGCTTGTTTAGTTTTGCTTTTGTTTGTTTGCCTATGGGTTTCGTCTTGTGTTTTGTTGTTCTCTGATTTGCTGGTCCTGTTTGGTCACTGGTTGCTGGTTCCTTGGTTAGTTGTGTTTTTTGGTCAGCGATGTCTCAAATTTTGGATCTTAATTGTTAATATTTTGTAATTTGTTGTAAGGAGTGTGTGGTCTCTATTAAAACTTGTTTTTTCCCTTAATCTAAAACATTGTTTTGGATTATAATATAAACTAGGCAACAGATAACCAAAGTAAATGATAAACAGTAAACAAACTTTGACCTATGTGGGATTGATTGTTATAATATATTATTGAATAGATAAAAAAAATTGTTGTCATCTAAATATTTATATATCAATGAAACAAATTATTTAAAACCCACATTATATGGTTCAAATGAATTATGAGAAACAAAAGTTAAATGTCAAAATGAGATGGGGTTAGGATTGCATATTTAGTAATATTCATTTGGATTGGTATTGAGTCATGATAGAGGAGTGGATTAATATAAAAATGGATATTTAAATCAGATTAAAGACAAAGATAACTAAATCTATGGACAATCTTTGTCCAAAATAATCTTGTATCTAGAAAAACTAGATCTATATTATCAGAGATAAAAATAATCTTGTTTTTCTATCAGTCTTTATAAATATCATAGAAAAATAGGATATTATAGAACTCATTATTTATCCTTGTGTGTATTTTGTTAAAATATTGTGCTCTAAGCTGATTTGTTGAAACTCAATTTTCACCTTAAAAATACTTTATAAAGTTTGTACATCCCATCCTTTGTGTCACTTTCATTTGTTTTAGCAAAAGAATTTATTTAAAATTAAAGTTTCAAACCCACTATATTTTCCCTTTTTCTTTACAAAATAACATAATGTAGAAATAAACATATAATTATAAATTATTCTAATGGCTCCTATTTCTATCCAACCTACATAATATACTACTCAAAGTACATCACATTGGGTTATTTTAAAAATGCATAGAGGTATTATACAAGCTATAATATTTTTGTGTTAGTAGAACCTCTTGAGTTACTAAACACATATGCTTATCATTGTGAGAATAGTAAGATGATGAAGATGACAATGTTTTGAAATTTGACCATAAAATGTACTCATCCTTGATGTGATTCACGAATTAATTGATGAATTTTTTTATTGTCATAGTCACATAAAGTATTTTATAATAGAGTAAAATAGGTTTTGAAGGAAACTCAAAACATGTCACAAAAAAGGACAACCAATAATAGAGGAAAATCAGACATAGACTGATAGATGAGGTCAACAAAAAAATAATAAGGAAACCAAAAGGGTCGAAGGTCCAAAAGGACTACTGAAGAATCTTTAGCATTTTTTTAGCTTCTACATATTTGTGAATAATCCCTTAATTAATATTCAAAACATCATGAACTATGTGGTATTTCTTAGTCTTAACTTTATAATGGTTATGAGTTCTAGCTGAGGGACCAAAAGTTGGCCCCAATCTTGTGTCAAGTTTATCCACATCAACATTTTTTCTAGTTTATCATCCACAATAGTATAAGAAGAACTAGAATTTCTAATTTTCAAACCTTTTTAAAGCCTGTGTATTTGTTTTATTTTTTAAGACTCTTAGTGCTATTCATAGCCACAAAATCTCTAAACTTTACACTCACTTTATCAATAGTATTTTCCGGTAATATGATCTTCTCATCGTGATCAATTTTCATGGTTTTGATATCCTTCTCCATAGCTTGGATAAGAGCAAGTATCTTGTCAATATTTTCCACACTAGGATTCTTTTTCTTATTATTATGTTCGATATCTAGCTTGTTATTAAGGATCTTCATCCTATCCCTGAGAAATTTAATTTTAGAAACCATCCATTTAAAAAAAAAATTTGACCCTCCATCACATCCTTGGCCACCTCCAATATGTCCCCTGTTCCTATGGTGGAGGACCTTTTCTCCAAATTCACAAGGGTATATTTTCATGTTTCCATAGGGACTTCAATGTGGAATTGCATCTCCTATTAACACAAGAAAGGTCAAAAAATCCAATTAAGGATAGTCCAAACTTGCAGCCAAACAACAACAATATGGAAAAACACAACCAGAGAGAGAGAATGGAGATCAGATCCTTATATTTCATCAATTTGATTCATACATGTCAGGCTGTAAGGCCTTCCCAGTTAGGGCCAGATATTACAATTCAATTAAGATAGTCTTCAAACATGTGAGGATTCAAAAACTACCTTCAATATTCTAACACTTCATCTCCTAAACTAGAACTACCCCCTAAACTTCAACCAAGGACCACATTATATACAAGAGGCTACCAAACAAGTCGGCCTTTAGATCCATCATAAATGAAAGGGAATGACCAGATCTAGGTCTACACACATCCTGATGATAGATACCAACATTAAATCCAGGACCACAATTAAATGCACAAGTCAGCCTCAACAGGAAATCAAAACAAACAACTCGGTAAGCAAGGATAACCGACCGCCAGCAAGGATAAATGAGCGCTAGGGAAAAGATAACGGAGCGCCAGGGAATTAACCAACCAACTTGGTTAAAGAAGGAAACCGAGCAACTACCAAGCCAACTCGGTCAAAGAAGGAACCGAGCAACATAGAAAATTCAAACTTCTTTTTGGTGATACAGGATTGCGAAGGACTTGAGATGCTTCAGCATCAGACACCTAGGGTTATTTGGAATGATTCCCCGAATCATGCAACGCGTATAACCCGAGCTGAATCCAACTCAGATTACAAAATCTACAAACTGTGTTCAATCAATCTATTCTTCCACTTTACCAAATATTCCATATACTGTTTTCCTCTTGTACTTTTGCCAAGTCTTTGTTCCAAAATATACTCAACTTCTTCTGTCTTTTTCTTAGGATAATCATTCGGTACTATCATTTCTTCATATGGTTCATAATACTCATACAAATATGCAATGTTGAATATAGGTGATATATCAATGTCATCAGGTAACTCAATCTCACAAGCATTTCCACTGTCAAACTTCCTCAATATCTTGCAAGGACCAAACTTCTTTATTTTTAGCTTCCCATATGTTCCAACGGGAAATCTGCCTTTCTTTAAGTGTACCATTACTTCATCCCCAATTGCAAAAGTCTTGTGTCTTCTTGATCTATCTTCTCTAGCCTTGTATTTCTGATTACTTTTCTCCAACTTATGTTTCACTTCTTCAAGCAATGTCTTCATGATCTCTGCAAATTCCTTGCCTTTGACACTTCTCTTTTCTTCACCAGCAATATCCTTAAATCTGATATACCTCTCGGTTGTATGTCATTTACAATCTCAAAAGGTGACTTTCCAGTACTCCTATTCACTGAATTATTATATGCAAACTCTACTTGTGCCAACATAGAATCCCAATTACTCAGTGTGTCTCCAACTAAACATCTCAAAAGATTACCCAAACTTCTATTTACAACTTCTGTTTGTCCATCAGTCTGTGGGTGAAATGTAGAACTATACCTCAACTTGATGCCAAATTTCCTCCAAAGAGTCTTCCAAAAGTATCCAACAAATTTACTGTCTTAGTTAGAGATGATACTCCTCGGTAATCCATGCAATCTAACAATTTCCTTAAAGAAAAGATCTTCTATATGCACTGCATCTAATGTCTTTCTACTATAAAATGTGTCATTTTAGAAAATCTATCCACAACAACAAATATAGAATCATTACCTCTCACTTTATTTGGTAAGCCAAGAACAAAATCTATACTGATATCAATCCAAAGTTTCTCAAGAACAAAAATCAGCGTATACAATCCAGTATTTTGACTTACTCCCTTTGCAACTTGACAAATTCTAAAACTTCTCACAAATTTTTGAACATTCTTATACAACTATGACCAAAAATATTTCTCCTTAAGAAAATTCAATGTCTTATCAATTTTAAAATGTCCAGCTAAACCACTACTATGTTTCTACTTTATCAAATTAGTTCTCATTGATCCTTTTGGTATACACAACTGAATACCTTTAAACAATGTACCTTCCTGAATGAAATAGTCTTCCCATTTAGTACTTGGTTGATCTTGAATAGGTGCTCTGCACTTTCTCCACGGCTCAGAAAAATTAGGATCAGTTTCATACAAATATTTCATGTCATCAAAACCAAGAACTTCAATTCTCATTTCGGTCATCAAAGATCTTCTTCTACTCAATGCATCAACAATTCGGTTAGTAACTCCACTCTTATGCTTTATCACAAATGTATAACTCTGCAAATACTCAGCCCATTTCATATGTCTCTAATTCAACTTATTCTGACTACCCAAATACTGTAAAGCCTTATGATCAGTATATAACACAAATTCACTCAGTATCAAATAATGTCTCCATTTCTTTAGGGCTTGAACACTAGCATAGAACTCTTGATCATACACAAAATATTTTGTTTTTTCATTATTCAACTTCTCACTAAAGAAAGCAACAGGTTTACCTTCTTGACTCAACACACCTCCCATTGCACTACCACTCGCATCACATTTAACTTGAAATACCTTACTGAAATCAAGTAAAGCTAATACAGGAAATTCAGCAATCTTCTGCTTCAGAGTCTCAAAAATTTTATTAGCTCCATGTGTCCACTTAAATTCTCTTTTATCTCCTCTCATAGTCTCTGTCATAGCATTACAATTTGAACTGAAATTCCTAATGAACTTTCGGTAAAAACTTGCTGAACTATGGAATGATCTCACCTCACTAGAATTCTTAGGTGTAGACCAATTCAAAATAGCTTCAATCTTTTCAGGATCCATCTTCAAACCATCAATTGAAATCACAAATCCCAAATACACAATCTCCTCTTTCATGAAGTAACACTTTTTCAAATTAATCAACAACTTTTCTTCTTTCAATCTCTGCAATACCTGTCTAACATACAACAAATGTTCTTCTCTAGTCTTAGTGAATATCATAATATCATCTAGGTATACAATAAAAAACTTACCCAAAAATTTCTTCAAAACTTCATTCATCAGCCTCATAAAAGTACTCGGTGCATTAGTTAAACCAAAAGGCATAACCAACCACTCATACAAACCTTCTCTTGTCTTAAAAGAAGTATTCCACTCATCACCTTCTCTGATCCTAATATGGTGATATCCACTTTTCAAATCAATCTTGGTAAAATACTTTGCTCCAGCCAAACTATCCATTATGTCATCCATTCTCAGTATAGGAAACCTATATTTCACTACATTATCTTGTTGATTGCTCTGGAATCAGTACACATTCTCCATTCTCCATTCTTCTTAGGTGCCAATACAACTGGTGCTGCACAATGACTCAAGCTTTCTCAGATCAAACTTTTCTGCAACAATTCTTGAATATATCAGTTCAATTCCTAATTCTCAGTAGGTGTCAACTGATGTGGTGCCTTATTCGGTAAACTAGCTCCAGGGATAAGATCCATGCAATGATCAATGCTTCTCTTTGGTGGAAAACCATTAAGTACATTATCATAAATTATCTCTTTGTACTCAGTGAGTATCTTATCAATCTCTTTAGGTATGCTATCCTCTATTTTCCCACTCTGTTTTTTAGGAATCACAACAAAACATATATCATTCTTCTTTAAATCCTTAACAAACTTTCTTTCTTCAATCAGACAAATTTTCACAGATGTATAAACACTACTAATAGTTTCTTCAATCAAAGGCAACAAGATTTACTTCCTCCTATCAGCCCAAATAGTATATTTATACAATCTCCCATCATTTATAGCATGTCTATCATATTGCCAAGGTCTACCCAACAAAATATGACAACAATCCATAGGCATGATATCACATAACACCTTATCATAGTATTTTCCAATCTTCAAATTCACATAACATTGTTCACTTACCAATAATGTATGCTCATCCTTGATCCATGAAATCTGATAAGGCTTCAGGTGTTTCAACCTTTCCAACTACTACTTTGTAACCATTTCCTCAGATGCCAAATTCTCCGAACTTCCACTATCAATGATAACTTTCCATACCTCATCAACAACTCTACATCTGGTTTTGAACAAAATTTTCCTTACCAGATCTTCCTTATTACTTTAATCCAAAATTATCTTCTTACCATCAAGTTCTTTTCCTTCTCAAGTTCATTCAGTGAATCTTCTTGCACCAAAGCATTTCTACTGTTACCGACCTTCTTACTTGCATGTGTACACTCAAATGATCTATGTTCTTCTTCTTCATAATTGTAACAAGTTCCTTGAAATCACCTCTTCTATAACCACCTCGGTGATTACTGTCTCTTCCTCTAGATGAACTTTCAACTTTCCATTCGGTCTTGCCTTTATCCAGATTTGTTTTATCCTGATCAGATCTATTGTTTTCACCATAAGATCTACCTCTTCCCCTAGGGAATCTACCATCTCTTCCTCTTTGTCTCTGCTCACGTCTTTTGTTCAATTTCTCCTCGACTTTCAGGGCAAACTGATTAGCTTCTTCAATGCTTTCCATTTTAACCAAACTGATCTCTTCTTGGATTTAAACTCTTAACCCATTCAAGCGGCTAGCAATTCTTTCCACTTCATCTTCATCATGTCCAGATCTGATATCTAATCTATAGAACTTCTCAATATAGTCTTTTACTGAGCTATCTTTCTGCCTCAAACTGTGCATTCGTCTAACTAGGTTAATCTAATAATCACAGGGTAAAAGCTTTCCTTTCAACTTGTTTACCATCTTATTCCATACTTTGATTTTGTCTTTGCCTTTCCTCTTTTGGTCCAACTGCAGATGCTCCCACCACAAGGATGCATGACCTTTCAACTTTGTGCTTACAATCTTTACTTTCTTTTCCTCAAGGACATTTTCATACTCGAAATACTTCTCCATCTCGGTGATCCAATCCACCAATTCATCAGAATCCAACATTCCATTGTACTCAGGAGGATTGAAATGTGGTGTAGACTTCAGATTTGTCAAAGCTTTCAACAATCTTTCCTCACCCCAATCCATCACAGGTACAGGTTTAGCTTCACCTTGTTCTTCTTCAATTTATTCATCACTAACATCCTCGAGATGTCTTCCTCTTCGCTAGGGTGTTTCAATAGCTTATAATCTAGTAGTAAGTTGTCTCAACATGTCTGCCAATCTTGGATCTGCATCTCGCCTCCCATGAACCATCTTTTAACCCTTTGCAATTGCAGGTCAAATCGTAATCTGCTACCCCACAAAAAATATCAATTAGGGTTTAACAAGAAGGAACCCTCAAATCTAGATTCGCAAACCTAGATCCAGATCTCAACCTCGCTATGATACCACCTAATGCAAGCAAGGTCAAAAAATCCATTTAAGGACAGTCCAAACTTGGAGCCAAACAACAACAATGTGGAAAAAAACAACCAGAGAGAGAGAATGCAGATCAGATCCTTATATTTCATCGATTTGATTCATGTACATGTCGGGTTGTAAGGCCTTCCCGGTTAGGGTCAAATATTACAATTTAATTACAATAGTCCTCCAACATGCGAGGATTCAAAAACTACCTTCAATCTTCTAACACTTCATCTCCTAAACTAGAACTACCCCCTAAACTACAACCAGCGACCACATTATATACAAGAGGCTACCGAATAAGTCAGCCTTCAAATCTATCATAAACGGAAGGGAACAACTAGATCTAGGTCTACACACATCCCAATGATAGATACCAACATTAAATCTGCAACCACAATTAAATGCACAAGTCAGCTTCAACAGGAAATCAAAACAAACAATTCGATAAGCAAGGATAACCGACTGCTAGCAAGGATAATCGAGCGCCAGGGAATTAACCGACCAACTAAGTTAAATGAGGAAACTGAGAAACTACCAAGCCAACTCGGTCAAAGAAGGAACTGAGCAACACAAAAACTTCAAACTTCTTTTGGGTGATACAGGATTGCCAAGGACCCGAGATGATCCTGCATCACCTATGGATCCAACCCTAAATCGAGAATGTCATCACGGTCCCTTTCCTCATTATCCTTCTTTTTAATATTAGTACTAGACTTTTCCATAGTCTTCTTAACATCACGAGCAATGGTACTACCTCTATCTCCAATCATGGAATAGGACAAATTCAGGCCCCTTTTCCATTCTTTCACCTTCTTCCTTTTAGATGATTTATAAGATTCCCCCACTTGAGATTTACCATTTTTAGTTGATCTTGGGGTTTGAGAATCTAGAACGTACTCCATTAAGTGCACATAATATGAGTCTTTTGTGTTAGTATCATACCCATGAGGCCATAAAATGAATGATGAAGGAGAAACCTTGATAGTTTGTTTATATGTAGATGGTTTGATATTCACATGTAATATGTTAATTAATGTTCATTCAAGGCAGCCATGAAAAGTGAATTTGATATGACTGATTTGGGGCTCATGAGATATTTTCTTGGGATAGAAGGCAAAAGGAGGAAGGAATCTTTATATGTCAAAGTAAGTATGCTAATGATTTGTTGAAGAGATTTAAGATGAAAAATGTGAATCCAGCCCCTACACCAGTAGCATTGGGTTTAAAAATCATCAAGAATGATGGGTACAAGCACAATAAGTTGTCACCCTTTTACAAAGGAAGAGGCTAACAACACCAAAAATGAAAAATTTCAAGGGCATAAAAGTCACATTTTTGTTGAGAATTTGAAGATGATGTGAACTGATGAAATGTGTAAAATATGATGAATTTTATGCCTATAATTTTTAAAAATTAATTTGAGAAAAAATTAACATATTTAAAAAAAAAATTAGGTCTATTTTTCATATCCTGAAAAATACTACAAATCAGGGAGTTTACTTCCCATCAAATCATTATAAGTAAAACATTGTTTTTCCTTCCAATTTCATAATGTGTTTTAGATGACATATATATCTAGTGCAGGAAAAGAAAAAAAAAGAAGTGTTTTCGATCTATAGTTTACCCATTATAAGTATTCAAAGTCGAACTTACCTGAAATCAACAGTTTTTTTTTCTCCCGTCACTTTTTCCCTACCAAAACTATGCCAAAAACCAAATAAATTACATATTCTTGAAGAGGACTCTCTCCTCTAGTGTTGTATATGATTTTAAAAATTTTCTAAATTGATTTAGCATTTTTCTATATTTTCCGAATCAACGTCTTCTCAAAGTTTAATATACCTACATATAGTTTTTAGCAAATTTATTTAACTTTTTGTAGTTGAAACAATATAAAATTTATATGTCCAAAATCGTACTTCTGAGATCTAGAAAATGGTACTTTTAGTTTTTTAACATTTAATATTTTGATCAGAGAAAGGAGTAACATAAGTGCAAAATTCTGGTTTTTTTGTGTTTTTGGAGGTTTGGCTGCCAACATGGCATGCCACCTAGGTAGACTCGGCCGAATCCGACTGGACCGAGTTTGGCACAGCTGAGTCCCTCTAGGGGTCGGCCCCACATGAACAACCAAACAGTGTGCAAATGAGGGCATTGAGATTTTTTCTATATTAAAAATATCATTAAAATTTGGCCGAGTACCACTCGACCCAGTCTACTAGGCCACGTAGACGCCATTCGGTGCCGCATGGCACCTACATGTACTCAGCCTAGTTAGATTGGGCCAAGTCTAACTGGGCCAAGTGATTTGAGTTAGCCTAAAGGTGACACTCAATTGTGCTTTTAATGTGATGAAAGTCCTAATGTTGTTGCAACCTTATTCAAAAGATTAGTTGGCAACCTCCTTTATCTAACCGCTAAAAGATCAGATATAATGCATGGAGTTAGTCTTATTTCTAGATTCGTGGACAAATCAAAAGAAACTCAGTGGAAAAATGGAAAAAGAATTTTGTGGTATATAGCTGGAATAAAGAACTTTGGGATTTTGTATACACCTTCAGATGATTATAAGTTGATTGAATATATGGATAGTGATTTGGGAGGCAGCTTGGATGACAAAATAAGTACTTCAGGCTATATCTTTCACTTAGGATAAGGGGCTATCTCTTAGGCATAAAAAAAACAACCAATTGTAACACTTTCATTAGCCGAAGCAGAATATGTTGCAGCTACATTAGCAACTTGCCAAGCAATGTGGATGAGAAGAGTACTTTCATATTTGAGGCATCCACAAAGAGGAATCTACAAAAAAATATTGTGATAATAATTCAACAATTTCTTTGTCTAAAAATTATGTCTTTCATCAACATAGCAAACATATTAATATAAGGTATCCTTATATTCGAGAATTGGTGAACAATGGTGACATTCATCTTGAGTTTTGTAGGTCAAAAGAACAACTACCAGATATATTGACAAAACTACTTGCAAAGAATATTTTTGAGCATCTCAGGGAAGGAATTGGGATTGCACATATACATGACAATGAAGATTAAGGAGAGTGTTGATGTACATGGACTCCAGTTGTGCACATTTAATCTCCCCTTCCGCTTCATCCAATTACTCCACCCACTGCATTTACTTCAACTTTCTTCTATCTTCTTTCATTTTCTTTTTGATGCATCTAGACGGTTCTTTCTAGGTTATTCTAGAAGTTTCATCTTGGCTGGAAATGTTTTGTTTTGAAAAAGGAGAAAATACTTTATGTTTATATGTATGAAAAATATACTCTATTTTTAAGATGAGGATACTCTGTTTTTGAAGAAGAGAGCACATGTAGCTCTATAAGAATACAGTAAATCACTATTTCAATTTTTTCTTTTGTGTTTATTCTTTCATTGCACTATGTCAATACTTGTCTATGCTTCGATCAACCGAGATTATCATTTATTAATTAAATAAAAATTTAGAAGATAACTGCATTGGAATTTTTATTTAAATAATAAATTGAAAAAAAAGTCTTGTCGAATCAATTTTGACGGCTGTTTAGTCATTTTGCAAATTGTCATTATTCCAAATTGAGAGGGTTTTAAGGCCAGGGCAGCAATCTTCAGAAATTGAAATATTTGAAACTCTTGTTATATCTATAACAAGTTCCTTGAGGCTGCACAACGACGAGGCAAATGGACCCTGCCTAAAATCCGATTCATTGATTGAGCAACTGTCTATTTTCAGTGTTTCAAGATTAGTCAGTTGCTTCAATGACTTCGGTAAGGATTCTCTCAAATTCTCTAAAAGATTGAGGCTACTCATAGATTCCTACAAAGGTTGCTACAATTTTCTTCTTCCTTAATTCTAGATTAATGCCTCATTCTACTGCAAACATAACTCTTCCATCTCAATCTCTAATTTGTCACTATTACATAGAGGGGGGTTAAAGACAAATTTTAAGACAATTATTGAGTTAATTGTCTTAATTAGAAATGGAAAAAAAGTTGTCTATTGTATTGAGTATTGTCATTAATCAAGTGTCTTTAATTATTGTCTCTTAAAGACAATATAAAACCAAAGTCTTTTTGTCTCTGTAGAGACAATTTCACTTTTGTCTCTCTAAAGACAATATCTCTTTAGTCATACCTATTGTCTCTAGCAAGACAATATATTTTGAAATCTCAACTATTGTCTCTCTAGATACAATATGAACAAATGCATTAAAAAATAAATCTCTTTTTTTTTAAATAAATAAATATAATTTTTAACATTCAATGTTTCCAAATCAATAATAGATTATTGACTATAATTATTTTCAATATTTAATTTTTACAAAAAATTCAACAAGGCAGAGCATTAAACTAACTTGACTAGAAATACCATATTTATTGTATTTATTCTCAATGTTGTCATACAAAATGATGTGGGAGTTTCTCCGCAACATAAGGAACATAACATGAATATGGCATTAAAAATTATTGAATATCAACACTAATTTCCCATACACTATTGACACTGATTTCCCAAACATTGCAGCCTTATAGTGAACTATTTAAAAACTCTTCCATACTATACATTCCACCAAGTCCAGTGGTGTAGCAGAAAAGTTCCTTGATTTAACTATATATTTATAAGACAACTAGAAGTATTTCATTTTCAACATGTTGGAACTTTAGTCTTTTTAGCATGTCATATCAAGAAATATCACTTGTAGAAGTATTTGCCCATCAATGTTTTTCAGCCGAACAAGAAGCATCTCATATTCTTCATGTTTCCCTGATAGCCTGAAAGATAAAAAAATAAGTGTAAGAATGTAACATAACTAATAAAATGAAGCTGCTCATATATGCAAAACTCATGAATAAAGAAAACAACTTGTAAATATCACTAGGAATCACGCATATCACTCAAAATAAACTAGTTGTAATTATTAGTTATTAATGTTAAGAAGACAAAAAACAATTTAGTAATTGAGGTATGCTCGTTTATTAGATGTGAACTAATAATAGTTAGTCCTGGAAGAGGTTGGAGTAAAAAAAAAAGTAGTTCTTGATTTGATCAAAGCATGAAGGAAGGTTCACAATCACCGTTTTCATTAGATGTGTTTTCATTAGCTGTCTACTCCTTTATATGCAGCAAACTAATACAAGACATGCTGCCAACTAAGCATATACGACAGATACAACATGCACAAACCCTGGCACAAAGTTTATGGTGCATTTGGAAAGACAAAGGACGTTGTTCTCACCACGAAACACACGATGGAAAAACATCTGCCATTCTTCCTATTTCTTTATATCAAATGAAGAAACATTTGGGAGATGTGTACAGGGTACAATCCTTCCTATTTCTTTATATCAATTTTTCAGACGTTTGAACATTAGTGAATGACATAATGAAAAAACATCTGCCATTCTTATCAATTATGGTCAACCAATTTAATTCAAACCCTTTTATATATTGTAAATTATCTCTGCTCCAATCTTTTAGAGTTTATGTAATGACCCTTACCAATAGGATCACTAAATCCCTCAATCTGAACTTAGGCAATTCGTCAAACACTTGGCATGTAACTGATTAGGTTTGTTTCCAACGTGTATTCCAATAGTTCTCGGATAACCAAATGTAATTTGTATAACAAAGCCAATATAAAAGGTAATGAATTGCAATGAATCTCTAAACAATGTGGGGACTCAATACTAACATATCTAGATCTTACTAATTTCTGATTTCAATTCTCAAAATATATGGATATGTGACATACAATAATCAAATTACAAGTTATGCTTTGACAATGCCCTAGCCAATGCAATTGCAACTACCTCAACCCAGCTACAACGTGTAGTTTCAGATGACCAATTTCAGACTGTGCCAGTTATATTCAAACTACAATGTAATGAAGGATTGACTGGACTGTGCACATCAATCATGTGAATTCCAATGCCTATGAATGTAAAGATTGATGACAGCATACAAATTGCAATCCTAACAATGCATTCAATCTGATTATAGAGGACTGATTATAAGGGACTGGACTGTGAATTACAATACCAGATCTTAGTGGACTGTCACAGCTATACCATTCCGAATTACAGTATGTAAAACCCTTGTCACATAAGACCATGCAATGCTAATATATGAACAATATCCTTGATAGATAACTGATTACACAACAGCAGATAATGACTGGAAATTCAATGCAACAACAGTACGGTTTCAGCCTGAGGTATAACTGACTGTTACAAATTGATATGCAATTCAATTGTTTCACATGTGCACCTGGAACCCGCTCCCAATTGTCCTGCTGATGATGACCGAAATGCAGAGATTAAATGATGAAGATTGATGCCCAGAACTGCTCTACGAACTGCACTCAATTTCTGGAAATTATGCAAATGCTGATGGCCGAACTGCTGGTGATGAAATGACAGTTTTTGCTACCAACTATCCATCTCAAATAGTGTAAAGAACCTGGATACTGCTGCATAAAATGCTGATGATGAAAACCGCTGTAGAAGACCTTCAATCTGCCCCCAAACAGACCTCCAATTGCTGATAATGTCACTGTCTGGCAGGGCCGTACAACACTGCCTGGGCGTCAGCAAAATAAAATAATTGCTAGGGTTTTTGAACCCCCAAAAACATGTAACATGGGCGCCTAGGGTTGTAGAATAACCCCTCAAAGTTATAAAATATTCCTCCAAGCCAATGAAGAGATATGAGTGAAAACGTGGCTCCAAACCCTGACTGGCAGTCTGAAAAAAAATATGCAAAATTGTCTTCAAACCCTTGCCAATCAATTCCTCAATGCTAGGGCACAACTGGAACCCTTATTCCAACTGAAGTAAACCCTCAAAACTGAATCTCAATGAAGCACAAATGAGATGGCTGAATACCAACTCCTCAATTGCAACAATTCAAGTGATATTTCACACCCTCAAAGTTGCCAATCCAAGGGAGTGACTCGTTCCCAAAGACTGAATAATGATTTGCAGATCCAAAGACCACAAATGTCTTCACAATGAAGAAGAAGAAGAGATATCAACAACAAGCATTGTCCAAATGAGAGGCCTAGCCCTCTATTTATTCACTTTTCTTGGAACTTCTAGAACTCTCCTTTATAAAATCTCATTAAAAAGCACTTTTTATAATAAAATAATATTATAAAATAAAAAGTGCAACTCAACTTAAAATTAGAACATGTAGGCCCCGATAACTTATAATAATAAAATATAACCTCTTAAACTTCTCCAAAAGCCAATATAACCATTTGATCTGCAAAAATGACTCTCTCTCCACCATTTGCCTACGAGAGTCGGGGATAGGCAAATCCGGCACGCTAAACGAGGTCAGCCAAAATGGGGACATGACAGTCCGCCCCTCCTGAAATTGCTTGTCCCCAAGCAATGGCTAAACAATGAACCCAACAATCCTCCTGGATCCCAAATGAAGTCATGAACTGTACTACAGTCAACCAACGCAAGCTCCTTTAATATCCTCTGCGATATAACCAAGAGGAATCCATGAGTGTATCGTGAACCACTGCTCAACTGAACTCTAACCCCATAACTGCCATAGTCAAGAACCCACGAGACACCAACTCTGAAAGTATCAGAACTCAAGTGGAGAGGACAACTGAAACTCCCAACATAGCAAATATCCTCAACACATCCCACTGACAATCCAGCTCTATAATGATGAATACTCCGAAAGGGAACTGCACCAAGTGCGGAGAATCCACACACTATACACCAACTGTAGTCAACATATCTCTGCAGATTACCAACCATGCTGGTATCACCATAACTCCCATGCTCTGCTGGCGGCTGATAGGCATCATACAATAGATAGCAGTCACTCAAAACAAATCTGTCTGCCATCTCCTCCATACATGACTCATAAGCAAGTTGATAAACATACCCTGAGATATAATACCAATAAAAAGAACCAACCAGCTCATCCTGCAAACGTGATACAACCGACTGTGACTGATCATTAGCTAAGTCAGAAGATGACATAGCCAAGGGAGGGAAATCAAGAACAACAGCTGAACCATCAACAACATCAATATCATGAACCATCCGGCTGTCGCTCACAAAACCCAACATCACGTCATATGCCTCACAGCTCTCTACCCGTGAAGTCAAACCATACCATAACTGATGACAAACACTAGAGCCCAAAGTACATCTCCGTATCATCATCTCATTGACATATGGATCAAAAATAAACTGATGAGCATACCTCTCAGTGTAATGTCGATAAAATGCGCCAACATCAGTCAGTGGCTCAGACTGCAATCCCGATGAAACTAACTGCAACTGATCACTAACCAGGCCCGAACTCGCCACTACCTCCGAAGACACCTCCAAAGGAGTAGTACCACTGATAGGAACCATGCCAACTACCGGCTCATCAACATCAAACATGATCTCTGGTACAACATCACAAGTCTCCACGTCATCAGTAGTAGAGATCACCACCATGTCGAGCGGACTACAACGCTCAACAGCAACACCCAACTCTACCGAGCCTAACTCAAGTGGAAGGGAACAAGATATACCACTACTAGTATCTAGGATGGATGCATCCCCATCTCCACTGTCTCTGGCAATCTCAACTGTGGACATCCCTGAATCACCAGACACCATAGTCTGTGACTGTACAAAATCTGGTAAAGTCTGTAGTCGCTCCAACTCCATGGCTACCTCAGCCAACTGAAACTGTGACTCCTCAAAAGCCAACTGTGTACTCTCAAGAGTCTCCGAAGTCACCTCGAGCTGCTGAGTAAGCTCGCTCACCTCCTCTTCCTTGACTACTAATGCCTCGTATGCTGTACTGCCCCACTCTAGAAGATGATCCCTATCGGCTACCAACTGCATATAATCCTGTCTCAAAATCCGGATAGCCTCCCATAAAGAATGGATCTCTGTCAAGGAGAGATAACTGCCTCCCTGCTCATCACTAGTAGGAGAACCCCATCCATAAACTGCTAACACCTGACGGGCAGCATTGAAATGCTCGCAAGCGATAGCAATGTCCCGCTCACTAACTCTCAACTGACTAGACACATGATGGCGCTGGCTAGACTGTCTCCTACAATCCTCTTCCCCTGGTACACTGTCCAAAGGAGTAACCTCAGAATAGCTATCACCTGTAGTACTGCCATCCAAACTCAGCAGACCAGCTGCTGAACTCGTATCATCAAACGGAGTGACTGAAGCATCAACATAAACCTCCGTATCAAGGGAATCCACTAAGTCCTCAACACTATCAATAACATCCTCCTCTAACACACTATCAAAAGGAGTATCCTCAAAGTCGCTAATCTCTGGAGTACTACCATCCCTACTCTGCAAGTCGACTCCAGAACTCACATCACCATACGAAGTGTCAAAAACTGTAACATCACTGTCCAACTCCGCTGTAACAAAAGAATCTGCCGAGGAAGCTAAGTCCTCACAACTATCCACAGCATACTCCTGGATGTCATCAATACCAAAACGATCCTGGGACTCATCTGTAAACTCCATCATATCTATGATATCATCAACCCATTCCAACAAGAATGGTCGACTGGACACATGAACAATGCCCCACATGGGTGTATAAAAACTAATTCCAGCATCAGACAAGCTGCTGGCATGGACGAGAACTACACCGTGTAATCTACTAATCAAATCCATGATAGTGCAACAGATACTACTACCAAAGAATGATAGACATCTCCGGTCAAAACAATCCCAAACGCCAATGTAACAATCTTGAGTTCTCATCCGTAAACTGGAACCGACTGACACCTCAAGCAAAATCCGTACCTGAGTAGCCTGCTCAATCCCAATATCAGCTAATCCCACATCCATGTCTGCCATAATTGACACTATCCCTGAATCCTGGATGCAAGGTGAACTCTCACAACTATCGACAACCACATGTGATCCGCATGTCACAGAAAGCTGAGTATCAGGTGTGTAAGATGAAGTTGAACTCAACTCCACGCCATACCCATCCACATATCTCTCTGAGTCCTGTAATGCCAATGGAGTACTCAACAAAGAGGCTCGAGTGTCCTCGAACTCTCGAGAAAGCCTGCCAACTTCCTGCTCCTTCCTCCTCAAGGCATCTAAATGATCTCTGGCAAGGCTAAGAAGATGGTCACGATCTGAAAGAAGATGTAAATAACTCATCTTCATCGCTCCCATTCCTTCCCTGATCGCCTGTAAGTCAACACAAGAAGACTCTGCCTCAACTCCCTTATGTCTGTCCTGTAACTGAATCATCCGGATGTGATCCTCTATCATCTCCCGCATCCTGTCATGATGAGATAATGAAGTCACAATCCCATCCTCGCTTACCCTAAGCTGACCGGACAAAACATGTGAAGTACTATGTGCCTCAACCTCATGTGATGTAGCATCTAACTGTGCCTGATACTCTCTATCAGCAAAGTCCTGAATACTCAATGTCTGCTCATCGCTGATAGGTATCTCATCATCATGCACAACAACCTCCTCACAATCATCATCTGAATCCACTGTGCTGTAGTTACTATTTTGAGCACTTGTGACATCATCAAGACCAACTGTACCACAATCACTGTCAGTGTCACTCATGCCATCCGGTGTGCCTGTGATATCACCTTCTGATGCAACTGGCTCAACCTGTACAACATCTGTAACCACTTCTGCCCGTGAAGATGATGCAAATAAATCATTACGTGAAGATGTGCTAACATCTCCCAATACCGGATCAGCATGTCTGTCAAACTCATCATACAAGTTTCTGCCTGTCATAGGGAAGGTACTTCGATCCTTAGGCCTATTAATCAGGCTCTTCAACCACGTACATGCCATAGGTGACACATTCCTCTCTTTTGTCCAAACATGCCATAAATCTTTTGCCAAAAGTTTAGAAATTTCATCCTTCTCCTCAAACAAGATTGTGAACATGATGGAGTGCATTGATGCTAATACATCGCTGGAATGAAACTCATCCAAAATATTCCAAAATGTGTTAAACATTCTACGAATGTCATCAATACAACCTATTGACAACATAATGTTTTCAAACCTACACCATGCAAATACTTCAAGTAATCTTGCCCTCTTTGTGAAATGAGGGTCCCTGATGTCATCCAACCTTTCAAAGCTTTTTACCATGGCATGAAGTACCTCTCTCATAATCTGATCATCATAAGAATTAAAGCCTGCTATTATCCTCATGATTTCACTAATGCAAGAGAGAGCTACAAGTCTTACCGCCTCATCATGATGTCTCAATAATCGGGGCTTCACCAAAGAACCAAATACTGGAGATAAAGTTGTTTTCATAGCATAGGAATCTGACTGATCAACCTTGCCTAAATAAGTTTCCAGCTCCTCCAAAGTTCTTAGGAAGTCCTCTGTTCGCTGAAATGGACGATCTAATGTCTTCAATGCAGTGTGCATTCTCTCTTTCAATTCCTTGTCTCCTGTCAAAGCCATGCTGACAATTGAATTCAATCTGAAATAACCCAATCAGGTTGGCAGGAAACCGCTCTGATACCACTGTAATGACCCTTACCAATAGGATCACTAAATCCCTCAATCTGAACTTAGGCAATTCGTCAAACACTTGGCATGTAACTGATTAGGTTTGTTTCCAACGTGTATTCCAATAGTTCTCGGATAACCAAATGTAATTTGTATAACAAAGCCAATATAAAAGGTAATGAATTGCAATGAATCTCTAAACAATGTGGGGACTCAATACTAACATATCTAGATCTTACTAATTTCTGATTTCAATTCTCAGAATATATGGATATGTGACATACAATAATCAGATTACAAGTTATGCTTTGACAATGCCCTAGCCAATGCAATTGCAACTACCTCAACCCAGCTACAACGTGTAATTTCAGATGACCAATTTCAGACTGTGCCAGTTATATTCAAACTACAATGTAATGAAGGATTGACTGGACTGTGCACATCAATCATGTGAATTCCAATGCCTATGAATGTAAAGATTGATGACAGCATACAAATTGCAATCCTAACAATGCATTCAATCTGATTATAGAGGACTGATTATAAGGGACTGGACTGTGAATTACAATACCAGATCTTAGTGGACTGTCACAGCTATACCATTCCGAATTACAGTATGTAAAACCCTTGTCACATAAGACCATGCAATGCTAATATATGAACAATATCCTTGATAGATAACTGATTACACAACAGCAGATAATGACTGGAAATTCAATGCAACAACAGTACGGTTTCAGCCTGAGGTATAACTGACTGTTACAAATTGATATGCAATTCAATTGTTTCACATGTGCACCTGGAACCCGCTCCCAATTGTCCTGCTGATGATGACCGAAATGCAGAGATTAAATGATGAAGATTTATGCCCAGAACTGCTCTACGAACTGCACTCAATTTCTGGAAATTATGCAAATGCTGATGGCCGAACTGCTGGTGATGAAATGACAGTTTTTGCTACCAACTATCCATCTCAAATAGTGTAAAGAACCTGGATACTGCTGCATAAAATGCTGATGATGAAAACCGCTGTAGAAGACCTTCAATCTGCCCCCAAACAGACCTCCAATTGCTGATAATGTCACTGTCTGGCAGGGCCGTACAACACTGCCTGGGCGTCAGCAAAATAAAATAATTGCTAGGGTTTTTGAACCCCCAAAAACATGTAACATGGGCGCCTAGGGTTGTAGAATAACCCCTCAAAGTTATAAAATATTCCTCCAAGCCAATGAAGAGATATGAGTGAAAACGTGGCTCCAAACCCTGACTGGCAGTCTGAAAAAAAATATGCAAAATTGTCTTCAAACCCTTGCCAATCAATTCCTCAATGCTAGGGCACAACTGGAACCCTTATTCCAACTGAAGTAAACCCTCAAAACTGAATCTCAATGAAGCACAAATGAGATGGCTGAATACCAACTCCTCAATTGCAACAATTCAAGTGATATTTCACACCCTCAAAGTTGCCAATCCAAGGGAGTGACTCGTTCCCAAAGACTGAATAATGATTTGCAGATCCAAAGACCACAAATGTCTTCACAATGAAGAAGAAGAAGAGATATCAACAACAAGCATTGTCCAAATGAGAGGCCTAGCCCTCTATTTATTCACTTTTCTTGGAACTTCTAGAACTCTCCTTTATAAAATCTCATTAAAAAGCACTTTTTATAATAAAATAATATTATAAAATAAAAAGTGCAACTCAACTTAAAATTAGAACATGTAGGCCCCGATAACTTATAATAATAAAATATAACCTCTTAAACTTCTCCAAAAGCCAATATAACCATTTGATCTGCAAAAATGACTCTCTCTCTCCACCATTTGCCTACGAGAGTCGGGGATAGGCAAATCCGGCACGCTAAACGAGGTCAGCCAAAATGGGGACATGACAGTTTATGGCGGTGAGGTTCAGATTTAACGACCAACATTGGTGTTTTTTTTGTGTAGGAGCTATTTTATTTTTTTAAAATAGGTGTTACACTATATTAATGTTTGTCTACAGTGAGTATTAAAATAGTTGTACTTCAGCCTTTAATATCATCCAATTATCTTTAAGGATGGATGGTCAATTTTCAAGGCTTCTAAGATGTTCAACAAAGCCTTCCTATGTTAATTGATCACGTCAGCTCAACCATGTTAGATATCTTCAAGCTTTAGGTCGCCAATAGCATCAACCATATTTCCACCCCAATATTTATACCTATTTTTATTAGACATCCTCTATACATGCATCTCAGTACTCAATGGACAAACTCAACCGATATATGGTCTGATTAAATCAGCTTAGATTTGTTCATATAAATCTTAGTTAAAAACTGTGTGAAATCTATTTGTTTCCTTAACAAGTTTATATATTTTAATACACGCACATAGTTTAATCAGTTTCTGAGGAGTAAATTTAACTTTTCAAGTCTCTGTTACGTTCTTGACCTTTGTTTAAAGAGAATGGTCAATGCAACATCACTCATAAAATGCCCATCTCCTTCTAGCTTGATTAGCATGTCTATCCTAGATAATGTTCTCCATGACCCTGTTCGTAAAAAAATATATGACAAAGTGTATGCCTCTTATACAGAGATTATCTTTTGAAAGAATTCATTATGTACAAACGATCACTTCTGGAATTCTCATTTGTGTCCTTAATTTCTATGGAAAATTTGAAGCTGTCATGTTAATCAAATCTCCCCTTTCTCAGAAAAGTCATTGCACACTTTCTCTATACCTTCCCTACTTGTGTTAAATCCGATTGTTTGCTTAGTATGACAGTGTTTTCCTATCAGCCTGCCTTATTGTAACAACATATATTTCAATATGATGTATCTCCAAATTATATACTATAGGTAATTTGTTATATCTGGGACTTATTTGAATGGATTCAATTGGTGGCATCATAATATTTGGGATAAATATGTGGATTAAGAGGTATACTACCTTATGTTATCATCAGAGAGGAAACAGTTCAAAGGTTTCTAAGCTTTGATAATTGGTTTTGCTTTACATGGTATAAGCTAGACTGTTACCCATATTCAAGGCTTAAGTCAATGGTGTACCTCTTTGTGTTTTGTTCTTATGCATCACAGGGTTGATGCAAGGACTATACATGAGATCTTCTAGGGTTTGTTTAATCAGGTTAACTATTGCATGGTTACAAATTTTAGGGATTGTCTATGGCTTGTACTTCTAGGACAGAATTTAAGGTTGATGTTTTCCAAGCTTTCTAATCCAAAGATTATTTCTATTTCATACCACAGGTTTTATGCATCAGAGGTTCTTATAGCATCGGAATACCTGCATATGCTAGGAATTGTGTACAGAGATCTCAAACCTGAAAACATTTTGATAAAAGAAGATGGGCACATAGCTTTGACTTATTTTGATCTAGCCAAGAGAGGCCCATTCAACCCCAGTGTGAACAAACTTCAAACCTCTCAGAAATCTTTTCAGCAGGGGTGAAAAAGAAGACAATATTGAGTGTCCAAAAGAATTTGTTAAATGTTTGTCCTTCGCAGGCCTATTAAAGGGTTTCATAAAATTGAACAGGGTGAATCCTCCAAGCCTTCCAAGCAATTAAATGTATCCAAGACTGAATATAAGTGCAGTTACTAGTTTTCCTGAGATGCAGACAGGACCCAGAAGTGTCCGTGCGATGTCAATGGTGGGCACATGAATATTTGGCACCAGAGGTTGCAGAGGGAAAACGCCACAAAAGTGTTGTGGATTGGTGGGCTCTTGCGGTTTTACTGTATGAACTTCTCTATGGAAAAACACCATTTCTGGGTGAGGATGACAAGGATACATCTATGAATATAAGGGAAAAGTCTCCTCCTTTCCCTGAAATCCCCAACGTGAGTGATGCTGAAAATGGAGAAACAAATTAACCAGCCGCTGTGTAACTTGGTCTGTGTAGATATAGCTCTTCCCCAAATGGATTATGAGTCAGTAGCAAAATTTCTATTGAAGTTCAAAAATCCTTAAGCTTATTTTGATAAAGTGGACGAGAAACAGCTCCTTCATTGGAAGCATTGACAGGACAATGCACAAAAATTGTTTGACTGAATGCTTCCAATTCCATGATCCACATCAGAAAATAGAAAGCAAAAGAAAAGGTCTCAGATCTGTTGTATACTAGTAAGTTGTCTAATATGCTTTATACTTGTTTATTTAGACTATATCACTGCCCCAGTTTTTTCAGGTCCCATCTATAAAATAATTAGATTGTTCAGTGCCCATCTTAAAGACATTGATATTCCACTTGGAAAGATTTGTGTTGTGGCTTCTTTTAACACCTTACATGTTTATCTGCAGTCAATCATATATCCTCATAAGCCGGTGTATTTTCTAAATATCAAAGGCTGCTAGACTGGGCCCTAAACAAGAACATAAAAAGCAATTTCCAGGATGAAAATGACACGCGCTTCTTTACCAGACGCTTTATCATTCAATTTCTATGGGGTTCATAACAATCTATTGGGACAGAGATCACTCAATGGAAAATAGTCAAAATATGGGACATATTACCCAAGCTGGTGGGAAGGCACGGTTGCACCTATCTTGTTTGGGCCCAATAGAAATTGCAAGCTTTAAACGAAGTATAAGAACCCTAGCCTAACTGTTTCTAGCATGCAACAAAATGGTTGGGATCGTCTTGAAGACTACTATCCAGGTAATAAGACCCTTGTAGCAACTACCAACAATGAGACTAGTTTGGCTGCAGGTGGATGCAGAGAGTCTTGGAGAACACCATCCAGGTGCCTAATAAGGGAAACAATCATCCAGGCCTTAAAATGTACCTATGCATAGATACCCATCATGCCCCATAACTGTAGTAAGATAGATCAATCCTAGATACCCATTTGGCCTTTCAAGATGCTAATGTACTTTGAATATTAAACAAAAATTAAACACTAAATGAAAAAGAGAACAGGAAAAGAGGTCAAAAGAAAAAAATTAAACGAGAAAGTCTCCCAACCAGATTTAAAACAGAGAATAAAACAAGATTAAGGAGCTAGATTCAATTCCTCAAGCTATACTAAGTGATATATCCGGAAAACTATATATTCTAGTAACTTGTAATTACATACCTGGTTTTCAAATTCAAAGTTATATCCTATCCATCCTCTTCCTTTGTCTCCTCTTTCTACGAGGCACTATTGTAATTGTGGGTGCCAAAATACACAACCCTCAAAAATAAATTGACACAAACTAAAGAGAACTGAAAATATATCACCCAACTCAGAGACCATATATAAAAGAATTAAACTTACAATGCCTAGTTCAAACACCCTAATTGTGTGCCCCATGTTATTGGAATAATTAAATTTACCAGGTCTCTTCACAAATGTAAAAACAATTAAGCAAATAATTTCATTTAGAAATGGTTACACATTGAAGACAAGATTTATACAAGAGATAAGTTGGTCTCTTTCCTATAGAGATAATGTCAGTAAATATAATACAAAATAATTTCTACTAGAAGGTACCTAGAATTTTCATTGCAAGAATTACTAAATTTAAATTATACATGCAAATAGATCATATGTTGCAGAACGCTAATTTAAAAGTCATTGACTAGTTTGGTAACAAACCTCATTTTCCCTACATGTGCATTACTTCAAAGTAAACAGTCAAAGTTGTTTAGTTGCCTTATAGTTGAAAGTAAACAAATGATTCATATCCTCAACCTGCAATCGTGACCCACTATAGCTACTGCAGTAGGTGTATTATAGTTTTAGTTTAGTAGCCTGGCAAGATTTGGTCTGCCTCCTGCTAATCATAGACACTGATATTTTATCTTTAATGAAAAAAATGTTTTAAGTAGAAACCATAGTTGTTTATGAAGTGATGCAAGGGTTTCTCAATCCTGGGTAGTATAAACTCTAAATTGAATCTGATTCAATCTAATCATTAATTTGTTATCTGATATTTAAAAAATGAATTAAAAAAATTGACAAATAGCAAAAAAAAGGAGATAATTCAAAGCTTGTAGGATAATTTCCAAGAGGTTCAACTCAACCATGTTCCTTAAAGAAATAAAATAGCCAATGGGCTAGTTTATTAAACTCTTGACAACCACAGCATCATTTGTCATGGTTTTCCCCTCCCAAAACCAACCAAACTTCAAAAGAATTTGGATTTTAAAATTTTTTATTTGTGCCACTAAATTTTAATGTACACTTTATTACTTTAACTTTATATATAAGTTCACTTTAAAGAATATCTAAATTTGTAAGAGTTCAATTCAACTCTCGACAACCATAACCTCATTTGGCATGGATCATCCCCCTCCCATAATCAACCAAACTTTAAAATTATGAAAAAATATTAAAAAATAGACCTCAGTTTGTCCAAATCAATTTAATGTATACACTTTATTTTATAGAATATATAAATTTGTAAGAGGAGTTCAAATTGAAGCTTACCCATGCTTGGAGGAGTTCCATCTATGTCAGAAGTTTGGGATCAGTATACGGTCTGCTGCTTACAATTTCGAGAACCAACATGTCGTAGCTATACACATCTACCTTTTATGTCAATTGACTGTGAAGATCATATTCTGGTGCAGGTATGCCCTCTGTCATTGACAAAAATAATAGCAGATGGATAAATTTATACCTTGAATTTTCATAGAGAGGCCAACAGATAAAGGCAAGTGAAGGATTTTGAGGAATCTTACATTGTCCCACTAACTCTTGCAGTAAGATGTGTCAGGTCATCTCGAAAGAGCCACAATCTATAACACTATATAATAATCAACTACAACCACAATATATAATAAAATATTACATTCACAATAGAAATAAGTATTACCTGGTATCCATCATAGTTGCAGTAGAGAGCTCATATGTAGTTGTGTTCAAGCTTTAACACCTATTGCACAAATTATGAGAATGAAATTTAGGCCAAGAGATAACCAAAGACCATATCAATAGAATATCTAATTTCAGATATTTTGAGCATAAAATCTGAAATTGTCATGCTTCGATAGGTTATTAAAGCCAAATCATACAATGCATGTTATAATATAACAGAAAACAAGAGTAAAATGGAAAGGGAGAGGGTAGTGAAAAATTAGAAAAAACTTAACCAATCTATCATCATAATAAAAACATAAAAAGAGTGACAAATTTTGGTGCAACTCAAATCATCCTCAATCAAACTTTAAATGTAATGATAAATTTTGTTCCAACTTTAGATTCTACTAGTTACAGGAAAAGTAAAACCAAAACATAACATACAATCTATTTTAAAGGATAGAACAATAGAGGAAGAAAAAAGAAAGAGCAGGGCGGATTAAAGAAAATGCAACTAAACTGTTAACAAAATGAAAAGGCAAACATAATGACATGTTGACATAATCCTGTCTGAATAAGTTTAAAATATGTCTAGACTCTTTGTTACTTTTTCTTTTCTTATAAAATAATAAGTACAACTACAGCTGATTAAATCAAATTAGCTGAATTTGAATGATTTTTCATGGTCCAATTCAGATTATCTCTGTTTAATCTGATGTCTTATCAGAACAAAAGTGGTGTGCTAAAACATGATTGAATGAGTGCTTCTAGATGTTGGTAAAAAATGACATAAGTATTGTGATTTTCATGATTATAAATTAATAACTCTTCCAGATCTTACCTAATGAACATGCATTGAGTTAATCGTTGCCCCACTACAACTCAACCAATGAGGTATCCATCCTCAACATTAACAGAGAATGTAGGGCTGAGATTATACTTTTATGATGTTCTTTTCTCCCAATGGTGTGGTAAGTTTAACCGCTTCAAGTGAGGAACAGTATTTCATTGGGTCAATCTTTGCCCCTCTCCAACATAACCTCTGAGGTATCTTTTTATCGCATCAACATGTTGAGTAGGAAAAGGGTTAGACTTTTGTCAAGTTTTTTTCTCCCATATGCGTGTTAATTGGTAAGAGTAGCTACTTAAAGTGTGTAACATTATTTTTCTTGCTAAAGCAACAAAAATATTATGAACTAAAATGAATACAGGGGATTAACAAACATTCTTCAAAAACAATAACAAATCTAGATGGCTCAGAGAATTCTTAAAGATTATATATTTGATTGATTTTCAAGAAGATAAGATCAGGGTTCAGAAGATTTTTGAAGCTTAAAAAGTTACAATTTAGTGAGATTTCACTACAGAAAAAGCAGAATTATAATCAAGAGAGAGTGAATGTATCTGCCAAGAGAAATAAATATGTTTTGTAATTTATGACTTGAACTGTTGTTCATATTCCTTTTGTGGTATAAATGTTTGATCTTTTGTATTACAGTGGTAATTTCTTTTAAATAAATAGGCATTGGGTTGTAATGGATTCTAGGGCATAAATTTAAGGCACTTTAATCCATTTTACTTGGTAGTCTAGGAATTAGCAAATCTTTTTTTTATGCATTTGATTCTTGTTGAGAATAAGTAGCATGTGGTTTTCACTCAGGTGAACTTGTATTTTTTGTCTTCTGATTTCGTTCATAGCATAAATTTCATGAGTATCTTAAGACTTACTTATGTTGAATTTTGTATTTTTGACGATTCTCTTGAATACTTGTATTGATGTAGAGGGTCACAGATTTACTCAACATTTATCACCTTGAAAACTCATGACTCTAAAGATGGTACAGAGAAGAACTTATTGAATGAGTTGTGTGTCTTGGATGAACATCTAACAGCTAATGTAAGTGTCCTTGTATGATAGACATGCAATCAAAATGGCTATTGATATAAAAATGTTGTGCAAGTTGACTTGAGCATTTTAAAAGATAAATTCATCCAAGTAAAGATGTGTCACAGTAAACTATATTAGTCTCTGAGATTTATATAGGCTGAGGCAAATTCTTGAATGATATTGTGTCCCCTCAAGGTTCCTCCCTAAGGTGATGCAACTAGTTCTTTTATCGCAATATAAAAAAATACAGGTCCCATTTGCAGTTTTTATGAGATTCAACTGTGTAAGTTTCATTTGCATCAATGTTCCAGATCATACTTCTTTCCTCATGCTGATGATGGACGACTGAGTATGATATAGAATATTGATGCAAAACAAACTTACACAGTTGGACGACTGAGTATGATATAGAATATTGATGCAAAACAAACTTACACAGTTGAATCCAAAATCACTTGATATCATCTTCATAAACTGTGGAAAACTCATTCCTACTATTAAGGATGGGTCTATTAGGCCTTCATAATTGTTACTGTATCTTCTATGTTAGAACTTGTTGACCTTTCTAGATAAATAAACAATGTGAAGAAAGCCCTTACCTTATTTCAAGGTACATAGTAGTCTACAAGAGATGACTCCAAGTTGAGATATGAATATTGTGTTTTTACACTGGAAGGAGAGAAAATAAAAAATAGTTATCGAAATACACATTCTTGAAGAATATGTATAATGCAACTGCAGTGTTGCCCTTAGAAATTTCCCTATGAGATCTACAGAAAATTTCATTGCATTTGCCATCCTTATTGGTGGCAAATTAATAAGATCATTTTCAAATTCTCATGGAACCTATCCTGAGTTTGGGGAGGCTTAGCAGTAACGTAATATTGTAATACTGTGAAAACTTTAAAAGGAGGAATAACTTATCCTATATTTCATGTTTTTGCCTATCATTGATAAACAAAAGCTAGATAAATAACCTTACAAAAGAAACTAATAGAAACAAAAACAACAATAGCATTAAGGAAGTAAGAAAAGTAGGAACACCAAATAAATAAGGACAATGACGGAGTCCAACTATTCCAAGGAAATCCCTGGTGACAAAGTATACAAAGATGAATCAAATTTTACACTCCAAAGGCCTGATAAAAGTGTAACTCACAAATATGCAATTGACAATTCCATTGAAATCTGAAGTCTTATTTTCTAGGAGAGTTACCAATCCAATGAGGCAAAGGTGGCCTTAACTCCACCTCAAGTTCTACAATATTTGGCAAAGATGGCAGGGACAAGAAAACATCACTCTATGATCTATATTGATTATCTTTGTTGGGAACTAGTAGATCTGCAGTATTTGGCAGCTTGGTGGATGTGTACATTGTCAGATATGAAGCCCAACGGATGCTTACACAAAATAACATATGGACATTAGCAACTTCAGATTCACTTCATCCAAATATGAAAATTAAACATTGAAACTTTATAGCATATTATAAGTAAGGGGATCTAGACTCCAAGGCAAAAATAACATGTTAGTGACCTATTGGTGAGTGGTTCATACTTTCAAGGATGAACAAACAAATTTCATTCATTCAAAATCAAAAAATAACCCAGTTGATTGTGGAGTAACAATAATGGAGGAATTCCAGTGTTGATCTAGATCTAAATCCACTCTTGTAGTCTATAATGCTAGTGGAATATAAGAACATGATGTAAAATGAACCCATAAAATACATTCAAGACTGAACAATATCTATAAAATATCTCAAATATGAACACCCAAGTTACATTTGAGACTAGTACATGTCTACAAAATCTCTCAAATATGAATCTATAAAATTTGTTTGAGTGACCGATATCTACAAAATCTCCCAAATCTGAATCCATAAATTATAGTTGACAGAGATTCATATCTACGAAGTCTCTCCAATATTACTTTTTTCACCTACACAGATTAAAGACACGCTATTACCTAATCAAAGCTTTACAAGATTAAATACATGATATGATTTTTTTAGGGAGAAGATATAACGTGAATTGTATTTTGTGTATGAAAAACTCACGTCCACACATTGAGGTTCTCATCGTGGATGGTGAAAATGGCAGGGAGTGTATGCTTGAAAGGCATTCCAACCTGCAATAGTCAACGATATATTCATTTTCTCGCATGGATGAGGCTCATTTTATTGCATAAGTTTTAGTTTACTAGATAGAATATTGATAATTGATGCTCACCATCACCAAAATGCATCCCAATCAATCTCTAGATCACCACCATTATGTGTGGGCTTCTACATGTGGGGTTAACTTTATGTCACTTCATTTTGACAAAGCCTACCACTGGATTCTATAATTATTTTACAATTTGTTATTTTTTTAATTTAATCTTCAGTGCAAATCCTATGCATAACGTATAACTGTTATTAGCAGAATAAAACTAATGTTAGTAGTAGTTGTCTTTATTTTTGAACCTCAAGTCTTTATTGAATCAATGAACTCTATTTCACAACGTCGTCGTTTTTTTTTGTATGCTGTCATTAAAAATGAGCTTTTTTTTTTGTAATACATAGAGAAGTTGCAATAAAAATTTGGAACTGCAATTCACTATAAAAACAGAGCATCCTCTGTCATAAAAACAGAGCACTCTAATGATTTTTTAATTGTTGTTATTATTTTTCTTTTCTTTTCTGTTAGAATTTTCATAGATGGTGCCAATAGTTTCCTTGTTTAAACAGAGAGTGATTCTTGAGGAGTTTACTGATGATGCAAAATAGAAGAATCCAAAAAAAACACCATGTTTATACTGTAACATAAAATAAATATTCAACGTGATGGATATACAGTCTTGATGAAAGGTCTCCTATCTAAACTCAATTTCGCAATCATGCCAAAATTCAGATGTGCACCTTCTTCAAAATATTATGAAAAGGGGGATTTTATTTTTTGCAAGGTATATATTCAGAAATGTTTTTGATAGTTGTGAATAAAAAATAAGGAATAATAGACCATAAATAAACTATTGGACAAGTTGCATCACGGAAATGTAGTTTCATGAACCTGATGATTACAGAAAATAAGCTAGAAGAAAACCATCCACAGTTTGTAGAACTTACAAGGTAGATGTAGACATGAGATTAATTTTCATGATGGCATGTGTAAAGCTAGATTCAACAACTATTGCCAGCATCCTCCAATGTGATAAAATGGGAGATTTTGAACACGTTATGGACCTCCTCAAAGCATACTGAAGGTGGGGTTGTGTTCTCCCTTTTTAAAAAAAATGCAAATAAATCCCATTTGATAAATTGATCTTTTTCCAAAATGCAGATAAATCCCATTTGAGAGAAATCCCATTTCACAAAGTGATCTTTCTCCCAAAATGCAGATAAATCTCATTTCATAAACTGATCTCTTCTTAAGAAGCCGAATAACTCTACCATTCGGGAAAAAAAATCATTTAACAGTCAAATGCAGACAAATTCCATTTCACTTTAACTGTTATTTTATAAAATGCAGATAAATTTTATTTCAAATTATCAGATCACCAAAACAATCTTTACATAAAAGTATAATTAAGTGATCCATATCATATAACAATGGAAGGCGTAATAATGGATCTCAAAGATCTCACAGAGTGGAATCACCAGAGACAAAGGAATAATACCAATGTATGTCTAACAACATCAACAACAACAGAAAAAGGAGAGATGTCTTTTATGCAGGAAAAACCTAAATAACCATCCAATGTTGTGTGACCTGAATGAAATCACAATCAAAAATAAAAATATCGCATCTAAAACCTAAAATCTAACCAGCTACTGAAACAAAACTAACACAAAAGAGAAGCACTAAGTGGCATGGATCACGGACCTTAGAAAGGGAAGAAACCAACGATGCTAGCAGTTGTAAAGAGGATCATTTTCTCCAGAGTGACCATGAATCCACCACTGACCAAAAATATAATGTTTGAAAAGTTGGATCAAGGAATCGAACGACTATAGAAAATACACTAAAAGAAAATCATTCAGAGGTTGCAAAACTTACAAGGTAGGGGTAGATGAGAGATCAAATTTCATGATGGCGAGTGTAAAGCCAGATTTCAAAAATTGTTTCTACCATCCTCCTGCATGATAAAATGGAACCTTTCCAATAGGTTATGGATCTTCCTCAAAGCGTACTAAAGGTGTGGTTATGTTCCCCCTGTTCCATCAAAAAATGTTGTGGCAGATATTTATAAAATAGAAAATGTAGAAGCGCAAACAAGACAAGTGAGCAATTTGACAGGATGCCCTAGAGAGATATTACCTCTAGGTTAGATTTCTTTTCAATATCCTCCCCGTTGAAGTGCAGTAAAGGCCTTCAAAGGGATTTCTGTGCAGACCTGTGATATTTTTTCCCTCTTTCTGGAAAGAAGAAACTAGGGTTTTAAAAAACAGAGCATGAGAACTCATCTTCAACCTCGCATATTCTTTTGAAAAACTCTCATACAACTTTTTCTCGTATCTACCACATCTGAAATCCACCCACTTCCTACCGTGGAAGACCCACGATGGCGTATGATCAACTGGTGCAGCACCCAGAATTCCTTTCTCCTCACAGTTCTCGAACCTGTGTTGTTCATAAAAGAAAGCAGTTTTCTTGTTTGGAAAGGAGAGCCTATATTCTTTTGGCGGTGGATAAAAGCCCGTACTTTCCCACTCTAATTTTATTTTTGTAAAATAAAAAGTTAGAATTAAAATTAAGAAAATAAATAAAAATAAAATAAACGAAAAAGTTAAGACAATAATAGACTGTCTTAAAAAACTGTCTTAAAATACATAAGCTTGTAGTAGTGTGTAGAGGTCTTTGTATGGGGCACAGGCTAACAGAACATGTCAAACAACCCATTCTCTAATTGGGAAAATCTTTTACATCAAACTAGCCATAGTGTATTAAGAAATAGGAGCACAGAATCAAGAAGCTGGTGAAAATTTCTCTCACTCATTGCAAGCATGAAAATTGAACTAGAGGAATGTCAATCCACCAACCATTAATCCTCAGTATGAAAAATGAGCCTGTCAATGGTCACATGATCTAATAAACTTTTCCCTGCAACCTCAATATGGAGGGATAAAATTTAAATTGTTTGATACAAACATCAGACCAACTCCACAACCTAAATGATTGGGTGCTCTGAGAACAAGCTAATTCAGCGCCAGATCTCAGTATAGAAAGATTATAATTCTTTTAAAATAAGATGAAGAAAACATACATGGTATGGCATACGAACAGAACTATACTATGCATCGTATTTATAGACAAAAACCACTAAATGTGTTTTGTCTCTTTCCCTACCAAAACATTCTCTGAATCTTTCCTAAGTTTCTTTCATGACCCCTCCTTTTGTGTCATAAGTGCTGTTCTCCAAAAGATTGAGTCATTAAAAAACAATTACAAAGTTCCATGATGTACCAATAAACGGTACAGATCTGCATTATCAAGTTCCAATAAACGGCACATATCTTCATCATCAAATGCCGATAATAAACGGTTGATATCATCTTTGTTTATAACTGCCATTAAGCGATAGAAATCCTCAAAGTTCACTGGAGATTGATCATGTTCTTTGTTCAGAGGTTCCAATACTCGATGGAAAGCTTCCACTACTACCTGATCTTGACGTTCTAATAAATGGTAAAAAGCTTCCACCACACGATCTTCATCGCTCAGAAGTGGCAATAAGTGAAGGAATAAGTGGTGGAAAGCCTCCGCCACGTTATTTCTATAGTGAAAGAATTGCAATGCTCTGTGAAAACGCCTCCCAACACTATTTACTTCCCCTAAAAGTGCGAGTAAGCTATGGAAAGCCTTCATGATGCTCTGTTCTCCGCCCCTCACAAGGAATCCTTTCTCAATTTCATTGACACCCGAGTCCGATTCTGTCGGCCCGGCCTCACATATTACCAAATCTTGTTTCTTGAAGAATTTGGAAGGTTGGGCGAAGACGCATATCCATATCCATTTACCCCGATCCACCTCGGTTGAAAACCGTCCACTGGTACCCGAAATAAACAACGGCATACGAGGAGAAAAACAATTTATAAGCAAACAAAGCATAATGGCATCGGCACTGGAGGAACGCTTCGGCGGCAATGTTACTAAGTGGGAAAACTGTAGAGTGATTTTCATGCGAGCAATGGAGTGGAGGATGGAGAGATTCGGAAAGGCTGCAGCGTTTAAAAGTGACACCGCACCAGGGATTGCCTTCGTACATGCTACTGTTTCTTCTGGCCATTTCTGCACAAAAGAAAAAGTTAATTTCGTAAAGAAATTTAAAAACAAAAAATGAAATTTTGTATTTCGGGACACAATATTTATTACCTGAAACCTTTGAATGCAATGCTCAATAGCAAATCTCTTCTTTGCTACGAGTATCAGCCTCTTCAATCTTTGCAGGTGCTCCAAACTTTCCATGTGAAGCACATCAAAACCTGTAAAATTTAGCGTCTCCATTGATGTGCAGTGCTGTAAACCCTGTATGCTCTCTACTTTGTTGCCGCCATACAGTACACAGTATTTTAGAGAAGCAAATTTCTCAAAATCTGGAAGCATGTTCAACTCTGGGCAGTTAGTTACCTCAAGATCTCGAAGGTTTACTGGGCCAGCAATACCACTTATATTCCTTAGCGACTTACACATGTCCACCACTATTTTCTCCACAGTTGTTGGTACGGTGTCGATCTCCGTCAACTTGTCATTATTTCAAATTGAGAGAGTTTTGAGACAAGGACAGCAATCTTCAGAAATTGAAATATTTGAAACTCTTGTTTTAGCTATAACAAGTTCCTTGAGGCTGCACAGTGATGAGGTAAATGGCCCCGGCCCAAAATCCAATTCAGTGATCGAGCAACTGATTATTTTCAGTGTCTGAAGATTAGTCAGTTTCTTTAATGACTTCGGTAAGGATTCTACTTCTGGATTCCGCAAGAGATTGAGGCTTCTCATAGATTCCTGTAAAGGTTGCATCTGGAAAGACCTTCCATCTGAAGAAATCTCCAACACTCTCAACTTGCTGAGTTGACCGATGTTGCTTGGGAGCTCCCTTAACTTGGTCTCCGTTAAATAGAGCTCACATAAGGAAGCTTGATTTGTGATGTGACGGGGCAACTCTCCCAATTGTGTGCAATTTGTAAGATCCAAATACTCAAGCTTTGTCATTTTTTCTAGCATGTCTGACTTAAAGGTGAGCATCTTACAAGACCTTAAATTTAGATATTACAGGAGCCTCAGTTGCTTGAAAGAATCGGGCAACACTTTCAATTGCTCGGCGACTCTCAAATCAACATGCTGCAGGTTTGTCAAATCGCCAAAGCGGCTAGGAAGTGATGACAGCTTTGAACAACGCTCCAACTCTAGATACTCCAGAGATTGAAAGCGGCAAAATTGTTTTGGCAGGCAAACTATATTGCAATCAGACAGAGATATCCTTTTCAAATACTTGAGACATCCAATGGAATTTGGAACTCTCGCTAAATTTTGGCAACCAGATGCAATCAACACTCTCAACTCCACTGGAACCTGCAGCCAATTTTTGAATTTAGTTACAGGGACTGATATAAACCAATTATATTTGTCTAGAATTTAATATTGCGAAGATCCATAGAAAAAAGATACTTACTTCCACACCATCATTCCACAACCCTGCTATGTTTTTGCAGTGACGAAGTTCTAAAACTCTTAGATTATTGAATGGTAGCCATGTTGGAAGATTTGTATCAGCAACTCCAGTACAGCTAAGCCACGCCAATTCTTTTGATGCTTTGACAATGGACAAATGGTTCCCATAGTTTTCTTCTACCACAAAAACTTTTAATCCATAAAGTCGTCCAGGAAACTTATAAGCACGGTTACTTGCTACATTCAATAGCATTCCTCTGATCTGGATAGAAGAAAGAAAAAGCATCAAACTTCAACTAAAATGAAATAAACATAAATTTGGAGAAAGACAGAAACGATAAAAGTTTACAAGCCATGAATTTCCAGAGCATAGTGAATAAAGTATTAACCACACCTCCGTTGGTTTCTTAATGTGCGTAATTTGATACGGAAGCCATAGACGGTAGGGTGACTGAGTTTGTGCAATCTCTCTCCCCAAATCTCTTAGGTGGTCATGCATTGTTATGCTATTGTTGTCATCGTCATAATCAGCTAAACACTTATTTACGAGACTCTCCCAGCCATAAAGACCACTCCACCCTGATCCATCCCAGACTGCTATGGCAGTCATCTTGTCTTTGCCTATAAAGAAACAAGCTACATCTAAGAACATCTGCTTCTCTTCTTCATCTAGAGCATTGTAGCTCACTCTCAGCCTATTTTTAATATCATCAGGCAATATTTTAGATATCTTTTGTAATAGATCTTTCCATAAATCTTTTTTAGAACAGCCATAAAGCTGGCCACCAAGTACCTTTAAAGACAAAGGTAATCCATTACAAACACTTGAAAATTTTTCAACAAGTTCCTCAAATCCTATCAGTGGAGAGGGTTGTAAGAATGCATGCCAACAGAAAAGTTGTTTGGCATGGACTGGATTCATTGTTTTCATTTTATAAATAGAAGAGACCCCTGAGCATTTGAGGATCTCCCTTTTCCTTGTTGTAACAATGATTAAACTCCCCCATCCAAGGATATCCTTGGCAGGGATTAATGCCTCTAGTTGATCCGTATGATCAATGTCATCCAGAATGATGAGTACCTTCACAGATCTTAAAAAATTGGAAAGAATCATCTTGCCCTGTTCTATACTGTCAGGTGATTTACCTTCCAAACCAAGGTCTTCAAGGAGTTTCATCTGCTTCTTATGCAGCTCACTTCTACTTCCAGCATCTCTAATATCAGAAAGAAAACTGGATTTTTCTGCAGATGAACATTTATGATTATATAATTCTCTTGCAAGGGTGGTTTTTTCCGATCCACCCATACCCCAAATTCCCACAACTTGGACATTGGTACGAGCTTCTACAGATTCAGTGAGAGTCATTTCAAAATCGGCCACAGCTTCTTCAAGACCCACCGGATGTTTTGCTACCTCTAATGGAACTATTTTCATCACTTTCACTACATAATTTACAACATTCTTCAATACCCTTTGCTCATCACTGGACATGTGTAGAACATAGTTTGTATAAGCTAGAAGAAAACAATAATGCCTATATCAAAGTGAACTATATACGGGGAGAGAGATAACAAATATGATTAAAGATGCACAGAAGAGAGATTATTCTTTGCTTACTCGTTGTTATTGATGATTTCGCCATTAATATATGAGACGTCAGAGAGTGCCGTCTTCCAATCCTGGAGCTTTTCTGCGCTGTATCTACCCTTTTCTTGATGCTCTAAGAAAGCATTCGCGTAGATACCTTTTCCTTGGGCTATCCATCGCAGATCGGTAGGTTGAACACGGTAGAAAATAGGAATAATAGGTGTGCCAGATTTGAGCATAAAGGATAGCTCGGCAAGACACCATGGTGATTCTGAATAGCGGGGTGAAAAAATTGCTAGATGAAGGGAAACAGTACTCATCGCTTCTTGCAATGCTCTAGGCAAGAAGTCTCCCAACAGAAGCTCCTCGGAATCGAGAAAAACCCTAAGACCCATTGCATGGAGGGCTTTGTAGATAGCTGTGGCCAGTGTCTTTTTGACATCGGGTCCGCGGTGATTTATAAATATATCATAGGGCCGATTTTTCAGTGGTGCAGAAGTCGATGCAGATGGTGGAACAATTTCTTCAAAAGCACTTGTAGTCCCAGTCATTGATTGACGATCAGCTGAAGAAGTAGAGGCCATGGGATTCGATTTAACTAAACACAAAGAAATAAAGATTGAACTCAACGGAATGTGTTCTGTGGAAGAAAAGCAGAGAGGAATGGCACGATCTGAGTGGGTGTTATTTTTGCGAGGCAGAAAAGTAGAAAAATGTTATTGGATATCGTCTGTGTGTAGGAGAAACGCAGACCCAGGCTGTAGTAACCCTTGGCTAAACAGCCGAAAAAATGCACTGACGTGACCATTATTTAGCATTTATTAATTAAATTAAAAAACAGAAAACCACAGTTTTGTGTGTTTTAATTTAATTAATAAATACTAAATAATGGTCACGTCAGTGCAATTTTTCCGTTGCACTAGTAAACGATCTTTGAGATCGTCACAATGACTAAAGTTGTCTGAGACTTGTAACTTTACCGTAGCGCATCTTTTCGGAAAGCAGTTTTTAATTTACGCATACTGTTTATAAAAATACTGAAATAGGAGAGAGGACCCAATACTTGAACACGTTCTAATGGTTGTGATAGCAGTTCTTAACTTAATACCCATAGTTGCTGATTTAATATCCAATATTTTTGACAACATTGTACCAATAGTTGTGACTTTAAAGTTGTTTTTGCTAATGATGACGACCCATAATTGAATGAACTGTGCCATTTGTTCTAAAAAATAGTCAATCGTGTGATGCCACATCAGCTGCACAAGTATTGGGATCCCTAATTCACTATGATTGGTCTCACTTTTTTTTTGGGCTGTTTTGGACACCTTGGCAAAAAGCATGCTGAAATGGCATCATGTTTGATGATGGTGTTCTAAAACTTTAGTTATAAGCAGGAGAGTCGCCAAGTAAGCTACTGTAAAAAAATGGGACTGATTTGAAATTTCCACGTAGGATTTTGAGAAGCGCAAAGTTAGGGTGCTCAACTACTGGGTCCTCTCCCCTAAAGCAGTTCTTAGCTATGTTGAACTTATTCAGATTCCTTGTGTCGGCCATGGTAAGTTTGATACCGTCCAAAATGTTAAGAATTGATGAAGTGCATAGGTGGTCACCGTATGGCAAGACTACCATACAGTTGAGACATCACGTGCGGTGAGGTGCTTGCTACGGTGGAGCGTTCGGTGAAGGTAGTCACTGTACGGTGAGGTGCTACGGTGAGAAGTTACCCGACGGAGGAAAAATGCTGAAGGGAGAAGTTGCCCGATGGAGGTAAACGTGCCGAAGGGAGAAGTTATCTGACGGAGGAAAAATGTCGAAGGGAGAAGTTACCCGATGGAGGTAAACATGCCGAAGGGAGAAGTTACTCGACGGAGGTAAGCCGAAGGGAGAAGTTACTCGACGAAGACAAACGTGCCGAAGGGAGAAGTTACCGTATGCAAGACCCGACGGAGGCAAAAGTGCTGAAGTGAGTAATCACCATGTGTGACAGACGGTTGGCAGACAACTGTTTTGCCGGTAACCATTTTTGTAACGAATTGTAGTGTACATAAATGGCTGCAAGATTCATGAAGAATGGTATGGTTGTAATATCAGGTTGATTGTAACACAATATGAGCCTGTGAGCCTATACGAAAAACCAGAGATTTTGTATGTAATTGTTTGTTGTAATACAAAGTTGTTCGGGTGTTTTTCAGTGGTGGGTTTTTTCCCGTAAGAGTTTCCCACGTAAATCTCTATCTCATGTGTTTTATCTTATGTGTGTCTTTATTTTCTCTGTTCTTATTTTTCCTATGCATCTCAGTAGATTTGATCAATTTCCCCTATAAATTGGCATTTAGAAGGTGTTTCCGCAAGTAGCTTTCCTAACACAAAACATCAATAATTTTAGTGCCCAAGTTTGATACTGTCCATATAAAAATGCACCTCGTACATGAAAAAATAATATATATCTCCAAAAGTGCGCTCCAACGTAAGCAGTCAGAACAGCAAGAGTAGAGAGAAACGGAGCAGTTGTTGGGTTTGACAGACGCCATTAAATGGAGGATTTTTTTTTCAAAATCTTTTGCCGCTGATGTCCAATATTGATTGTCCATGCGTCCTTTCAATGGTATTTATTTTTAAATGTTTTTGCCTTTTGGATTTTTTTAGGTTGTACCTGATTTTGGAAATCAATGGTCCCTATTATCTGAACGGGATGGATGACCATTGAAACATTTATTACCATTTATTGTTTTCCATTCATTTTATTTTTTTTTCTCCTTAAAGAATGACAGGGTACCTTGCCTGAAACCTATGAGACTGGTTGTTTTGGGAAAAGGTGCCAAAATGTTGGGTATTGGCTAAATCGTAAACTAAAACGTAAAACATATAAGGGCCCATTTGGTTGCACCCCAAAACTGGGTTAGGTGGCCCATAACCCAGTTTTGGGGTGCAATTCCTTGTTTGGCAACCCTTTTATAAAATGCGAATATTGATTTGCATAACCCCATTTGGCCAAAAACGTGGATGTCGGAATTCCGGCTTAGGAGGTGGAATGAGTTTCATCTCCACGGTTTTGGAGTAAATTAAACCCATTTTAACTTCACCATCAAGTCCAGCCCACTCCAGGGTTTGCAATTTTATATTGGTTTGTATTTCTTGTCGGGTCCGGATCACTGCGTGGTTATCCCACCAACTCCACAGTTTCTTTTCCACAGTTTCGTTGCTGCTCAAAGGTGTTCTGCTATGCAAGAAGGTTGTTTCCAAGGTGTTCTGCTCTACGAAGGTTGTCGAAGGTTGTTTCATTGGGTGTTCTCTGCTCTGCGAAGGTTGTTTCATTGGGTGTTCTCTGCTTTCAACCGTTGCATTGGGTGTTCTTTGCTATCTCGAAGGTGTTCTTACCATTGCATTGGGTGTTCTCAACAGGTACGAGGGTTTTCATATAAATGTTGTCGAGTGTTGTGGTCTTGAAGAATTTCGAGGGTTTTCATATAAATGTTGTCATTTTTCATCTGTGGTTTACAATGAAATAGGGTTTTCATATAAATGTCTATCATTTTTCGTCTATGGGTGTGTGTGTATGTAGTGTAAATCATGATTTCTGTGGCTGTATGTTGTATCTGATTTTGTGGGTGTTTATATTGACAATTTATGTGAATAGGTAATCGTAAATCAAACCAAACAAGCACATTTTGTTTTCTCTTTGTTCAGTTTCAACTTTCAAGACTATTTAACATGTGCCTATAATTTTAGAGAAACTATCCTGCCAATCACCACATATACAAATTGACTTAGCCTAATATGAAGGCTGATGTGCACCAGAGTGGAGGTCATCCAAGTACAGCTATTTTCCATTAAAACCCATGAATCGTTACAAGTTTTGATCTTACAACATTGATTGTGAAATTTAGCTGTTTGCAACTAGGGAAATTATGAAGTATTAAACTTTATCAGATTACAAGGAGACACCTCATCAAGAATCCTTACCTAAGCTAAACATGGCCATGCCCAGACCAGCATCAGATAAAATGGCAATTGAACCATACACCAATTTTGGCATTTTGATATTCCACCTTCAATCAATACCCATCAGAAAATAACAGATGCAAAGAAAAAAATAGGTTTTTATCTGAAAGAGCATATATGATTTGATCCTAGGAAGCAGTGAAAGAAAAATGGTATTTGTATAGATAAGTTTTGATAGTAGATATGAATTTAATGTATGATTGTTTTTTGTTATAACTTTGTATATTGATTTAAATCTATATATTTTCAAATCATAATTAATTTGATAATAGATCATTGAATATGACATACAAAATTGAAACAAAAAGCTATGATACATTTCATAGATTTTGTTGGGTTTTTTAGATTTATGTGAATGACCAGCATAGTTATTACCAAAGATATTATTATAGATTGCTGAAAGTAATAAGGAATTAGAGAGTACCTGTAAGCCACAAGTGACCAGATTAGACCTAATAGATAGGCATAGGTGTTGGGATTTCTTATGAGCTTTCTCCACACCATGACAAAGATAAGCCTGGTCATGGGTTTTAATGGAAAATATTTGTACTTAGATCTACTATTTCTTTTCTAGTAGAAATGTTAAATTTCTTACTAGCAACCAAATCACATTCCTTAGTAATTTTATACCCCTTAATAGCTTTATTCCCTTCATGAATTGGAGAAGAAATTATTGTTTCTAAGCTAGAATTCATTTTGTTGAAAGTAAAAATAGTATGACCAAATCGAGAAGGCATGTACTATTGAATAAGTTTGGCATAGCATTATCATTGTCAACTTTAGAATTCACATCTACAAGATGATTAAGAAGCGAACGAAAAAGTCTTATGTTCTGAAAAATATGATCACTGTCATGCATTTGCAACCAAAAGAGTTTCTGCTTAATAGACATTTTTGGACTGGAAGTCTGTGAACCAAACAAGGCACACAATCAATGTCGTTGTCTTGCGATCTTTAGCCATCCACTTGGTTTGTTCATTGGCATCTTGTATCTTGTTTATCAACCTACATACAATATCCCACCGATCAATCAGAAGCAAATATATTTTAACTTTCCAATGTATGAAACTCATGCCCTTCAAATATGGCAATTGTATTTATTTTATCCATTCTTTGTTTTATTGAACTCATACAAGCCACAAATAATTGAATAGAGAAGCACAATAGTGCCCCATTTTCTTAGGACGTGAGAAAAATGTATGATAAAAGAATCTCGATCCCCATTCAAAAAAGATAAAAGAAATAAAAAAGAATAACCATTGAAGGGAACACCAAAAAACACTAACTTCTTTATGATGCTTAAACTAGACATCATACATTCACGTTTGCCATTTCCTTATCGCTGAAGAAATATAAACAATTTTCTATTGACTATAAAATTGTCACTTTCAAGGAAATTCTACACACCTGGAATTGTCACTGTTAACCATATTCAATACTCGATGAAAAACCAGGGTGCTCTATTCCATGATAACTAGCAACTACTAGAATCTCCTTTTGTCCTTATTACTAGTAAGAAATTTAACATTTCTACTAGAAAAGAAATAAATTATTACTAGCAAGAAAGAAATAAATTATTACTTGTCCTCAAAATCCCTTGGCAATCTTGGATGTATCTGCGAATGCATTGTTTGGTCAAATACCATCAGTTTGGCCTCCTGATATGCAAGTATTGTTGCTCAACGACAATTTGCTGACAGGAAATATTCCTCCAGACTTGCAGGGCATCTCTTCACTAGAGATTTTAAATTTGGAAAAGAACCAGTTGAATGTTCATTTTTAATCATTGATAACTCATTTCGGGAGACCCACTGGCCAATATATATATATATATATATATATATATATATATATATATATATATATATATATATATATATATATATATATATATATATATATATATATATATATATATATATATATATATATATTAATTAGCCAATGGGTCTCCCGAAATGAGTTATCAATGATTAAAAATGAAATGAGTTATCATTTGCTAATTAGACGTTATTGGTGCATCAACAGAAATTGAAATAAAGCCTAATTCTAATTGAATCTACATACATTACATTATATATATATATATATTAATTAGCCAATGGGTCTCCCGAAATGAGTTATCAATGATTAAAAATGAAATGAGTTATCATTTGCTAATTAGACGTTATTGGTGCATCAACAGAAATTGAAATAAAGCCTAATTCTAATTGAATCTACATACATTACATTATATATATATATATATATATATATATATATATATATATATATATATATATATATATATATATATATATATATATATATATATATATATATATATATATATATATATATATATATATATATATATATAATGTAGTGTATGTAATATATAATTGTAATATATGTCATGTATGTATATATGTCTATATGTATGTATGTACGTATGTATATACGTATGTATATATGTATGTATGTATGTACGTACGTATGTATGTATGTATGTGCATATGTATGTACGTACATATGTATGTATGTATGTATATATGTACGTATGTAATTCCAAAATAGTTTTAATTCCATAGAAATGAAACTCATTCCACCTCCTGAGCCAGAATTCCGGCATCCACATTTTTGGGCAAATTGGGTATGTATGTATACATGTATGATGTATGTATGTATATATGTATGTGTATATGTATGTATGTATACATGTATGTATATATGTATGTGTATATATATGTATACATGTATGTATATATGTATGCCTATATGTATATATGTATGATAGCAATTTAGATGATCATGCACAGTGCTTGCATCTACATAGCTAGTCCTTGTTGTATCTATATAGGTATGTACTCTTGCATTGTTCTTTATGGGCTTATGATCCTAACCAGTTGGTAGTCCTTGTTGTATTCCATTTACTATTGCTCGCTCCCATTCTTCGTTTCTTGATATACAGTCATGTCTGACAACGTTTCTGTTGTCCATGTTTCAGGCCACTAATGGATCCTGACGATAGTATACAAGTGTATGCACAAATACTTAGGAAGACCACATACACCCAGATTATCGCTTGTCTCTGTGCCTTGGTTGTTGTGCTCAAACTACTGCAAGTTGAAGAAGGTAGCAACAAAGGGAAAAGAATCTAAAAGCGCAATTCATTTTATAGAGAGATTGTTCACTCCACTGAAGTTGATTGTCATGATCAGATTCAGATGAGTTAGGCTGCCTTCTCTAAACTAGCTATGATATTAAGGCAGAGAGGAACATTGAAGGATAGTAGACACTTGACAATAAATGAACAGCTAGTGATGTTCCTCCACACTCTTGGGCACAATCTTCGGAACCACAAGATTGCCCATAACTTTGGGCACTCCGAAGAGACAGTCAGTAGGTACTTCCACAAGGTACTAACAAGCATCTTAGCACTTCATGGAGATTACTTCAAACTGCCTGGACCGGGCACTCCTCCTGAAATTACTAGGAACACGCATATGGTTCCATACTTCAAGGTACATCATTTGGTCTTTTGATTATGTTGTTTGGTACAGTGTTCCCTACCATATCAGAGGCTGATTTTGCATTTTCCCATACACACCATATTTGACAGGACTGTATTGGAGCTATAGACGGAATACACATCCCAGTCACTATCGAGATTGAGAAGCAGAGTAAATATCGTGATAGAAAAGGGAACATGTCGCAAAATGTGCTTGCTGCAGTTTCCTTTAACTGCATGTTCCAGTATGTTCTTGCCGGCTGGGAAGGGTCTGCTACTGATAGTCATGTTCTAGGTTCAGCTCTGAGTAGAGCAGATCCACTTGAGGTCCCCATCGGTAAGCCAAAGCATAGTTTAATGTACTAAAGGGCACACAATATGTATTCAGTCCTAACACTCTGCTAACTCTCTGCAAGAAAATATTATCTCGTGGACGCGGGATATCCGAATGCCCCTGGATTTCTCGCTCCTTACTGATCTACACGGTACCACTTGAAGGAATTTTCAAGAGAAAACCCAATACAAAATGCCAAGGAGTTGTTCAACAACCGACACGCCTCTCTTAGAAATGCAGTAGAACGCAGCTTCGGTATTGTGAAGCGGTATTTTCCAATCCTGAGACATGCAACGACTTATGATATCATGACACAAGCCTATATTGTTTTGGCATGTTGCATACTTCACAATTACATCACGGAAGTGGATGGCCTACCTGAGGTGGAAGTGGAAGAGGAGGATGATCGTGATCATGGTGGGGTCGATGTGCCAGTGTTACAGACATATGGCTTCTCTCAGGAGGATAGAACTGAGTGGTCACAGTTTCGGGATGACCTCGCGAGTAGGATGTGGGAAGACTATAGACCCAGATAATAGTTGTACTTTCTTGTTGGTTAATGACTGTGCAGGATAGTGGTTTCCTTTGATAATTGATGTATGGTTGTATGGTTTCCTTTTGATGACATATGCAGAGATATTGATGTATGGTTGTATGTTTTCCTTTTGATGGATACATGATTCTGATTTTCCTTTGGATGACATATGCAGAGATATTGATGTATGGTTGTATGTTTTCCTTTTGATGGATACATGATTCTGACTATGCCTTGTATACATGATTCTGATTTTCCTTTGGATGTATGGTTGTATGTTTTCCTTTTGATGTATGGTTGTATGGTTTCCTTATACTATGCCTTGTATACATGATTCTGATTTTCCTTTGGATGTATGGTTGTATGGTTTCCTTTTGATGTATGGTTGTCTGGTTCTCTTTGATGTTTATGTAGAGATATTGATGCATGTTGTTTGGTTTCCTTATACTATGCCTTGTATACATGAATCTGATTTTCCTTTGGATGTATGGTTGTATGTTTTCCTTTGGATGTTTGGTTGTATGTTTTCCTTTTGATTCTGATTTTCCTAGTGATGTATGGTTCTCGTTAGCATTAGTGCATTAGGACCACCCGATTTAAATGAAATACAACAAGGACTACCATATGATGAAGATCATAAGCCCACCCTTAACAATAGAACAACAAATTTGCTGAGAACTCCATATTTCTGATGTTAGTCCTTGATGTATTTCATTTAAATTTCCTTTGAAATGATATTTTTATCCTAGTGATGTTGTTCTTGTTCTATGATATTGATTATACAATGCCTTGTATGTATTTATCTCCTAACATTGATAGCCATGTGCAGACTACTACATGGCAATGACCGAGCTACTCATGAGCATTGATGGCAGTGCTCAAGACCCGATTCTATTGGAAGAGCATTCATCCAGTAAGAAAATGATTTGGACCAAACATATGGAAAGGGTTTTCCTTGATTTGCTCATTGACCGAGTCCACCTTGGCAGAAAATGCGAAGGTGGCTTCAAAAAAGAAGCATGGGCTGCCATTGAAAGGCAGTTCAATGCGGAGTTGACTCTAAACCTAAGCAAAGACCAATTCAAGAACAAGCTGAAAACTTGGAAGCAAGGATTCAAGCTTGTGAGAGACTTGAAGAGCAAAAGAAGCTTTGGTTGGAATGAAGCAATGCAGACCGTGGAGGCAGTGGATTTGGTCTGGGACAAACTTTTCGAGGTAGATTTGTCTTTTCATGACTTTTATATCCGCTTTTTTAACTATGCAAATTTGGTTTTTGTTGTGCATGTTGTTTTGATAGTCCAATGCACATTTTTTGGTGTTTGTGTAGTCTCGAGAGTATAGATTAGCTAGGATGTTCAGAAGAACATCTTTCCCATACTACAATGACCTTACCATAATTGTTGGCAATGACATCGCTGATGGGATTGGCACAACAACTGTTGGCGAGACCGAGGAAGGGCACTATAACCGCCATGCACAGTTAGATGATGATGATGATGCTGATGCTGATGTTGATGGGCCCGATTATGGCACATCTTTTGAGACTCAACCTGGTCTGGACAATGATATCCTTGGGCAGTCAAATGAGACTGCAACTCCCCGATCATGTTTGAGCATGGGATCATTGCAGAGGAGGGCAAGGAAGAGGAAGACAAGTTTGACCTCTTCCTTGGATATGATTTATGAGACAATGCAGACCTTAGCAGAGGGCCTTAAAGAGCCTCAGGTTGTCACAGTCAACCATTCCCGAGAATAGGCCATGTTAGGTAGAGAATGGAAAACTTTGAAAGCCATGCCTCAGGTGAGCAGCAGCAATGTGATCACGGTCTACGAGACCTTGATGAACAAGCCAGCTGTCCTCAATGGGTTTGTGTCCATGGAAACCGATGAGGACCGGCTGATGTTGATAGATAGAATTTGTCGATCCGCAGATGCACGAGGGTGGGATTTGTTAAAATACTGTCGCTATATTTCTATATTGGTGTTTCATTAGGACTTTGTTACTGTGGCTTTAGTTCTATCATTGTTAATTTGGTTAATTCCTAAATTATAATATCTGTTAGTGCACAGTGCTTGCTTATTATCAATGTTAGATGATCATGCACAGTTAGATGATCCTACACAGTTAGATTATGATCATGCACAGTTAGATTATTATGATCATGCACAGTTGGATACATGATTCATGCAAAGATTACTTTATCTTCATTCTATATTGTTGTTACATTTTGTCATTTTCATCTCATGCCTTTAGAAAACACTTGATACTTTATTATTGTCTCGATCTTTCTTTTCAGTTTGTCTTATCTTTCATTTTTGTTTATGTCTCAAATAATCTTCATGCTTTATGTTGCACTCATGTTTCAACATCGATGAAAACATCAAGGTTTCTTTTACAAGTATTTTCATCAATGTTTTGAATCACACTCGTGAGCCATTTTTTTCTAGTCATTTTGCTCGTTTCTTGCATTTTCAATCCAATTGTTATACCCTTTGATTGTGTGCCCTTTTCTTGTATTTGCGCTATGATGCTTGGGTTTTGGTATACACAATTTGTTCTTTGACAATTAATTTTAAGGTGATATGGTATGTATGTTTTTAAAATTATCCCCATTATTTCTTTTTATTGCTATTTTTTATTATTGATTGTAAAACCAAGGAGTGCCAAGTGATGAATGCTTAGATGTTGCAATGATGTCTCAACATAACTATCAATTTTTCAATTGTCTTTCAATAGTCCTTATGATTTTTCTATAAGCCCAATTATTTACGCTAATGCCTATCATTTTTTCTGTGTTTGTTATCTTTAGCGTTTGATTTAATTCATTCCAGTTTTACTCATTTCTAAAGATATACAGTTTAGAGACAACAAATATGATGGATAAAATTGAGCTATCTGATGTTTGCTTTTTCAAGGTACAAAATTCTGATGGTACTCCATGGTGCATTTTTTTTATTGTTCTTTGTGCTGCGATAAAATGTATATGCAAGATTGACAGTTGGTTGTCGGATCAGGGACACGAAGGCATCGAACGTGAATTTTTGACACAGTGGTGTGTTTTCACACCACCAATTTATGGATATTGTTATTCCCAATCTACAATCTGATTAGTTGTTTCTTCTAATTTTCTAATTTGTTCTAATTATGGTCGTGAGCGGTAAATATTTTTTTGGTTGTAGTGGTAATGGCTATGGCAGACAACCCTTTTTGTGAGTGTGGCGATGGAGTGCGTGCCGTCATGAGGAGGTCGCGAACACAGGGGAACCCAAATCATCGATTTTGGACATGTGTGAACAAGAAAAAGGTTATTAAATTTGGTTATATTTATCTACACATTGGACAACAATGATAGTTTACGATACTAATGTTGGTTTATTTGTAGGACGGTGGCGGGTGTGGCTTCTTTTAGTGGGATGATGGCGACACACCCTAGTCTACGTCTTTGGCAATGCATGCATCTAGACCTGTAGTGTACGATGGTTGCAAGTGTTGCAAAGCTCCGAGGTGTGTTATTGTAAGAGCGGAAGCTGTCCAGAGAGTCGCTGCGGATGCAATGTGGATACGTTGTCTTCTCTGCATTGTTATCCTACTACTTTTTGTTTTGATTCTGCGGCCATAGCCAAATATCTATTTTTTTTCCAAATCACAATGTAAAATCAATGTGATTATATGAAGCAATACAATTTTTATATTATCGAGCAATGCAATCTTCTTACTTTCATTATATTGATTTTTTATGATGGATTAAATACACAAATTCAAGTTCAATTAACTTTAAAATTTAAAATTGAAATAAATATAATAAATTAACAAAATATAATAAATATAATTAAATATAAATAAATATAATTAACATAGGTCAATAAAATATAATAAATATATCAAAACGGACTAATCATAAATTAATTTTAAAAAAAAAATTAAAAAAAAAATGGCGTCATATTCCAACTCCAATTCGAAATGAACCACCAAACGAAGAAGATGGAGACCCAAACTCCAATTCTAATTCGAAGTGCAGAACCAAACAGAGAATATGGAGACCTGCATTCCAATCCCAATTCGAAAATGTTCAACCAAACAAGAGAATGAGAATTTCATAAATTCCAATTCCTATTTTCAATTTGACAACCAAACGGAGAATGTGGATTTACAAATCCATCTTCCAGACAACCAAACAGTCCAAAAAAGCATAACCAGGCTATGGATAACCATGATTTGCATCATTTTCCAATTCCCCAACCAAACGGGCCCTAAAGGAAGTTAAGAAAAAGTTTGAAAAAAAAATAAGTGTCCCCCTTGGTAAGATATACAAAATGCTGCACCCGAATCCGATATTTGGGATTTTGAGGGCAGGAAGAGTTATTGTGTCTGTTTCGAGATTGCTCTGCTCTAACGTTTGGTTTACGTATGCGTAGATGAATTGCCAGAGGTGATTGGTATTGGAGATTGTGGGAATTAGGAAGTTTGAGGTTTGGTTTGTTGTATTGGTGAAGTGCAGGGAATTGGAGCATGGGTGGAGGAGAGAAGTGGGTTGAAGGATTGTGTGCATTGCACTTTGCAGCCATGAGAGCTTGCAGCCGGTGTGAAGGAAACTCACGTTGGACAACCATACAAATTATCTCACTCATTAATATTGAAATCACAAACAAATCTGGCAGGGCAATATAAAACAAATAAAAGAAAGTAGCAATAAAATGTACTAAATAAAATTGTGCATTTTGGTATTCCTGTGTGTCAGGTTGTCCTGGTCTGAAGGCTTGGGTTTATGAAGGTGATCATATAGTGTTCCATGTATTTGTAGATCATCAGTGGCTTCTCTGCCTCCACACAGAAGCCCAGAACATTTACCAGATTCTTGAGGTTTGCCTATGACAAGATTCTCACCTCGTTCAATACTTATTCGGTGCTTTTACTGATGCGCAATTTAGCCACCTCCACTGCAACTGTTGTGCTGTCGTCTAGGGAACTCCTTTGTAGACTTCACTGAAACCGTGCATGCCCATGACTTGACAGAATACTCGAAAAAGGTTTGTTGTGGTGGACTGCAATTATTGCAGGATATTACACAAAATGGATGTCATGAGAAATCTTTAGAAACATTTAAGCAAATACAATTGGCAGGTGTAAAGCTAGACTCCGAAACCTTTGCCAGCTTTCTACTTGCCTATGCCAAAATGGGAGCTTTCGAATAGGGAATGGACGTCCATCAAAGCATAAAGGATATAGGAGTTTTGTCAGATGTTGTAAATGCATTCTTAGGCATGTGTGCGAAATGTAGAAGCATGGATAAGGGACGTGAACTATTTGACAAAATGCCTCAAAGATATGTCATCTCATGGAATGCAATGATTGCAGGATATAATGAATTTGTTGAAAGGCTTAAAAAACCAATCGAGAAAATGCAATTGGAAGGCGTAAGACCAGATTGTATAACCTATACTGGCATCCCCTACCTGTTCCAAAATGGGAGCTTCGGAACAGTGAATGCTGTCAGTTGTCGTAATTGCAGCTGCCCTGCTAGACACGAATGCAAATTGACGAAGCACGAGCGGTATGGGAATTATTTTTCACGATGCGTCAAGGAAATGTGTTCTCAGGGACTGCAGCGGTCGCAAGCTACTCGTAAAATGAATTGGATGAAAAGGCTTAAGAAACTTTCAAGAAAATACAACTGTCAAGTGTAAGTCAAATTCCACAACCCGTGTCAGCATCCTCCCGGCCTGTGCCTCATTACAGGGGATGAACCAGTAGACTTTGTTGTGAAAAGTAATATCGTGCTTTCCAAGATCAAGGAAATGTTTGTGGAAAGTAATATCTTGCTTTCCGAGATCAAGGAAATGTGTAGTGAAAGTAATACTTATCTAAAGTGGTGGTACCTATATTTCTTCACAATGTTTGTGATAGTATGTATGAGTTTTCATCTTGAAGTATGTATTGAAAAAAAAAATTGTAAACAAACTGAATGTATTCATTAGTGTATGTAGATTCTAAACGTTCTTCTCTTAACATTACAAATTCCAAACTCTTAAAGTACTGTTTATTGTGCATATGTTCATTATTCCTTTAAATTTTCGTAAAATTGATGATTTCCAAGGGCACGGTTAGGGATATGGAGAGGAGAGAGAGAGAGATAGAAGGAGAGAGTAGGGATTGAAGATATAAATATATAAAGAAGAGAGAATAAGAAAGAGAGAGATATAAAGATAAAGATAGAGGTAGAAAGTGATATATAGATATAGGTAGAGAGGGGGAGATATATAGGGATAGAGAGGGATGGATAGATAACAAGATAGAGATATAGGAAGAGATGGGGAAAGAAACATGGAGATGTAGATATTTAAAGGTCTAGAAATGGGGTGATGGAGAGAGATAGATGTATAGAGAGAGGGAGATGTGTCTAGATATGCAGGGCGGGAGGGGGGGGGGGGGGGGGGGGGGGGGGGGGGGGGGGGGCGCAGAGGAAGATAGAGATAGAGAAGAATATAGAGTGAGAAGATGGGATAAAAATAGATAGAGAGATAGATAAAGAGGGAGAGATGGATAGGAAGAGATAGATAACGATAAAGATGTTGATATAGATTAATTGAGAGATATAGAGATGTAGAGATAGGATGAGAGGGAGAGATAGAAAATGGACAAATATTTAGTTGACATTCCATACCTTTGTGACATACCCATTGCACACTAAGGTGCAATTGATAGTATTAAAGGGTTTTCTTTTGAAATTATACAACCTCAAAATTATATCTATGGTTGAAAATGCTAAATAGACAATGCAAGAAGATTTAAGCATTGTTTCCATTCAATTTTCGGTTGTTGTTTTTTCTTATTGCACAAAATTTTATTTGTGACATTATTTCCTATTGTCATGTTTTCTTCTTGCGCTAACTTTCTGTCAATGAAATTGATAAAAAGGTATTTTCCTTGTTACTTTTCATTTTTTTGTATGTATTGTTTAGTAGCATATTTAAATTTAAATGTGTTCTACATTTTTATAATATACTTTAATATATAATTAATAAAAATTGCTAACATAAATAACCTAATTATTACTATCAATTAATTATAAATAATATTATGATAATTTAAATAATACTAATCGATTAATATTATTATATCTTATTATTTAATAATTAAGTAATAATATAATCATATTATAATTAAATAACTAAATAACTAAATATTATAAATAATATAATATACAATTTAGTTTATAAAATATAACATTATATTTATGTTTTAAATATATTCATCATTTATATATTATAATAGTATACAACATAATAATTTATGTCACGGTTAGAGTAGGGGCTTTGATTATAGTTAGAGTTCACAGTTAGGGTTATTATTATATTTTAAGGTTTACAATTATGATTATAGTTAGGATCATGTTTAGGGCTAAGGTTTACATCATCTCTGTAGTTATCATTAGGGTTAAGATAAAGATTTAAAATTACAATTGTGGTTAGGTTTAAGTTTTATATCATGGTTGTAATTATGGTTAGGGTGAGGATTTTGATTAGGGTTAATATTTAGGGTTAGGGATAGGGATAGGAGAAGGCTTTATGTTTATGCCATGGTTAGTGTTCTGATTGGGTTTAAAGTTTGGGTTATGATCTTGTTTTAAAGAATTAGGGTTATAGTTACAATTGAAGTTAAGGTTGTCAATAGGGTTTAGTATTATATTTATGGTTAGGGAAAGGGGTTACACAATGGTTACTACTATGGCTAGTGTTAGGGTTTTTATTAGGGTTAGGGTTAAGCTTATGATTGAAGTTAGATTTAGGAATTTGGTTAGTTTTATGGTTAAAGTTAGGGTCTTTATTATAGTTAGAGTTAAGGGAAAACTTAAGACCTAACATCATGTGTGTCCTAATCCAACATCCCATGGTGCACTTTTTTTTCTTAATATTTTTTAAAAATATTATGTCATTCCCTACTAGTTGTCGTATTATTCTCCAAGAAAATATTTTTTTTGTGCTTTTCCTACCATGGATTCGAAAATCATAAATATCATGGTATTCATTAGTGAAACCGATGGTTTTGACCAATTGGTTACAGTCTATGTTTTCTATTTCTTTGCCTTTTTCTTTCCCCATATTTGGTAATAGTAAAAAATAGTGTTAAACAAGCTTAAAATGTAAACCCTCAACCCCTAATTCTATAATCTAAACCAGAACATTGAAAAAGAAAAATGTGTGATGTAGGTATTTTGTATTTTAGTGGGAATTTGAAGTTGAAATGATGAATAGATAGAATTGTGCAAATAGACTCTATTTCACCCCTAAATCTCATTTCTGAATCTCCCTAATTAACTAGTTAGTCTTAAGAAAAATATTCCTTAATTTCAAAAGCCTTGAAGCTTAAAGCAAAAAATTTGTACAATTGTATTATCCTGGATGATGTCTCATGGCTTTAATAATTCTATTCCACCTCTCTAAAGACTAAAATGTCACACATGTTGCCTTTTTAGTAACCTTTTGAAGAGTAATTTATGGTTCAGATCTTTGGCCCAAAATAGAGCTTACATCATTGATATAATATCATCCAACAATGATTCATGAATGAATTGATTATAGTTAATTTAGTATATAATTAAAATTTATGTATAGTTAATTAAATCTAAAACCGCCAACATTCAATGACAAATTCATGAGACTGGCTATCCATGCATGCCATAGGCTATTAGAAATCAATGTTTGACCTCATGGATGTTACTCAAAGATTTCAATCATTCAATTTGACATGTCATAGTATCACATGTCTCTTTTCCAGAGGAAGTTTATAGAAATTTTTTATCCTTCACAACTTTGACTGAGAATAGAGCTTGCATCATTGGTTTGTGATCACCCAATGGTCATTACATTGATTTAGTATAGTTAATTAACTATACTTAGTATAGTTAATTATAGGCTATTTTTCCTTGTGGACATTACATAACTCAAACCTTTTATTTGTTTAGTCTGACACATTACACCAACATGTGTCTCTTTTCTAAATGAAGTATCTAGAATTTTATATCCTTTATAAATTAGGCCCAAAAAAGAGCTTGCATTGTTGATCTATGATCATCTAATGGTCATCAAATTGTTTTAGATTATTCATTATAGTTAAATTTGAACTAATTTACTATTTAGTAATAAGTATAGTTACTTTAGTATAATTAGTTAAATAAAAAATATGTAATGACAAATTTGTGCCACATGGGTATCAGTTGGAAATAGACTGTGGGTCCCATGGGTTGTTACGTGTTTGGCCTCATGGATGTTACGAACTTCCAAAACTCAAAAATTTAAATTTTTTTTACTAAATAACTTTAACATATCAACCCAATATGTATCTATTTTCTAGAGGAAGTTTGTAAAAATTTTCATCCTTCATAATGTTGGCATAAAATAAAGTTTACGTTGTTTATTTGTGATCATCCAATGGTCAATAAATGGATTTTAGATCATGCCACACAACTATCAATGGGAGGGTAGGCACTATAGGTTGTTTAGGGTTTAGGATACTGAAAGTCTACAAAAATATTAATTTTGGTAATTGGAAATTACAATTGGCTACCAAGTGTACAATGATATTCTGTGGAGCTAAGGTACTAAGTGATAACTATTAATGATAATAACAAGGAGGAGTGCAACCTGGGGGACTGGAAAAAGGTGTGGATTCCCCAGCTCACAGCGAAAATAATTTTTTTCTGGTGGACTTTAATGCATAGTAAGGTCCTAACCCAGGATAACCTAATAAAGAGGGGCATCCCCATGGTGAATAGATGTATCCTATGTAAGTAGGAGGAAGAAACAATGGAACACTTGTTCATCCACTGTGATTATGCCTCCAAAATATGGCAAGAGGTTATTAGAAATTTGGGTATATCATGGGCCTTGGACAGAGAAGTGCATCAATTTAGCAACTGGAAATCCCACTCCAATCACCCCCTACTCCAACTCCTCTAGTGTATGCTACCCCGTCACATCTGCTGGGCCATTTGGAAGGAAAGGAACAACATGATCTTTATGGAAGAGAGCAACTATTGTGAGACATGTCTCCATATAGGTACTAAGCTCCTATGTGAGAATGCCAGGATAGCTAAATGGAAGCTCCCCCCTTGTCCTCCCACTACTTGGGAAGTGAGAATTGCTAATGGATGGAATATCCTTGAAGGGTTCTCCAAATTTGATGATGCTAAAAAGATAGCAAGGAAGGCTACCAAATGGGTTGCCCCCCCAAAGGATGGACTAAGTTAAACTTTGATGGGGTAGCAAATAATTTGAGCCAAGGTGGGGGTGGTGTCCTGAGAGATTATAAAGGTGATTGCCTACTAGCTTATGCTGGCCCTATCAATAACTGCACTGTCACCCCCACTACTTGAGAATGCCAGGCGAAAAAATTGGCCCTTCTTTGGGGGATTAAATTCACAAAAGAAATGAATGTCAGACAGTTGGAAATCGAGGGGGATTCCAAAGTGGTTGTTGAGGCTATCAAAAGGGGTGCTAGTGTGGGGTGGCGACTAGACCTATTATTTTGGAGATCGGTGAATTGATTAATAGCTTCCAGAGCACCACCATAGCCCACACATATAGAGAAGGGAATTCGGTTGCTGACTTAATGGTGACAATGGGCCTAAAATAAACTAAACTCAATATTTGGAGGGCGGTTAGTGACTTACCCCTGGTGACTCAGCAAATAATTGGGGGAGAAATGAATATCAAGGTTTAAATGTGCCACGCCATCTTATTGATTGTGAATCCTTACTAGATCACGTGCTGGCGTGTTCTGATGATTTTTGTGATTATGAAAAGGAGAACCCAAATTCCCATAAAAACTCATAATTACTCCTTAAATGTGTGGAGTAGGCACTGTCTGAATATGAGGGCTTACTTGGTGAATTAGGACAATAAGTGTCCCTGGTATTATTACTATTTATGGCACCTAGAGATCTGTTAGATCTGGTGGTACGACGCCTGATTTCCAAAACTTTTCGCTAAGCCAGCATTTTAAGTATAAACCGTTCTCGAAAAGGCTTTGCAGTTTTGAGGGGTTTTTTAAGCTCTGCAAAAGCATCTAGCTCTCTATTTTCTTGGGTATTCTGGCATCAAAACGTTTGAATTTTGAAATGGGTGGCAACACTCTCCGCATTGAACCTGATAGAATTGATGAGGCCTTCACCTCTGATGGGCTGGTGACACATTATTGCAAGGAGAGTGGCATTTGGGGCTTTATGGAGAGAATGAAGGGGGGGCATGATGAATGAATCTCTAAACAATTTGTGTCATCCTAGAACAACTGGAATGTCTCTGTTGGTGGCATCCACTTTCAGCTGAATGAGGACGTCATAGCCAAGTTGACTGGGCTCTCTATGACGGGGAGAAAATACAAAAAAATGAGCCAAACTCCTGACCCTGCCAGTCTCAACCAGTTCTTCAAGGAGGGAGAGCTGCCGGTGAAAAAGTAGGGGGGCTTCAACAGGGAGGAGCTATCAAATTTTTGGCCCAAAATCTGCCTCATAGTGATGAAATACTTCACATTGGAAGGTAAGTTTACTATCTTTTACTACTACCACTTACCGTTCCTAAACCATGTTCGTAACAAAGATTTAATCTCCATCCCTTTCTATCTTCTACATTCCTTAGAAAGTAACATTCTTGACATTAAGGATAAATCAGATAAGCCTATTCCTATCCTCCATTAGGGCCTCCTTCTCTGTATCTACTAGTTCCACAAAGCTATTTGCTCGACAACCCAACCCTCCTGATTATCCAAGAAATACCCCATGAGGATTCCTTGGCCAAAATTGAAAATCCCACCCAGTCCATCCATGTCATCTAGGAGCTTGAACCGGGTACCAAAGAGCGTAGGAACCAAAAAAAATGTGTCAAAAACCCATTTAAAAAGGATGGCCAGGAGCTGTCCTATGTCTCTGGGTCTGAGGATATTAAAAATGGGAAGGAGGATGATAGTACTCTAGAGATAGAATGTAGGCCCAAAAAAAGAAAAATGATGGAGAGCTAGGTTAGTCTGGAGGTGGATTTGAGTGGCTTGGGTTGGAGGAGGTCAAACAGACTCACCAAAGAGCAATGTAAAACTAGGCTGTAGGAAATAGATTCTAAAGAATAGTCTATGATTGAGAAAGACTCCCAAACCACTGAGTTTATGAATGATTCCTTGGATGACCATATGAGCCCCGCTAGGCCTAGTAACAACCCTATTCCTGACCCCAAGCATGCCATGGAAATCCCCATTCCTACCCCACCCCTAAGTCCTTCTTAAGACCCCCAAGATAAGCCCCCCTTTGTTTACAATACCGAGGCCCCGGAGGACAGTCTCAAATGTACTCTTAAAAGGAGGTTCATGAACTTGGACAGAGAGATTACGGAGATCAAGAAAAACATGCAGGAGCTAATGAACCAGTGTATGCTAACCAACAAATTCAGCTTGAAGGTTATGAATGCTTCAGCTACTACTCTTTGTCATGTGAAGGAGAAGCTAGCGGGTGGCACTCTGGAAGTGAATGAGGACAACAAGGACCTGTTCCTGTTTCTATAGGAAGAATGGACGAGGACCCTGCTGTCTAAGCAGTTGGGTGGGAAAAACTAGTTCTATTTCTTATGTGTTGGTTATCTTTGCCTGGACCTAGCCCGAGGGCCCCCTATTTTTTTGATGGGGTCAATGTTAATTTTTACCGCTTTCTATTTAGCCCTGTGTGGCTTTCTACTGATACTTTATTTGCTACTGCTCGGTTTAGATACTCTATTTTTGTGATTTACATTTTTGATAGGGGCAGATTTAGACTAGTGATTATACTGTTAAACTAGTTATCTATTATGACTAGTTACATTAATGTGCTATTAATGTGCTACTAGTCTTTTGTTTGGGCTAGGACCCTCTTGCTACTTCTTTCTATCAAAAATAAGTAAATATTTATTCCTTAATTTTTTTTATATGTAGTGTACTTTCATTTTGTAATAAGGTAATACTACCTCTTTAAAATTTGAATAATTTTATTATCGTATCGCTGAAGCTAATTTGATTATTTATGATCATGAGTAAAGATCATATGATTTGTATCACTCAAGGAGCCTTGTAAGTTGTAAGTGAAGTGTTCACTATCAAATTTATTACTTTCCTATAAACTAGACATTGAAGTGACTCTAGTCTCTACTTCAAAACTAAAAGAGTGTTGGAAATGTCAAGTAGTGAGTTGGGAGAGATACACACACCTATAATTCTCAAGTGACAAAACGATGGGGAACATTTGTGGGGGAAGTCACTGATAAGTAGTTAAGGGGTGTACTACTAAATGACCACATGTACATTATGCATGTAGCTACGATACTAATGGGTCTATATTTTTTATTAACATGTCATAGGTACAAGATCAGCTCAGACATTCTAGCTTTTCTCCTAGCGATGGCCATATATAGATGGGTTTCCAAGGAAAGGACCGAAAATCTCACCTAGATGGCGTTTCAACATGCATATCTAAAAACATTGATGATATGATTGATAATATGGATGGGGCACTCCTCATTCTCCTTCCAGAGAACTAGTATGTTGGTGGAGTTGAGGTGCAAAAATACTGAATTATGCAAACAAAAAATTTGGGGTCAATGATTTGACTTAAATAGTAGCATCAATTCTTAGTTTATTTTTCTAAAATCATGAAACCCAAATTGGATGATTGGAATTGGGACTATTTGGCCACTGAAGGGTTTATTGATGAAGATGCATTTGATGAAGTAGATAGCTGACGAGATTCTTAAGGAGTTGGACTTCAGGAGTGAAGAGGAGTGGAATAGTGAAGATGAGTGGTACATGGATGACATCGCAAGAGGGGAAGCCCATGCCAACTATGGAGATGACTACCTAGTCATCTTTAGTGCCAAAAAAGTTAGGGTGGCTATAATGGAGGTTGAATGAGAGGCTGCAGATGTAGAAAGGATAAGACATGAATGAGCCCAAACTACTTGAAGAATGGGGTACTCTCTAGTCTATATTTTGTATTTTTAGGTTACTAACTTAGTCTCGTAGATGAGTCACCTAACCCTTTTTTATAACACACATATAATCTTAATATTAGTCCAAACCCTATTATAGACAATAGTTTAGGGGTTACTTTATAAAAGAGGTTTCATAAATAGTCATCTATTTGGAAAGAATGTATGAAATGGATATAAGGATCCCAAACTATGTTAATATAAAATAAAATAATTTATGTATTTGCTCACTATCTTATTAGAAAACTCTTAATTACTCAGTGAAACTTCTATTTTCAACATTTTATGTTTTGTCTATAAATTAAACCCGGATTAGAATTAATTAACTAAACCAAATGGTGTGATATAAATAAACTAAAGAAATAATATCCTAAAATAACATAACAATTTATATATTTCAAAAATAATATTTTGCTATTAGGAGAAAATTTTTTAATTTCAATTTAATATGTTAAAGATTAACAAAATTAGTATCTTGCACAATTTTACTATAAACTCTTGGTCCACATCATTTAGAATTAGAAATCTACTCAATGCTACAAATTATTTTTACTTAATTTGTGAAAAATTCATTAATATTTAACATTTCTATGAATATTTACATTGAAGAGTAATTGTAATACCTATAGAATAATAAATTCCCATATAATTATGAATACACTTCAAAGTGGGAATACCCTTGATTGTAACAAAAAATATAATAATTAACTTGAAAATTGAAAGGAAAGAGGAGGTATAGTAGTGGTAGGGTGCTCTTCCTTTCAGAAAAGTAGGGTCACCTACAAATCAGGAAAACCATTCTTTTTAAAAAAATAGGGTTCTCTCCTTCTCTTAATTCTAATTTGAATGTGTCAGAGATGATAAGATGCATAAATTTTTGCAACCATCTATATTCTTGTTCTTCATCAAGAAGACACCATTTACTGAGGAGATCCCTCCCAATTGCCACCCATTTCCTATGTCACTCTAGTTTCTCATCATTCAAGCTCATAATAAATAGTTTTTGAGCCACATTTTTTCCTAGATCCAACAATAGAGCTTGGACATATCTCTTGGGATATGGGATCCCCAACCCTATTTCTTCTAGGATGGCAACTTGAATATGATTCCCTGAGAATTCTTCTTTAAAAACCTTCCATAGAAATAATAATATCTCCATCTTGTCTCCTTTGAGGTACAAAACAGAGGCCAAAAACTAGGAAGTAATGTTCATATTCACTCAGTATCTATCAATAGATACCATAAATTCATATCCCAACACCATCCTCATGGTCTCATTTGTGATGTTCAAATCTAGCTCTTCCTACAAACTGATTTCAAAGTCTTGTCTATAATAGTGGTAAAAAAGTTTGTGTGCTTCTCCTCAGTTGTGAACTAGATATAACTATCAATATTTACATTCTATAGTGTACAACTACCACTCTACTACACTCTATCTACCCAAAATTAAAGAGAATTTGGAAATAAATAAATTTGAAAAAGGCCTACACTAGAATTTCAATCAAGTAGTACACTTTGTCTACTCAAGGAGAATTGAATAATAATAATGCCTAATTCATCTATAATTAGCCTAAAAGTACTATCCAATTTTTTTTTAAATTATTGGTTGATAGTAACTCCCAGTACTTTGATACCAATCTGTAAATCTTTCCCATAATAGAAGAGTGTGTAAAATTATAAATAATATCATTCTATGTACACCAAATCAGACGCCATCTTTGGATGATCGAACTTGAGAATATCAATGACAAATGATTTATTTGATTTCCATAACAAGATGCAATATTATCATCTATCTCTCTAACCACTTGTGGTTGATGTTTAAGTTTATGGTGCAGAGTTAATTATATCAATTTGAAATGTGTCTCCATTCCCTAGACTTTCTATAGAACTTCATGTCCTTCAAAAGTTTTTCCTGAAATAGAATTTAAGCCATTGATCTTGGATCATCCAATGGTAAAAAATAATAAATTTATAATACATAAAATATTGAAATGGTTGTTGTTTTTAATTATGTAAAATAGGTTTTACAGGGTTCTTGAAAGCCAATACATATTATAATAAAGAACTAAAAAGTTCATGTCTTAATATAACAGAAACAAAAAGATGAAACAGGCCACAGGAAGGCCGAGAGAAAAACCACCACAGAAATAGAACAGTCAAAATAGGAAAAAATGGAGATAGGAAAAAAGCACCAGGAAGAAGAGTCAAGAGAAATTCTTGAGCATAGCGGCCGCATTGGTCTCAAGAAGCTCCATCTTCTCTGCCGCATCTTTGATCATTTAGATATCATTGGAGTCTTCTTCATCCTTGTTCTTCTTAGATTTGGCCCTTGTTCTCTTTCCAAGTCCTTCATTGGGCTCCTCCTTTTTTTCCTCTTTCATTATTTGCACTTTCGTCTCATCTATCTTTTCTTCCATTTTTTTTTTGAGCAGCTTGATGTGCTCATTTGAAGCCTTTAAGATGTTGAAGGTTTACTCTGCTATGCCTTTAAGGGTTTCCTCAAGGCTCTTCATCTTTTCCTCCATCTTGTTAACCCTTGAGTCCAGTCGAAGAAAATCCTCATTAGCTTTGTGAACTTTGTTGCTGTCAATTCCTTGGATTTTATCCTTGAGGTCCCCCAGTTCATAATCGAGACATTTAATTGACCTAAACTAATCCAACATACTATTCTTTCTATTATTAAGAAGGTTTATCTCCATTTCTCTAGCCTTGTCACTAAGGATGACTAGGGCCAGGTAAATCAGTTGCTCTTTTTGGATCCTACCATCCTCATCCTCAAGAATTTTGGGATTCATAGCTTCCCTAATGATCCCCATCTTCACTGTGTTCATGTTGAAGTTATGCTAGACTTTTTTCCCCTTTCCAGAGTCTTCACTATGATACTCCTCTCGGGTATGGTCCTTATCATCCAAATACTCATAGGGATTTGGGGATTGAGTAGAGGGGTCATCCTTGTAGTCATCAAGTGCCTCAATTTTTGGGTCCTGTATCTTCTCATGGGTATCAAAAGGGGGAGGGGGAGTGTTTCCATCACTGATAGCCAAATCAATAGATAGAATGCCTGAGCATTCCCCCTTTAAATTTATAATTTTCACCATGGCATACTCCCTATTCTTCTTGACCTCACCTCTGGATTTATCCTCCTCTTCATTAGTGTTCATATCCTCAACATCTTCATTATACTCCTCTTCTAAGGAGATCTCTATTCTCACCTATTTTTGTGGGGTTTTTCTTTTTTGACCGAGCTTGTAATTTTCTTCTTAGAGGATGAGCCCTGTTTCTACATTTTGGCCTCATTTTCCTCTTGGTCCTCCGATTGTAATCCCTTTGGAGTCTGAAGGGACATAGTCCAAACCAGAGACATCTTCTCTTTTCTTTTTGTCAGCAATTTCCTTTCCTAGGGTTTAGGATTTGAAATATTCATAAATTAAAAGTAACAATCCCTCATGTAAAGCAGGGTTAGCTATATTCTTGTCCCTATAGCTATTTATATTATCATTTATAGAATCATACAAGTAGAACAAGATGGAAACCTTCATACCATGTCTGAGATGATTCAACAACATGAAGTGGTAGGTCCTAATCCTATCAAACCTTGTGTCTAGCATCACATAAGAGATTAGAGCTCTGACAAAAAATCTCCATATCATTTTTATTCCTTCAAGCTAGTAGTGCGTTCCTACTCTGATGAGAGCTTTCTTCTCTTCCTCATCTCTCACAAAATCATTGATGGCTGTTGTTAGGCCAATTTTCTGTCATTGCAAAACCTTATGAAAATGGCCTATTTTCCTTGCTAGTGTTCTTTAATGTGTCCTACCCTATGTTCTTCATGTTGTCACCCTGCCCTAGTCCAAACTGCATCTCTAAAATCACAAAATCTTGAAAGTTATTTGAAATTCTAAGCCTGCTAGAATTATTTTCAAAATCTACCTCAGTGTTTACAAAAGTCCATGATGTTTTCGATCTGTGTGTGTTTTCGACCTGCGTTGTTTTCGACCCTTTGCCTTCAGGATTTTATGCACTTTTCTGTTGATGTGTCAGAAACTCTGTGTGTTTTCGATCCCCTTTCATCGAAAACCTTGGATGTTTTCGACCTCGCATTGTTTTCTATTTTCTGTGTTTCCTTAAGTGCACAAGTGCGACGGTGGTGGGCCTAGATTTTCATATGCTCCTCCTGATTGGCTAATGCATGGCCACATGTCAGACTTCTCTAACATGCGATCATGTGACTGCTTGCCACCTGTCCGTGTGGTCCCGGCTCTTTTCTTGGTTCGGCTGTCTAACGATTTATTCTTCATTCAGTGACCTAGTGACTAGAAGTTATCTATTGATCTCCTATTTCTGGCGGTTAAGCGGCTGACATCTAGCAACTTGGTGACTGTAGTCACGTGATCTTTGAAAGGTTGGCGGTTATCTGCTAACCTCTAGCGACTTGGCTGGCGGTTAGTCGCATAGTCGCTCAATGCTCGGCGGTTGGTTTGGGGGGTCCAAGTTCTTTTCATTTCCCAGAGTCAAAGATTGAAGATCTACGGTCAGCATGCAATCACATGGAATATTCTTTCCCCATGTGATCATGCACCCATCGTCTGATCCTCTGAATGGTGAGGCTTCTTTGGTGTGGTCCCAGAGGTGATGATGTGGCACATTCTTATTGGCTGTCACATGGCTGCATGTCAGACTTCTCTGACATGTGATCATGTGACCACCTGCCATGTGTCCATGGCAGTGTGGTGATAGTTGCGACAGCTGTTTCAGTGATCTGAGTTGGCATCTTCCTGTTGGTCCACGTGGTGATGGGTTGGCTTGTCAGAGGTGCCCACATTGAAGCTTTAATCTAACGATCGACGTATGATTGCAAGGAATATTCCAAGCCTATGCGATCATGCGCCATCCGTCAAAATTTATTCCATTAGTCAGGTGGGGTGATGTGTTTGGTTTTCATTGGCCGACAAGGTGCCACATGTCCATCGCGGTAGCGGAGTTAGATGTGGGGCCATTGTAAGTGGCGTCTGTGGCAAGGATGGATCCTACGATCGGTGTAAGTTCTCATGGGATTTGTCAGGGCCATGAGATCTTACGCTAGCTGTTCATTTTCAAAGGCTTGCAGAGCATGGATCCGGTGTTGGTGACGGGTGGTATTCTGCGAATGGTGTTGTGACAGGTGGTGTCATGCATCGCGGTTGCAGAGTTAATGGTAGAGTGAATAAATATTTGGTGGTGCTGATATATTTCTAGCTTGTCACTCATTCGCGTGATGATTTTGTGGTTCCCCAATTCATTTGGAGACCTGGCAAATAACAGTCGCGAGGTCGCTAAGTTCTTTAGTAGAGGCAGGATGTTTTTCGCGAACTGGCGAAATGCTTTTGTCGCCAGTTCACCTGATGACTTAAAGTGGGCTATTTTAACATGTGCAGTCATGTGTTTGCGGAGTCTAATCAGAGTTAAGATTTTCATTCCGCGACTAAGAAATGCTTTGTCACCAGTTCGTTGAATGAAACTCGAGGTGCCTAGATGAGTTAGAGTTGCGAAGCTCGGGAAGATTGATTGGACGACGGAGATATAAAGTTGATGAAGGTTTAAATGTGGGCTGCTGTTTCTTTGCTGGCGCCATTGATGTAGCCATTTTTTTTCAAATTCAAATTTTTTGAGGGTTTCCAGCAACCAGAAAGGACTGGTTTTCAATGTAAAAGTGACCCTGTTCGGTGAGAAATGACTGGTTTGCTATTTGCGGTGTGGTCTAGGGTCTATGCGGTTAATTGCAAAGGAGGTTTTGTACCTAGTGAAGGACTTTCTTGGCTTGAGGAGTGTTTGCAATAATTTTTGTGACCATTTCCAACAGGTTGGGTGGTTGAAGCCCTAACCCTAGTCATCTGTAGCTTGTTGTAGATTTTCAAGATGACTAGGGGGTATAAGTTAGAGAGTTTTTGGATTTTGTAGGGGTTCCAAAATCTTATTGCTTTTGGTCCCTGGTTTTTTACTGTAATAGACTGATAGAGGTCTGATTTGGTGTCTTTTTCTCAACTTTGTGTCATGTTAATTGTATGCTAATTCTGGATTTGTTAAAAAACATTCTTGGATCCCAATCTTGTATCTTGTGTATGTCTTCTTGCTTGTCTCTGAGCTCATACATGTTAATATCACAAAGTGTGTTAATGTATGGTAAACAAAGAGTATTTTGAATTCATCTCTAAGTTTCTAACAAAGTTAGGATTAAAGCCTTTTAGGTGAATTTAGTGAGTTTACAGCCAGGTGTAGAATTTGATGTCCTTGTGCTTGAGGGAAAGGGGTAATAGGCAAAGCACTTACTCTAGTTTCCATTGTCTTTGATTTGAGGTGTTCAGTTGAAGTATACAGTTGGGTGACTCTTAGCCCTGGGATAAGGTACTGGTCTTTTCTCTTGAAGTTTCATGGTTAACAACCACAAACATAAACATTCATTTGATAAACCTTTTAGAGTTGTGTGAGTATAGTATACATCATTTTAAGACTCCTTTGAAGAAGTGAGTCAAGGGTACACCTGCCTGAGCATTGAAGCTCAAAGTGAAGAAGGATCTTTTGATCCTTGTTAGTTGGTCCCCTTCCTTGTGGACTTTGGAGTGGTGATAGAGTTAGGATTTTATTTATATTATCCACCAAAGTGTAAATCTGCAAGTTGAAGATCAAAGGGAATAATCCACAACCAACAGCTGTGTCAAATATTTTGCAGTCTCTATAGAATTGCTTTCCCACCATGGGGATTCCAGTGACTTTTGAGATGAACTCCTCTATAACAATGAATTTCTTTCCTTCTATCTCCACACACCCTTCATTCCAACTTTTTACAAATATCTTTGTGACTGTCGGCTTTCTTCCATGTAACCTTTCTATGAAGGTTGAGATTTCCCCTTTTTGCAGAGCATTCCAGACCTTGGTGTGTCTCCTCCATTTCCCACTATCATTTGTGGGCTCCCTTCTGTATCCTTCACCTCCCATCACACAAGGTTAGATTTGGACAAAGCTCTTGTTTAACAAATAGTTGTTGTTCCAATTTTTTCGCACAATGGTAATCCAGAACTTTCTCCTATTTTGCCTTTGAAAATAGATGTTAATCTTGGGAATGAACACCAGGAAAGTGTGTGAAAGGGATGCGTAGTTATTATCCTTCCTATCAATCTGGTACTTTCCATTTATGGAATGACACATTCAATAAACCACATTACAATTCATTATTATGATTAATAATTACCTCCTTTCCTTGGTATTTGTCCCTCTCGACTAAATCCTTCATCTCATGAGGAAAATCTCTACCTAATGTCAATTCAAACCATGAATCAATGGTGTCAACCAACACTATCAAAGCTCTTTAGTCTCTAAATATCTTTAGCCACAGGGTGGTTCTCCTAACTATCAGTTCCTTTGAATGAAATTTGTAAATCTTTTAAGTAACCCTATTCCTCTCTCTCACAAGTAACAATAGTATACTTTTCCCTAACTTCTATCTGGAGTTACAGTCTTGTTTTATACTTCTTTGGCTATGGTTTTGCAAATTGGTAAGACAGTTCCAACTATCAAGCATAGAATATTTTGAATCTTGCTACTTCTCAGGTTAGTCTGCAATAGTGTCCTTCCCTACAAATCTATTGATAGATTTTGGTCTTAATCACTTAGCATAGATTTAATATTTTCCCCTATTCTATTTGGAATTCATAAACAATAACAAACAACCTTGTCCAGTGCCTTCAACCGGTCTCAGAGACACTCTAACCTAGTTGATCAGGTTAGGTTAGGGTCGGCTAGAATGGGTCGAAGGTGGGTATCTAAAGTTGAAGTTAATTTCTTCAAAGACTCCCAAATACTCTGAGTTAAACAAAATTCAATCTAAAACATTTACCGACCACTATTGCAAACATTCTTCTATTTTGCTAGCTAAATACATGAAACGTATCTTGCTAAGGCATTAGCCTTGAAGTAGTGAAACAATTCTCCAGATTCTGAGTGTTTAGAATCTTTATATACATCTCCTTAACTTTCCTTCCATCCAACAACATCTAATTCCCATGGAGGAGTCACAAGTTAAGGTCTACACTCCATATCCCAGCCAGGTGGAGATGTTCTCAATCTTGGTCTGTCTGGGAATCGACTATCTCATGTAAACTAAACAAGATTCTAATAAAAAATAAATTCTAAAATGTAATTGCATAAATGTGAACTTGTTGTGAAATTTAATACATCTATTCCCTTCGTAGTAGGCTATGTATAATGGAAATAGAAGAAACCTAATCAAATGAATTAAAACTGTGAATGCATCAAAATGAATTTGTAGTGTTATGAAATCTATTTACTCACTTTGCAATTGTCAATACATGATAGAGTAAACAAAAAAAAAGGGATGTACTTAGAATATGGTTTCTCTTTTTATTGAAATTTTCTTCGAAGGTTCTCTCTGTCCAACGTTCTTCATTGGACCAAATTAATACATCTTCATATCTTGCTTCCTTAATTGATCCAACCAACCTCAAACTAGTTGTGACCGTTGAGGACTAAACTTACAACCTTGTGTAATTATGCAAGAAATGTTGCATTGACAACCAACATTGCAACTTGGACAAGTTTACATCAAAACAAACCTTCGAGAAAATTTGAAAGAAATCAGGATCCTAGAAACGTTTTAAAAACTAAGAAAACTTTAGAAACAACAAAACCTTAAATGATCCACATGGACTAAGGGTCGCCTAGGCTCATAGGCATGCCTTAGGAACCCTTGACCAAACAAAATGGATCAAGACAAAATGAGGAGATTGATCCTACAAATCAATCCCATTTTATTATAACCACAACTCAATCAAAACACAAACAAAACAAAATCATCCTATTGGGCTTCGGTGCTCTGTACCATGCTTCTCAGAACAAGGAAAATCAAGTCCCTTGAATTGGTAATGTAGTCAAAGGAAAACCAAGCTTCTCAATAGCCTCAGGGGTAAGCCATGTAGCATCCTCCACTAGTTTATGTTTCCACTGTACCAAATACTCATGACAGGTGTGCCTTCGGGTCTTCCTTGCAACTCTAGTTTCCAAAATTCTTTCAATCTCCAAAGGAGGTGACTTAGGAATGTCTTGAAGCTATGCCTCCTATATAAAATCAGTACCACCTGCAACCACAACATCATCAACTGGACCTTTATAGAGATACAGGTCAGCAACATTAAAGATAGGTGACAAATGAACATCAACAAGAAGATCAATATGATAGGCATTAGAACCATATTATTTGAGAATTTTAAAAGGGCGAATCTTCTTAGCCATCAGCGTGGTGTAATGTCCCTTAGGTAGTCTCTCCTTCTTCAAATGTACCATCAACAAATCTCCAACATTGAATGAAACATGTTTCCTTTGTTTATCTGCATGAGCCTTATACTTGGCATTGGAATTGTTGCCCAAAATTTCATATCATTCAATTTTGGACAAAATCCTATTTTCATTGTGCGAAGTCGATCCACAAGGTTTCATGCTTTGCACCCTTAACCTTATCTTCTTCAATGTATTGTCAACCCCCAGTTCAGATCGCACATGCTATATCACAAGGCCCTTAGAGATTTTCAAGTTTTAATGTTGCAGGAAACACTCAGGCCATAGAGTTTCAAAAAAAAAATGTTCAGTGTTGAAAATCCTCTGTGTTTTCAACCTCCGCTCTAAAAACCTAGGATGTTTTTGGCCTTCAAGTGAAAACCTCAGTTGTTTTTGGCCTTCGCATCTTTGTAGTGCTTCTTCCCTGATGGCAGCATTTTTCACAAGCACGCAACCTCGATCAGTGGGGCCCAGCGAGGCAAATAAAGGAGATCTATGGTGGTCGTAAGATCTCATGGGATCTTCTGACCCCATGAGATCTTGTACCTATCATTAGATTTAGAATCTCAATGGGTCAGTAGTTAACATCATGCGGTTGGTCGAATGATTGCATAGGCCTTCCTAGCCGCATGCGATCATGCAACAAATGGTCAACGGTCAACAAAGTCTTCAAGCCTCCATGGTGGGACCTTGGGTGGTGGCATGTCCACTTCCTAGTGGCTGGCTGGGTGATGACATGACTTTGGCATGGGTCCTTGGGTAGTGACGTGTCTATTTCCCAAGCGATCAATGAAGGTTGCAGCGGGCCCGGTAACATGGGCCCTGTAGATTCAAAATCTAAGGTGGTCGCACGTTCACATGGGATCTTCTGATCCCATGTGATCATGCAACCACCATTGAATCCTCCTGATGCTTCCAGACAGTGTTGTTGTGGGTCCAGCCAACGTGCAAGTTTTTCAGTTGGTCCACGTGGTGTAGGTGATAGGTCTTGCGGGCCCAGATGTCTTATGTGGCAGCAGACATGGATTTTAAATTGTTAGTTGCATGATCGCATGAAGCCTTTTTGGCTCATGCGATCATGCGACCAACATTCAATTCGAGCAGTGCGGCCATCTTTCATGGTTGTGCAGTTAGAGGTTTCATGTGGTTGCTGGGTGAAACTAGGGTTAAGATTGCAGATGGATCCTGAACCTGAGTTTTTCCAGTGTTTAATTTGCAGGTGTCTTGCATAGCGGTGACAAACTCTAAGAGGCTTGTTGCATGATCGCATGAAGCCTTTTTGGCTCATGCGATCATGCGACTAGTGTTAGTTCAAAGTAGTGCAGCCAGTTTTGGCAAGCTTTCTTCTGTGAGAATGTTGCAGGTGTGGGTAGCTAGAAATTTATGACTTTTGAGGACATGCGCAGTTAAGGGAAGATGATGAAGAGGTCCAGCCGGCCATTAGGGGTTGATCTTTGTCCTAGTAAGGTACCGGTTTGTGCATACTTGGTGGAGTTGTAGGGAGGTAGTTGAGTCCAAGTTGTTGATCTGTAGGCAACTGTAGTACAAGGATGGGCACACAACTTGAAGGTTGATTGGCCATGTTTCAAATATATATTGATGATCAGTCTTGTCTTGATTTAGGGTTGATTATTTTATTGTTTGATTTGTACCCCTCAGTGAAATTTTTTGACTCTTGCTTGTGTGTTGTGGAGGAGTTGTATATATTGTTTTTTTTGGAGCCTTTAGGAGTCGAAATCTAGTAGTTGTAAAAGGAAAGCTTCTTTCTCAAAGAGCAATTTGCGGCAATTTTCCTACCCTTTGGCTTTCTACAATTGTAATTTTCATTGATTGTTCAGATATTGCAAAGTATTTTGTGACACTTTTGTTGTCCTTATTCTTTCTTGTGTGGATTATCTCTTATTGGATCAAAGTGTATGCATGTTTTCAATGATATCTTAGGGTTATTGATTCTTCTTACTTTCTTTAATTGTGTGTGTTATTGTGTTTGATCTAATTTAAATGTTTTGTGGGTATACTTCAGCCCCTAATAGTCTTGTCTCAATCCTACACCAAGTTATAGGAGTGAATGTTTGTTTGCAAGTCATAGATTGTTGTCTAATCCTAAGAGTCTTGTTGTTTGTGAAAGAATCTTTCTCTTTCCCTGAATATCCTCTTTTGTTTGCAGACCCTTCTATGAAATACTTATGCAAGCCTATTCAGTAAGTTGTGATCTACTAGACCCAAGTCTTTCACTGGTTTCATCCCTCTATACTGAGATCCAAACCCTAGTTTTAGTGCATCACCTAGTAGGTAGTTTGCTTTCCTATTATTTCCCTTTCATGTACTCCTTCTAACCCTTTCCCCTCAAAGTTTTACTTTCATGTCAAAAGAAAATTAGGGTGATTATCCAAGAGGAACCAGCCTAGAACCTGGAGGTCTCATCTCAGTTAGTAAAGGTCCCACAACTTGGAGATGATTCCCAAGTTATACTAAGTTATCAAGACTAAGAGAGCTTGAGAAAAGGTGCAAACTTAGTGTATAACATTTCTAGCACACCCGGTGGGACCGTAAAAGAAGTTCATTTGTTGAAGTTATGTCATGTCTGATATGCAGGTTGCATAATATAGACCTTTAGAGGTTGTTTTACCAAGTATATCTAGTGACTCCACTAGTTTCAAAGATTCAGGCCAGTCTTGTTTAAGGCTTATGAGAAAGATTGAGACTAGAAGCTCAAAACCCACCAATTTTTTAGAGTTTCCCTCAAGAAGAAGTCACAAAAGGAGGTCAACTCAAAGAACATCCCCTGCAAGGAGAGTTAAATCTACACCTTCTGATACATCAGAAAGGAGACCTTCTCCCTTTCATTCCAGAAGAAGAGGCAGATCTCTAACCCGAGATCTAGAAGAAGATTTAAATCCAGTAGCAAATACAGCTCATATAGTTGTTAATCTTCAGATTCCAGCTCCTACAATGGCTAAAAATTTTGCCTTTGAACCTTTCAATCAAGGGAGTCCATTAAATTTTGTAGTGCATCATGATGTGCCCTTGGTGGCATTGAAGAGTCTACCTGATTTCATTGGTGAAGGGTAGACAACAGCCTTTGAGCACATAAGAGATGTGACTACCATCTGCAGCATTCACAATATAACACAAGAAGACGTAGCCACAAAGTTATTAGCAACATCTCTAAAAGGTAAAGCTCTTGAGTGGTTTAGAACACTAGCTGTTGGTTCTATTACTTCTTGGGATGCATTAGGGGATGCTTTAAGAAAACATTTTGAGGATAAATCAGATAATTTATCTTTGGTTGACCAGTTAACAACTATTAAGAGAGACCCTCAAGAACAAATGATAGATTACAATAGTAGGTTGCTTAAGACATGGAATAGAATCCCAGTCTCTATAAGGCCATCAGCTAACCATGCCTTCCTGTACTACTTGCAAAGTCTGAATAAACAAATTTCCATCATGATCTAGTCTATGGGTGGCACCACTTTACCCCAAGCCTTTGACATTGCTATCAGGGCTGAAAATTGTTTGATCCAAGTAGGCATGATAGCTAGAAGACCACCCATGCCTATCTTCCCTAGTCTTCAACCCATTGCACCTACACAAGTACCCCCATTTACCCCTATTCCCACAATATTAGCACCTCAAGCTAGCACCAATGGTCAAGAGCTAACAACAAATTTGTCCCAAGACTTGCAAGAGATGAAGAGTAGTCAGCAAACTAGTATGCAAACTAGTATGTAGGAAATGACAAACTTGTTGCAAACTCTAACTAAAGAGGTCACACATTTGAAGAAACAAAATCAAGGCATCAGGCCATCCTTCCAACAACAAGGCCAAGGTCCTAATCAGCAATACCAAAATCAAGGACAACCTTATCAACAAAATAGGCCACCATACCAAGGAGGCTATCAAGGGCAAAGGCAAAATTTCAATCAGAGACCATTTCAACCATATAACCTTGCACCTCTCAATTTTGCAAATCCAGTGAGGGATATGGTTGCTAGCCAAAATAATATGGCTATGGAGTATGAATGGTGTTCCCCTTGCAATCAGCCTCACAATCAGGCTACATGTTCAAATGGATTAATGAATCAAGCTCTGATGGCCCAAAATGCCTCGTATACTCAATCAGAGCCTTCATCTAGTGGGGCAATTTCTCAATAAGAAACACAAGAGAATGAGATTGCTCTCTTCAATTGGGAGCAACCAGACTTCAATGGAGTCAATGATGAAGCTACTTTTGTTGCTACACAAGAGCAAAGGGGAGAGCCCAAGACATGGAGAGAGCAGATTCTGGTACTAAGGCCACTACATCTGCAGAGCCACTGCAGCAAGCTACCCCTATCACATCCGAGGAGGTTCCTGTCATCACAAGCAAAGAAGGCCAAGTTCCAAAAGAGACAGAACCCATCATAGCAAAAGCACAACAAAAAGTACACACTGTGACACCTTATAATATTGTAGACAACATGAAGAAGGTGAATGTCACCATGTCTATGTGGGACTCTTTGTCTATTCTGGGGTAGTCTGACATTTTGAAGAAGGCTATGTCAGAAGTAGCAACTCCTCAGCCTACAAAAGAAATTACAAAGCCAGTATTGGTCAACACTGATCAAGAAAAAGAGGCTCCAAGTAGCAACTCAAAGGCCAATGCCATGCAAGGTAAGAATTCAAAGCTGCCCCCCTTTTATGTATCTTTAATTATTGGAGATTCTCTAGTACATAATTGCATGGTAGATAGTGGGGCTACTAGTACTATAATGCCCAAGAAAGTGGCTGACCAATTAGGACTAAAATATGAACCCTTCCAAAAGAATGTCACCCAACTTGATGGATCCTCAATCAATACTATAGGTGTGGCTAAAGATACCAGTCTGATCTTACATGCTAGTCCTAATTTTTCCATCCTCCTTGACATATATATCATAGATCTCCCTACATTGTTTGCTATATGTTTATCAAGAGAATTCACAGCCAAGATAGGTGGTTATCTATCTTCTGATTGGTCTCACATGTTTTTTCACACAAGATATGGTACCAAGGTTACCATTAAGTCAGAAAAATTGGTAGCACACCATGTAGAACCTTATGTGTCTAATGCAATTAATGTAAACTGCCCCATATTTGATAACAGTGACTTCCAAACCTTTAGTGAAATAAGCACTAAGATAGGAGATATCCTTGATATTTTCTTAGATGAAAGAGAATTAGAGCATGTTGTTTGGAATGCTGGTTTGGGAAACTACTTGTTACAAGAAAATGATGCTATAGAGCCCAACCTTTTCAAGGATGCTGACTTAGAAGATCAGAACAGTCAGGTTTGGGAACTATACTTTGATGGAGCTAGAAGCAGACATGGTTTTGGTGGTGGTGCTATGCTAGTGTCCCCAAAAGGAGAAAGGTATTATACTGACTTTAGATTCAATTTTTCCTGCACCAGCAACACCGCAGAATATGAAAGTCTACTCAATGGACTAGAATGGGCTAGAAAAAGAGGGTTTAAGGCCTTAAAAGTATATGGTGATAGTGAACTTGTTGTCAGCCAAGTAAGATGGATAAGTGCAACCAAAAATGACACTTTGAAAGCATACAAACATAGAGTTTGGGATGCAATTAAAGATTTCCATGCTTTCAATATTGTCGCTATCCCTAGAAAATTAAATCAAAATGTAGATAGGTTAGCTGCTATTGGGTCTCAGTTTGACATCCCCAATAGCATTTCAAAAGAAGTAGAGCAGCAACACATTAAGATTATTGTCAGACCTTCAATTCCTGATAATAATATTAATTGGCAAGTGTTTGACAATGATGAACAAATTTTGCAGTTCTTGTTTGAAGAAGATATATTTTCAAGGCATAATCAAAAGAGGTTATCACAGAACTATGGTGATCAAGTGATACAACTTAGATCTAATAAGATGCCTAAAGGTCTTGTCACCTTAGAGATTGTCTTCAACAAGGATGATGAAGTCAAGAAAAATAAAGCTGGCCTGGTAGTCCAATAGAAACATTGTGTTGAATTAGAGTTGGAGCCAGGTAAGAGCTTACAATTTGGAAAAGTAAACACTAATGCAAAAAGGCAAGCTTACACCAAATTATTCAGAGAATTTAGCGATGTTTTTGCTTGGCAATATGAAGATCTCAAAGGTTTTGATCCTACCCTTGCTTAGCACACTATTGAATTGGAGCCTAGTGCCAAACTAGTGAGGCAAAAGAAAAGGCCTGTTAATCCTAAGCTTGAGCCACTTATGCATAAGGAAGTGCTCAAGCTAATAGAAAGTGGCATCATCTACCCCATCAAACATACTAGTTGGGTTTCCAACTTTGTTCCTATCAGGAAGAAGAATGGGGAGCTGAGGTTATGTGTTGACTTCAGAGATTTGAACAGAGCCTTATTAAAGGACCGCCATCATTTACCCTCTATGGAACAAATTCTACAATGTGTCTCTAGATCCGAGAGATTCTCATTGTTGGATGGCTATTTAGGATACAATCAAATCTTAGTAAAAGAAGAGGATCAATATAAGACTGCATTTACAACCAAATGGGGAACCATGGGATATCAGAAGATGTCCTTTGGTTTGTTAAATGCAGGTGCTACATTTCAAAAGGCGATGGATATGGCCTTTAAAAGCCTCATGTACAAGTTTGTGTTGGTCTACCTAGATGACATAACTATCTACTCAAAGTATGCAGCAGACCACATTAGACATCTGAGGTGGATTTTGGAAAGATGCAAAGAATTTGGGATATCCCTTAATCCCAAGAAGTGTGTGTTTGTAGTTCATGAAGGAAAACTATTGGGATATGTAGTATCCAAAGAAGGAATTATAGTGGATCCTAAGAGAATTGCAGCCATCTTGGAACTACCATTACCACATCACAAGAAAGGTCTCCAATCTTTCATAGGGAAGATAAATTTTGTTAGGAGATTCTTTCCTAACATTGCAGATTTACTCAAGTCTTTGACAGCCATGTTGAAGAAAGGTTTAGCTTTTAGTTGGACTAAGGAGGGAAAAGTTAACTTCCAAGCTATTAAAGAAGCCTTAACAGAAGGTCCTACCCTGTTAAACCCAAATTTCAATAAGGATTTTATCCTTTATGCTTATGGAGGTTCAGATGCTATATCTACAATGTTGACCCAAGAGAATGCTGAAGGATTGGAACAACCTATTTCTTTCTTTAGCAAAGGTTTAGAAGAGTATGAACAAAGGTAATCCTTTGTAAACAAACATGTACTTGCTGTGGTAAAGAGCCTCAAAAAATTTAGACATTTGTTGACCCATAGCAAGGTGCATTTGATGGTTACTCATCCAAGTGTCAAAGAATTTTTTCTTTCCAAAGACCTTAATGAGAAAAGAGTTGGTTGGATCACTAACCTGATGGAATATGACATAGATATTTAGACTACCAAGCTGGTTAGAGGAAGAGGTCTTTGTGAGCATATGGTAGAGGATGAAAGTTCAAAGAAATTGGAATACATGGATGCATCTCTGGTGGTGCATTCTACTGAAGATCAAGATAAGGCAACAAGCTGGTTGTCCAACATGATTAATTACTTGAAGATAGGACAATGTCCTACAGATTTGGATTCAGCAAAAAGGAGGTATTATAGATTGCAATCTGTTCCTTTTGTGCTGATAGATAATGTTCTTTTTAGAAAGGATCACAATGGTGTCCTTTTAAGATGCATTGATTCAGAAAAGGTAGGTGAGGTCCTATTTGAATTTCATGATGGTCCCTCTGGTGGCCACTTTTCTCCTAGGACTACTACTTATAAAATCATGAGGGCTGGATACTATTGGCCATCTATCTTTAAGGATGGTCATGATTATGTTAGGAAATGCATCAAGTGTGCTATGTTTTTAGGCAAAGAGAGGCTTGCTTCTCTACCCCTTCAACCAATCAAAGTAGATCAACCTTTCATGAAGTGGGGTATAGCTTTCATAGGAATGATTAACCCTCTATCTAGTGTAGGACTCAAGTGGATAATTATTGCAATGGATTATTTCACTAGATGGATAGAAGAAATGGCTTTAAAAGAAGCAAATGAGGGTGCCGTATTGAGTTTTTATCATGATTTAATTCATAGGTTTGGCACTCCTGATTCCATCATTTTAGATAATGCATTGGCATTCACAGGCCTCAAAGTCTCAGAGTGGGCAGTCAAGAATAGCATCTATCTGAATACAAGTTCCAATTACTATCCTTAGGGGAATGGTTTGGCAGAGTCAACAAATAAGAATCTGATTAGAATAATCAAAAAGACCCTGCAAGACAATCAAAGGGACTAGCATACTAAATTGAGATCTGCCTTGTGGTTAGATAGAATTACTCCAAAGAAAATAATTGGTAATTCCCCATACATGTTGGTGTATCGAAAGGAGGCTAAGTTATCTATTTTAACTAAATTACCAGCTCTAGACTTAGCCACTCAGTATGCCCTATTTGAAGAAAGTGATCCTATGCAAATCAGATATGCCTAGTTGATGGAGCTAGAGGAGATCAGAGATAAATCAATGCAAGATATGGCATTTCATCATAGTCAAGAAAAGAAAAGCTTTGATAAAAGAGCTAGGGTCAGAAACTTCAAGGTTGGAGATGTAGTTCTCAAATGGGATGAGTTCAGGTCAAAACCTGGCAAGCACACAAAGTTTGATTCCTTTTGGGGTGGACCATTTGTTATAACAGAGTGCAGAGGATCTAACACTTTTCAGCTTTCAACTCTTGAAGGAGATGCCCTACCAATCTCAGTGAATGGTTTCCACTTGAAGCCTTGCTTTGACGTTAGTCCCTCTTTGTAAGTCCTTGTAAATTTTGTAAATATGTTTCTTTCTTTCTTTCCCTGCTTTCTAGGTTAGTTTCCTGCTTTCCAAGAAGTGCTCGAGCACAATTTTTTGTCTCCTTGTTAAAGTTTTGTGTTCCTGAGATGACCCCATGCCCAATGGATTGCTTCAAGGCCACTAGTCAATCCACAAGGTTTCATGCTTTGTAACCTTAACCTTATGTTCTTTAATGTATTGTCAACCCCCAATTCAGATCGCACGTGCTAAATCACAAGGTCCTCAGAGATTTTCAAGTTTTAATGTTAGAGGAAACACTCAGGCAGTAGAGTTTCATAAAAAAAGAAAAAAAATGTTCAATGTCAAAAACCCTCTATGTTTTCAACCTCCACTCTGAAAACCCAGGATGTTTTTGACCTTCAAGTGAAAAACTCAGTTGTTTTCAGCCTTCACATCTTCGTAGTTCTTCTTCCCTGATGGCAGCATTTTTCACAAGCGCGCAACCCTGATCAGTGGGGCCCAGCGAGGCAAACAAAGGAGATCTACGATGGTCGTAAGATCTCATGGGATCTTTCGACCCCATGAGATCTTGCACCCGCTATTAGATTTAGAATCTTGGTGGGTCAGTAGTTAACATCATGCGGTTGGTCACATGATCGCATAGGCCTTCCTAGCCACATGTGATCATGCGATAAACAGTCAACACTCAACAAAGTCTTCAAGCCTCCCTGGTGGGACCTTGGGTGGTGGTGTGTCCACTTCCCAGTGGCTGGCTGGGTGATGACATGACTTTGGCATGGGTCCTTGGGTGGTAACATGTCTGTTTGCCAAGCGGTTAGCGAAGGTTGTAGTGGGCCCAGTAACATGGGCCCCATAGATTCAAAATCTATGGTGGTTGCACGTTCACATGGGATCTTCCGATCCCATGTGATCATGCGACCACCGTTGAATCTTCCTGATGCTTTCGGGTGGTGTTGTTGTGGGTCCAGCCAATGTGCGGGTTTTCAGTTGGTCCATGTGGTGCAGGTGATAGGTCTTGTGGGCCCAGATGTCTTATGTGGAAGCAGAGACAGATTTTAAATCATTAGTCACGTGATCACATGAAGCCTTTTTGGCTCATGCGATCATGTGACCAACGTTCAATTCGATCGGTGTGGCCATCTTTCGTGGTTGTGCAGTTAGAGGTTTCACATGGTTGCTGGATGAAACCAGGGTTAAGATTGTAGACAGATCTCGAGCCCAAGTTTTGCCAGTGTTTAATTTGTAGGTGTCTTGTGTAGCGGTGATAGACTCTAAGAGGCTTGTCGCATGATTGCATGAAGCCTTTTTGCCTCATGCAATCATGCGACCAGTGTTATTTCAAAGCAGTGCAGCCAGTTTTGGTGGGCTTTCTTCTGTGAGAATGTTGTAGGTGTGGGTAGCTAGAAATTTATGACTTTTGAGGACATGTGCAATTAAGGGAAGATGATGAAGAGGTCCAGCCGGCCGTCAAGGGTTGATATTTGTCGTGGCAAGGTACTAGTTTGTGCATACTTGGTGGAGTTGCAGGGAGGTAGTTGAGTCCAGGTTGTTGATCTGCAGGCAATTGTAGTACAGGGATGGGCACACAACTTGAAGGTTGATCGACCATGTTTCAGAGATATATTAATGATCAGTCTTGTCTTGATTTAGGGTTGATTATTTTATTGTTTGATCTATACCCCTCAGTGAGAATTTTTTACTCCTACCTACGTGTTGTGGAGGAGTTGTATATATTGTTCTTTTTGGAGCCTTTAGGGCTCAGAATCCAGCAGTTGTAAAAGGAAAGCTTCCTTCTCAGAGAGAAATTTGCGGCAATTTTCCTACCCTTTGGCTTTCTACAATTGTAATTTTCATTGATTGTTTAGATATTGCAAAGTATTTTGTGACATTCTTGTTGTCCTTATGCTTTCTTGTGTGGATTATCCCTTATTGGATCAAAGTGTATGCATGTTTTCAATGATATCTTAGGGTTACTGATTCCTCTTACTTTCTATAATTGTGTGTGTTATTGTGTTTGATCTGATTTAGATGTTTTATGGGTATAGTTCAGTCCCTAACAGTCTTGTCTCAATCCTACACCAATTTATAGGAGTGAATGTTTGTTTGCAGGTCATAGATTGTTGTCTAATCCTAAGAGTCTTGTTGTTTGTGAAAGAATCTTTCTCTTTCCCTGAAGACCTTCTTTTGTTTGCAGACCCTTCTATGAAATACTTATGTAAGCCTATTTGGTAAGTTGTGATCTACTAGACCTAAGTCTTTCATTGGTTTCATCCCTCTATACTGAGATCCAAACCCTAGTTTCGGTGCATCACCTAATAGGTAGTTTACTTTCCTGTTATTTCCCTTTCATGCACTCCTTCTAACCTTTTCCCCTCAAAGTTTTACTTTCATGTCAAAAGAAAATTAGGGTGATTATCCAAGAGAAACCAGCCTAGAACTTGGAGGTTTCATCTCAGTTAGCAAAGGTTCCACAACCTGGAGATGATTCCCAAGTTATGCTAAGTTATCAAGACTAAGAGAGCTTGATAAAAGGTGCAAACTTAGTGTATAACAGGAATGTTGAAGCTTTTGTTTGACTTGATCTTGGATTTCCTTCATAACAGTAGCAAAATCATCAGCTAAGGCACTAGGCTTGTCTGATTCACTAACCTCCCTTAACTCCAAGACGCCTCGAGGACGAACACCATAGATTATTTGAAATGGAGTCTTCCCAGTACATCAGTTGATTGAATCATTGTATGAGAATTCAACCTGGGCCAAAATAGAATCCCAGCTTGTTCCATGTTCTTGCGTCAAACACCTCAAAAGATTACCAAGAGATCTATTGATGGCCTTAGTCTGCCCATCGGATTGAGGGTGATACGTTGATGAAAGACACACATTAGTGCCTAATTTCTTCCACAAGGTCCTCCAAAAGTGACCTAAGAACTTGGGGTCTCTGTTAGATATGATGGATAGGGGTAGACCATGCAATCTAATTATCTCCTTAAAGAACAAGCTTTCCACATGGGATGCATGATGATTTGTCTTACATGGCACAAAATGAGCCATTTTAGAAAACCTATCCACTACTACAAATATGCTGTCATGACCAGATTTGGTTTTAGGTAACCCAAGGACAAAATCCATACTAATGGAGTCCCATGGCTTCATAGGAATGGGTAAGGGTGTGTATAGACCTACATTAGAGGTGTGACCTTTAGATTTTTGATAAATCAAACATGTTTTAACAAACTTCCTTACATTTGTCTGCAACCGGGGCCAATAATAGAACCTCTTAATTGATTCTAAGGTTTTATCTAAGCCAAAATGCCCTGCCAAGCTGCCACAATTCTTTTCCTTAATGATACTTTCCCTCATAGACCCTTTTGGAACACAAAGAAATCCACCCTTAAAAAGAAGTCCATTTTGTATCAAAAAATTAGGAAATTCAGTATGGTACCTAGTTGTCATGTCTAAGAAAACCTTATAGATGTCTTTGAAATCTTCATCCATAGCATACATGCTTGACATAGCCTCTATACCTGCACTTTCCAACTGCATAAACTGAATGGCAAGTGTCCACCTACACAAAGCATCTGCCACCTTATTTGCAACTCCCTTCTTATGTTTAATGGTGAAGGTGTAGTCCTGCAAGAACTCCATCCATTTGACATGTTTGTGATTGAGTTTTTCCTACCTATTGAGAAAAATAAGAGCATGATTATCAATGAAAACAATGAATTCTTTTGGCAATAAGTAATGCCTCCATTTTCTTAAGGACTGAATCATAGCATAAAGCTAAAGATCGTAAGTAGAATACTTTTGTTTTGCTTCATTTAATTTTTCACTAAAGAAGGCTACTAGCCTCCCTTCTTGGCTAAGAACCCCTCCAATGGCTTTGTTACTAGCATCACACTCAACCACAAAGACCTTATGAAAATCAGGTAACACAAGCATTGGTTGTTCTAGTATCTTTCTTTTCAACAACTCAATGGATTCATTTTCCTCTTTTGACCATTCAAAAAAACATTTTCTACCACCTTTAATAGTATTGATGATAGGAGTCCAAATGCCACTAAAGTTTCTTATAAACTTCCTATAAATACTACATAGTCCATGAAATTTTTTTACCTTCGTGGCTGAAGCAGGTGGTGGCCAATTTAGTATGGCTTCCACTTTAGTAGGATCCATTTTAAGGCTTTTGTTTGAGATCACAAAACCCAAGAAAACAAGCTCCTCCTACAAGAATGAACACTTTTCCAAGTTTACCTTCAAGCCTTCCTAATGGAGTCTCCTTAAGAATTGATCTATGTGATGTAAATGCTCCTCCTTGCTACCATTGAAAATTAGAATGTCATCCAAATAAACAACTACAAATTTATGAAGAAAATACTTTAACACTTCATTCATTAGGTGCATAAAAGTACTAGGAGCATTGGATAAGCCAAATGGCATGACTATCCATTCAAACAACCCTTCATTAGTTTTGAAGGCTATCCTCCATAAATCCCCCTCTCTAATCTGGATTTGATGGTAGCCACTCTTGAGGTCAATCTTTGAATAAAACTTTGCCCCACCTAAGAAATCCATGAGGTCTTCCATTCTAAGCAATGGGAACCGGTATCTGATTGTGAATCTATTAGTGACTCTAGAATTAGTGCATAACCTCCAAGTACCTTCCTTTTTAGGGGCAAGGATTGGAGGTACAACACATGGGCTAATACTTTTCCATATGTAACCCTTCTGTAACAACCCTTGAATCTACCTTGCTACCTCAACATTTTGTTTTGGAGTGAGTTTATAAGTTGCTTTGTTCGTTAGAGTAGCCCCTAGGATTAGATCAATGCAATGAATAATCTCCCTCTTAGGTGGAAGAGAATTATTAGTACTATCAGCCACAACCTCACTATATTTATCAAGTAAATCTACCACTACTCTTAGACAAGTACTTTCCTTGACTCCTAGGTTCAATCCCCTACTGTCATGATGAATCTCCTTAGGTCTGATTACAATAGCAAAGCATGGAGTATTTTCCTCTTTAAGAACTTTTAAGAAGTCTTTTTCTTTGACCAACATAATAGCACTAGACAAGGCTGACTCATTAGAAACATCAGGTAAAGGAGTCATAGTGAAAGCTTCTGCATTTTTGGTTATAGTAAACACATTGGATTTCCCATCATACTGGGCATTAGTGTCATATTGACAAGGTCTTCCTAAAATAATATGGAATGCATCCATCTCAACTACTTCACACATGACCTTATCTTTATAGTCTCCTATTTGGAAATCTACTAGACATTTCTCATTTACAATGGTTTCTTGATCCTTGCTCAGTCAAGATACTTTATATGTATTAGGATGCGGAATTATTTTCAAACTAAGTTTAGTAACCATCTCTAAGGAAACCAAAATTTCAATAGAGCTGGAGTCAACAATTACCTTTCATACTTTACCCTTCACCTTGCAAGTGGTTCGAAAGAGAGATTTCCTTTGGGATGGCTCTTTGCTGATTGGAACTAACAAGGATCTATCGAACATAAGAGTTTCTCCCTTCTTAGGGTTAGCATGTTTGGATGAGGTTGTATGGAAAGAGGTAGTGCTTTGGTAGTCCTTTTTGATAGCCAAGCTGGAAAACTAGTCAACAACTTGGTTGGCTTCCCTATACACGTGGGATATGTGAACCTTTTCAAAAGAATTTAAAAGAGCATGCATTTCTTCTATCATATTTGATATAGTCCATGAAGGGGAGTGGTTTGAATTTAAACATTTTATGATGTTCTTGGAGTCCCCTTCGAGCCAGATCTTTTATACCCCTATGTCATAGGCAAGTTTTGTTACTTGTAGGGCAGCGTTTGCTTCAACAAAGTGGTTTCTTTGAGAGCTGAGAGGGAAGGTGACATCCGCAAGCCCAACACCATAGAAATTTCTGATCACACCTCCAATACCTATCCTACTAGGATTTCCTTTGGCCACGCCATCAAATTTGGCCTTGGACCAACCTTCTAGGGGATAGCTCCAGGTGCAATTCTATCCTTTCTCTATGCTCTTCTTTGAGGTAGTTGTCTAGTCTTTTCTTGCAAAAGGGTTAGAGCCACTATAGAAAATAAGTTTTCTCTTACAACAAAGTAAATCTTTTCAAAGATTATTTTGGGAGGAGTAGAACAATCTCAAAAGATATGATTGTTGCATTCTTTCCAAACTCTGCAATATAAATACGGAAGAACCAAGGAGAAGAATTTGTGAGAATCTATATTTTTGGAGGAGAAGGCCCATTGGGTAAAAAGGTCTTGAAAAGACAAGGGAAAGCACCAGGATAACTCTAGAGACAAAAGGAGGAATTACCAAATCTTACTAACATAGGTGCAATGAATAAACATGTGGTCCATAGATTTGGCTTGGAAACAATAGAGCACACACCTATTGGAGATCTAGAAGCCTCTCTTTATAAGATTATCAACCGTTAGGATGTGATTCTGAAGAAAACACCAGAAGAAGACATTAATTTTGGGGGTAAGGCTAGGGAACTAGGCTTTAGCACAAATAAGAGAGACTTCCTGATACAAGTGAGAATAATAGGTAGAGGCCACTAAGAAGGCCCCATTGGGAGAACCTTCCAAAATAAGCACATCCTAAGAAGGGGATAGAGACACCGCATTAAGGGCAATCATGTGAGGAATCAGGTCTCAAGACACATTGGAAAGGTCCACCCAAGCATTGTCCACTTTGTAGTTATAGACTTGGGAACCATAGATGTGGATGCACTCCTCCATCCAGATATTGAAAGGCTCACATTCCCTCAAGGGTCCCAGCTAAAGCTAGTTATCATTCCAAAAGTTGATAGAGTGGCCATTCCCAATTTTCTATTTTGACTTAGATTTAGCAATATCCTTTGCATTGAGGAATCCATTCCAAATATAAGAACCTTTTGGGATTTCATTATCATCAAAAAAATGATTTATGGAGTTTTTATTAAGATACTTATGTTCAAAGGTGTGACATCATTCCCCATTGTTGTTAAAAATGCACCATATTTGTTTATCTTAGAGAGCTTTGTTGAAAGGTCTGATCCTTGTTATCCCTAATTAACCAAATCTCTTAGGAAGACAAAAAATTTTCCAATCTATAAGAGGGAGTCTCTTATGTTCTTCAGTTCCTAACTAGAGAAATCTTCTCTGATTTATTTCCACGGCCTCCCCAGCTTTAGCCAGAATAGAAAAGAGACTTAAAGCATAGGTAGGAAGATTTTGCAGAGTAGATTTAACCAGCTATATTTTTCATGCCTGATTAAGAGTGATCCCTTTCCAACTAGCCAGCTTCCTATTGAATCTATCAATTAATTTATTCCAGAAGGCTTTCAACAGCTTTACACCTAAAGGCAGACCCAAGTAAATGGCAAGAAAAGAGTCAATGCTGCATCCTAGGATATCTGTGATTCTCCTCTATCTCACCTCATGATTATTAATAAAGAATATTGAGCTTTTATTCTAGTTAATGGATTGGCTAGTAGCCTTGGTATAGGAGTTGAGAAAATGCTTTACCACTTTGGCTTTACCCACCAAGGCCTCATCTCCTAAAATGGTGTCATCAACAAATTTTTGGTGGGAGAAAACATAGGTACCAGATGATGGTTTGAGTCCTTTCAAATCCCCTAATCTCCTAGAGGTAGAAATGAGCCTCCCAAGGCATTCAGCTAGAATGATAAAGATAATACGGGATAGGGGATCCCCTTGTCTCAAGCCCCTGGAGGATTTGAAAAAAGGCCTATAGGGAACCATTGACCAAGGCCGCCAGAGAGGGAGTGGAGATGATTTGATGAATGATCTTACAGGTACTAGAATTGAAACCAAAGGCTCCAAGAACCCTGAGCAAGAACTACCAATCAACTCAGTCATAAGACTTGGACAGGTCAAGCTTGAGAAGGAAACTTTCCCTTTTTCCAGCATCTAAGGAATGAATCACTTCATGCACTGCCATTATGGAATCAAGAATTTTTCTTCTAGGAATGAAGACAGACTACTGAGGAGCAATTATAGAGAGGAGAACATTAAGAATTCTGGAGGTGATTATTTTAGAGATAATCTTGAAGAAGGAGTTGCAAAGACTAATGGGTCTGAAAAGCTCCATCAACTCTCGTGGTCTTAGGAATGAGCACCAAAAAAGTAGCATTAAGTTCTTTGAGGAGGTTCTTAGACCCAAAGAATTCCTACACCACTTTGACCACATCAAATTTCACCACCTCCCAAAAAAGATGAAAGAAAAACATCGGAAAGCCATCAGGACCAGGGGCTTTTTCACTAGGAAGAGAATCCAGAGCTTTCTTAACTTCTGCCATTTCTGGGATTGAACATAATACTTTGTTTTGATCTATAGAAATGATTTTAGGAATATTGTTAAGGAGCGTTTCTTGATCCTGCAACAAAATCTCTTGATCTTTGGATAGGAGAAAAGAGAAGAAAACCATTGCTTCCTTAACAATGTCATTTTCCTCCTTCAACATCTGGTCTCCCTTCTTTATACAACTGATTCTCTTGGCCACTCTATGTCTAAAAGTAGATAGATGAAAGAAATGAGTGTTTTGATCTCCTTCCCTTAATCAGATGGACCTTGATCTCTACTTCCAGAATATCTCCTCCTGCCCTATAATATTATGATACTATGACAGCATTGATTTCTCCTTAGACAATCTGATCTCATCAGAGCCCTCTCTTTGGATTTCTTCTTGAATGAGATTAAGGTCCGAGATAGCCATGTCTTTTGTGGAGAAGATATTACCAAATTCTTCCTTATTCCACTATTTGATGTTCAATTTAATGTTTCTAAGCTTTTTAGCCACCCTAAACATTGTAGTACCCTTTACATCTATATTCCACTAGTCTTTTATTTTGTTTTTCAGGTTAGGATGAGAGATCAGTTGTTAGGTATATCTATCTATGGACATAATTATCAATACTATAGTGCATGAAAGTTGGCAACAAATAAAGGCTTTGTTCTATTGAGATTTGATGTGATATTTTCTTAATTACTACATGAATTTCTATTTGGCATTGTCCCATCATGATGAGTCACGATTCCTTGCAAGTGCTCATTAATAGAATGTGGATTGAAAAAATTACTAAAAAATATTTATTTTCCCCAAAAATAATAAAATATTAGCTAATTTTTTTCTACATTTTTTGTACAAATAAAAACATTTCACCAATATAATTAAATATTTTATCCTTTACATTAAAATAATCACCAATACACATTTTTTTTCCTTTATAAGTAAATTATTTGCCAAATGCGTTATTATTTTTCCCTACAATAATGACAGATTCACCAAAAATTTATACAATTTTCATACAATTGAAAAAATTCACCTATAGAAATGAAATCTAATTTCCTAGCCTCATGTGTGAAAACATATTTTAACTTTAAAACAATGTTTTTAATTTGAAAGGATACACATATCTTGTCTTGACCTCTCAAGAATCAAATTTACTAGTGGTAGGAGATTAATTATGAAGGTTAGGAGATTTATATTAGCTCATTTCATTTCCAAGATAATTCTACCTTAGGTAGAAATCCACATAGTAAATAATGAGATTGTTCACTCTTTTGTATAGGAATAATTAGAAATTCCTTACATTTGCATAGTTTTATGTTTTTAATTATTTAGTTCTAGTTTTATTCATTATTTTTAATAATATAATTTTTTTATTTGGTATCATAATATATTCACAATATTCGGGATGGTTTTAGATAAGCAAGAGATTGTGAAAGTTGAATCAATTAAAGAACTAAAGAAAAGAGTTCATAGGTGAAGTCCTTCATTTGCAAGGTTATTGAAAGAAAAAAGGAGGAAAAAAGCTAATGTTGCCATGTTTGAAGTAGCAAGAAGAACTTAGTCAAAGCTATCAACGCGAAGTTGTTTGTAAATGTTATATCCCAACCTCAGAAAATAGCTGGAAAATATCATTATTTTTTTATTAGTCATTAGTGGTTTAAATTAAGATTGTTAGAATATTTAGTAATTCCTCCCACTTGTATAGTTTTATGCTTTAAAATATTTTATGTATTGGCTTTAAAATGATTCATTCTGATAAGAACTCAATAATTTTTTTTCTTATACTCATGGATAGACCTTCTTGTTTTCTTCAACCCCTTCATTTTATTTTAAAAATAAAGCTCATAGTCAATAGGAATGGATCGTCTATTATATTTATCAACCATTCATTCAAATCTTGTTATCTTCTCCTCCCCTCTTATATTTCATTGTAATTGAACTTCTTTCCACCAAATTTTAGCATGACCTTTCATCTTAGCCTTTACAAATCTATACATTTCAGGATCTTCTACTTCTTCATATTCAAATTACTCTTCCATGTAATTTATCTAATCGATCAACTCTTATAGATTAAGATTTCCATAAGATATGGAAACATCAATTTTCCATCATTTTCCAATCTTAGAAATGACCCTAAAAATATGGTCTTGAGAGGAGCTCTAGTAATTTCTTACTATTCTTCAAATTGTCCCTCTTCAAATTCATTCTCACTTTCATCTCTTTTCCTAATATCAACTCCTATACGAAGCTTCTCTTTTAGTTCTTCCACTTGTCTCTAGAGGGTTCTAAAACCCTCTTTTGCCACACCAGTGATTCTTCCAGCTTGGTTCTCTTCTGGAGAGATTTTTCTTAATTGTTTCTCAGAACCATAACCAAAATCTTGGTACAAAATCCCCTACATTAGACAATATATTTAAACACTCAAGAAGTTCCCTTCTGATACCACTTGATGAAGGGTAATCCCCTTACTAACCCAAACACATAACACAATAGGGAAATAAATAGAAAATTCCAAGAACTAAAAAAATTCAATAATAGAAAGACTTATTTTATATTATCTTCAATGAAATGATATTAGAATATTCAGAGAAATAACATGCTATAGCTACATGGAAATTTTCATTATAATAATCTATAAGACATAGCTCCATAAACTACCCTTCTAGAACTAAGTCCCAAAACCCCACTTCATCCTTGTATATGTAGCACATTTAACCACCTAAGAATATTTGAGAAACTGAAATGTTCCTATTTTGGTGCCTAGTCTAGTTCAATTTCCCACCTTAACTAATTTTTCTCTCTCCTCCTTTTGTAGCCAAACTTGAGTCTTGAAGGTACAACTTCTAGAAGCCATAACTTATGAATCGTCTACTCAATTTTCTATTCTAGCCCCTTTTTTAGAAACTGTTGAAAGTGTTTTACAACTAGGAAAACAATGAAGCATCTCAAAAAAGTTTTGATCCCTTTGAGAGCCTCTAAGTCCTTCAAAATTAATTTCAATTTTTTTTGTACCACCCTATCAAAACAAAAAAATCAATATCTTCAAAACTAGACTTGATCTTGCCATAAAACTTTACCGATAGGTTTATATATTCAAAATGAAACTCCAGGGGAGTAATTGGAATGATCCAAGCTAAAAAAACAACTTACTAAAAATAGTAAACTTTCCAAAAATAGTAACTCTACCCAAAGATGACCCTTATAGAAAAACTAGACAATTTTTTGGGGTGATGCAAGATTGCTCTTACACATTGAATGCTCCTGCATAAGAACCCTCTGAGATCAAACCCCTTTAGAGAGAACCCCTATAGTCTTAAGTCATATCTATACAGGAGTTCCCTCTACAGCTATTGAAAAGATGACAAAAAAATCACTTTTATTGTACCTTTTGGGGGGTCAAATCATTTAGATGTTATATTTTATAAGTATACAGTCATTGTTATAAACTTTCCAAAAAGTATAATTTTGAGTATATTTAAATGAATATGTTTTTTTGTTTCTAGTGAACATAGGTTTGTCATTGAACATTAAGGTCTTCAATTCACACATGTGGAAAACTAATAAAACAGATTTTAAAAATATTAAAAATATTATTTTTCTTAGCATTAATATCCTCATTTCAACACAAAAAGAATCCAATTCAAATGCGTACAAAAAAAGCATAATGATGACATACACCTCCATCTAAATTAAAATGATTTTGAATTTATTAATTAACTAAATATATATCCAAAAAAAATTATAAAAAAATATGAACATATACTTAATATTGGTGTGACAAATCTATATTTTAGGAATTAGTATTTTACTCTTTTTATAAAAATGTTATGCATGACCATAAACGTAACTTCTAAAAAATGTTAATTATTATGAAAGATAAGTTATTAAAAGTTCAGTAAAAATATACACAAGTAATTTTTATTAAATCTTTAAAATATATATTTAAAATCTATACAAAAAATACACAAATTAGTACTTTGCTTCATCTTCAAATTTTCAACAGTTTAATTTCTATAAGTATTTGAAAGTGAAGAGCTAGTGTAGAATTTTGATTTCAATGTCAAGTTTCACCAAAAAGTGTAACTTAGTATTGTGGGATCACCAAACAATACGAGAGACCAACCACTATTTTGTCAGTTTCACTTCATTAGATGAGACATGGTATCCTTTTATGTATATTGTCAATGTTGGTCACAAATGCTTCTCTATTTTATCATGTTAATGAAATCAAATGTGTACATTTTTTACCTATACCTAAGAGAAAAATATATCCACCATGAAGGAAACTGCTATCCTATGAATCAAGAGCTACTCCAGCCCCAAGATTTTCTTGTGAGCTACTATCAAAATTCTATTTTCTAAGGACTTTTAGGTTTTATCTCTATTCCTACCTAGAATTCTTTTTTTTTGTATTCTTTATTTATATTTTTATTGGTCTCATTAACATTTTGAATTATTATCTTGTAACCCTTTAAGGAAGATTGAGTGAGGATAACTATTATTATGCAAGTTTCCTCTCTAGGGTTGCATATATAATTATAAATGCACATTGATATTGGAGTCCAAGTACTATTTTTGATGTTGTAAATATGAGTTAGGTTGTCATTTGTCTATGTGTGAATCATCCAACTTGCATACACAAGTTGAATTCCAAGTTATAGTTGCAACTCGACTTCTTAAGAGTTTAATGTAAAGGAACCACAAAAACCTTGAGCTTCCTCATTAAATATGTAAAGAAATCCCCAAATCTTATATGGCTAATACATTTGGAACCATTGCATCATTGGAAATTTAAGAAGATCCTCCAACATAGTCTCTACAAGATAAGTGGGTGCCTTTACCAAAATATTTGGAAGAATAACCTTCATCAAGACACACTAGGGGTTAAACAAGAAGCAACCAAAGATGAATTAGAGACTAGTAATGGAGAAATATCTACTGGGATTCTACCTTTTGAAGATGAAATTAGAGTAAAGTAAATTAAAAAATAACCTTGACTAGGTAAATGATAAGCCTCTACATTCATACATTAAGTAGGATGACTTGCCAACTAAGAATATGACTTACACATTCAATTTTTATATACCTAGTTATAGTTTTTTAGATGCCACTAGAGACTTTTGTTGGCTTAATATCTAAAACTTGTCCTATTATAAGTTGATTCCTCTCTATTTATTTTTGTAGTGTTTTTTACTAAAAAGCTTAATTCATAATTTAATCTTAATTTTTACTTCTTTAGGGCATGAAAATAATAATATATCTCCAAAACCAAACATATATAGTGAAGTACTCCCAAAAAAGTCCTCACATTTATTTTGGTCTCATGCATGGGTATATTTCCACATATCTATCCAATTGTGGCCTCCAAGTACTAGACATCTAATCATTCACATAAATCCCACTCTTGTCTCATGCAATGTACCATATATGATTATTGGACTCCCTTTCAATTTCTAGTGCTCTTCCCCTATAATATAGTATTTAATAGATAAAACTCATACCAAAGTAAATTATAAAAATTAGATAAACTTTTTATTTTATAAAGTTGACTACTATAACATATAAAACTACTTTTTATGAAAATTAGAGTGTGTAACTAAATGGAAGTGATATAAATAATGGAATGGATATGGATGTAAGTTAATGAAAAATTAGAATTAAACGTTAAAATTGAAATGGGAGGCAATGAAATCATGTATTTTATAATGTAAATTCTAATTGATATTGGATTATTATAGAAGATTGTGTAAATAAAAAATGAATATGATCAGAAAGGAAATATGATTATATTTAGAATATCAAAGACATTAGGAAAAAACATGCTATTATGTAGAGGTGCAATCTTGTCTTATCTCTATGATCTTGTCTTGAGAATAATTCTATGTATAGTAACTCTAAGATGTGTTTTCTTAATAATATATGAAGTAATATTTTTTTAGAAGAATTTAGTGTATAGTGCATATATGATGTATTTTCCTATTGATATATGAAGAAAGACAAATAAGGGTGTTACTAAGTGCTACTATATATTTTTATAGTTGGTGTTTGAAGTCTAGTGCTTCCTTGCACCTTAGTCAAGCTCTATGAGTTAATGAAAAAGAAAAAATAAAGAAAGATAAAGAGAGTGACAATGTACTTTCCAAAGTCAATATTAAAAAGTGTTCATTAATGAATGATGTTCTTATTAAACAAGAAAATATCTTTTCTTTATTTTATTAAACATTCATAATATTCCTTTGATGATAACTAAATATACTAGGAGTGTTCTTATGATGTATTGCCATACTTACATATATTTGAAGTTTGAAGACTGATACCAATAAATAATGTTAGATTTTAAAATTATTAATTTTCAAATGTAAGAATCCAAATTTTAAATATGAAATTGTAATGAAATGAAAGTGATTTATTTAAGGGTTTTGGCACCCATCTGTTTAAAAAATAATTATTCCTTCATGGTATGTTTACCATATGTAACTAATTTTACATAAATTTATTAATTTTCCCTATTTCCTTAGCATGTAAGTGGGTCTATGTATGCATTTGTATCATTTTCTGAAACTTTGATTTAGTAATAACATCATTCTATTGGCCAAAGTATTTCTTCGATTGATGTCATCCCTTAATTGTGGTGTTTTATGTCCAATCTAGTTTGTTTACACTTCTTTAGACACCTTTCATATCTATATTTCATGAATTTTACTATTAGATACATGTTCTAAAAATATTTAATTCTCAACTGCAACCTTAAACTCTAAATTCCTAAGCTTTGGTCCTTGTTTATTTATAAATTTTTAATTTATATTTCACAAAATATTATATGTAATTCACATGTCATAATATAAGATTTTATTTTGATTGCTTGATAATTGACTATATATGGTGGAAAAACTTTTAAAAAAATTATTACACTATCACTACTGGATTGTCCCATCTTCACAATTTTGTGCTTACCACCTACTAGCCCATTTATCTTAATTCCTTCAAACTTTTCCCCCACCATGAGTACTTGTATTCATGCCTTAACAACTTTATGTAACTTCCTTATTGATAGAAAATAATGACTTAACTTTACATACAAAAATTTCCATAATGTTAAATATACCGACTATTGAATTGAATCCCTTACTCTTATGACAATTTTATCATAATTTTATTTTCTTAATCTTTAGTCCAAAACTAGCATGTATTACTTTTGGTGCATAAACTATGTTTATTCTATGTATATATCGTGCTTTTATTAGATTAGAGGTGCCTTTTTGTACTCAATTTTTTTATAATAAAGATTCACATTAAATGACTTGGGAATGAGCTTAAGAATTGTACAAATTAAATCTTAAAAATCAAATAATGTATTTATTTCAATTGCAATTTCTAAACCTCCACCTATTCATAAAATAAATCAAAAAATTCTCACACTATTTTTTTAATTACATTAATGCTTAGAATTTTTAATAGATTTATAAAGTAGGAAATTGAGAATAATCCATATTATTTTTTGGTTACCTTACCTTTTTAATCACATATCAAAGTGGAACCTCAATACTTTATAGAAAGAAATAATTTTAGAAAACTAATTTCATACTACATTTCTCAACTCAAAATATAAAGAAAATTCTATGGAATGAGTTGAGCCAAGGACCTCATGGGTGATGCCTATGGATTATAAAGTGGATGGATATATTGTTACCATGTATGCAGAGAATCTATTATCTCAAGCTATAGATCCCAAATCTAAGGTTTGGATTTTTGAAGAGAAGTCACTTCAAGTGCACAATGATGTAATGAAACTAGTTATTGAGAAGAAAATGAGAAAATAAGTTGAATAGTTTATGGTTCAAAAAGGGTTTACTAAAGAATGAATTGATAAGACTAGAGCTAAATATGTTACAGAGAAATCTAGCATATCTGGTACATTAGAAGATGAAGATGTTGAAACTGTTAGTACAACTGGTATTTCCCCAACTGGTCGGCAAACAAGAAGTGCTACTACAATAAAGAAGGAGAAAACAAATTTAGTGAAGATTCCAGTCCTAGGATCAGTCAAGAAGACACAATCAGAGCCTACAAAATCCATGGAGGCTACTGCTGCAAATTTTTTTGGCAAGAGAAAGAAAAATCCAAGGGATACAAAGAACAATATGAAGAAGTTGAAGGAATAGAATCATAAGAAGAAAAGAAGGGACTTAAGGCTCAAGGTAAGAAGTCTTAGGTGGTAGGTTCCCCCACCAATAAGTTAGTTAAGCTTGAGCTAGATTTAAAATTGTTAGTTTCTACTGAAAAAATTATCAATGAAATGAGAAAGTGGGGTATACTTGTAATGTATGTATGAACAAGCATAGAAATTTTTTTACACAGTTACAAGGACATTGTAATGTATAGTATGAACAAGCATAGAAAAACTTTGACAAAGTTACAAGGACAAGTACCCACTTCCCTGTATGATAAACTTGATGCCAAGTGGTATACTTCCATTAAATATGATAAGGATTTAATTCAGTATGTTTTACTACAACTTCAACCGGAAATAGAAGAAGAAGAAATGAAAAAGATACTTGTGAAGACAAGACCACTCTTAAAAACTAATAAGAGATTAACAAGACTCTTATGTGGTGAATCTCATGGTGTTCAAGATGAAATTGAAGTGATCCTGATGAAATAATCAGATATGATTAAGGATGAAGAACAAGAAGAGAAACTGGTAAAAGAACAAGAAGATGATCCAATGGCTACTCAAACAAATGAAGTTTTTACTATTGATGGTGTCCAGGGAACACTAGAGGAACTTTGATATGAGACAAACTATTCAGGTGATATTCTTGCTATGGAAGTATAGGATGAGCATCAAGATGTACCCAAGGAGAAAACATTAGAAGAACCAATAAACATTAGTACCATTTAGGCTATGACCGATGGTGAGTAAGATGAAACTCCTACATATGATCAACAAAAAGATCATGTGAAAGAAAAGGAGGATACCAATGATATTTTATAAATGAAAAAAGAGGAGGTAATTACAGAGAAAGAACAAGAAAAGGAAACACCTTCCTCACTATCCATGATGAGTATTGATAAGGATTATTTACTAATCAAGGGACAAGTTGACTTGAGAATAATAAGCCCTAAAGAAATGATAAATTTTGCAATAGAAATCAAGTCCAAAGATAAAAAGGATAAGCTCAAGAAGGAAGGACAAGTGGTACTTATGGAAAGAGATATACTCTCTGATCTTATGCCTGAAGTAAAATATGAGGAAAATGCCACTCAAATAGAACAATTAGCACATCTAGTCACTTCTACTGGTGATGAGATGAAGAGTTTAGAGGATGCTTCTATTGCTAGAGAAGAAAAGGACTATGTCAAACAAAGATAAAAAAATGTTAGCATAGTCTATTGTTGAAGATAGGAACACTCTCACATTAGTTGTGAACCGGGTGAAGAATGTACTTCTTGAAGGAGGTGATACTCTGAAGTGCATTTCTGATTTTTCCCATTTCTTGAAGGATCTTAAGAAAGGAAAAGGAGTGAAGCTCAATGGGAGCTGAGATTGTTGACATTAAACTTTGATTGTAATCATGGGAATTAATCATATTTTGGAGTTGAGGTAGGAAAGATAAATTGTAAGTTGAAAAAATTTAGAGGTGAATAGGAAAAAAGGATCATAAACTTGATGGAATTTTACAATGTTTTGATTCCAAATATAGATATCCTACAATAGACTGTGAAGGAAGATGAACAAATATTAACACCCCAAATTTTGAGCACAATTGATAGATTTGGGGACTTGGAATTTTTTCTTCATGGAAAAATACTTCTAGAGAATCTACACAAGTCATGGGTCAGTGATTGGAAAAATTTGAAGACTACTTCCAATGAGATTTTTAGTAGAATGTAATGGTTATGCTACTCTTGATTAATAATTTTTTTCTTTTTGCATATCATTGTATACCTTTGTCATTGTTTTCAAAGGCGGAGAGTGGTATAAGGGGAAGTAGTTTATGTATATTTTTTGGCACTTAGTCAATTTTTCCCTATGTTTCCATCAATGCCAAAGTAGGAGATTGCTGAAATTTTTTAGATGTTGGAGATACGTATTTTGGTCACATGGTTGTATTGTGTTGTTGTCATTGCTAGAAACATGATTTTTTGATGATACAAGATCAGATTTACCGATAGTGTTGAAGGATCAAATTAGCAAATCAACTAAGTGTTCAGTCAATTGGTAAAAAGATAGTATGCAATCTAAAGGAAACTGAATCTAGAGTTGGAGATTGATTTATGGTATGTGATCATACATACATGATCTACAAAGGCATATTGAGTTACATCTACGATCACATTAGTTAGTTTGAAGAATTAAGTCAGTTATTTAGGATTGAAGTGGCATAGACAGGAAGAACATTGTACCGATTAATATATAGTTGGTTAGATTAGTGTTGTAGTTAAATTTAAGTGGTGGACCAACATATTTTTGAGATTTAATATTTTTTACCAACATCAAGGATGTTGTATTTTGGTTTTGGAGGACTCACTCATATATTTAGTTATATTTTTATGCCAACTTGTGAAACATTTTAGAGTTCTAGCACTGAATTAATTAGAACAAGAATATAAATGGTTATGAAAATTGCTAAATGGGTTGTTACGAAGGTGTGTGGAGATTGATAGAGATTGTTGAAGGAAGTAAAAAGGTAGTAAAGTTTTCAGAGCAGTGCAAATGAGCAAAGAATCAGATCAGTATGGCATTTTAGTGCTAACTTCAAATCATATATTTGAGTTCTTTAATATACTCAAGGAAGACTCTAACCGGTCTGTGATCTAAATCCCTTAACATGATCACTTCTAATAGGGTGAGAAGGATCTTTAATAGGATTTGAAGAGCATAATCATTTAACCAGGTAGCTCTTTAATTAGATTTTTTAAATCTCTTGACTTGGTGGTCTTTAACATGACTATTGTAGCTTCTAACTAGGCCAGAAGTACTCTTAATCAGTTATAACCTCAGAAGGGTTTTTAAATTTTTAATAATAGGGAAGATTTCATTAGTGCACTAGTAAGATTTCATCTAACAAGGGTTTCCATAGGAAAAAATATTGTGTGTTGTGTTTATTACATGTGAATGCTTTATATGTTATGCTTCAATATTGTATTATTACTTTCATGTTTGGTGTTGTGGAAGATATTAATTAAAAGTTTCAGATTTGTGGTTGCACTGATTCACCCCCCCTCTTAGTGTCATAGAATACTAAAAATATGAGTGTTTTTCATCTCTTATTAGGAATACCTTGGAAATTTGATGTTGGTGTGATACATGATTGTCAAATGAATGTTGTGTCTATATTTCAAAGGATGGTTGGAAGTTTACTTTTCGTTCCTTTGAACTAGGAAGGAAGGAAACCTAGGAATTTGAGTGTTATGAGGACGTATACCTTGGGAGAAGAGACTGCTTCAGATAATAAAGAGATAGATTTTTACCAAGTAGCTAAGAAGGTTTCAGAGGTGTTATAGTTGATAAAGGAATTGATAGAAAGACTTGAACTGGTGAAGGTGAAGATTGTTAGTGATTAGATATTACCATAGAATACTAGAAGAGTAATATTAGATGAGAAACATACTCCCTTGAATAGAGAAGTAATTGAAGTTGAAAATGTACTATAGGATGCTAGAGGTGAAGTCAAACAACACACTTTGGATCAGACTTTGTGCACTAGTTTTATGGATAGGCATGTGTAGAATTAGAGAAGTAGATTTCCTCTTGATAGAGAAGATATGTGGGTTAAGAATGAGCATAGAGTTTATGTGTTGAATCCTATCAGATGTTCATAATTCCTTTTATAGAACATATTTTGTTACCTAAGGTATATGATGTAGGAGCATCCTTGGATCGTTGGCAATCTTGCATCACCCAAAAATATTTCCTTTTAATTTTTTAGTTTTCTATTACAGTTGGGAAGTTTCAAGTATTTAGGGTAGCGATCATTCTAGTTATCCCATTTTCTTATTTGATCCTTATGTTGTGTTCTAGGCATCATGGAGATCCTATGTGTAGAACCGCAACTCATTTTAATGTTTTTTAGATGAATTTATCTTATGATTGGTTTGGTCCTATTCTGGCTTGCTTGTTTTAATGGTCTAGGTGGCAAGATGTGGCTTGTGATTGTGATCCATATTATACATTGGTTAGTGGCACATTTTTCTATGTTGTTACATATTTTATTGACCCTCTTGAGGGATCACACATCATGATGTACTTATTTGTGGACGTTCTTATGAATTTGGGCGCTAACCTATATCTTTGTAAACTATTTTCTTTACCTTGGAGATTGATGATGGGATAACTTGACTTGTGGTTGGCGATCTTGTATATAAGAAAGGTAGTAGTTCTTATTTTAGGGAGTGTTGGTAGATGGGGCATAACTGGTAGACTAGCATATAATTTTGTAAATAATCGAGCATGTATGCCTGGAATGTAAGACTACATGTTTGCAGGCCAACTTGATGTAAATCCTTTGTTTTGGTGATAATAGAGGATCATATTTCCTTATTGGCTGGTCTTGTCTATCATTTTTTTAATCATTTCTATTGTGATGTTATAGCTACAAGGATTAGACATCTTCTTTGAGGATTATCTATCCTTGACTACTTCACTCGAAGACTAAAATCCACTTACAAAATATATTCATTGTGATGGACACAGATGTAAGCTTGTCAAATATTTTATTTGTACCATATTAGTATGCTATTGTCTTTTTATATTTTTTCTTATAATTGACACTCTCAATAGTTAACTCCTACAAAATAGTTTGGAATTAGGCACTAAGATATTCTTCTCTTTAGAATCCTCAAAAATCTTTTCAACCACATCTTATTCTTTAATGAACATTTCTATAATCATTCTCCTCTCATTAGTAGAGGGTTTCTATTATTAATTTTTTTCTTTGTTATTTCTCAAAAGTATAGATACAAAGAGTCTTTTGTGTGTTTTCTTGTCAATATTTTCTTCTTTCTCCAAGTTATCTTTCTCCTTTTCTCCTTTTCCTTCATTTTCTATTGTGCTCTTGTCTACATTATTGGTGTCTTCTTCTACTATGTTGAGCTACCAAGCTTGACATTTTCACTTTAAATATTTTCTAGGTTCCAATTCGGGTCTAGATATGATTAAAAGACATGGTTGGGTTTTACTAGTGTTTCCCTAAGGGAATTTTGGGGTGCTTTGGCTATAATTACAAGATACCCATAATAAAGTAAAAAAATATTTTAAAAATTATTAAAATAATTAAGAAAGCTAAAAAAATTGATTGTTAAAGTTTGATCCAATTTGTGCCCAATGTGTAGATATGAATGTATGGTAACATTTCTACACAGACATGGAATTTTTTTTTTCTAGAACAACAAAACATGAATTGTGTGAAGGAGAGCATGTTGGAAGTCCATTCAATATGAGATGAAAAATGTTGGTGCTGATAAAATAATAAACTGGCAAAAAGCCCTAGCACTAGTAGAGGATTGAGATGGGATTAAAAAGATATAATAAACTTTACAAAAATAAACTTACAACATAAATCTACAAAATACTATAGCTCACCACTACTCCCTAATAAAAACAAAATGTTTGCAAATGTAATTGTTTCTAAGATCCCTCCTTTTACTATTACTAGTGTCACTAAAACAATGCCCTACAATCTACAAGGATCATCCAGGTCTCTCAATAACATGTAAGTGAAATCACACCCTAATTTCCAACTATTCATTTGATTCATGTTTACTTTGCAACCTATGGTGATGCCTAGAACTAAGCGCTACAAGACCGATTTTGTTAGCCCTCTCCTCACACGTTGTGTGTTCTCTTGTGTTGGTTTATGCAAATGCAACCCCCTTTACATTTTGCAAAGACAATCACAATCAAGAAAAATACTTTGCACCAAAATTTTAGATTAAAAAAATGATTGTTCATAACACATAACTAAATATAAATTTATAGAATAAATCCTCATAGTTTAAATGATTGAACATGAAGAAATTAATCACCATTATATTGAAAATAGAAACTAATAATAATCATTTAATTCTTAATAACAAAACTATACAAAATGCTCTTTCAGTTGCAAGATTGTACTTATTATTAATGAACTCATCAATTCAATAAACAATTTAATGAAAAATTAGTTGAATATAAGTAAAATGAAAACCAATTATAATTTAATTTATAAAATATAGGTGTCACTTTGTGTGAAGAAACGCTTAATACTACACAAATAAGAATTAATTACCACACAAGGATGCACACATTTTTGTCAATACATATGTGTTGGAATTAATCCCCCACTACTTCCTCCGTAATTCTCTCCAGCACTCTCACGTGCCAAGTCTTTTCCTCCAGCTTAGTCCATCTCCTTTGGACATTGTGTGAGCTATTTTTTATTTTGTTTTTTATTGCAAATCCTTTTTGTAGACTTTTTTTTGTTGGCTGTGCAATCAGCGTTAATTTTATGTAATTAATGTTTTTAGTCTTCTTCTTTTTTTGGGCACATTTGATGCATTTTAAGACTGCTCTTTTTAATTTGGTTTTCTTTAGTATGAAGCTACATAACAAAGAACAAAGAACTCTCTGATAATGAAATGTTTATGTATGTTTTTTTTATATGCAAATATATATTAGATGTTTGTTGTTCTGATTTTTTTGGGAATGCTCTATTCTCAATTACTTTGCCTTTGCCAACAAGTGGTATCAAAGCCTAAGGTTTCTCAAAAAAAAGAGTTATTGAAGGAAATATTTAGCAGCAGCTAAGAGTTCCAGCAAAGGTATTCAACCAAGAGTGACAATGGCAAGCACAATTTTATCAAATCCTCAAATCCTACAGTTCAATGGGAAAAATTATGATTATCGGTCTATAACAATGAAGGCACTCTTCTGTTCTCAAGATATTTGGGATCTTGTGGAGAATGGTTACCTAGAACCAGTTGATGCAGCAACATACAATGCTCTAACGTAGGAAAAGAAGGATTTATTGAGAGATAATAGGAAGAAGGATTCAAAAACTCTATTCTACATTTTTCAAGCAGTGCATGAGAGTATTTTTCCAAGGATTGCAATAGCAACTAAGTCCAAGCATGCATGGAATATCCTCCAAACAACATACCAAGGAATGGAAAAGGTGAAAACAACAAAGCTACAAATGCTAAGAAGGTATTTTGAAACAATTTTCATGAAGGAATCAAATTCAATAGACTCTTTTTTCACACAAGTGATGGGTTTAGTCAATCAAATTAGATCTCATGTGAGACACTAGAATATATAAGAGTTGTTGAAATGATTTTGAGGAGTTTACCTGCAAGGTTTAAATCCATAGTTATGGCCATAGAGGAGACAAAGAATCTCTCACAATTTTTGGTTGATGAGCTTAATGAATCTCTTATTTATCATGAGCATAGATTTAGTAGGTCAACAAGTTCATCATTAGAGCATGCATTCAAGGCACAAGCTTCAATTATCCATGGAAGAGGTAGAGGAAGAACAAATTTCAGAGGTAGAGGAAGAAATTCATATATAGGTGAAAGAAGAAGCCCATCAAGCTCAAGTAGAAGAGGTTGCAGCCAATACCCAAGTCACAATGAAACTCAAATTCAGCCTCAAGGCCAAAGGTATGACAAGTCTCAAATCTAATGTCACTATTGCAAAAAGTATGGGCCTTATTAAAATGAATGTAGGAAGAAGCAATATGATTTTAACAAACAAAATGCAAATTTCACAAAAGAAAATCCAAACCAAAAATCAGATCAAAACATAATATTTTTGGCATGCAATGTATCAAAAGAAAATGAAAAAGATGTATGGTTTTTAAACTCAGGTTGTAGCAACCACATGATAGGGAATTTAGAAATGTTTTCAAGCCTGGATGAAAATATAAAATCTGACGTCACTTTAGGGAATGACAATAAGGTGGCAGTCAAAGGAAAAGGGGACATCAACATTCTAACTAAGAAGGGGGAGAAGAAATATATTTTTGATGTTTATTTTGTTCCCATTTTAAAGCATAATTTGATGAGTATTGGCTAGCTTGTTCAAAGGGGGTTTAGAGTATCTTTAAAAAATGGAGAGTGCACAATTTTAGACAAATTTCCAAGCAATCAGCTCATTGCCAAGGTTCAAATGACAAACAATAGAATGTTTCCCTTAAACATTAAGCCAGATTTAAATGTAGTTTTTTCTCAAGCATATCCTACAATGAACCCATAAGAGGGTAAAAGAGAACTTGCAGCTGTCACTCAAATAGTATTTCAAGCAGAAATAAAAGATGAAAACTAGCTTTGGCATTTAAGATTTGGGCATTTAAACTTTGGAGGTCTAAATTTGATTCATAGGAAAAGCATGGTGAAAGGATTTCCTTTAATAGATAAACCAGAAAGAGTATGTGAAGGGTGCATCGTGGGAAAGCAACATAGAGAATGATTTCTAGCAGGTAAGTCAATGAGGGAAAAAGCACATTTAGAAATTGTTCATCTAGATTTGTGTGGGCCAATGCAAACACTTTCAATTGGTGGAAGATTTTATTTTTTTACATTCATTGATGATTACTCAAGAAAAACATGGATTTACTTTCTAAAGCATAAAAGTGAAGTGTTTGAATATTTTTGTCAATTCAAAGCTCTTGTGAAAAGTAAAGTGGTCAATACATCAAAGATTTGAGAATAGATAGAGGTGGTGAATACATCTCAAGTGATTTTCTAAGATTTTGCAAAGATCATAGAATTCACAAGCAATTCACAGCTAGATACACACCTCAACAAAAAGGGGTAGCTGAAAGAAAAAATAGAAAAATAATGGAAATGGCTAGAAGCATGTTAAAAGAAAAGCATTTGTCAAATGAATATTGGGCTGAAGTTGTTTCATATGCAACTTATATAATAAATAGATGTCCAAAAAAAAGTGTTAAGAATGTGATTTTGAAAGAAGCATGGAGTGGAAGAAAACATAGTGTTTCTCATATGAGAGTTTTTAGATGTGTGGCATATGCACATGTGCCAGATGAATTAAGAAAAAAGTTAGAAAACAAAGGAGAAAAGTGTATATTTGTTGGATATAGTGATTAATCAAAGGCTTACAAGTTGTATAATCAAATAACAAAGATGGTTATAATTAGCAGAGATGTGTAGTTCATAGAAGAAGAAGCATGCGATGGAAGTGTAGAAAAAATAATCAACATAACAGCAAGCATACCACAAGAGGAAAATGAAGTTTTTATACCATAAAATACTCCTTCAAATGTGACTCCTTCCACACCCATTCAGGCTCAATAGAGTGGTCCACAAGTGACACCATCATCAAGTGTAAGGTTAGCCTCACGTATATAATCAAACACTCCCACAAGTGGACAACAAACACCATCTACAAGTGGCCACAAGGTTCTGGACCATCAAGTCCACATTCGACCTGTGCTACATCAAGTGACATGTCAAATCCTACATTAGCAAGCTTGAGGAGACAAAAAATTAGAAGTATTAGAGACATTTATGAGAAAAATGAAGGTGAGAATAATGCTGATTCAATTTCTCTTTATGCTTTATATTCACAAGTAGATGACCCAATTCATTTTGAAGATGCAATTAAAGATGAAAAATGGGAAAGTGCAATGGATGAAGAAATTGAGGCAATTGAAAAGTATCAAACATGGGAGTTAGTGATCCTTCCAAAAGGAAAATATATCATAGGAGTAAAGTGGGTTTACAAAACTAAGTTGAATGCAAATGGTGATGTGCAAAAACATAAGGCAAGGCTAGTTGCTAAAGGTTATTCACAAAAATATGAAATTGATTACAATGAGACATTTGCTCACGTAGCCCGATCAGACAGCATAATAATGACACTTGCTATAGCAGCTCGAAACAAATGGCCTATTTATCAAATAGATATAAAATCAACATTATTGAATGGTTATCTTGAGGAAGAAGTATATGTGGAATAGCCACTCCGATATGAGATTTTGGGTCAAGAAGATAAAGTCTACAAATGGAAGAAGGCATTGTATGGTCTCAAGCAAGCCCCAAGAGCTTGGTACAACAGAATTGATTCATATCTTTTACAAAATGGTTTTGATAGGTGTAGCAGTGAGCCTACGTTATACATAAAGATAGATGAAAAATGTCAAATTCTAATTGTATGTTTATATGTTGATGATTTGATATTCACGGGTGACTTATCAATTGACTTATTTAAAGAAGCTATGAAAAAATAATTTGAAATGACTGATTTGGGACTCATTAAATACTTCTTAGGCATTGAGGTGAATCAAAATCAAAATAGAATATTCATTTCTCAAGTAAAGTATGCAAGTGATATCTTGAAAAGGTTCAATATGATGAATTGCAAATCAGCACCAATACCAATTGTCATAGGTTTGAAATTGAGTAAAGATGACAAAGGATATAATGTAAATCCAACTTTGTATAAAAGACTTGTTGGCAGCCTTATGTATTTAATAGCCACAAGGCTAGACATAATGTTTTGTGTAAGTTTGATTTCAAGGTTCATGGAGACTCCAAAAGAATCACACTGGAAAGCAGGAAAAGGAATTTTAAGGTATGTGAGTGGAACAAGAAATTATGGCATTCAATATTCAACTTCAAATGATTTCAAGCTCATAGGTTCACTAGTAAATTTTAGCCTATTTTTCGACAAGGATTGGTCAAATTTTTTACCCCAATTGGTTGACCAAATGACCAAAAATGTTGTTGAACTTTTTTCAGCGCTTATTCAACAGTAAAAATAATCGTTAGAATTCCGACATCAATAGTTGTTGAATTATTGACCGAATCATCATCGAAGCAATTGCTTGAACCTGGATCATATCTTTTATCTATGCGATCAGATCCCATCGAACTTTTGATGACATGTGGTCAGAAAAAACATTGAATATATAGCGTCCTCATCAAAATGCCAAAGAGAGTTCATCTAAAGTTTGGTCAAAATATCGATAGACAATTTAATTTTTTTTAATATATATATATATATTTCACTATTTTTATTATTTATCTAATAATTATTCATCATATATAATTATAATAATCATAACTTATGTCGATATTAAGTATCGACCATATATCTTATTGTTGTATATATTTTTCGTACGTTGATTAAGATCTTAAATTATTGAGCTTCTCTTTGTTTCGATAATAGTTTAACATTCTCTACTTCACAGGGCCAACTGCATGAAGGTGGAAGCTCATCTGGCCCCTCCTAGGATCCTCTTATGACCCTTTACGACACTTTAAGACCTCTAAGATGTATTCTTAGGGATCGTAAAGGGTCATAAAGGGTCATAAGAGGTCTTGGGACACAACAGCTGAGAAACATAAATGTACGCATCATGGTCACAATTGTTTGGAGACATAACATAATTGAATGCTATACCTAGATGATGCAACACAACCACTACTCTTGTAGTTCTAAGTTGACATTGTGGGATCCAAAAACCAAACATAAGGAATCTATATATGATTTTTCGATCCACAGTGTCAACTTAGAACTGCAGGAGTAGTGGTTGTGTTGCATTTTCTAGGTATAGCATTCAATTATGTTGTGTCTCCAAACAATTGGGACCATGATGCTTACATTTATGTTTCTCATCTCTTGTGATACCTACATTTATGTTTTGTAGCTGTTGTGTTTATTTGCATGTTCTTTGTGTTTGGCTTCTCTCCCTCGCATCGAAAATAAGATTTTCCCACTCTGAATCAAGAATCTGCGTGGAACACAAGCACAATATGCACGGATAGTAGGTTGAGTTGAAAAAACACAACACATTTACATTTTTTAATAGGTCAAAATTACAATGTTCGCGATGGTCTATAACTTAAAATACGCAATTAAAGACCTCTATCAAAAATGCAACCCTGTTGTGTTTTTCAACTCCACCTGATATCCTAGGTATACAACTTAATTATGTTGTCTCCAAAAAAATGTGACCATGATGCCTACAATTATGTTTCAATAATAGTTTAATTAACATTCTCTTTGTTTCGAGAATAGTTTAATTAACATTCTCTACTTAACAGGGCCAACCACGTGAAGGTGGAAGCTCATCTGGCCCCTCCTAGGAGCCACTTATGACCCTTTATGAAATTTTAAGACCTTTAAGATGTATTCTTAGAGGTCGTAAATGGTTGTAAAGGGTCATAAGGGGTCCTAGAATACAACAGCTGAGAAACATAATTGTAGGATTCATGGTCACATCTTTTTGGAGACAATGTAATTGTGTAGTATACCTAAACGATGGAGTGCAACTTCTGCACCTCTGATTCCAAATTGACATTGTGGAATTCAAAGACCATAGATAAGCAATAAATTTAGAGAGCATAGGAGGGCCATAATGATAAAAATAATAAAAGACAAACCTCAAGTTAAATGAGGCAACTGCAAACATTTTAATAGATTTTTATTATTAAATAATGAAATTTGCATATACTAGTGTTCTAAGCCCCCTCATTACATGATTTATTATTGTAAGCCCCCTCTAACTTACATATCTAAAAAATGAAACTACAACCTATTAGGATTGAGACAAACCTTATAGAACAACAACAACTAGGAAGGATCACTTTCCAAGATCTGTTGAATACATCTATTGGAGGACCTTGTATTCATGAGCTACACCTTGTATTCATGAGCTATAGATGTATTCAACAGATGTTGGAAAGTGATCATTCCTAGCTGTTGTTGTTCTATAAGGTTTGTTTCAATCCCAATAGGTTGTAGTTTCATTTTCTAGATGCGTAAGTTATAGGGGGCTTACAATAATAAATCATGTAATGAGGGGGCTTAGAACACTAGTATATGTAAATTTCATTATTTAATAATAAAAATCTATTAAAATGTTTGCAATTACCTCATTTAACTTGAGGTTCATCCTATATTATTTTGGTCATTATGGACCTCCTATGCTCTCTAAATTTATTCCTTATCTATGGCCTTTGTATCCCGTAGTGTCAACTTGGAATCGGAGGTGCAGAAGTTGCACTCCATCACTTGGGTATACAACTCAATTACGTTGTCTCCAAAAAATTGTGACTGTGATGCCTACAGTTATGTTTCTCAGCTGTCGTGTTTATACCTTCTCTCATTTGCTGCTGTAATTCCTCTTTGAGTATCCCCATTCTCCTTCGCATGCAAAATGAACTCATTCCAATCCCTCACTAGAATAAAGAGAGACTTTATACCACGCTGCGCTCAAACTTCAGTGAGACTTCATACGATGCAGCATTCGTAGATTAAGTTCAATGCATTATTTATGCTTGTATTGGTGGGAAAACTCTTGAAAACATGCAAAAGAGATTGCATTCAACCATGTTGTTTACATGACACATGTAGTTTACCTCCAGCATAAATCAACGTTACATAAAAATCTATGGATGCTACATGGTATGAAGCCTTGCTCAAGCTTGAAAATGATAGTCAATCCATAGTCAAGGTCAAGGAACAAATGGAATAACCAAGAAAATGCTATACATTAAATCATGTGATTAATAGCAGATTGGGGCTCACCTGAGCCATAAACATGAATAATTATTCTAAAAAAAGATGTAAACCATATATATGCGCACTTGAGGCAAATAGAAGTTATGTCATATCAATATTAAAATATTAGTTACAATATGAAAATACTAAACTAAGATTGTCTCCATTGACAACCAGGTATATCTGAGTGATGATTTCTCCACTCCGACCTACAAAACCCTTTAACAATCCAATAACCAGCCCCCTACCCCCAGGGAAATTCTTTACACAAGTCACAATCACAGCAGTGTTTATAAATGTCATGGAGCTGCCCCCAATTAACTGATATAAGTACATTTGCCACTTTGTTGGCTTGGCTACTCTGCCTGTCACAGATAGCCAAATTATCATATAGCCACTACTGTTCATGACTGAACCTATGCCTAGGACCAAGAACATACCTGTTGTAAATTTTTAACATGTTTTTAATGGATGACCAAATAAGGTGCACAGTGGATGACTAACTATTACTAATTAATAGACATCAAACTAAGTGGGTTGCAGGCTGGGCCTTCCAGCCGTGTCACCGCTACAGTTCAAACTACAAATGTTGTTTAAAAATAGCAGAGCGTCTTCATCGCCCCCTTTACCGCTGCTTTAATAGAGTTTAGATTTGAAGCCAATTGATTTATTTTCAAACCAAAATTAAAATTAAAATCACTTTTCAATTTAGAACTTATTTGAAGGAGAATCAAAATAAAAGCTCACGCGCTGGCAGGTGTGAATATGAAAATGTAGAAGCAGAAACAGTGCCCAATGGTTGTATAAATCCAGAGTGTGGAAGCACATAGCCAACATTTTCCAACTGAGAGTTTGAAAATAGTGTATGTAAATCCATGAAAGTATGAAACGGTGGTTGTAACATTTGGAACAGGGCAAACACAAAGGCGCGTGATTCTGGATTGGGTAAGGTTGTTGAAGTGTTTTAGATGTTGTGAGGTAAATACAAATGGTAAAACAAAGACTTATCTTGTACGCACAGTGAAGGACAAAACAAAATGGGTCTTAAATTATCAGCGAATGCAACTGGCGGATGTTGCTTGTGCAGAGGCAGGGGGCTTTGGAACAAGCATAAGCATCCATCGAAGGCGCATGGCGATAGTGGTAACTATCAGAACATGAAGGATAGGAGAGATGGATCGCAAACCGGAAAAATACTCTATTAAAAATTCTTTTAAACTTTAAAGCAAACCCAAGAAGTGTGCGCACAGTGTGATTAGATTTTGAAAGGCTTTAAAATCCTCAACCAAAAGCAAGCCACAGAAACATAGCCTGCGAGAAGGGACATGGGCGAACACTTTGAAATATGAAAGGGAGATCACACAATAGGTTAGGGTATCCATCAAAGATTAAAGGACATACACGCAACATAAAATAGATTTGTAGACAAGGCTTTAGAAATTTTCAACTTCATTCACTTTGCAGACAAAATCCCATACGAGTAGGGGAACTTTCAAGCAACTGCAGTTCGATGCTTATGTGTGCTATCAAAGCATCAGAACAGGATATAGATCTCCATCAACGCTGAATAAATTCAACAACTCAATATAAAAACTGATAAAAGTTATTGCCATCCCCTACAAAATTGACGTAGGCCACGGATAAACCGACTTCATTGTCAATTTATACTACAACTCGCAATTATTACTACAAATCATAGAACCCCCCCACACCGCCCCCCCCCCCCCCCCGCAAAAAGAAAAAACAAAAGAAAACGTAGTAGAAACCCTAAAAGCCAAACTCAACCATTCTTCATCGGAAATTCATATGCGAGCACAGAGAATAGGTGGACAGTTAAGATTCTAACAAGCAAGATCCCACTCAAACACCCTCAAAATGCTGCAAACAATATATCTGCTGCTAAAAATCTGAAACCTCCTGAAAGCAAACACAATAAAAATCAGAAGAGACATTACTATCGAGCAAAAGAGTAGGTGTCCTTACAGTGAATGCAAGAGAAGGATTGCAGATGTTTTGTGGGTCGTCTTCTATAGCCTGCACAACGGAAATGACTGTCGATCAAATGGTGGAAATGACTGTCGCGGAAATAATTTTCCCAGAAAACCTAAAGAACCGTTTATGTATGGACTCGACGATTTATACATTTTGTTGTAATTTCAAATCCATGAATAGCTTATTTCGAATCCATGAATAGCTTATTCCGGAATAAAAAATGAATTCTAAAATTTTTTTCAAATTAATTAATTCAAGCATTAACTCAAAAATGAGAATTAATTTTTTAATTCGAAAATTCAAAAAATAGCGACAAAGCCGAATTGCTTTATTCTCGTATTAAATAATGACTATTCCAGTTAAACCTCATTAAAATTCCATGACCACATTGACTTAGCGTTCATAGCACATTTGGTGGGGGGGGGGGGGTGAATGATATAATTTTCCTTTATTACCATAAAAAATTCCTTTACTTGCATCCGGGCAGGATTTTGGGGTCATTGAGGAATTTACTTTTTGTCTAATATTCCTTGACAAATGGGAGAATGTTCTGGAGCGCATATTGGGGTTGGTGAAGGATTTTTAATTTGGAAATTCCCCCCACTAGTTTGAAATCGCACTCGGGCATGCTTTTGGACCCTCGGCGGATTTTCTTTCCTTCTGGAAATTTCCCTTACTACTCCCATTCCGCGTTGGAGCACGATTTAGGCATTCTGGTGGATTTATGGAAACAAAGGAGCTACTTCCTATTTTTCATCACCTCACGACATAATGCTGGCAAAGCCACTTTTTAGAATTGGGCACCATTCACCATTTGCAAATACCATTTTTTTGTGAAGGGTCGTTGACGTTTTTTAAAACAAAAATTCCCCCTTTTAATTTGTGCAAATCACGAAGAACACCCAGAGACAGAATACATTTCCTTTTTGCGGATTTTCTTTCTCACCTTCATTTTGCGCTGTGAGTGTGAACTAGGATTCATTGGTGGATTCTTCTTGCAAAAAATTCCTTCATCCATGAGGATTTGTGCTCTGAGCGAATATATCACCATATTGAGGATATTATCTCTTTCATTGCGTTCCCTTGTGATAAATTGGGCGCTCTGTCCATACGGGATTGGATTCTAAATGTTTTGTACCTTTCCTTATGTATTTCCTTGGCCCATGAGGATTGGGCATGATTCTGTCTTATTACGGACAAAGTTTTCCTTCACTCATTCCATTTTCCGCTTGAGCTCCATTGTGGGTTCTTTTCATTAAATTGCGCTGGGTTTTCATGTGTTCAAACTTCCATACCGACAGGCTTTCTTCTTCGATCACTCATTCCAGAGGTTGGGGATTTCCTTTTTTTTAGCGTGTATTGGAGACTAGTGAAGAATTTGTCTCAAACTTCATATCTCGTGCCTATAAAAGGAGAAATTTGTGCTCAAATCCTTTTTATGGTGATAGCATCTTACACATTTTCGCTCTTTCATTGCTTTAATCAATACTCCTTTGAACTTTGGGGATATGAATGTATCTAATTGCTTTATAATGTCATTATTTGTGCTTGAGTGTAGCTAGGTGGAGAGGAAATTTAGTAACAACTTTTTCGGACCCTTTTTGCAAATGAGGATATGGCCTTCGGTAGGTCTGTATAAAATCTCCACGTTTTATTTTCTTTTCACTTAAGTATGATCAGGCCATAAAGAGTGCCTCTTTTCTATCCTAAACTTTTTGAAAGGTTCCCTAAACTGATGGAATGGTATCTGCTAGGTATAACTTGAATGGAGGCCTTCTGCTTCTGAGTTGCATATTCACTATGCCGATGGACTTTTAATGTCTTGGGTACAAATCAAACTTCTTGGAATTCTAACCTTTGAAATTTGAGAGTCATCCTGAAATTAACTTGGTGAGTAACAAATCTTCATCACAAACTTAACAAGCTTCATGCTCTTCCCTTTCTAGATGTTCTTTTGAGTCTTTTGGGAACATTTGTAGTGCCCTTTCAAATTTCTCTTTAGGATTGGCCTCTGCGTTCATCAATAAAACAAAAATAGAAGCTTCACTAAGACTTGGATTTTATTAGTTCACTTCAAAAGGATTCAAAATCAACACATTACTTCACAATCATGAGTCGGGAAGGAATTCAAAATTGAAATCATGAAAATGTGAAGGACAAAATTTAACTAAGGACCCAATTAAAACTTATTGCTTCTCAACAAGAACATAAAAGAACCCTAGGAGATAAATTCAAGGGCTAACAAGAACAAAATCCAAAATAGGTCAACTGAGTGAAAAGATAGGGGTCCCATCTCTGATGGGTGATGTGTGATTAGGTCACAACAAGATCTAGAAGGATAGGTGGAAGAAAAAAATGTGGAGAAATAGACAAACAAAGAGATATAGATATAAAGGTCTAAGAAGAGGGAGGGAGAGATGCAGAGAGAGAGAGGGAGATGGATGGATCTAGAGAGAGGGAGACATATTTATAGATAGAGAGGGGAGAGGAAGACAGAGTTAGAGATCAATATAGAGTGAGAGAGGAAGATAAAGACAAATAGATAGAAAGAGATATATGTAGAGATATAGAGGAAGAGGGAGGAGGGGGTGAGAGATATATAGAAGGTGAAAGAGAGTCATAGAGAGATAAAGATATAACAAAATATAGAGTGAGGAGAGGGAGAGAGATATGGAGACAAACAAATAGAGAGAAGTAGAGATAGACAAATAGATATAGAGGGAGAGAGATATAGGAGGATATAGAGAATGAGAGAGGAAGATGAAGATATTGATATATGAGAGAGAGAGAGAGAGAGAGAGAATACTAATATGAGCAATTTATTACTAAATTTTAACTAAGTCCAAAAATGTATATGACAATTTAAAACATAGAATCTAATGTGTTGTGATGAATCATGAGGGTCAGGTGCTCCAAATTATCAGAGCTCCCAGGTCATTCTTAGCCAGGCAGGTAAGATCCAACTGGTCAAGTCTACTTTACAGAATCTACTTACCTATGCTCTCAACCTTTTTCCTCTTTTGGCTAAAGCTGTAGAAGCCATGGAAAGAATCCAGAGAAGATTCCACTGGTCTGGCGCAGAGGATCACAAGCGTATTCCTCTAATTGCCTGGAAAAAAAGTGTGTTGTCCTAAAATTGCTAGTGGCCTTGGCATTAGGAAATTGAGACCTTTTAACAAAGCCCTTCAAGCCAAATAGATCTGGAGAATTTTCAATAGCAAAGGCGAGTGGAGGGATACCTTTGAAGAAAAATACCTATCGCATAACTCACTTAACAAATTATTCGATGAGGTGGATTACCCCAAAGGTTCTATCATTTGGAATGGTCTCCTTGCTGCCAAGGAGCTAGCTAAATCTAGGGGCTAAGTGGAAAATTGGAAATGGTCAGTCTGTCAATTTCTGGAACGACAACTAGCTTCAAATGGGTTGTTTGAGAGACTTTGACACTCTATACACCTAGAGACATGTCTACTCTCAAACCTATGGACTCAGGTCTGCAATTACAGACGGGACGACAAATGGGTGGATCTCACTCAGATCTCCTAGGACCTATCTCCTTTGATGACTTCTCTCAATGTGGTTACTCTCTCTCACAATCAAGACATGATTATCTGGGAGAATTCTTCGGATGGGAATTACACTGTCGCCTCCACATACTCTTCACAGACCATCCATATCCATTATTTGAAACTGCTATGGGCCAAATCTTGGACTCCTAGTCTCATGCCCAAAATTAATGTTTTCTTTTGGCTCCTGGCTCCAGAACCATATCCTTACAGTGGATAATCTTATCAAGCGCAGGTTCCAGTTCACTAACAGATGTGTTCTCTACAAATTTCAAGAGGAGTCAGTGTATCACCTTTTCATTCACTGCTCCTTTGTTAGTCAAATCTGGAAACTCCTTTTCTCAGACCTGAATCTATCCTAGTGTTTTCCCTTGTCTTTCAGCGACCTCTTCTCCTAGTGGGTTTTTTTTAAGGTTTGATCAGGACTTCAGGTTATTCTGTACCTGGCTTCTTCCTCATTTTTGTTGGGGGATTTGGAAGGAACGTAATAACCGCATCTTTCATGACTACTCTTCAACCTCTAAAATTATATTTGAAAAAATCATTCATGCTGTTAAGGAGAATCTTTTCTACTACAGAAGATCTAACCTTCTTGCAAGAAAGGCTCAAGTTGCTTCTCAGGATAAAAGACAAAACTATGTGTGGATGAGTCCTTCGGTTGGCTGGACCAAGGCCAACTTTGACGGTGCCGCTAAAGGGAACCCTGGTCAAGATGGTATCGGGGGGAATAATCAGGAACAACTTTGGTATTGGTATTGTGACCATTGGTCTCCCCTTGGGTGCTGAGATGAATCACTATGCTGGAGCCTGTGCGGGCTCTCCAAGTCACTAAACTTGCTAAAGATCAGGGGGTTAAGTGGCTCTAGCTGGAAGGAGACTTGATGAACATAATCAATTGCCTCAACCTCTCTCATCCTCCCTCTTAGACTATAGCCAACATCATAGCTGAAACTTAGACCATTCTCAACTCCTCCGATAAGGTGTTCATCTCCCATGTGTATAGGGAAGCCAATGGGGTGGCATACTGGTTTGCCAACTTGGTAGTCACTAAGGATACCAAGATGCTTTGGAAAAATGGAGATGACTTTCCCACAAATCTAAAGAGTATCCTTGAAAAGGAAAGAATCCAATGCATAGAGGGTGAAATCTTACAACCTTAATTCCTTGCTTGGTGGTCAGTTGCTGTTGCTTGTCTTTTGCTCATCTTTCTGGGCGGTTTGTTCTCACCTTCTTGGCTCATGGCCCAGGCTATCTCTAGCCTCGTCCACTCTACCTTGCTATGGCTCTCCGGTCCTAGCCCTTTTCAAGGTCTACTTCATGTTTGTTTTTCTCCTGTTTAATTCATCTATTCTAGACCTGTGGGTTTCAGGCACCCTATAAAACCTGTTTTACTTAATCAAAAACTTCTAATAATGAAGAAAAATTTCAAGCAACTCTTCTTGGCCTACAAATAGACATGATAATACAATGTAACAATATCCATTTAGAAGGTGACATTAAGATTTTAGCTAGTGCCATCAACATAAGGCACACATATAATTGAAATCTCTTAGAAAAGATCTAGTAGATGTTGAAGGAGATTAGGAACTTCATGAAATTCATGACTACACATGTGTATCTTGAAGGAGAAGAACTAGTGGATGAAAACACCAAAAAATGAAGTTGACATGACATTGTCTATGTAGTTCATCACATCAATGACATAATGAAATTCAAAGGAGTTCTACATCACCTATCCTTAGCTCCTATCTCACACTCCAAGAAATTGGATATGACAACTTCTCATAATGGAAAATTAAGATGGCACTGTTTGTGTACAAGTGCACTCATTGAGGTAACTTTTTAAGTTGCACATAGGTGGATTCTTGTATTGTAACATTTAGCTAGAAAATATGGACATCTCAATTTTCTTGTTGGTTAAAAAAGGAAGATGGCCTTTTATGGTGTTATTGTGTGCTCCCCCTTTTTGAGGTCCTTAATTTCCACCATTTAAAAAAAAAATTAATTGTTTAGAAATTTAGAGATGAAGAATACTACACCAATTTTTATTTTTGTATACTCAAATTTTGAGTGTAAGTATCTTGATTTTCTTGTCAAAGTTTAGAGTTCGTTGATTTCAGAAAAGAAGTGGCATCTTAAGACCCCGTTTTGGTCCCCTGTGTTTGGCACTTACATATGTGCACCATGAAGACATCTGTGCAGTGCACACACGTCCTATAAACCAATGGATATTCATTGAGTCATAGGAGCATTACAATTTTTACCCTTATAGTGTAATGCCTTCTAACACTTCCCATCTACATCAGAATCCACCTAACATGATAAAATCTCATTCCTTTGCCTTCATTTGGTCTTATTGACACTTATTCTTGGCTGTCTACATACTTGGACTCTCATTGTAAATCTTCTCAACCATCTTTTGTAGCTTTTTCTTGTATCTTGACATCCATTACATTACAAATTCATTGTCTCTGCCAGCTTTCCTTCATTCCATCAAGCTTGAACTTTATGGTTGTGAAGGGAACTTTCACTCTCAATTTCTCATTTTGAATTTATTTTGAGCATATCATATTATCTTTATCATAGTATTATTATTAGTTATTGTCTATTGTTGTCCTACTATTAGTTTTGGTTATATATCATTGATCTTATATTTGGCTATCCATGGAGGTAGAAACACCAAAATGGGCGCTTGACTATGACAATCTTCTATACAACCCACAAATCTTTCCCTTATTTATACATGTGTGAATTCATATAGAAGGAGAAGAAGAAACTCATGATATTCAAATAGAATATTGTTTGTGAGCATATATTTCTTCCTTCTCTTTATCATTTCTATTATTTTGTAGCATACTCTATATTTATAATTATTGGGATTAGTTACTATTGTTATTTCATATTTGTGCCTCAATTTATGTGTGATGTTCATATAGAACAAACACATGCCACACTGACATCCTACACCTACACTTTCATTCTTGACCTGGATTGGTGTCTAAGGAAGTGAGCTCATAGACATTGGTATTTGATCTCTATAGTTTGCTCTTCTATTATCCTTCTTCAAGATATTTTTATCTATTAGTAGTTGGCAGTTATTTTTAGTTTCTTGCATTTCTATGTCTAAATAAATTTAAATCCTTTATAATTATTTTTCCTTGATCCCCTAGCTCACCACAATGCTAGTTGAAGTGATATGGCACAAGGGTAGTTCATCCCTTGACACTTTCATTGGACATATATATATATATATATATATATATATATATATATATATATATATATATATATATGTATGTATGTATGTATGTATGTATGTATGTATGTATGTATGTAGATATATATATATATATATATATATATATAGATATATATATATATATATATCTATATATATATATATATATAGATATATATATATATATATATCTATATATATATATATATAT